>CM034084.1:12008084-12608084 GCA_019845555.1 Aristolochia fimbriata | reverse complement strand
TTGATGAAAATCCTAAGAGGTTTGAATCCTCAAAAAGGTGAAGTTCAATTCCTGATTAGGAGACTGCTATAAAAGGAAATTACTGTTTGAGATTGAAGAGGCCATAGCTGGAGATTCCGACTTCCAATTGAACCCAAATTTCTACCACAAACTCCTGAGGGGATTGAGAATCATTTCACGAAAAATCAGGTCAATTGAAGTCGTCCTTTTGGGGTTTTGAATTTTTGAAGTGGTGGACCCAGAGCTGAAATTGGCTACATAAGCAATCCAACTTCTCAACATCATATCTCAAGTTGCCTAACTCAGATTGAAATAAAACTTTGTACACAAGGAAAGGACCATGGAAGGAAGGGTATTGTGTAATTTCATCAAATTATGAGGTCGGGAAGGCATACTTTATACTCCTGGACAAAGACCAAATTATGAGGCCTGGGCAGTAGAACAACTATAAATATGGGTCCGAGGAAGAGTGTAAAGCATTGAGTTTTTAGTTCAATTTCCAGATTTTTTATTTAGTTAGAGAGAGGAGAAGGTCCAAAGGAAGTCATACATGACCTCTGGGTGCATTGAGGAAGAAAGGTGGAGATTTCAGCCAAGGAGCAAGGGTGACTACGAGCAGTCCTCCACAGGGAGTTTCTGTGCTTAGTTATTTTTATTCTTTTATGGTTGTTGTTAAAACCTTGATCTGTGTTTATATTTTCAGTATGGAGTAGTCATCCGTAGGTGGGAGTCCATGACTCCCTAGGCATTTAATGAGATTGATACATTATATTTTATTTGGTTTCAATTTGGTGCATGAATGAGTATTCTTAAGTTGTATATTCTTGATTTATACTTGCTGTCCTGCGATGTACTGGCTATAACGTGAAGCTAGACTTAAGGTTAGATATGTTGATAGGATATACAAGATCTTTTTGAGTTCATACACTAGGCAGATCAACTGATCTTAGGGTTAGTCCTTGACCTTAAAGTAATACCCTGCTGGATTAGGTTGATTTACCTATGACACAAGACCTGATTCCCGACCATAGGTAGGGTCAATGAGCTTCATGTTTATGCTATCAAGTAAAGTCGATTATGCCAGCTAGTTTACTCTAGGAGATAAGAGGTGATGCCGATGCGGAATGTAGCAATGATTTTATAAGCTCGTCAAAAATTGATTTTCAAAACTTATTTTCTATTCAATCTCAGAAGTGTCTAGGGAGTAAATTGGATTCCCAACGTCTCTTCCATACTAATTTTACCAAAAGCCCTCTCTTGATCACTATTGGATTAGGTATATTAGTTTATTATCTATTTTTTTAACTCCTTTCAAAATGATTTCTCAAACTTTGGTTTTTAAAATAGAAAAGCAATTATCTATTAGCTTGGTCCTTGTGGGACGATATTTGGACTTAACCTAAGCCTATATTACATTGATTAGTCCTCTTGCTAGTGATAGCTGGGATCTAATCATACGTCACGGCAAATCCAGTCTTTCATTGTAGAGTCAAGCACGTCGAGCTTGACTATCACTTCATCTGCGAACGAGTCACCTCTGACCTTCTTCAAGTTCGTTTTATCTCGACTAAAGATCAAATCGCTGATGTCTTCACCAAAGGCCACTCCAGATCATAGTTCTGCAAACTTATCTCCAAACTTTGCGTTTCTCCTCAAACGACAAGCTTACGGGGGAATGTTAGACATCATGTATCACCCAATGATACAGACAGAGTTACACAAGGAGTTACACACCAAGTATCAGATGATGGTACAGTTGGCAGTACACGCTGACACACCTTCCTTCTTAGAATCCAAATCAGTTACGATTCTGTTTTCTTATCCAGTTGTAATCACAATCTTCTTTGATTTTACTCTGTAAACTTTCCTTGTTCATCTGGGAAACAAACACTCACGAAGTGTATATATGTACCATTGAACAACTGAATGAAATACGATATTACCTTCTAACAGAATGTGTTGAAGCAAATATATATCTGACGAGAAGACTGTCATTAGACTGGTATACAAAAATTAAATATAAAAAAGATGACTTTAAAAAAAATCTATGAAAATTATGTGTGGTAACTCTTCACAAAGTGGTTTTCGGTTAAGTATATATATAATAAATATAAAAAAAAAGGATAACTAGCATGAATTTACTATATGATGTGTGGCTGGTTAAAAAAAAAAAGATGTTTAAAAATTGAATTTTATTCTCTTTATTTGATGTATATTTAATATTTCTTTAAAAAAAAAGATAAAACATAATATTGGTTATAATGAACCAGGCTGGTCTTCGATTCTGGTTCAACTAGGTCAGACTGGTTGGTTCGGTTCAGTTTTTAAACCAGTGGTTGGACCTATTTATAAGCAAACATTCAATCAAATAGTTCAATCATTATATTTATTTTGTCTTGAAATTTATGTAATTATTTGGGCATTTTAGTATATTATTTGGGTATTTCTATTTTAGTAGTAATGAAGGCATATTAGTAGGTTGCAAAGTTTATATCTTATATTATTAATTAAATGAGACTCATGGGCCTTGTCCATCAAGCCCTGGTACACTCCAATTGTAATGAGCCTGATCACTGGACCATACCCTTTTTTCTCTTATTAAATATAAAATAAAACACTAAACATTAGTTGTAGCTAAATATTAAATAATACTTCTCAAGTTAGGACGTTGGTATGCAATTAATACACAAAATTTTCTATTGCCAAACTTTTTTTTTTCGTGATGCATGACCTAGGAAAATAATTATATAAATTATTAAAGCAATAGTTTAAAACATATTGTACATAAAATGTATAATTATTTAAAAAAATTAAATTAAACAAAAAATATTTTATACACTACTAATGAATTGAATGAAGAGAATATGGATGTTTCGGCAAAAAACCTCCGGTCCGCGAAAGGGCGCGACCGATTGATTAATTCGACTGAAAGAACAGAGAAATTACAATTTGTATTTGGGAATTCAGGAAATATTGCAGGTGTGATCTCCTAGCTTTCCTCTGATTCAATCTCCGATACGGTTGGCGATGAAGTCACTGTCTTCTGCAATTCGAAGACGAACTTTGAGTCTCCGAGTGAGTGTGCACAAACAACGACGGGTATAGTCGGCCAAACGAAAGTGTTTGTGTTTCGTGTATTCGGCGTATTGATGTCACCGATGAACGTGTAGAGCTTCTTCGGTGGACTGTGTGTTCCGACGAACTGGAGAATTTGTGATCTTCGGGCTTTAGAGAGTTTCTGAGACAAGCGACTTTGAGTGAAAAATCTTTGAACCTCTGTGTGTCCAACCCTTTTGGCGTTCAGTCTCTGGCTATTTGTAGCCAATGTTGGATTTGTTTGTTGGAGCTCGATCCTTAGAAAGAGGATCTCAGTTGATTTTTTCTTCTTCAGTTGGAGTGAGAGAAGACTGGGGAGCTCCCTGGTTTTCCTCCCTCGATTCGTAAGAGGAGGAGGGGAGACTTTCTTTTCCCCCTCCCTGTGGTTGAGGGATCCACCAGACTTGGTCGATCTGGAATTTCCTTCTGGCGTGGCTTTGCCTTTTGAGCCAGCTGTCGAGTGGCATGAGAAGCCTGGCATGGCTTTGAACTTGGCTGACTACTAGTCGATTTGAGAAATTGATTTGGCTGGACCTCGGACTCCCAGGTAGGGCTGTCTTGATAAAGTTGATGGGCGAACTGTTGAAAAGTCCCCAGTGTACACGAAATAAGATTTTGGATGGTTTATTGGGTGGGTCGTTGCATTGACTTGTCCAATTTGGGCCGCGTTGGATTTTGACGCCTACAGAGACCCCCCTTCGAGATTTACTCGTTAGGAGATCGAGTCAATTTTAAACATGAATTTACACACACAAACTTTTTTTTTTTGTTTTTTTTAACCCTTTTACTCTTTTAGGGTCGTTTGATTTTTCTGTGCACGTATTTTCTGTCCTCTTACTCTTTTAGGACAGTGTATATTTTCTATACACAAAAATTTTTGTTTGTTTGTTTGTTTCTTTCTTTAGCCCTCTTACTCTTTTAGGGCTTGAATATTTTTTTCAGTTTTTTTTTTTGGCATATACGAGTACGTGCATGATGGTACGCATACGTATACATAAATTGTACCTTTGCGAGATGCCTTTGTTATCGAATTGGAACCCCTGCGGCAGACTGAAGAGTTGATGTCGATGATAAGTGTCTGAAAGACACTATTTATTCATGAATTAATGATCATAAATTTCCATTTTGTGTTGATTATTAGCATGAAAATGACATTTATAACTCAAATTCATGTTTTGTGTCTCAGGTACCTAGTAGAAGAAGAAAATATGGATTCAGAGAGAAATTGAAGCAGAAAAGAGCAAAAAGAGCCAAAAAAGGGTACGGCGCGATCGCGCTGATTCTGGCGCCACTGCGCCGGGAAAATGGTAAAAAATTCAATTAAATGAAGAAAATTCCCAACGGCTAGGAAGGCTTCAAAGAGGACAATTCGGGATAGTGAAACAGCATGATCGTGCCCCCAGAAGGCGCTACCGCACCAAAGAGATGCCAATTACAGAAGAGGAGTTGCGGTCTGGGACCAGTGAAAAAGACTAAGGAGTGGCACTGCCGGGCCACTTAAACAACAACATATGGCGCTGCCGCGCCAAGAAGTCTCCTTACTCGGCACGATTTCGAAGGCCGTTTCCTGACTTGGAAAGAGCTCTGCTCCAGTGGCGCGACCGCGCCATATTCAGGCACATTATCGGCGCGACCACGCTATATTCAGGCACATTATCGGCGCGATCGCGCCGCTGACTCAGAAACGTATATTGCGAAAATCTTGGGATTCTGACTACCAATCAAGCCCAAACTTGGGAGAAGAAGTCCTAAATGCCTAACGAAGGTATCCACGAAGATTCTAAGGAAATTGGCTCGAGTCTATGTGCATTGAATAATCAAGAAGTGAAGTTCCATACAAAGAAGGAAACTGCTGCCAGAAGAGAAGAAAAATATGAGTTTTAAGAAGACCATATCTGGAGTTCCATATTCCCAATTGAACCCAAATTTGGACTGACAATTCTTGAGGAGATAAAGGATCATATTACGAAAATTTAGATCAATCAAAGTCGGGGTTTTAGAGTTTTATATTTTCAAAGTGGTGGACCCAGAGCTGGAATTGGCAGCAGAAGCAATCCAACTTCTCAACCTCATATCTCGAGTTTCCCAACTCAGAATGGACACAAATTTCGTAAACAGGGCAAGGACCATTGAAGGAAGGTTCACATGTAATTTCATCCAATTTTGAGGTAGAGAACAAATTACAAGGCCAGGACAGCAGAGCAAGTATAAATAGGGGTCTAAGGCAGAGTGCAAATCATCCAGTTTTGTAGCTTAGAATCCAGTTTTTAGTTCTAATTTCAGTTTTTAGTTTAATTTCCAGTTTTTGTTGTTAGTTTGGAGAGGAGAGAAAGTCCAGAGGGAATCTTACACGACCTCTTGACACTTTGGAGAGAGAGGGAAGAGATTTCAGTCAGGGCACGAGTTGAAGCTAAGGGCAGTCCTTCAAGGGGGTTTTCTGTACTTATTTTCTTCTTAGTGTTATGGCTGTAATTGAATCCTTTTTGTGTGTTTATACTATTCGCATGGAGTAGTCTCTCTTTGTTGGGGAAGTCATGAACTCCTAGTTGTGATTTGTTTAAGTTCTTAAAATATTGCAATAAAGTACTTTGTTTTTGTTTTAGAAACTGAGTTCATTGCTTATTTCTTATCTGAATTGAATTCTGGAATTTAATGAGGTTCGAATAGAGAAGTTGAATTTTAGTAGAGATTTGGATTAGGTTTTTGATTCTTTGTTTTCTAAAATAACTTGTTTTTCTAAACTAGATCGTTCCGGATTGTGATGGAGACTAGTGGAAAGCGATGTGACTTTTTAAACTCTTGTTTTGAATAAGAGAGAGTTAATATTTAAGCTTTTATATTTATGCACCTAGGATTTGAATGTTTCCGGATTATGATGGAGTTCAAGGAATAGGTGAAAGTTATTTTCTGTATATGGGTAACCAGGTTTTCAAAAGCTAAATCAAGGTAAGGGTACTTGAGCTATAAAAATAAGAACTTTGCATGTAAACAACTAGGAGGGATTAACACTTTTCCCCAACATCTCATCTCATAAGGTTTAGTCATCTAATTCTATTTTCTTTTCCAGTTCTCAAAAACCAAAATTTCTTTTCCTCAATCAATAGAAAAATCTTTACGTAAACTGAGTTCTCATCAAGGTCTCTGTGGGATCGATATCTGGACTCTCGAGTCTATATTACTTGCTGACCTAGTGCACTTGCTAGACACCCAATAGTCGATTGTCCGACTTTCATCGCAAATCGGCGTAGCTGGAGTTAGTTGAAGTTAAGTGGGAGATTGGCTAGCCCTCTTAAATTTCGTTGACCTCTTTGACCCGAATTTGAGAGAGACACCATTGTGGTCCCACGTAGCTTCTTGATTTTTTAATGAGTCACGTGGCTTAGGAAGCCTCAAGGAGAGAGGATTAAAGGGGAGGGGGACGGTGGGCCCCGCCCTAATTGGTGTGAGCCTCTCACGTAGCTCCATCTAGGTCTCCCATGCAGAATCCTACTTTGAATAGGGTTATTCATGGGAGACTTAGATAAGCCTTGATTTGAGAGGGGAGGAAGCTGACGTCTCCTAAATTTTAGGAGACGTTTGGGTTTCTATAAAACCCTAGTCGCCTCCTCTTCTTCCCTCTTCTTCTCCACGACGACTTATCTATCAACGTTTAGCATCTTTCGTCGGGCACGGGTGTCTTTAGTGCGCGACGACCCCTAAGTTCCAGCGCGATCCTGTTCGCATTCTTCTCCGGCGACAGTGCAGCAAGTCGCGACCTTCGTTGTGCGTTTCGTCGCGCGACCTCCCTCTCCGGCCTTCAGCGCGACCTTCGTCGCTCTGCGTGCGTGACTACCTCTATGACCTTCATCACGACCTTCGTCGTCTCCGGTGCTACCTTCGTCGCTCCTTCGAGACTCTCTGCGTTGCGACCTCCATCGCGACTTTCGTCGTGACCTCCAGTGCGACCTTCCTTGTGACCTCCAGTGCGACCTTCCTTGTGACCTCCAGTGCGACCTTCGTCTCCGGCCTTCAGCGCGACCTTCGTCGCTCTGCATGCGTGACTTCCATCGCGACCTTCGTCGCTTTTCATTGCCAGCTTCTCAGTGCTCTTCATTCGTCACGTGCGCGACATTGGGTTACGGCGTTCGCGACTCTCCACTTCGGACGATGTGCTCTTTGTTGTGTTCATCTTAGCGCGACGGCTCTCTGATGCGACTTCAACCTCTCGCGCGCACATCAATTCGTGCCTCTACAGCCCCTCATGGTGCTGATTTGTCGAACTACTAGATTAATCGGCTTCGTCGAGAGTTCTGAGTTGACCCGCTTCCTGCATTTGAGTTCGATCGGTTCACAGGTATGTAACTTTGTTCTTCTTCTATTTTTGTTTTTTTTAATTTTTTTGTATCAATCGGGAATTGTCTTCTAGATGCGTCATCTTCCGAAGATTTTGAGTGCCCTGTTCTTCAGTACGCGACCACGATTGAACCGTTAGTGCAATCTCGCCGTGCTCATTCTTCTTGGTCTCCGGCTCCTTTCAATTGCGGCGACAATTGCACTGTAAGTGCGATTCCAATTGCTACAAGCTTGCATCACTGGATTCCATCTTCAGCTTGTGGTTGTTTTGACTGTGCTACAAGTAAGCTTCCATCTTCACTGCCAGGGTTTAGCAGCCGTCACGATTTTGCGACTTTGATTGTATTTTTGTGCAATCGTTCTTCTCCGTGACAATTCCTCTTTGTGTGCAGCAGCTCTCCTCTGCGCGCGACGTTCTTGGCTTCTGGTGTCGACTTTGGCTTCGATTGCACTACAAGTGTAAATTTGTTGCTTAAACAAACCGTCAACGTATTGCGCTTGGTTCTTCCGTGTATGACATTGATTGTGTCTTGTGTGCAATCCGATCTTCTGCGCGTGAGCACTGGTTGTGCTTGTCTTCTTTGTTGTGATCTCAATTGCACCGGGGTGAACTTCAGTCCTCGTTAAGAGGGTTCTGCAATCATCACCGATCCGCGGCAGTGAACATCTCTAGTGTGCGACGGCTAATTGCGCTGCAGGCGCAAGACTTGTTGAGTTTGATCTTCTTTGCGTGGTTTCTAGTGTGCATTTGTTGTGCGACACTCCTTCGATTCCGGCATCACCGGTTGCGATGTCAGTCGCAATTTTGTTCACTGCGTCTTCGTGCGCGGCCTCAGGCATGGCTTCACGTCTCATGGCTTCACGTCTGTTTGTGCAGCCCATCTCGGCATTTCACCTTCTATCTTCTAGAAACAACCAGTCGACATGATCAACTCTATTTGATTGCATAAATATAAAGCTCAGCGACCCTACCTATGGTCGGGAATCAGGTCTTATGTCATAGGTAATTCAAGCAAATAAAAAAGGGTATTATTTTAAGGTCAAAGATTAACCCTAAGACAAGCTCAACTTACCTCGTGCATGAACTCAAAAAGAACTTGTACATCTTATCAAACGTATCTCACCTTATGTCAAACTTCACCTTATAACCATAACATCGTAAGACAACAAGCATGAATCAAGGAATTAACAGCTTATTGCTACTCATTCATACACGAATTTGAAATCTAATAAAGTATCAATCTAGATTACTCCATGCAGAACAAAACAAGGTCTTGAATACAACCATGAAGAAGAAAAGAAAAGATAAACTAAGTACAAACTACCCTAGAGAAGAATATATTTGTTGAAGATGGCTTCCAATGGCTGCTTCTCCTCCTTGCCTCAAAAGCTTCAATAGGTCATCTCCTCTTGCCTCTAAAGACTCTCTCTAATGAACTCATTATAAAATTGAACTAAAAACTAGATGCCTTACAATCTTCCTCGGACCCCTATTTATAGTTGTTTTGTTGCCCTTGCCCTGTAATTTGGTCTCTGTCCAGTGGTGTAAAATATGACTTCCCGGCCTCATAATTCTACAAAATTACACAAAAACCTTCTTTTCCTGGTCCTTGCCTTGTGTACGAAATTTGAGTTCAATATGATTTAGGAAACTTGAGATATGATGCTCAGAAGTTGGGTAGATTCTGCTGCCAATCTCAGCACTGGGTCCACCACTTTTAAAATATAAAACTCCATAACGACGACTTTAATTGACAAGATTTTTTGTGACATGATTCTAAATCCTATCAGGAGTCTGTGGTCCAAATTTAGACTTATTTTAAATTTGGAATCTCTAGATATGACCTCTTCATTCTCGGACTGTAATTTTTTTTTATAGCAGTCTCCTAATCAGGAATAGAACTTCACCTCTTTTGACGATTCAAACCTCTTAGGATTTCCATCAATTTTGTCTAGAGACTTCGTAGACACCTTCCTTATACAGTTAGGACTCTACCTCCCACGTTTGATCTTGATTACCTGTCAGAATCCCGAGATTTTTGCGATTTTGCATTGCTGAGTTGCTGGCGCGGTCGCGCTGTAAATGTGTCTTATTTTGGCGCGGTCGCGCCACTCGGGCAGAACTTCTTCTAAGTACCCGAATGGAAAGACTCCTGGTCATGCTTGGAAACTCCATAGGCCTTGTGGCACCATCTTGGTGTGGTCGCGCCATTCTGGTGGTGCGGTAGCGCCAGATTTTGTCCTCCAACTACTTCGGTCACGCCGGTCCCTGCAACCTTATACCTTTCTGCACTAAAATCTTCATATTTTCCTAATTTTAGCTCCGATTTCAATAATTCTTGTTGTGTTGGACTCCTGAGAGATAAAACATAAATCTGAGATATATTTAATGATATTATGATGATTATTAACTTCAAAATGTAATTTCTAATTCCTATTGAGGCTTAAAAATAGTGTCATTTAAACACTTATCACAACCCCAAACTTAAACCTTTGGTCGTCCTCGGGCAAAACTAAAGGAAAAAAAAAAACCAGAGTTATGACCAATCCTCAAAGTTTAAGAAACATCAGTGGGGTTACCCTTTCAAAACATCAATCAAAGATTGCTCATTCAAACCTCTCCTATTCTTGGTTATCCTGCTTAGTCAAGGCATGATCAAGCTATCTTCTACCGTACATACCACTTTCCCATGCATGTGAGCAGTTTAAATTGAAAAACATAAGTCAACCATTAGTCTAATCTCCACTAACATGTAGGAATTTCAAAATTATGATCAAAAGGTCTTCTATAGGTTGTAATTCGGCATGGGTAATGTGTAAGGAGAAAATTAAGGAAAAAATTTGTAGAGGTCAGTCCTCCTCCTCATATCCATGTCCCATCTTCCTGAGCATGAACGATCTCTGATTGTAGCACACCACCCCAAACTTAAAAATTTTCTTTGTCCTCAAAGCAATCAAATAAAACAACGAGTACAATATTTTCACCTTCTCCTTAATCCCAATCACTACATTCCACAAGGAAAAGCTCCCTTTATTACTTTTTTTTTTCTTTTATCTTTTCTACTTTTTTTTTTCTTTGGCCTTCTTTGGAGTCTAGCTTACCTTGCCAGTTGACTCAGTGTCCCTAAGCTTGCTGAGGCCCAAGACACGGTGCACACACAAGGAGGCCTTTCTCCTAACTCAACCAATTTTTTTTTTTTTTTTTTTTTTCACTTTCACTTTTCCTCTCAGATATTCCAGCACCTTTTTCATTCATCTTGCTCCTTCTTTCCTCTCCTTTTCAAAGAATTTCTATAACCTTCACTCATCCCTCATTTCTCCATAACTTCAGATTTTTGTCCATGCTCATTCAAACAGAACACTTCAATAATTTGGAGAAATATATGTCAGTAAGAAACAAGTTTATTCATCACAAAGGGTGGTTCATGTAATGTGGGAATTGAAAACAAAGCAGGGATCTTGTCGGCTCAAAATGTTTGATAAAAGGTGATGCATCTTGTGCGTTAAAGTGGGTGGCTAAAAAAGGCTCAAACGGTTCAAAACAAGTGCCTAGATCATTTCTTAATTTTGAAAAACCTATCTTCGTTTCACCTTGATCTTCCTTTAGGTTGGTTCTATTGTACAAAATAAACATGCTCAATGCATTCAACCAATCAAACCACTTTCCAAGACAACTTTTCTCATGCCAAAACCAAACATTCGAACAAATATATTTCTCAAGAGAATGAATGAGACCTTTCTTCTCAATCCACTAATCAGAGTTCTCACAAAAGTTTTCAAAAACCTTTTCAGATTTAGAACCATTCTTCTGGTATTGACTCAAAACAAAAACAAAGACTAACAAATCAAGTCTAACTAAACAATGAAAATCAACTAGACTTTAAAATCCGAGTTTCCTACCCCAAACTTAAAATTTTGCATTATACTCAATTCAATCAAATGAGATAGAGGGTAAGAAACTTCCCTGAGAATGTTGGCTGCTTTAACTTCTAGATATTTTGAGGCACCATGAGGAATTTGAGCTGCCTTCATGCTTGACTAAAAGTGGTTAGAGCCATTCATAACACAAAATTATTGCAAACGAATTCTAAAATTTATGAAATTTTACCAAGGCATATAACTCATAAAGAAGAACATGTCAGAATTGGAATAGAATGATTCTGAGTTACAGATCCTTGGAAATTGATCAAACATGTGGGCTCGGGTGCACAAGAATTTGGCACTGGAGCGCCACCCTTTTCCTTCATAAATTGAAATTCTGAAAGTAAAATTTAATGATTCCACTTGGGCCATGTTGTTAAGGTTCAGAGGTGCACAATAAAATAGGTTTCATGCATTTTCATCAAGGGAATTGAAAGATACACAAATTTGAAATTCTGGGCAGAAAGTGAGTTGGGGGTAATTTACAAGCACTGTATCTCCCTAACCACTTATCATCTAGAGCTGAAAAAAGGCTTCCTAGAGAGTACTAAGTTTGAACTTTAATTGCCTTAAAACAATTTCCAAGAAGGATTACAGAAAATTATAGAAATCAGCTCAAAGACAGAAAGATGGTAATGTTTCCAACCCCAAAATTTTGCCAGAAAACAGTTTTACTTCACTAGTTGCAGCAATCATAGCTTTCTTTCTACTCAATGAAAATTCTTCAAACCAGGCCCTATCGTATGTACTAATTGCCCTCTATAACTACTTACCTTTCCTTGGTGCTTTCCACTTTCAGATTTTTTAGATTTCGGCTCTAAAATTGGCATCTCGAATAGAGTTGCTGCTGCACTGCTTTTCTGCACAGAGTTTACCTGAGTGTTATGATGGCTTTTATTTCGAAAGAAGCTGCTTTAAATGGTTGGAAATGATAATCCCAGCTTCCTTCTTCTGATATATGCATTTAGGCCTTGAAAAACACATCTAGAAATACATCAAGTATAGCTATAAAATGGCGTCATGCAACTCCACTTTGCTTTCAAATTCCAGATTTTTCTCGAACAGGTTCCTTAGACAAGTTTTTTTTTTTTTTTGGTTTTATTCAAACCAAACAAATTGAAAAAAAAAAAAAAAAACTAACCTAACATGAGTAAAACAAAACTAGACCTAAGATCTAAGATTTATTCAAAGCAAAAGAACAATTAATTTGGAAAACTAACTTACCTACCGTGGGTTGCCTCCCATGAAGCGCTAAGTTTATGGTCTTCAGCCAGACCAGTATCTTCATTCCACCTAGATCAAAAGGAAAATTCATTTCGAGTCCATTCATGACCTTTCTTCCTTTGCAATGCTTTATGGTAGAACAACCAAATTTTGATGTTGAGCTAAAAATCCTTTCTTTTGACTTCGTGGCTTCTAGGAAGTAGATCTTTACACATGTCAGCCACTCATTCATCCTCTTGTCCAGACCCAATAAAATTTTCAGTTGTATTTTTGGGCTACATGTATAAGGTGGGATGATGAAAAAGTCTAAGTAAAAGGAGAGCCCTATCTTTTCTTCTTTCTTTACCCAATTCTCTAATGGCTTTTCATGGGAAGGTTCTATGATTTGACCTATGGTTTCTTCTTCCTCCCCTTCATCTAGTACTTCAGCTATGGTCTCTTTTTCAGCCTCTAATGATTTTTCTTCTTGCTGGGATTTTTCTTCTTGCTGAGATTTTTCTTCTACCTCTTCTACATTCGCAGTTATCTCAGCCATGGGTTTTTCTTCTTTGACCTCATTTACTTCTGCCATGGTTTCTTCTTTGGTTCTTCCTCATCCTCCAAGGTGTATGACTCTATTATTTTCTTAAATTTGGGCATTATCTCCAACTCATAGGAACACACTCTCCAAGGTTTCTTTTGATTGAGGCTTTTCATATACAACTCTATTGAGTTGATTCACTTGAGTAGTCAGAAGTGTGATCGATTGCTTTATGGACTGAACATCTGCAAGCATTGTCTTCATTGACTGAAATTCTGCATACATTGCTCGCATCAATTTCCTATCTTCCTGCCATTCCGCCCTGGTGATTATTGGCTCCTCCTTTTCTTGGTTGTATGAAATGCCATATGGGTCTAGCCTGCAGGAATTAGACTCATAATTAGAAAAATTAGTTCTTGAATTTGTATTGCATGCATTAGTAGCATGGTTACCTCCACACACATCACAAAAATAATTCACAGAATTCTTTTGTAGTTGCAAGATATCCATTTGTCTTTTAAGTGAATCAAGTTGATTTTGAATGCTAAGCATATCATCATGTTGGGTGGGAGAATTATATGAGTGGACAAAAGAACTACATGGCAGTTCATAAGAATCGCATGGCATATGAAATTTTCTAGAGGGCTGAAAAGAATTCCATGCTTGATTTGGGTAAGAAAAATGATTATGCTCCTCAAGGTGTCTCCTTCCATATGTGGACTTATGCAAACCAAAATCCATGCACACAACACATCAGTCCGCAAAAAAAATAAAAATAAATAAATAAATAAAAATTAAAATAAAAATAAAAAAAAACAGAATTTACACTCAAAGCTCTAGTTTTAAGCACAAGCAAATTTCCAGATATGGCCTCTTTAATCTCAGACTGTAATTTCCTTTTATAGCAGTCTCCTAATCAGGAATAGAACTTCACCTCTTTTGAGGATTCAAACCTCTTAGGATTTCCATCAATTTTTTCTAGAGACTTGGTGGACACATTCCTTATACACTTAGGACTCTACCTCCCACGTTTGATCTTGATTACTTGTCCGAATCCCAAGATTTTTGCGATTTTGCATTGCTGAGTCGCTGGCGCGGTCGCGTCATAAATGTGTCTTATTTTGGCGCGGTCGCGCCACTCGGGCAGAGCTTCTTCTAAGTACTCAAATGGAAAGAGTCCTGGTCATGTTTAGAAACTCCATAGGCCTTGTGGCGCCATCTTGGTGCGGTCACGCTATTCTGGTGGCGCGGTAGCGCCAGATTTTGTCCTCAAACTAGTGCAGTCGCGCCGATCCCTACAACCTTATACCTTTCTGCACTAAAATCTTCATATTTTCCTCATTTTAGCTCGGATTCCAATAATTCTTGTTGCGTTGGACTCCTGAGAGAGAAAACATGAATCTGAGATATATTTCTTGATATTATGATGATTATTGACTCCAAAATATAATTTCGAATTCCAATTGAGGCCTAAAAATAGTGTCATTTAGACACTTATCATTGGTGATACGTACCTGTATGCTCTCGCGTCTTGGACTTGACTGCCGATTGGCCGAAGTGAAGAATTTTCCCTTGATGATGACCCTCTAGTTCAGTCATCGAAGTGTGTTTGACTTAATATTGAGACTTGCAACGAACAAGGTATTCCTCCAATCGGTCCGACACAATCGCTGGGTCGTCATTCCTTGCCTGGCGCAGTTGTCAGGCTGAATTGAATGTGACTCCTCACATGCGGATCCGGCATGGTCGCTGGTTTGTTATAGCTCTGGCATGGTCGTCAGTTTGTGATAGCTCGACTTTCCAATTGGGTTCGACTTTTTCGCCGAGTGAAATTGAGCTTAGCTTTTGCTTCGACTTGGGTGGCAACCTTGATTGGGTTGTCGAGTTTTGCCTTTGGTGAGCTTCCCTTGGTTGCCAAGTTGTGATGGTCTTGATGCTTTGCGGACGGCTCTAGTTCGGTTGCCAGATTTTTGAGTCTGGATTGGTTCCCAACTTTGTATTGTGAAGTTCAATAATGCGACTGACAGCACTATGACTTCGACCTGTTCACGCTCTCTGCGCGTTTTGCTTTTGCGGCTGTTCACCGTTGAGGCGTGATAAGTGTCTAAAAGACACTATTTATGAATGAATAAATGATTAGAAATCCAAATTTTGAGTTAATTATCAGCATGAAAATGACAAATATAACTCAATTGCATGTTTTGTGTCTCAGGTAACTGGTCAAAGAAGAAAATCCAAATTATGAGTGAAACTGAAGCAAAAATGAGAAAAATGAGCTAAAAAGGGTATGGTGCGACCGTGCCGATTATGGCGCCACCACGCTGGGGAAAAAGAAAAAAATTCAAATAAATGGAGAAAAATTCCCAACGGCTAGGAAGGGTTCAAAGAAGACAACTCGGGAAAGTGAAATGGCGCGACCGCGCCTTTTGAGGGCGCTACCACGCCAAGGAACTGGTGCTACCTCTCACTGAGACAACATGACCGCACCAAAGAGAAGCCAAATACAGAAGTGGAGTTGCCGTTTTGGGGACCAACGAAGAAGGCTAAGGAGTGGCGCTGTCGCGCCACTACTATAGCAAAATATGGCGTTGCCGTGCTAAGAAGACTCCTTAATCAGCACGGATTCGATGGCCGTTTCTTGACTTAGAAAGAACTCTGCTCCAGTGGCGCGACCGCGGCAGAACTAGGCACATTATCGGCGCGACCGCGCCGATGACTCAGCAACGCAAAGTCGCAAAAATCTCAGGATCCTAACAACCAATCAAGCTCAAACTTGGGAGAAGAAGTCCTAAGTGCGTAAGGAAGGTATCCACGAATATTCTAAGGAATTTTGCTCGAGTTCTAGGTGCATTGAATGATCAAGAAGTGAAGTTCCATACAAAGAAGGAAACTGCTGTCCGAAGCGAAGAAAAATCCGAGTTTTAAGAAGAGTATATATGGAGTTTCTTATTCCCAATTGAACCCAAATTTGGACTGAAGATTACTGAGGAGATAAGGGATCATATTACAAAAATTCAGGTCAATCCAAGTCAGGTTTTTAGAGTTTTATACTTTCAAAGTGGTGGACCCAGTGCAGAAATTGGCATTAGAAGCAATACAACTTCTCAACATCATATCCCGAGTTTCCCAACTTAGAATGGACTCAAATTTCGTACATAAGGCAAGGACCATTGAAGGAAGGTTCTCATATAATTTCATTCAATTCTGAGGTCAGGAAGGCAGACTTCATACCCTTGGACAGAGACCAAATTACAAGGCCAGGACAACAGAACAAATATAAATAGGGGTCCGAGGTAGAGTGCGAAGCATACAGTTTTGTAGTGTAGATCCAGTTTTTAGTTCTAAATTCAGTTTTGTTTAACTTCCAGTTTTTTTATTTAGTTTGGAGAGGAGAGAAAGTCCAGAGGGAGTCTTGCACTACCTCTTGGAACTTTGGAGAGAGAAGGAGGAGATTTTAGTCAAGGCTCAAGTGAAGCTAAAGGCAGTCCTTCAAGGGGGTTTTTGTACTTAGTTTATTTTGATTTCCATGGCTGTAATTAAATTCTTTTCATGTGTTTATACTGATAGCATGGAGTAGTCTCTCTTTTTTGGGGAAGTCATGAACTCCTAGTTGTTATTTGTTTAAGTTTTGAAGTCTATAGCAATAAAGTACTTAGCCTTTGTTTTAGAATCTGTGTTTACTGCTTATTTCTAATTTAAACTGATATCTGAAGTTTAACAAGGTTCAAATAGAGAAGTTAAAGTTCAGTAGAGATTTGGGTTAGTTATATAATTCTTTGTTTTCTTAAACAACTCATTTTTTCTAAACTAGATCATTCTGGATTGTGATGGAGACCAGTGGAAGGCAATGTGATTGTTTATAACTCTTGTTCTGAATAAGAGAGAGTTAACTTTAAGCTTTTATATTTATGCACCTAGGATTTGAATATTTTCGGATTGTGGTGGAGTTCAAGGAATAGGTGAAAGTTATTTTCGGTATATGGGTAACTAGGTTTTCGAAAGCTAAGTCAAGGTAAAGGTACTTGAGCTATAAAAATCAGAACTTTGCATGTTAGAAACTAGGAGGGATTGACACTTTTCCCCAACATCTAATCTCCATAAGGTTTAGTCATCTAATTCTGTTTTCTTTTCCAGTTCTCAAAAACCAAAATTTCTTTTCCTCAATCAGTAGAAAAATCTTTGCTTAAACTGAGTTCTCATCAAGGTCTCTGTGGGATCGATATCTGGACTCTCGAGTCTATATTACTTGCTGGCCTAGTGCATACAAGTTTTTGGCGCTATTGCTAGGGACCATTGAATTGAAAGTAAGTTAAAGTAAATTTTGATTAGTTGATTGAGATTATTTTTTTCTTTTTATCTTTTTAGGATAAACCGGGTTCATGCATAAAAACCAGAATTAGTGGTGAGCCACTAGATGAACCATATCCGGAACTGGAAAGAGCATTCAGATGAGAGGTGAAATTACATGCAGAATGAGATAAGTCCATATCCTAACTCATATTGGGAATTTCCCCAACCATATGCATCTTCTAATTATGATCCATGGAGGTGTGATTCTGATATATCATTTTCTTTTGTTGATAATGAACCTGATGATTCCTATAGAAGAGAGCATGATGATTATTTCTCTAAGCAAAATGAAAATTCATATTTAGAGAATGATTCGCATGTTAAATGGCCAAATGGGCAATTGTCCATGTTCAGGTATGAGCACCCTCCTATGTTTAGTGATTCTTTTTATCATCATGCATATCCCCCTTAGCCTCAAGAAGACTTGTCTAGGTTTGCCACTCTAGAGGATGACTATTCTGCCAAAGTAGATACAATGTTATATCCACTTGAGGCACAACCTAGTTTAGAAGGTATTGATGTTTCTGAGCCATGGTTGCACATTTTTCATCCATCCATTAGAGCTGAGTCAGATATTCTAATAAATCAGCTAAAGAATGAATTAATTCATGGAAGAAACAATGAAACATGTTTTCTTGAGTTATCTGATAATGATGAACCTGAATGGATGTACACAACCAACACTTCTTGTTTTAATTTATGTGCTACAGCAGAACACATAGAGGAAGATTCAATGGGGAAAGCTGAGAGTTATGATTTTCAGAAACTTCAAGAGGGAGAAGATGAAAAGATCATGGAAAAAAAAAGAAGAAGATGAAAAAGAGAAAGAAGGGGATGGGGTTGAAAAAGAAGAAAAACCCCATGAACAGCATGAAGAAGCTAGGATAGAGGACACAAAGGTTAACGAACATTCCTTCCTGCCCATAGATATTGATTTCTTCATTATCCAGTCCTATAAACCACCCATAAAAGAAGAACTTAAAATTTTATTGGGTCTGGGTAATATGAAGAAAAGTTGGCTAAAAATGAATGATCAAAACAAGTTCAAAACCAATCAGAGGAGGGAAAGAGCGACCAGCTCTTTGCTCAAAAGTCATAATCACCATTCGGCACATTCCAAAGCCAAAAATATCCTTAGGCATGGATGGTCCCATTTTCCATTCAATCCTGGTGGATCAAATCACTTGGACCAGTAGTGTAGGAATAGGAGTAGGAGTTGTTGAATTTGCTTGAATTTTTTTAGGACTTTGAGTGAGTAGGTTAGAATAGTTTCTTTTCAAAATTTTTATGACTTGGTTGAATTTGCATGAGATTTTGATTTCTTTTCACTGATAAAGTAGAACTAGGGTAGAACTAGAGTGTTAGATAAAAATTTACAGCTTCCCAAAAATAGAAAACCAAATTTTTTTTTTTGAAAAGTAAAATAAAAATAAATACAAAAATTAAAATAAAAAAAACAAAATCAAAACTGGAAAGTTCTGAACCGAAACCTTGTTATTTTGGAAACTTGTGTGTAAACTTGTTTTGAGTATGCTATTGTCTGAAAGTGTTCTTTAATGAAATTTCATTAGTATGTACTCAATCTCCATTCTTGTTAATGAAATTATGATTTTTTACTCTCTCAATGATTTATCTCAAAGAATGATTTTGATAATTCTTCCAATGAATAAGTGTGAAAAATGACTCTACACCTGACTGTCACTGATACTAACCTGTCCAAATTGGAAAGATTGCAAAATTCATTCCTGATCTGAAGAATTCATGAAATTACTCGATGTGTTCACGCCATATTCTTGCGCTATCGCGCCACTGTCTTGATATGGTACGACTATTACAGAGGTGAGGAAGCACAAATTCCACTAAAGGTATTCTTCTGAAGATCAATTTTATGCCTGAGAGACACTTCCAGTCCTTTTTCATTTTCAATTGCTTAAAATCATGCAAGTGCTTGGCACTAACCCATGAAAGCAGAATTCAAGAAATAAGAAAGGGAGTTCCATCCAACCTCAACAAACCAGATTGTCAAGGGAGTATTTCTTTTCATTCCTATGTTTATTGCTGCTTTGAGGACAAAGCAAGTTTTTAACTTTGGGGTGGGATACTACTCTTCATGAATTTTTTATGAATTTTTTGATTTAAAAACTCTGGTTTTCAAAATTCACCAGAAAAATCCAATAGAGATTTTGGAAAATACCAGTGAAAATCCTTGATCAGATGAATAACATGATTCACTCTCTGGAAAAATATTTTAGTTTAGATGCTTAGTTTTAATTGGATGAGAATTTTTCTTTAAAGTAGTTTTTGAAAACAAAGTACAAGTGAGCAAGTTGATTTGAATCACTAGAACCAACCTGAGGAAAATTTGAGGCGAAACAGAGAAAGGTTTCCAAAATTTTGAGGTGATTTAGGCACCTGTTTAAAATTCGTTTGAGCCTTTTTCAAAGCCACCCACTTTAATGCACAAGTTGCATCACCTATTGTCAAACGTTTTGAGCAAAAAAGAATCCCTGTTCTGTTTTAATGTCCCATGCTACATGAACTAGCCTTAGTGATCAATAAACTTATTTCTTACTTACCCATGATTCTCCAAATTATTGAAGTGTTCTGTTTGAATGAGCATGAATCAAGATTTTGAAGTTATAAGGAAGGATGGATGAAGGGTATAGAAATATTTCTTTGTAAAAGGGAAGAAAGAACAAGAGAGAGAAAAAAGAAAATTCTGGGCTGAGTAGGAGAAAGGCCACCTTGCGTGTGTACCGGGACTTGGGCCTCTGCAAGTTTAGAGTCTCTGAGTCAATCGGCAAGGTAAGTTAGACTCTGAACAAAGGCAAAAGAAAAATAAGAGCAGGAAAAAAAAGAAAAAGAAAATCCTTGGCTATAGGAGAAAGGCCACCTCGTGTGTGCACCGGGACTCGGGCCTCAGCAAGTTTAGAGTCTCTGAGTCAACCGGCGAGGTAAGCTAGACTCTAGACAAAGCCAAGAGAAAAAGTATACATGGGAAAGAAAAAAAAAAAAGGGAAAGAAATGAGGGATCAATTCAAAAGAATAAGTTTGGGGCGAAGGAGTTTGGAGGAAGAGCCACAAGATCAGATGCATGCTTAGGAAAATGGAATATGGATATGAGGAGGAGAATAAAACCCAAAAGAAATACCAAAAACCCATTACCCCAGTGATGCGATCCTAGCTAATCACTGGCAAGAAGACTAATCAATGTAATATAGACTTTATGCAATTCCGAATATCGTCCCACAAGGACCAAGCCAGCAGTTAATTACTTTCTAAATAAAAATCTAAAGTTTGAGAATTCTGATTTTAGAGACAAAAAATTAAACTAAACCAGTAATTGAAAACTGTTGAGAAAAAGCCTTTGAGGAATTTCAATGATGAGAGAAGACGTTGAGAATCCAATTCCCTCCCTAGACACTTCTGAGATTGAATAAAGTTATGTTTTGGAAATCAATTTCTGACGAGCTTATAAAACCATGGCTATAATCCGCATCGGCATCACCTATTTCTATCTCCTAGAGCAAACTAGCCGGCATAATCTACTCTACTTGATAGCATAAACATGAAGCTCTAATGTCATAGACAAATCAACTAATCCAACAGGGTATTACTTTAAGGTAGAGGATTAACCCAAAGATAAATTAATTTGCCTAGTGTATGAATTCAAAAAGACTTGTACAACCCTATCAGCATATCTTACCTTAAGTCTAGCGTTACCTTATAACCAGTACATAGCAGACAGCAAGTATGAATCAAGAATTATGCTCTTTGGAAAACTCATTCATGCACCAAATTGAAAACCAAATAGATTATAAAGTATCAATCTCATTACATGCCTAGAGAGTCATGGACGCCCAACTAAAAATGACTACTCCATACTGGAATTAAAAACACACAACAAGATTTTGATAACAGCCATAAAAGAAAAACAACTAAGTACAGAAATTCCCTTTGGAAGGCTGCTCTTGGTCACTCTTGCTCCTTAGGCTGAAATCTCCACCTTTGTCCCTCAAAGTGGCCAGAGGTCGTGTAAGACTCCCTTTGGACCTTCTCCTCTCTCTAAACTAACTACAAAGCATGAAATTAAACTAAGAACTGAATGATAAAAACTGGATGATCAGTGCTCTGCCTCGGACCCCTATTTATACTTGTCCTACTGCCCAGGCCTTGTAAATTGGTCTGTCCAGGGGTATGAATTATGCCTTCCCGACCTCAGAATTGGCTGAAATTACATACGAAACTTCCTTCTATGGTCCTTGCCTTGCTCACAAATTTTTGAGTTCAATCTGAGTTGGAAAACTCGAGATATGATGTGAAGAAGATGCTTGCTTCTGCTGCCAATTCCAGCACTAGTTCCACTACTTTGGAAGTATAGAACTTGAGAAACCCGACTTGGACTTGCCTGAATTTTCGTGATATGATCCTTAGTATCCTCAGAAATCTTCAGTCCAAATTTTGCTTCAATTGGAACACGGGAACTCTAGATATGTTCTTCATAAATTTCGGACTCAACTTCTTCTCCTGGTAGCAGTTTCCTTCTTTGAATTGATCTTCACTTCTTGGTCATTCAAGGCACATAAAACTCGAATATAATTCCTTAAAATCTTCGTGGATACCTTCCTTAGACACTTAAGACTTCGTTTCCCAAGTTTAGGCTTGATTGGATGTCAGGATCCCGAGATTTTTGCGACTTTGTGTTGCTGAGTCATTGGCGCGGTCGCGCCCGAATTGCCTGATTCTAGCGCGATCGCTCCACTGGAGCGGAGTACTGTCTAAGTCTGGAGGCGGCCTTCGAACCCGAGCCGAATTAGGAGACTTCTTAGCGTGGTCACGCCATATTTTGCTGTAGAAGTGGTGTAGTCGCGCCACTAAGACTTTTCTTTGCTCCCCAGAATGGCAACTTCTCTTTCCTTCTTCAATTGCTCCTTGGCGCGTCCATGTTGTCTCTGAGTGAGGTAGCGCCCTCAGATGGCGCAGTCGCGCCATTTCACATTTCCCAACCGTTGGATTTCAGGTCCATTGAGTCGTTGGGCATTTTTTTCAAATATTTTGAATTTTTGAATATTTTCCCGGCACGGTGGCGCCGATTCTAGCACGGGCGTGCCATCCTTCTTTTTGGCTTCTTTTGCTCATTTTTCCTTCGTTTTTGCTCCAAATCCAGTTTTTCTTCTTCCATTGGGTACCTGAGGCACATAACATGAAATTGAGTCAAATGTGTTATTTTTATACTCAGAATTGATTTGGATATAGACTTTTCACTCAATTTTCATGCTTAAAGATAGTGTCTTTTAGACACTTATCACAACCCCAAACTTAAACCTTCGCACGTCCTCGAGCAAAATATGAAAGAAACTATCAGGTTAATCTATGGAGATTAAGAAAAGAGCAGTGGCAATCCCCTTGCAAGTTTCAAAATATATGATTCACTCATTTCCTAATGATGGTTCTCCTTGCTTAATCAAAACAAAATTCAAATTTTTCTTCAAATTTTCAAAGATCTTCATCCTCGTACAAGTGAGAAGTCTCAGTTAACTCCATAAGCCAACCTTCAGTCCACTCTCCACTAACCTGAAGGAATCCATAATCTTGATCAATAGGTCTTTTCTAGGTTGTAATGGGGCATGGGTAATGGGTATGGTCAAATTGTAAGCTTATCTTTTGGATTTTACCCCCCTCCTCATTTCCTTGTTCTATCTTCCTGAGCATGAGTAATTTCCTATGATCTTTCTCCAAGTTTTTCCACCCCAAACTTATTTTCTTGCATTGATCCCATATTCTTTTCTTTTGGGTCTGTCCAGAGTCTAGCTTACCTCGTCGGTTGACTCAGAGTCCCTAAGCTTGCTGAGGCCCGAGACCCGGTGCACAAACGAGGTGGCCTTTCTCCTCACTAACCCACAACATTTTTTTTCTTTTTGCTTGGCTTTGTCTGAAGTCCAGCTTAACTTGCCAGTTGACTCTGAGTCCCTAAGCTTACTGAGGCCCGAGACCCAGTGCACACACAAGGTGGCCTTTCTCCTGACTTAGCCTCCATCTTGTTCCTTTTTCCTTCCTTTTTTTTTTTCAAAAACAAGCTCTATACTCTTCTTTCCTCCCTCCTTATAACTTCAGATTTTCGTCCATGCTCATTCAAACAGAACACTTCAATAATTTGGAGAGATATATAGGTCAGTCGAAAACAAGTTGGTTTATCACAAAGGCTGGTTCATGTAAGGTGGGATTTGAACAAATCAGGGATCTTGTTGGCTCAAGGTGTTTGACAAAAAGTGATGCATCTTGTGCATTCCAGTAGGTGGCTTGAAAAAGGCTCAAACGATTGAAAAGAGGTGCCTAAATCACTTCAGGATGTTTGAAAAGCTTTTTCTGTTTCGCCTCAAGCTTTCCTTAGGTTGGTTCTAGAGTTTTACATCATATTTCTCACTATATACTTTATTTTCCAAAAGAAAATTCTCCTCCAGTAAAGACTAAGAAATTTGAACTAAGTTATTTCTCCTGAAAGTGAATCATGCTTTCTATTTAGTCAGGGTTTTTCCACTAGTGTTTTTCTAAATCTCTTTGGATCTGTTTCTGGTGTACAAGTTTTTGAAAACACCGATTTTGAAAACAAAGATTTTGAAAACACGAAGAGAGAATATCCCACCCCAAACATTTAAAACATGCTTTGTCCCTAAAGCTTAAACAAAAATAAGAAGTAGGATGAAAACTTCCCTGATCAATCTGGGTGTGCATGAAGTGGAGTGTGACTTCCCCTTGTTTGCTCTTTATATTGAAATTTGTCTTCATGGGTTAGTGCCCACTATTTGTGCATGGAGTACAACAAATCGAAATGGAATTGAACTTAGTTTGTTCTCATGCACAATACTGAGTCTAAGATGCATACCTGCAGTGGAACTCCCCGTTTCTGAGCTCTGGATTGGTTGTAACTTAATGAGACAGTGGCACGGTAACCCCAGAATATGGCGCGGACGCTCCGAGTAATTCAATCAAATTTCAGCATCCTGAATGTGTTTTTGCAAATTTCCACTTTGAACGGAGTTTTATCAGTTAGATACCGATGCTGATTCTGTTAACACACATTTTCAATGGAGAAATTATGCTTTGGGATACATAGTGAAAGTGCAAAATATCATGTCATCAATATGAATGGAGATTGAGTACAATTTAATGAACAATGCAGACAAAAATCACTCTTAAAACATCTGGACATAGACACCAAAGCAAATGCTCCCAGAGGAGATACTGATTCAAACATTGGGATCAGAATTGTTTGTCGAACTGGCGTGGTGGCGCCAGTTTTGGCGCGGTAGCGCCAGTTTCAAAAAAATTTTAGGTTTTCTATTTTTTTTTTTATATATATATATATATTTTTTTTTTTGTTTATGGTGACGAATTAAAACTCTTTCTAGCCTCATTCTATCCTACTCATGCAAAATCAATCAACTAATCATGCAAGTCCTAAAAAATTACTAAATTTATGAAATTTCAATGCAGCCCTATTATAAAACAAGTAAAGGAGTTCTGGTTTATAGTCCTAGCTTGACTTTGTGACTCTTTTTAGTCAGATAGGATTGTGACGGTTCTTTCCTGATGGAAATCAGGAGAGATGTATCTTTTTAGCCTTTATCCATTCACAATAAAGGTGAATTGATCTTTTGGATTTCAGATTTCCACAGCCCCTAATTTTAACACTCTTTCGACTGAAAAAGGACCAGTCCATTTTGATCTAAGCTTTCCAGGAAACAACCTAAGTCTGCTGTTAAACAAGAGGACAAGTTGACCAGGTTTAAATTCCTTGGGTAAGATGTGCTCATCATGCCATTTTTTAGTTTTTTCTTTATACATCTAGGCATTCTCATAGGACCAGTACCTAAACTCATCTAATGCATTTAGTTGCAGCAGTCTATTCTCTCCAGCAGCTTTGATATCAAAATTCAAGAACTTGGTTTCCCAATATGCCTTATACTCTAGTTCCAAAGGGAGATGACATGCCTTTCCATATACCAACCTAAAGGGGGTCATGCCTATCGGTGTTTTGAAAGCTGTCCTATAGGCCCACAATGCATCATGTAGCTTTGTTTTCCAATCTCTTCTTGCAGGGTTAACACTTTGTTCCAAAATTCTCTTGATCTCTCTATTGGACACTTCTACTTGACTACTTGTTTGGGCATGGTATGGGGTGACTACTTTGTGGGTGACTCCATATTTTTTCAACAGATTTTTTAAAGGAGTGTTGCAAAAATGCTTTCCCCCATCACTAATGATAGCTCTAGGAGTGCCAAAACGATAGAAAATATTCTTTTTCAAAAATGCAATGACAACCTTTGCTTCATTAGTTCTGGTTGCTATGGCCTCTACCCATCTGGTTACATAATCCACTGCCACCAAAATGTACTCATACCTAAAAGAAGGTGGAAAAGGTCCCATGAAGTCAATGCCCCAAACATCAAAACATTCACATTCAAGAATATCATTTAAAGGCATTTCATTCCTTCTAGAGATATTCCTTGTCCTTTGACACCTATCACATGATTGGACATACCTCTTTGCATCTTGAAAAACAGTTGGCCAAAAGAATCCAGATTGCAATACCTTTGCTGCTGTTTGGTTTGCACTGTGATGGCCACCAACCTCCTTGTCATGGGAATGGCTAAGAATGAGTGGAGCTTCTTCCTCTTTCACACAACTTCTAATGACTTGATTCGGACATATTTTCAAGAGGAATGGATCCTCCCAATAGTAGTGCTTTGAATCTGCCATCAGTTTCTTCCTTTGCTGGTATGTGAAGTGCTTTGGTACACATTTGCTGCAACCAAAATTAGCAATATCAGCAAACCATGGTACTTTTGAAATATTTACCTGGCAAATCAGTTCATCTGGAAAGAGTTCAGAAATTTTTCCCTTTTATTTTCTGCCTCCAGCCTAGAGAGGTGATCTGCTACCACATTTTCAGCTCCTTTCTTGTCCTTGATTTCAATATCAAATACTTGGAGAAGAAGGATCCATCTGATCAGTCTTGGTTTGGAATCCTTCTTTACAAACAAATATCTAAGGGCTACATGGTCAATCCAAACTATAACCTTTGACCCAATGAGATATGATCTAAATTTTTTAAATGCAAAAACCACAGCCATAAGTTCTTTCTCAGTGGTGGTATAATTCAATTCAGGACCAGTGAGTGTGTGACTAGCATAAGAATTGGTGTGAAAAACTTTTTCTTTTCTTTGACCAAGGGCTGCCCCTAAAGCAAAATCACTTGCATCAGACATTAGTTCAAAAGGTAGGTTCCAATCAGGTGAGACAATGATGAGGGCTGAGATTAATTTTTGTTTCAGAAGATTAATGGCATGCAAGCAATCATTATTGAAATCAAATTTGACATCTTTCGAAAGCAAGTTTGACAAAGGTTTTGCAATTTTGAAAAAATATTTTATAAACCTTCTATAAAAACCTGCATGGCCTAGAAAACTCCTAATGGCCTTGACTGAAGTGGGTGGAGGTAGCTTTTCAATCACTTCTATTTTTGCCTTGTCTACCTCTATCCCATTTTTTGAGTTTTTGTGGCCAAGAACAATCCCCTCTCTTACCATGAAGTGACACTTTTCCCAATTTAGGACTAGTTTCTTTTCTTCACACCTTTCGAGCACAAGCTCTAAGTGCTGCAAACAAGTTTCACATGTTAGTCCATAGATTATAAAATCATCTATAAATATCTCCATCATCTTGCCTATCATATAATGAAATAAAGCCATCATGCATCTTTGAAAAGTGGCTGGTGCATTGCACAAGCCAAAGGGCATTCTCCTATATGCAAAGGTTCCATATGGGCAGGTTAAGGTGGTCTTTTCCTGGTCCTCAGGTGCTATGGGGACCTGAAAGTATCCTAAATAACCATATAGGAAACAATAAAATTTATTTCTAGTCAGCCTTTCAAGCATTTGATCAATGAATGGAAAAGGGAAATAATCCTTCCAAGTGGTTGTATTCAATTTCCTATAGTCTATGCATTCTCTCCAACCTGTGACCGTCCTAGTGGGGATCAGTTCATTATTTTCATTGTAAATAACAGTGGTACCCCCTTTTTAGGAATAACTTGAACTGGACTTACCCATGCACTATCAGAAATATGATAGATAATACCTGCATCCAAGAGTTTGATCACCTCCTTTTTCACTACCTCTTGCAATGTAGGGTTCAGCCTTCTTTGTGGTTGAATGCTGGTCTTGTAATTGTCCTCCATCAAGATTCGATGTGTGCAAATTGTGGGGCTGATTCCTTCAATGTCTGCTAATGACCAGCCTATTTCCTTCTTGTGTTTGGACAGCACATCAATGAGCATTTTCTCCTCCAAACCTGTCAAACATGAGGAAATAATCACTGGTTTAGCATTCTCTTCAAGGAAAACATATTACAAATTGTTAGGGAGGGGTTTGAGTTTAGGTTTAGAGGCTCCTTGAGCCCCTTGTTCCTTTATTCCTTCCTCCTTGCTTTCAGCCTCCAATTTGTCAACCTCTCTTGTGATGATGGGATATTCATCTTCCTTCTCCTCTGAATTGACTAGGCCTCCTTCTTTTCCAGCTTCAATTCTCTCTTCTTCTTCAAATTCTGCTATACAAGAATCAATCACATCAATGCTCAAGCAAAAATCATCATGTGGGATGGTTGGTTGTTTCATGGCTTCTTTTCTGGGAGTGCATGACTCCCTAGGCATGTAATGAGATTGATACATTATACCCTGTTTGGTTTCAATTTCGTGCATGAATGAGTTTTCCAAAGTGTATAATTCTTGATTCATACTTGTTGTCTGCTATGTACTGGTTATAAGGTGATGCTAGACTTAAGGTAAGATATACTGATAGGGTTGTACAAGTCTTTTAGAGTTCATACACTAGGCTAATTAATTGATCCTTGGGTTAATGCTCGACCTTAAAGTAATACCCTGTTGGATTAGTTGATTTGTCTATGACATAAGAGCTTCATGTTTATGCTATCAAGTAGAGTCAATCATGCTAGCTAGGTTTACTCTAGGAGATAGAAACAGGTGATGCCGATGCGGATTGTAGCCATGGTTTTATAAGCTCGTTAGAAATTGATTTCCAAAACTTAACTTCTATTCAAACTCAGAATTGCCTAGGGAGGGAATTGGATTCCCAATGTCTTTTTCCATACTGATTTTATCAAAAGCCCTCTCTTGATCTCTATAGGATTAGGTAGATTAGTTAATTTTCTATTTTTATAACTCCTTTCCAACTGATTTCTCATATACAAACTGGACTCTTCAACCACCACACAAGCACAATTAGAAGCACTTCAGCATCAATTCACAAATTTTCAGCAACAATCAAATCCTGTGGTAGCTTCAATCTGCGGAATATGTGGAGGAGGACATACTGATTATGAGTGCCAAGGTAATGTATATGGATTAAATTCCATAACTGAACAAACTAATTTTGTTGGAAATTCTCGCAGGATGGACCCATACAGCAATACATATAACCCTGGCAGGAGAAATCATCCAAACTTCTCATGGAGCAACACGAATCAGACGAGGCAGCACCCTCCTGGATTCAAACCATTACAAGCCAATGCACAACAAAAGGAGGAGCCAGAATGGGAGGAAGAAAGAAAAATGATACAAGCCATGTATGCAGAAATTCAGTCAATGAAGACAATGCAAACAGATGTTCAATCACTAAAGCAATCAATCACACTTCTGACCACTCAAGTGAATCAACTTAATACAGATGTATATGAGAGGCCGAGAGGAGTTCTACCTAGCAACTCAGAAGTAAATCCAAAAGAGCAAGTCAAGGCCATAACACTCAGAAGTGGAAAGACTCTCGAGGAGCTCCAACCAAAAGACCAACTAGCCATGGAAGAAGATAAAAATTAGAAAGGAGAAGAAGGGCAAAAATTGGAAAAGGTAAGTCCACCAGCTTCTCCAAGGAAGAAAAAGGTAAGGATACACTTCCTATTACTGATAATGATATAAGACATCTGCCTTAACCAAGTAGAGCTAAAACAGACATTCTAGAAAGTAGCTTTGCTAGGTTTCTAGAACCCTTTAAGAATTTGAAGATTAACATCCCACTTCTTGAGGCTGTAAAGCAAATGCCCTTTTATGGCAAGTATCTTAAAGAGATCCTATCCGGAAAAAGGAAGATGGAGGAGCAAGGTACGGTTGTTCTGAATGAAAATTGTAGTGCAATCTTGAAGAATGAGCTTCCAACAAAATTGAAAGATCTAGGGAGTTTTACAATACCTTGTGAAATTGGTTCAAATAAATTTGCAAATGCTTTATGTTATTTGGGAGCAAGTGTTAATCTAATGCCATTGTCTCTTTGCAGGTATTTAAAGCTGGGAAAACCTCAAGAGACTGGAATCACTCTTCAATTTGCAGATAGGTCAACCAAAATACCAGAAGGAGTGATGGAGGATGTGTTGGTGAAGATTCAAGATTTTATATATCCCTACGATTTTGTAGTTTTAGACATTGAAGTGGACAAGAACCTGCCAATAATTCTTGGCAGACCATTCTTGGCTACTGCTGGTGATATAATTGATTGCAAGCAAGGGAATCTAACCTTAAGGCTTAACAATGATACAATAATTTTTAATATAAAAGAAGCCATGAAACAACCAGCCATCCCACATGATGATTTCTGTTTGAGTATTGATGTGATTGATTCTTGTATACCAAAAATTGAAGAAGAAGCAAGGATTGAAACAGCGAAAGAAGGAGGCCTAGTCAATTCAGAGGAGAAGGAAGATGAAGATCTCATCATGACAAGAGAGGAGGCTGAAAGCAAGGAGGAAGGAATAAAGGAGCAAGGGACTCAAGAAGCTCCCAAACCTGAACTCAAACCCCTTCCTAATAATTTGAAATATGTTTTCCTTGAAGAGAATGCTAAACCAGTGATTATTTCCTCATGTTTGACAGGTTTGGAGGAGAAAATGCTAATTGAGGTGTTGTCCAAACACAAGAAGGCAATAGGCTGGTCATTAGCAGACATTGAAGGAATCAGCCCCACAATTGGCACACATCGAATCTTGATGGAGGACAATTAAAAACCAGTATTCAACCACAAAGAAGGTTGAACCCCACATTGCAAGAGGTAGTGAAAAAGGAGGTGATCAAACTCTTGGATGCAGGTATTATCTATCCTATTTCTGATAGTACATGGGTAAGTCCTGTTCAAGTTGTTCCTAAAAAGGGGGGTACCACTGTCATTTACAATGAAAATAATGAACTGATCCCTGGTGGGTGTCTAGCAAGTGCACTAGGTCAGCAAGTAATATAGACTCGAGAGTCCAGATATCGATCCCATAGAGACCTTGATGAGAACTCAGTTTAAGCAAACATTTTTCTACTGATTGAGGAAAAGAATTTTTGGTTATGAGAACTGGAAAGACAAAACAGAATTAAACTACTGGAAACCATATAGAGATGAGATGTTGGGGAAAAGTGTCAATCCCTCCTAGTTGCTAACATGCAAAGTTTTCATTTTATAGCTCAAATACCCTTACCTTGACTTAGCTTTTGAAAACTTGGTTACCCATATACAGGAAATAACTTTCACTTATTCTTTGAACTCCTTCACAAACCGGAACATTCAAATCCTAAGTGCATAAATATAAAAGCTTATAGATTAACTCTCTCTTATTCAGAACAAGAGTTTAACAAGTCACTTCACCTTCTACTAGTCTCCTTCATAACAGGAACAATCTAGTTAGAAAAACAAGCTGTTTTAGAAAACAGGAATCAAATAACTAACCCAACTCCCTACTAAAATTTAACTTCTTTATTCGAACCTCATTAAATTCCAGAACAGAATTCAGATCAGAAATAAGCAATGAACTCAGTTTCTAAAACAAAAGCAAGGTACTATATTGCTATAAAATTCAAAACTTAAACATGTAATAACTAGGAGTTCATGACTTCCCCAACAAAGAGAGACTACTCCATGCTAATAGAATGAACACACAGTAAAAAGGATTCAATTACAATCATAGACATAAAATAAACCAAGGACAGAAACCCCCTTGAAGGCTTGCCTTTAGCTTTTCTTGCACCCTTGACTGAAATCTCCACCTCCTCTCTCTAAAGTGCAAAGAGGTCATGCAAGACTCCCTCTGGACTATCTCTCAACTCTCAATTAACTAAAAGAACAAGAAAAATAAACTAAAAACTGTATTTACAACTCTGGAAAATTGGATGAAAATTCTCCTCCTCGGACCTCTATTTATAGTTGCTCTGCAGCACAGGCCTTGTAAATTGATCTCTATCCAGGGGTATGAATTATGCTTTCCCGACCTCAGAATTGGCTGAAATTATGTACGAACCTTCCTTCTGTGGTCCTTGCCTTTCTCACGAAATATGAGTTCAATCTGAGTTGGGAAACTCGAGATATGGTGTGAAGAAGTTGCTTGATTCTGCTGCCAAGTTCAGCACTGGGTCCACCACTTTGGAAGTATAGAACTTGAGAAATCCGACTTGTCTTTGCCTGAATTTTTGTGATATGCTCCTTAGTATCCTCAGAAATCTTCAGTTCAAATTTGGCTACAATTGGAACATAGGAACTCCAGATATAGTTCTGTTAAAACTCGGATTTTCTCTTCTTTCTTGGCAGCAGTTTCCTTCTTTGTGTGGAACTTCTCTTTTTTTGCTCATTCAATGCACCTAGACTCGAGCAATATTCCATAAAATCTTCGTGGATACCTTTCTTAGACAATTAGGACTTCTTCTCCCAAGTTTGGGCTTGATTGGTAGTCAGAATCCCGAGATTTCTGTATTTCACGTTGCTGAGTCAGCGGCGCGGTCGCGCCACATTTTCTTTTGATTTTTGCGCGGTCGCATCACTGGAGTAGATTTCTTTCCAAGTCTGGAAATGGCCTTTGAAATCGTGCCGAGTAATGAGAGCTCATGGCGCGGCTGCGCCAAATTTAGCTGTATAAGTGGCGCGACAGTGCCACTCCTTTGTCTTTTCCTCTGGTCCCAGAACGGCAACTCCACTTCTGTATTTGGCATCTCGTTGGCGCGTCCATGTGGTCACAGAATGAGGTAGCACTAGTTTCTTGGCGCGGTAGGGACCACAGAAGGCACGGTCGTGCCATTCCACATTCCCGAATTGTCTTCTTCGAAGGTTTACTAGCCGTTGGGAATTTCTGCCATTTATTTGAATTTTCGCATATTTTCCCGGCGCGGTCGCACCATTCTCTTTTTGGCTTAATTTTGCTCCTTTTTCCTTCATTTTCCCTATGAATCCAGATTTTCTTCTTTTACCGGGTACATGAGACACAAAACATGAATTTGAGTTATATATGTCATTTTCATGCTAATAATCAACTCAAATTAGGAATTTATGGTCAATAATTCATGCATAAATAAGTGTCTTTTAGACACTTATCAATCCCCACTAGGACAGTCACGGGTTTGAGGGTATGCATAGACTATAGGAAATTGAATGCTGCCACTTGGAAAGATCATTTTCCTTTACCATTCATTGATCAAATGCTTGAAAGGCTTGCTGAAAATAAATTTTATTATTTCCTAGATGGTTATTCAGGATACTTTCAGATTCCCATAGCACCCGAAGACCAGGAAAAGACCACCTTCACATGCCCATATAGAACCTTTGCATATAGGAGAATGCCCTTTGGCTTGTGCAATGCACCAGCCACTTTTCAAAGATGCATGATGGCTTTATTTCATGACATGATAGGCACGATGATAGAAATTTTTATGGATGGTTTTACAATTTAAGGACTAACATTTGAAAATTGTTTGCAACACTTAGAGCTTGTGCTCGAAAGGTGGGAAGAAAAGAAACTAGTTCCAAATTGGGAAAAGTGTCACTTCATGGTAAGAGAGGGGATTGTTCTTGGCCACAAAATCTCAGAAAAGGGGATAGAGGTACACAAGGCAAAAATAGAAGTGATTGAAAAGCTACCACCACCCACTTCCGTCAAGGGTATAAGAAGTTTTCTAGGCCATGCAGGGTTTTATAGAAGGTTCATAAAAGATTTTTCCAAAATTGCAAAACCTTTGTCAAACTTGCATTCGAAGGATGTCAAATTTGATTTCAATAATGATTACTTGCAAGTCTTTCATCTTCTGAAACAAAAATTAATCTCTGCCCCCATCATTGTCTCACCTGATTGGAACCTACCTTTTGAACTCATGTGTGATACAAGTGATTTTGCTTTAGGGGCAGCCCTTGGCCAAAGAAAAGATAAAGTTTTCCACATAATTTCTTATGCTAGTCACACACTCACTGGTCCTCAATTGAATTATACCACCACTGAGAAAGAACTTATGGCTGTGGTTTTTGCATTGGAAAAATTTAGATCATATCTCATTGGTTCAAAGGTTATTGTTTGGACTGACCATGCAGCTCTTAGATACTTATTTGTAAATAAGGATTCCAAACCAAGACTGATCAGATGGATCCTTCTTCTCCAAGAATTTGATATTGAAATCAAGGACAAGAAAGGAGCTGAAAATGTGGTAGCAGATCACCTCTCAAGGCTGGAGGCAGAAAATAAAGAAGGAGAAATTTCAGAACTCTCTCAGGATGAACTGATTTGCCAGGTAAATATTTCAAAAGTACCATGGTTTGCTGATATTGCTAATTTTATTTGTAGAAAATGGGTTCCAAAGCACTTCACATACCAGCAAAGGAAGAAGTTGATGGCAGATTCAAAATACTTCTATTGGGAAGATCCATTCCTCTACAAATTATGCCCAGGTCAAGTCATTAGAAGGTGTGTGAAAGAGGAAGAAGCTCCACTCATTCTTAGCCATTGCCATGACAAGGAGGTTGGTGGCCATCACAGTGCAAACCGAACAGCAGCAAAGGTATTGCAACCTGGATTTATTTGGCCAACACTTTTTTGAGATGCAAAGAGGTATGTCCAAGCATGTGATAGGTGTCAAAGGATAGGTAATATCTCTAGAAGGAATGAAATGCCTTTAAATAATATTCTTGAATGTGAATGTTTTGATGTTTGGGGCATTGACTTCATGGGTTCATTTCCACCTTCTTTAGGGTATGAGTACATTCTGGCGGCAGTAGATTATGTAACAAGATGGGTAGAGGCCATTGCAACAAGAACTAATGATGCCACGGTTGTCAATGAATTTTTGAAAAAGAATACTTTCTGTCGTTTTGGCACTCCTAGAGCTATCATCAGTGATGGGGGAAAGCATTTTTGCAACACTCCTTTTAAAAACTTGTTGAAAAATATGGAGTCACCCACAAAGTAGCCTCCCTATACCATGCCCAAACAAGTGGTCAAGTAGAAGTGTCCAATAGGGAGCTCAAGAGAATTCAGAAAAAATCTGTTTGCACTTCAAGAAGGGATTGGAAAACCAAGCTAGATGATGCATTGTGGGCCTATAGGACAGCTTTCAAAACCCCAATAGGCATGACCCCCTATAGGTTGGTTTATGGTAAGGCATGTTATCTCCCTTTGGAACTAGAGTATAAGGCATATTGGGCAACCAAGTTCTTAAATTTTGATATCAAGGCTGCTAGAGAGAATCGATTGCTGCAACTAAATGCACTAGATGAGCTTAGGTACTGGTCCTATGAGAATGCCAAGATGTATAAAGAAAAAACTAAAAAATGGCATGATGAGCACATCTTACCCAAGGAATTTCAACCTGGTCAACCTGTCCTTTTGTTTAAAGTAGACTTAGGTTGTTCCCTGGTAAACTTAGATCTAAATGGACTGGTCCTTTTTCAGTGGAAAGAGTGTTAAAATCAGGGGCAGTGGAAATCAGAAATCCAAAAGATCAATCCACCTTTACTATGAATGGACAAAGGATGAAAAGATACATCTCTCCTGATTTCCATCAGGAAAGAACCTTCACCATCCTATCTGACTAGAAAGAGTCACAAAGTCGAGCTAGGACTATAAACCAAAACTCATTTACTTGTTTTGCAATAGGACTGCATTGAAATTTCATGGATTTTGTAATTTTTTGTGAACTATTAGGACTTTGCATGATTAGTTGATTGATTCTGCATGAGTAGGATAGAATTACGCCAGAAAGTGTTTTAATTCTTCACCATAAACAGAAAACAAAAAAAAAAAAATTACAAAAATAAAACCTCCAAATTTTTTTTGAAACTGGCGCTACCGCGCCAAAACTAGCGCCACCGCGCCAAAACTGGCGCCACCGCGCTAGTCCAGAACACAATTCTGAGCCTCATGTCTGAATCAGTCTCTCCTCTAGGAAATATGCTTTGGTGTCTGTGTCTCAAATGTCTTAGAGTGATTTTTGACTGCAATGTTCATTGATATGAACTCAATCTCAATTCATATTGATGACATGATATTTTGCACTCTCACTATGTGTCCCAAAGCATGATTTCTCCAATAAAAATGTGTGGTAACCAAATCAGCATCTGTATATAACTGATAAACCTCTGTTCAAACTGGAAATTTTCAAAAACACATTCTGGACGATAATATTTGATTGATTTACACGGCAAGTGCGCACCAAAATTTGTCGCTACCGCGCTACTGTCTCATTGAAGAACAACCAATCCAGAGCTCAGAAAAGGAAAGTTCCACTGCAAGCACAACCAGATTGATCAGGGAAGTTTTCATCCTACTTCTATTTCATTTATGCTTTGGGGACAAAGCATGTTTTAAGTTTGGGGTGGGATCTTCTTTCTTCATGTTTTAAAAATCTCTATTTTCAAAAACTTTCACACCAAAAATAGATTCTAAATTGGGAAACATCAATGAAAACCCTGAGTAAAGAGAAAGCATGAGTCACTTTCTGGAGAAATAACTTAGTTCAAATTTCTTAGTCCTTACTGGAGGAGAATTTTCTTTAAAACAGTGTTTGAAAAACAAAGTATAAGTGAGAAAGTTGATGTAAAACTCTAGAACCAACCTGAGGAAAGCTTGAGGCGAAATAAAGAAAGATTTCTAAATATCCTGAAGTGATTTAGGCACCTCTTTTCAATCGTTTGAGTCTTTGTCAAGCCACCCACTAGAATGGACAAGATGCATCACTTTTTGTCAAACACCTTGAGCCAACAAGATACCTGATTTTTTCAAATTCCACATTACATGAACCAGCCTTTGTGATAAACCAACTTGTTTCCTACTGACCTATACATCTCTCCAAATTATTGAAGTGTTCTGTTTGAATGAGCATGGACAAAAATCTGAAGTTATAAGGAGGGATGAAAGAAGGGTACAAAGTTGTTTTTGAAAAGAAATGAGAAGGAACAAGATGGAGGCTAAGTCAGGAGAAAGGACACCTTGTGTGTGCACCGGGTCTCGGGCCTCAGCAAGCTTAGGGACTCTGAGTCAACCGGCAAGGTAAGCTAGACTCCAGACAAAGCCAAAGAAAAAAAGAAAAGGTTGTGGGTTAGTTAGGAGAAAGGCCACCTCGTGTGTGCACCGGGTCTCGGGCCTCTGCAAGCTTAGGGACTCTAAGACAACCGGCGAGGTAAGCTGGACTCTGGACAAACCCAAAAGAATCAAATACATGTGAAGGAAAGGACGGAAAAAAAAGAATATGGGTTCAATGCAAGAAAATAAGTTTGGGGTGGAAAAACTTGGAGAAGGATCATAAAAGTTGGCGCTCAGAAATGATGGAACATGGATATGATGAGGAGGATAAACCCAAAAAGAAATGCTCACAACTTTTCATCATTCCCATTACCCATGCCCCATTACAACCTAGAAAGGACCTATTGATCATGATTATGGAATCCTTCAGGTTAGTGGAGAGTGGACTGAGGGTTGGCTTATGGAGTTAACTGAGACTTCTCACTTATATGGGGATAAGGATCTTTGAAAAATTAAAATAAATTTTGAATCCTATTTTGATTAAGCTAGGAGAACCATCATTAGGAAAGGAGTGAATCATACATTTTGAAACTTGCAAGGGGATTGCCACTGATTTTTCCTTAATCTCCAAAGACTCATCTGGTTGTTTCTTTAGATTTTTGCTGAAGGACGAGCAAAGGTTTAAGTTTGGGGTTGTGATAAGTGTCTAAAAGACACTATCTTTAGGCATGAAAATTGATTGAAATATCTAATTCTGAGTTAATTCCGAGTATAGAATCAACATATATGACTCAGTTTTATGTTCTCTGCCTCAGGTACCCAATGGAAGAAGAAAATCTGGATTTGGAGCAAAAACGAAGGAAAAATGAGCAAAAAAGGCAAAAAAGAAAGATGGCGTGTCCGCGCCAGAATCGGCGCCACCGCGCCAGATAAATATGCAAAAATTCAAAATAATGTAGAAAAATTCCCAACAACTCAACGAACATAAAAGCCAATGGTTGGGGAATGTGAAATGGCGCGATTGCGCCTTCTGAGGGCTCTACCGTGCCGAAGAGCTAGCACGACCTCGTTTAGAGACAGCATGGACACGCCAAAGAGTGCTGAAGAAGGAAAGAGAAGTTGCCATTCTGGGGAGCAAGAAAAGTCTAAGTAGTGGCGCTGCCGCGCCACTTCTACAATAAAATATGGTGCGACTGTGCCAAGAAGTCTCCTAATTCATCCCGATTTCGAAGGCTGTTTCCAGACTTAGAAAGCACTCTGCTCCAGTGGCGCGATCGCGCCAGATTCAGGCATATTTTCGGCGCGATCGCGTCGATGAGTCAGCAACACTAAGTCGCGAAAAGCTCGAGATCCTGACATCCAATCAAGCCTAAACTTGGGAAACAAAGTCCTAAGTGTCTAAGGAAGGTATCCATGAAGATTTTAAGGAATTATATTTGAGTTTTAAGTTCTTTGAATGACCAATAAGTGAAGATTAAATCCAAAGAAGGAAACTGCTGCCAGGAGAAGAAGTTGAGTCTGAAATTTATGAAGAACATATATGGAGTTCCCGTGTTCCAATTGAAGCCAAATTTGAACCGAAGATTCTAGAGGATACTAAGGATCATATCACGAAAATTCAGGCAAGTCCAAGTAGGGGTTCTCCAGTTCTGTACTTCTAAAGTGGTGGACCCAGTGCTGGAATTGGCAGCAGAATCAAGCAAATTCTTCATATCATATCTCGAGTTTCCCAACTCAGATTGAATAACAATTTCGTGATCAAAGCAAGGTCCATATAAGGAAGGTTCGTATGTAATTTCTGCCAATTCTGAGGTCAGGAAGGCATAATTCATACCCCTGGACAGAGATTAATTTACCAGCCCCGGACAGCAGGACAAGTTTAAATAGGGGTCCGAGGCAGAGCACTGATCATCGAGTTTGGTATTCAAGATTTAGTTTTTGCATTTAGTTTGAGTTTAAGTTTCTGTTTTATTCATTAGTTAGAGAGAGAAGAAGCTAGAGGGAGTCTTACACAACCTCTGGCCACTTTGAGGAAGAAGGTGAAGATTTCAGCTTAAGGAGCAAGGGTGACTAGGAGCAGTCCTCTTCACGGAGTTTCTGTGCTTATTTGTCTTTATTTCTTATGGCTGTTGTCAAAACCATGTTGTGTGTTTTTATTTCTAATATGGAGTAGTCATTTTTAGTTGGGAGTCCATGACTCCTTAGGCATGTAATGAGATTGATACATTATAATCTAATTGGTTTTCAAATTGGAACATGAATGAGTTCTTCATGTTGTTAATTCTTGATTCATACTTGCTGTCTAGCTATGTACTGGTTATAAGGTGACGCTAGGCCTAAGGTACATGCTGATAGGATTTTACAATTCATTATGAGTTTGTGCACTAGGTAGATCACTAATCCTTGGGTTAATCCTCGACATTAAAGTAATACCCTGTTGGATTAGTTGATCTACCTATGACCTAAGAGCTTCATGTTTATGCTGTCAAGTAGAGTAGATTATGCCAGCTAGTTTGCTCTAGGAGATAGAAAATGGTGATGCCGATGCGGATGGTAGCCAAGGTTTTATAAGCTTGTCAGAAATTGATTTCCAAAATATTATGTCTATTCAATCTCAGAAGTGTCTAGGGAGGGAATTGGATTCCCAACGTCTTCTCTCAACATTGAAATTCCTCAAAAGCTTTTCTCAACAGTTTTCAAATACAGATTTAGTTTAATTCTCTATTTTTCAAATCAGGATTCTCAAACTTTAGATTTTTATTCAGAAAATAGTTAACTGCTGGCTTGGTCCTTGTGGGACGATATTCGGACTTGCATAAAGTCTATATTACATTGATTAGTCCTCTTGCTAGTGATTAGCTAGGATCGCATCAATTAACCCAATGATTAGTTGATCCCCCTAGTGTATGAACTCAGAAAGACTTGTTAAACCCTATCAACATATCTTACCTTAAGTCTAGCGTCACCTTATAACCAGTACATAGCAAGACAGCAAGTACGAATCCAGAATTATACAGCTTCGGAATACTCATTCATGCACCAAATTGAAACCAAATAGGATATAATGTATCAATCTCATTACATGCCTAGGGAGTCACAGACTCCCAACTACAGACGACTACTCCATACTGGTAATATTAACACAAATCAAGGTTTTGATAACAACCATGAAAGAAGAAAAATAACTAAGTACAGAAACTCCCTTTGGAAGGCTGCTCTTGGTCACCCTTGGTCCTTGGCAGAATTCTCCACCTTTCTTCCTCAAAGCACCCAGAGGTCGAGTAGGACTCCCTCTGGACCTTCTCCTCTCTCTAAACTAAACTACAAAGTAGGAAATTGAACTAAAAACTGGATCTAAACTAAAAACTGAATGAATAACTCTCTTCCTCGGACCCCTGCTGCCCAGGTCCTATAATTTGGTCTCTATCCAGGGGTGTAAATTGTGACTTCCCGACCTCAGATTTGGATGAAATTACACATGAACCTTCCCTCTATAGTCCTTGAATTGTGTACGAAATTTGAGTTCAATATGAGTTAGGCAACTTGAGATATGATGCTCAGAAGTTGGGTTGATTCTGCAGCCAGCACACGGTCCACCACTTTGAAAATATAAAACTCTATAATCTCAACTTGGATTGACCTGATGTTTCGTGACATTCTAAGTCCACTGAGGAGTCTGTGTTCGAAATTTGGATTTAATTGGAAGTTGAAATCTCTAGATATGACCTCTTCAATCTCGGACTGTACATTCCTTTTATAGGAGTCTCCTAATCAAGAATAGCACTCCACCTCTTTGAGGATTCAAACCTCTTAGGATTTCCCTCAATTTCCTCTATGGATTTCGTGGACACCTTCCTTATACACTTAGAACTCTACCTCCCACGTTTTATCATGATTACTTCTCAGAATCCCGAGATTTGTGCGATTCTGCATTGCTGAGTCACTGGCGCAGTCGTGCCAGAACAGTGGCTTACATTGGCATGGTCGCGCCACTCGGGCAGAACTTCTTCTAAGTACTTCGAATGGAAAGAGTCCTAGTCATGTTTGGAAACTCCATAGGCCTTGTGGTGCCATCTTGGCGTGGTTGCGCGATTCTGGTGGCGCTGTGGCACCCGATTTTGTCCTCCAACTGGTGCGGTCTCGTCGGTCCCTGCAACCTTGTACCTTTTTGTACTAAAATCTTCTTATTTTCCTCATTTTAGCTCTGATTTCAATGAGTCTTGTTGCGTTCGACTCCTGAGAGAGAAAACATGAATCTAAGACATATTTCATGATATTATGATGATTATTGACTCCAAAATGTACTTTCCAATTCCAATTGAGGCCTAAAAATAGTGTCATTTAGACACTTATCATTCTTCATGAGTGCCTTCTGTGTTCTCCATGTCTTCTTGATCCTTGGGAGAGTTCTGGTTCTAATTTTCCTTCAGCTTTTGCCTTAAAGTCCTTTTTGGTTCAGGATCAATCTCTTGGGATGGTTCCACTTGAGATCTGGTCATGAACCTCATGCAAAATAAGAAAACAACAAAACTCAAATCTCTAAATTTTAAACTCTAACCAATTACTACTAGAAACTTTGGTCCCCGGCAACGGCACCAAAAACTTGATGCGATCCTAGCTAATCACAAGCAAGAGGACTAATCAATGTAATATAGACTTATGTAAGTCCGAATATCGTCCCAGAAGGTCCAAGCCAGTAGTTAATTCCTTACTAAATAAATATCTAAAGTTTGAGAATCCTGATTGAAAGACTTGAATAAAACAGAAAATTAAACCTACAACTACTTGAAACAGTCGATAGAGAGTTTTTTGAGGGATTTCTATCAGGAGAGAAGACGTTGGGAATCCAATTCCATCCCTAGACACTTCTGAGATTGAATAGAATTTAAATTTTGGAAATCAATTTCTGACGAGTTTATAAAACCATGGCTACAATTCGCATCAACATCACCTTTTTCTATCTCCTAGAGTAAACTAGCCAGCATAATCGACTCTACTTGATAGCATAAACATGAAGCTCTTATGTCATAGACAAATCAATCTAATCCAACAGGGTATTACTTTAAGGTCGAGGATTAACCCAAAGATCAGTTAATCTACCTAGTGTATGAACACAGAAAGACTTGTAAAACCCTATAAACATATCTTACCTTAAGTCTAGCTTCACCTTATAACCAGTACATCGCAGGACAGTAAGTATGAATCAAGAATTGGACAACTTTGGAAAACTCATTCATGCACCAAATTGAAACCAAATAAAATATTATATATCAATCTCATTACATGCCTAGGGAGTCATGGACTCCCAACTACAAACGAGTACTCCATACTGGAAATAAAAACACACATCAAGGTTTTGATAACAGCCATGAAAGAAGAAAAATTAACTAAGTATAGAAACTCCCTTAAGAAGGCTGCCCTTGGTCACCCTTGCTCCTTGGCTGAATTTTCCACCTTTCTTCCTCAAAGTACCCAGTGGTTGTGTAAGACTCCCTCTAGACCTTGAACTGAAAATGGAATGCTTTACACCCTTCCTCGGACCTCTATTTAGAGTTGTTCTGGTGCTGAGGCCTTGTAATTGGCTTAAAATACATAAGAACCTTCCTTCCATGGTCCTTGCCTTATTCACGAAAGTTGAGTCCAATATGAGTTGGGAAACTAGAGATATGCTGTAGAGAAGTGAGATTCCTTCTGCTGCCAATATCTGCACTGGGTCCACCACTTTGAAGAAATAAAACTTGAAAAACCCGAATCGAATTGACCTAAATTCTCATGATATGATCCTCAATCTCCTCAAAAATTTTCAGTCCAAATTTGGGTTCAATTGGGATTCGGAAACTCCAGATATATTCTCCTTGAAACTCGGATTTATCTTCTCTTCTTGGCAGCAGTTTCCTTCTTTGTATTGAACTTCACTTCCTTGTCACGTGGAACACGAGTAGATTTCCTTAGAATCTTCGTGGATACCTTCCTTAGACACTTATGGCTTCTTTTCCCAAGTTTGGGCTTGATTGATTGTTAGGATCCCAAGATTTTTGTGGTTTTACGTTGCTGAGTCATCGGCGCCGTCGCGCCGATATTGTGCCTTATTCTGGCGCTGTCGCACCACTGGATCAGAGTTTTTTCTAAGTCTGGAAACGGCCATCGAACCTGTACTGAGTTAGGAGACTTCTTGGCGCGGTAGCGCCATTGTTTGTTGTAGTCGTGGCGCGGCACGCCAGTCCTTAGACTTTTCATTTGTCCCAGAACGACTACTTCTCTTTCCATCTTCAGCAGCTCTTTGGCGCGTCTATGCTATCTCAGAGTGAGGTAGAGCCAGCTCCTTGGCACGGTAGCGCCCTCCGAAGGCGCGGTCGTGCCACTTCACATTCACCAACCATTGGCTTTCATGTCCGTTGAGTTGTTGGGCATTTTTCTCCATTATTTTGAATTTTTGAATATTTTACTGGCACGGTGGCGTCGATTATGGCACATAACTTTTTTGGCTTCTTTTGCTCATTTTTCCTCCATTTTTGCTCCTAATCCAGATTTCTTCTTCCACTGGGTACCTGAGGCACAGAACATGAAATTGAGTCATATTAGTTGATTTTATATTCAGAATTGACTCAGAATTAGATTTTCACTAAATTTCCATGCCTAAAGATAGTGTCTTTTAGACACTTATCATGCCCTTTTGCGGACCGGAGGTTTTTTGCCGAAACAGATTTGGCAAACCCGCTTGGACATCTCCTACCTCTCATCTTCTTCTCCGATAAAAAAAAAAACTCAAAGTCCAATCCAATGGCCAACCACAACAACAACGGCAACAACGGCACCACCAACAACAACACTGGCAAATCAATTGCGAGTTCAAGTTTTGCCTACCCGCGGCCTACCGCAGTCGCGAGGTCGACCTCAACAACAGGGGTTGGCGGTTCGACGGCTGGCTCCACGGCCAACATTCGTGCTCCAACTTCCCCACCACCAGCCACACGCCCCATGACAAGGGCGTTGGCCAGGAGCTTGTCTGCAGGACAGGCTCCCTTCATGAAGGATGTACGCCACTCGAGCGCAGTGTTCCAGCCTCAAGCTACCGCGGCCCCTACCAAACCTGTCGCAGTAGCTCCAGTCAGGTTGATTCTGAAGCCGACTAAGCCGACCTACCTGACTGTCCCCTTTGTGCCTGCTCTGATCTAGCGTTACGAGCAACAAGCAAATCCTTCCTCCTCTGTGAGGAGGGACCAAGCATCAGTTCTGGCTTCACCCAGAATGACAACTATACGCTAGTCGCCCATGGTGACTGTCTCTAAAGAACTCTTGGCTGCGCTCACTTTTGCAGCTCAATCACCTCGTCGACTGATGCCAGCAGCCAAACCTCTGGCCCAGTCGCCAACTAACTCTCGCCAAAGTACACAGGCGGCCACTCCGTCGAGCTGGTCGCCCATCAAGGCGACAATTCACCAAAACACTCCAGTGGTCGACTCTCCAACTCGGTCACCTACTGCTGCCTCGCCGCGCCAAATTACACCGGCGGCTCCCTCACCAACAAGGTCATCGATAAAAATGATGCCACTCCGATTCGCGATGGGAGCATCTCCTTCCACTCCCACAATCAAAGTTCCCGCCATGGCAACCTCAGCCAAAATGGTCGAAGAGCAGCTTGCAAAAATGCAAGCTGCACTAAAAGAATTTGATGAAAGGATCCGCGCCAAGGATGCTCAGATCATGGCTCGTGACATTCAGATCGCGCAAATGATGGAGCAATTGGAAGCCTTCACGACCAACCATGACGACATCTCTCAAGAAGTCAACCAAAATAGGGCAACAACCAGTGTTTCGGCTGAGCCCTACCGAGAGGAGCCCACTCAGAAAGAGCAGCCAGTGGTCCCGACGACTATTCGAACGTTGCGGTACGAGGAGGGACCGGCCTCGCTCAGACTTGACGCGGTGAATGACATGATCAACTGCGCCATCAGAAACAGCTATGGCGAGAGCAAATCGGTCTCCTACCGGAGACCTTACACCCAACGGATCCAAAATCTCTTGATGCCATTCGGGTACCATCCGCCCAAATTCCAACAATTCAATGGCGACGGGCATCCGAAGCAGCACGTCACCCACTTCATCAAAACCGGTAACAACACCGATACTGATGGCGACCTGCTAGTCAAGCAGTTAGGCTGATCGTTGAAGGGAAACACCTTCGACTGTGATAAGTGTCCAAAGACACTTATTTATGCATGAATTATTGACCATAAATTCCTAATTTGATTTGATTATGAGCATGAAAATGACAAATATAACTCAAATACATATTTTGTGTCTCAGGTACCTTGTAAAAGAAGAAAATCTAAATTCTGAGGAAAAATGAAGGAAAAAGGAGCAAAATCAAGCAAAAAAGGGAACGACGCGACCGCCCCGGGAAAATGTTCATAAATTCAAAGAAATCCAAAAAATTCCCAACGGCTAGTAGAGCTGAAAAGAGGACACTTCGTTAAAGTGAAATGGCGCGACCGCGCACTCTCTAAGGTCGCTACCGCCAGAAAGATGGCGCCTCCTGTGGCGCTGCCGCACTGCATTGTTTCCACACATGGAGTTCAAGTTTAATTTCGGGAAGTCGGCAAAGAGTCTTACACGACCTCTTGGCACTTTAGAGAGAGAAGGTGGAGATTTCAGTCAAGGTGCAACAGAAGCCAAAGGCTGTCCTTCAAGGGGGTTTCTGTACTTAGTTTATTTTATATCTATGGCTGTAATTGAATCCTTATTACTGTGTGTTTATTATATTATCATGGAGTAGTCTCTCTTTGTTGGGGAAGTCATGAACTCCTAGTTGTTACATATTTAAGTTCTGCTTTCTTTAGCAATAAAGTACTCTGCTTTTGTTTTAGAATCTGTATTCATTGCTTATTGCTAGTCTAGATTGATATCTCAAGTTTAATGAGGTACGAATGAGAAGTTAAATTTCAGTAAAGATTTGGGTTAGTTATATGATTTCTTATTTTCTAAAACAACTCGCTTTTAAACTAGATTGTTCCTGTTTCGAAGGAGACTAGTTGAAAAGTGATGTGACTTCTATAACTCTTGTTCTGAATAAGAGAGAGTAAATCTTCAAGCTTTTGTATTTATGCACTTAGGACTTGAATGTTCCGGTTGAGAAGGAGTTCAAGGAATGAGTGAAAGTTATTTCCTGTATATGGGTAACCAGGTTTTCAAAAGCTAAGTCAATGTAAAGGTGCATGAGTTATAAAATCAGAATTTTACATGTTAACAGCTAAGAGGGATTGACACTCTTCCCCAACATCTCATCTCTATTAGTTTTTCCAGTAGTTTAATTCTGTTTTCTTTTTAGTTTTCAAAACCAAAACCAAAAATTTCTTTTCCCTCAATCAATAGAAAAATCTTTACTTAAACTGAATTCTCATCAAGGTCTCTGTGGGATCGATATCTGGACTCTCGAGTCTATATTACTTGCTGACCTAGTGCACTTGCTAGACACCCAACAAGTTTTTGGCGCCGTTGCCGGGGACCATTGAATTGAGAGTAAGTTTAAGTGAATTTTATTTTGTTGATTGAGATTACAATTTTTATTTTATCTTTTCAGGTTGAACCAGATTCATGCATAAAAGTCAGAATTAGTGGTGGGCCACTAGATGAACCCAATCTGGAACTGGAAAGAGCACTCAGATGAGAGGTGGAATTATGTGCAGAATGAGATAAGTCCATATCCTAACTCATATTCGGAATTTTCCCAACCATATGCATCTTCAAATTATGATCCATGGAGAGGTGAATCTGATGTATCATGTTCTTTTGTTGACAATGAACCTAATGATTTCTATAGAAGAGAGCATGCTGATTATTTCTCTAGGCAATATGAAAATCAGTATTTAGAAAATAATTGGAAGGACAATTGGCTACATGGGCCATCGTCCATGTTCAGATCTGAGCCCCCTCCTGTGTATAATGATCATTGTAATCATAATTCTTCCCCTCAGCATCAAGAAGAGTTGTCTAGGTTGGAGATAAGTGAAAAAGGGAGAGTCGCTGGTATACATAATGTTGATCATGTATTAGCATTGCAGGCACAGGTCGAGTCACTAACCAAACTAGTGTCAAAATTGCGCACCCCCTCTTTGGTTGCTCAGATTTGTGACATATGTGGAGGAGGACATCCCAGCCATGAATGCCAAGCAGGTAATGTGCAATCTTTCAATTCTTTAGACCAGGCCAATTATGCTTCAAATTTTTGTAGGTCTAATGATTCGTACAACAATACTTACAATCTTGGTAGGAGGAGTCACCCAAATTTTTTATGGTCAGACAACAACAGCCAGCAACCCAACCTTCAACAACCCAATGCCCAAACAAGAACACCACCTGGTTTCCAAGAAGCAGCACAAGAACCAGAACAAAAAGCCAGCCTTGAGGACCTCCTTTCAAAGATTCTAACAAATCAAGAGAAAAGTGAAGCTCGGACTAAAGCCAGGCTTCAAACTCAGGAGGAATCAATCCAAAATTTGGAAATACAAGTGGGACAGCTGGCCAATGCTATATCAGGTAGGAACCAAGGTACGTTACCTAGCAATTCTCAATGGATGTATACAGCTAGCTCTTCTTGTTTTAATCTATAAAATCAGCAAAAACATGAATTGATCAACAGTATGAATGTTGAAACATGTTTTCATGAGCTATCTGATGATGATGAGCCTGAATGGATGAATACAGCTAGCACTTCATGTTTGAATTTATGTGTTACTGCAGAACACATAGAGGCAGATACAATGAAGAGAGCTGAGAGCTATTATGAGTTTCAGAAACTTAAAGAGGGAGAAGATGAGAAGATCATGGAAGAAAAAGAAGAAGATGAAAAAGAGAAAGAAGGGGATGGGGTTGAAAAAGAAGAGAAACCCCTTGAAGAGCATAAAGAAGTTAGGATAGAGGACACCAAGGATAATGAACATTCTTTCCTCTCATTAGATATAGATTTCTTCATTATCCTGCCCTATAAACCACCCACAAAAGTTGAAATTAAAATTTTATTAGGTCTGGGCAGTGTGAATAAAAGTTGGCTAAAAATGAACAAGCAAAACAAGTTTAAAGCCAATAAAAAAAAGAGAAAGAGTGACCAGCTCTTTACTCAAAAGTTTGAATCACCATGTAACAAATTTAGAAGTCAAAAACACTCTCAAGCATGGATGGTTCCAGTTTCCATTCGATCTTGGTGGATCAGGTCACATGGATCAGTAGGTAGTGTAAAAATAGGAGTAGGAGTTTTTGAATTTGCTAGAATTTTTTGAGTAGGTTAGGATTGTTTTTAAAATTTTAGGACCTGTTTAAATTTAAATGAGATTTTGATTTCTTTTCATGGACCTAGGATAGGAATAGGGTTAGATTAAAAATTTACGGCTTTCAAAAAATAGAAAAACATAAAAAATTAAAAACTCAAAACTGGAAAATGGAAGAAGAAGATGAAAAGGAAAAAGACGAGTAGAAACTTCTTTCTATATCTTTTAAACTTTTCCTTGTTGAAACTCATGTTTGAGCTTGCTTTTTGTGTGTGATTATGTCTGAGAGTGTGCTAAATGAAATTTCATTAATATGTACTCAATCTCCATTCATATTAATGAAATTATGTTTTTACTCTCAATGATTTGTCTCAAAGCATGAACTTCTTCATTCTTCCAATGAAAATATATGAAAATCACTCCAAGGCATGCCTATCTCTAATATTTAATTGTCCAAACTGGAAATATTAAAAATTGCATTCAGAATCTGATAATTTCAAGGAATTACTCGGGGCGACCGCGCCAAATTCTGGCGCGGCCGCGCCACTGGGTTGATGTGATTTGGCCACTACAGAGGTGCAGCAAAAGAACCTCCACTGCAGGTATTCTTCTTAAGATACATTTTATACCTGGGAGACACTTCTACTCAATTTTCATTTTCAATTGCTGAAAATCATGCAAATTTTTATCACTAACCCATGAGATCAGAATGCAAAGAGCCACCAAGGGAGATCCATCCAACCTCAATCCACCCAGAAAGTCAGGGAAGTATCTCTATCACTCCAATGTTTACTGCTGCTTTGAGGACAAAGCATGTTTTTAAGTTTGGGGTGGGATACTCTTCATGCAATTTTTAGGGGATTTGAAAAATTTTTAAGTTTGGGGTGGGATACTTTTCATGCATGGATCTGAAAGAACTATTTTTTTTTCACCAGAAAATCCAATAAAGACTTTGACAATTACCAGTGAAAATCCCTGATCATATGAATAGCATGATTCACTTTCTGGAAAAATATATTAGTTCAGATGCTTAGTCTTGAGTGGATGAGAATTTTTCTTTAAAAATAGTTTTCGAAAACAAAGTACAAGTGAGCAAGTCGATGTCAATCACTAGAACCAACCTGAGGAAAACTTGAGGCGAAACAGAGAAAGGTTTTCAAAATTATGCGGTGATTTAGGCACCTGTTTAAAAATCATTTGAGCCTTTTTCAAAGCCACGCATTTTAATGCACAAATTGCATCACCTTTTGTCAAACCTCTTGGGCCGAAAAGATCCCTATTTTGTTTCAATGTCCCATGCTACATGAACCGGCCTTAGTGATAATTAAACTTGTTTCTTACTGACCCATGATTCTCCAAATTATTGAAGTGTTCTATTTAAATGAGTATGGATAAAGATTTTGAAGTTATAAGGAGGGATGGATGAAGGGTATAGAAATATTTCATTATAAAGGGGGAGAAGGAGCAAGAGAGGAAAAGAAAGAAAAATATTCTGGGCTGAGTAGGAGAAAGGCCACCTTGTGTGTGCACCGGGACTCGGGCCTCAGCAAGCTTAGGGTCTCTGAGTCATCTGGCAAGGTAAGCTCGACTTCAAACAAAGCCAAGGAAAAAGAAAGAAAAGGTTGTGGGTTAGTTAAGGGAAAGGCCACCTCGTATGTACACCGGGTCTCGGGCCTCAGCAAGCTTAGGGACTCTGAGTCAACCGACGAGGTAAGCTAGACTCTGAACAAAACCCAAAGAAAAAGATACATGGGAAGAAGAAGAAAAAAAAAAAAAAGGAAAAAAAAAAAAAAATGAGGGATCAATGCAAAAGAATAAGTTTGGGGTGGAAGAGCTTGGAGGAAAAGTCACAAATCCAATTCATGCTCAGGAAAAATGGAAAATGGAAATGAGGAGGAGAATAAAACCCAAATGAAAACCAAAAAATCTTCATCATACCCATTACCCCTGCCTCATTACAACCCATAAAGACCTATGGATCAGAATTGAGAATTCCTTCAGGTGAGTGGAGAGTGGACTGATGGTTAGCTTACGAAGTTGAATTGAGACTTCTCACTTGTACGGGCATGTTCATCTTTGAAAAATTTGAAAAAAATTCAAAGTCTGTTTTAACTAAGCAAGAAGAACCATCATTAGGAAAGAAGTGAATCATCTATTTTGAAACTTTAGTAGGGAGGGTCACTGAACTTTTCTTAAGTCTTTACAGATCTATCTGGTTTTTATTTCAGAGTTTTGCTCGAGGACGAGCAAAGGTTTAAGGTTGGGGTTGTGATAAGAGTCCAAAGACACTTATTTATGCATGAATTATTGACCATAAATTCTTAATTTGATTTGATTATGCGTTTGAAAGTGACAAATATAACTCAAATACATGTTTTGTGTCTCAGGTACCTTGAAAAAGAAGAAAATCTAAATTGTGAGTGAAAAAGAAGGAAAAAGGAGCAAAATCAAGCGAAAAAGGAAACAGCGCGACCGCGCCGGGAAAATGTTCGTAAATTCAATGAAATCCAAAAAATTTCCAACGGCTAGTAGAGCTGAAAAGAGGACACTTCGTGAATGTGAAATGGCGCGACCGCGCCCTCTAAGGGCGCTACCGTGCCAGGAAGATGGCGCCTCCTGTGGAGCTGCCGCGCTGCATTGTTTCCATACATGGAGTTCAAGTTTAACCTCGGGAAGTCGGCAAAGAGTCTAAGGGGTGGCGCGACCGCGCCAGTTCTACAGCATAAAGTGGCACGACCGCGGCATGAAGAATCCTTCCTCATATAGGACCCGAAGGCCGTGCTCCAGACTTAGACAAAATTTCTGCTCCAGTGGCGCGACCGCGCCAAAACAAAGAACAATTCGGCGCGACCGCGCCGCTGACTCTGCTTCGTCACTTGCGAAAATCTCGGGATTCTGACTACCAATCAAGCCCAGACTTGGAAGAAAAAGTCCTAATTGGCTAAGGAAGGTTTCCACGAAGATTTTATGATATATTTCCAGAGTCTAGGTGCATTGAATGGTGAAGAACAGAAGTCCAAGACAAAGAAGGAAACTGCTGCCATAAAAGGAATGTACAAGTCCGAGATTGAAGAGGCCATATATGGAGATTTCGACCTCCAATTTGATCCAAATTTGGACCACAGCTTCCTCAGAGGATTGAGAATCATGACACGGAAAATCAGGCCAATCCAAGTCGGGGTTGTGGAATTTTATATTTTCAAAGTGGTCGACCCAGTGTTGGAATTGGCAGCAGAACCTGTTAAACTTCTCAAGGAGATATCTCAAGTTTCCCAACTCAGAATGACTTCAAATTTCGTACACAAGTCAAGGAATATGTAAGGAAGGTTCGGATGTAATTTCAGTCAAGGTCGGGAAGTCACAATTCATACCCCTGGACAGAGGCTAAAATTAGAAGTTCTGGGCACAGCTTCAGCTATAAAAGGAGGTCTGAGGCAAAGCACAATGATCCAGTTTTTGAGTTCCAATTTAAGTTCTTAGTTTGTTTTTCTTGTTTAGTAGTTATGTTAGAGAGAACAGAAAAGTCCAGAGGGAGTCTTACACGACCTCTTGGCACTTTAGAGAGAGAAGGTGGAGATTTCAGTCAAGGTGCAAGAGAAGCCAAAGGCAGTCCTTCAAGGGGGTTTCTGTACTTAGTTTATTTTATGTCTTTGGCTCTAATTGAATCCTTATTACTGTGTGTTTATTCTATTATCATGGAGTAGTCTCTCTTTGTTAGGGAAGTCATGAACTCCTAGTTGTTACATGTTTAAGTTCTGATTTCTATAGCAATAAAGTACTCTGCTTTTGTTTTAGAATCTGTATTCATTGTTTATTGCTAGTCTAGATTGATATCTGATTTTTAATGAGGTACGAATGAGAAGTTATATTTCAGTAAAGATTGGGGTTAGTTATATGATTTCTTGTATTCTGAAACAACTCGTTTTTAAACTAGATTGTTCCGATTTCGAAGGAGACTAGTTGAAAAGTAATGTGACTTCTATAACTCTTGTTCTGAATAAGAGAGTAAATCTTCAAGCTTTTATATTTATGCACTTAGGATTTGAATGTTCCGGTTGAGAAGGAGTTCAAGGAATAAGTGAAAGTTATTTCCTATATATGGGTAACCAGGTTTTCAAAAGCTAAGTCAAAGTAAAGGTGCTTGAGCTATAAAATCAGAATTTTACTTGTTAACAGCTAGGAAGGATTGACACTCTTCCCCAACATCTCATCTCTATTAGTTTTTCCTGTAGTTTAATTCTGTTTTCTTTTCTGTTTTCAAAACCAAAACCAAACATTTCTTTTCCCTCAATCAATAGAAAAATCTTTACTTAAACTGAATTCTCATCAAGGTCTCTGTGGGATCGATATCTGGACTCTCGAGTCTATTTTACTTGCTGACCTAGTGCACTTGCTAGACACCCAACAGACTGGTACATCGAGTTACAACAGGAATCGACAGACAGCTAGGAGCTACTAGAAAGTGAGTTCCTCAGTCGGTTCTATAGCACTTGGCGCACCGTGACATTAGCTGAGTTGGCCAATCTTCCACAGAAAAATGCAAAAAAGTCATCGACTGCATCAATCGATGGAGGAATCTCAGCCTCAACTGCAATGAGAACTCCAACCTATCTCTCGAAGCAGAGATTGACATGTTCTTTCGTGGCATGTTATTGGGTCTTCTCTACTTCCTAAAGGGGAAGAAACTGGTTGACTTCCAAGAGCTCGTAACCGAAGTTCAGGACATGGAAGTTGTCGTGGACTAAGCAGGCGACCTCACCACTCCAATTCCCAATCTCCATAAAAAGCGGAAAGCTGTCACGAAGGAGCAGAAAGAAAAAGCAAAAGGCTCCTACGCAACTGAAAGTTTCTCACCGATCAAGGTGGGGAGCAAACAAAAGTTGAATTATGCCTCGCCGCCACTAGCCGGGCCCTACTTCCAGAGGCAAGCGTTGAAGGAGAAACACTCAAAGACTTATCATTTCGCAGATGCTGATGTCCCGGTCATGCTCGGAGCAGACCTACTCTGTTTACCTTAAGTGAAAAGACCCGATGACTTGACAAAATCAAAGGAGTCGAACTTTTGTAAATATCATCGCTTACTCGGTTATTCAACCGAGAAGTGTTTTGTCCTAAAGGACAAAATTCTGGAGCTCGCAACGCAAGGTCGCATTATAATCGACAGAATGGAAAACATCACATCAGTAAACTCTATATCCGTCAAGGCCAGATCAGACTCCAAACCCAGATCTAACAAGCCTCGAGGTATGAAAAGGGAGTATCGTCCCAAGTCTAGCCTCCACAACAAATCGCCGGCGAGAAAGGCTCCAGCGCCAGCACCCCGAGAAGCAGGTAAAGCAGACGCGAAGGGGTGGATTCTGGTCACCCGACGGAAGAAGCCGATCTAAGAGGCTGAGCCGTCAAAAACAATCCCAAGCAAAGTGAAGCGGTCGAGGAAAAGCGTCGTGAAGCGCCACAATAAAACTCCAAGGACAAATATTCAAGGAGTAAATAAGAGAAAAAGAAGACCCGTCACACTGGCAGAGTTCTTCCCCAAAGACTTCCTCACGCCACCTCCTGCAATGGTGGCCACCTGCTCGTCGGCACCCCTTACCGGGCAGACCAGCAAAGAAGATAAGGGCAAAGCTGGCAATGGTCGAGTGCGATGACCTAGAGACATCGTTAAAGTAAATCTCTCCCTTGAACGAGCTCGAGGATGACTTGGATATGCCCATTCGATCTCGGAAGGCACTAATTAGGGTCCTCGACAAACCATAAAAGCTCCAACTTCAGTTGGATCAACTGCTCATGAGGAAGAACGACTTGCCGAAGGTCGGTCTGACTCCACCTTTCAGGAAATCTGAAGAAGCCTCCTCATCTGGACAAATGTCGCATCCGAATGAGTCCCTCACAGTCTTCTGTCCACCATGCATCACTTTCTGAGAAGAAGATGCTCAATTGGGGGCAAAGATTCATAGTCGGCCACTGTATGTGTGAGGCTACATCAAGGATCACTTGGTCAATCGCATACTCATCGATTGCAGTTCTGTAGTCAACATCGTGCCGATACGAACTATGAAGGAAGTCGACATTTCTGCTGGCGACCTTTCTGCATGATTGCTGCTCATCCAGGGATTCAACATGGAAGGCCAATGGACACTCGTGATGATCCAACTCGAACTCCAAATCGGAGAGATGATAGCTGATACACCCCTTCAAGTCATCGACTCCAGGACAACATACAGCTTGCTCCTGGGTCAACCGTGTCTCCATGCGAACGATGTTGTTGCATCCACACTGCACCAGTGCTTTAAGTACTGGAAGGACGACGAGCAGAAGATGGTGTATGCTGATGAGAGTCCATTCTCCAAGCAGAAGCTTCGTTCGCTGACGCAAAGTTTTACTTGACAACGCGCGCCGACAATCAGGGCATCATGTTGGTCAAGCCAGGCCCAAAATATCAAAGCTACACTCCTCCCCAAACAAACTTCAAATGAGCTGCTGAAAACCATTCAGCCTAAAGCACCGCCTCACAGCCGCCAAGCGACTGCACCAAAAGCACCGGCGCTGCCGCCAAAGAACAACACCACGGTGCTAAGGTACGTGCCGCAATCACAACAAAAGAAAAGGGAGGCCCTGCTAGTTGTTTGTCGTTACGCTGAGCCACCAAATCTAAAAGGTAGAGATACTTTGCTATTACCTAAACTAGAGGACCGAAGCATTGTCAAGAAATGCCCCAACCCAGAACAACTGCCTACTACCCGGACAACTGACAGTTTCGATCCAAAAGCCTATCGATTACTGGCTAAAGCATGGGGCAATTTTACAAAATAGCAACTACACGAGATGCCGCTCGTAGCCGTCCCAGTCCTCACCCTGGTGCTAGAAAAAGTAAGGATTGAGGGAGGTCGCCTTCCACCAAGACAGCATGGCCTCGGCTATAAAAAATGAAAGCCCATCAGAATCACCGGGAGATCCACTGATGTCCATCCAGTGACCATCGATCAAAGCTCGCCAAAGAAAGACAAAGCTCCGGTGGCCATATACACCAAAGCCGCTCTTGCTCAAGCACGAGCAATCACATGCGAAGTTATGGCCGTAAACCATATCGATCTTGATCACCGACGACGACGAACAAGGCGACAACGAGTTCATCCTAAATGCTTCAGCTGCATTCGAAGAGGGAGGACAGTCTACAGTGGACGAGTTGAAGAAGATCAACTAGGGCTCAGAAGAAGATCCAAGGCCAACCTTCCTGAGTGCTTCATTAGCCGAGGAAGAGGAAGCTGAATACATCTCGCTAGTCCATGAGTACCACGATGTGTTCGCCTAGAATTACATCAAGATGCCAGGCCTTGATCCCAAATTGGTCGTACATAAACTCACGGTCTACCCCTCAGTTCGGCCAGTAAAGCAAACACAAAGGCGCTTCCGACCAGAGCTTGTCCCAGACATCGAGAAAGAAGTCGACAAGCTCATCGCAACCAACTTCATCGACAACGAGTTCATCCTAAATGCTCCAGCTGCGTTCGAAGAGGGAGGACAGTCTACGGTGGATGAGTTGAAGAAGATCAACTAGGGCTCAGAAGAAGATCCAAGGCCAACCTTCCTCAGTGCTTCATTAGCTAAGGAAGAGGAAGTTGAATACATCTCACTACTCCATGAGTACCGCAATGTGTTCGCCTGGAATTACACCGAGATGCCAAGACTAAATCCCAAAGTGGTCGTACATAAACTCCCAGTCTACCCATCAGTTCGGCCAGTAAAGCAAACACAAAGGCGCTTCTGACCCGAGCTCATCCCAGAGATCGAGAAAGAAGTTGACAAGCTCATCGCAGCCAACTTCATCCGGGAAGTCAAATATCCTTCCTGGATCGTCAACATCGTGTCGGTCAAAAAGAAAAAGGGCCAAATTTGGGTCTGTGTCAATTTTCGTGATCTAAACAAGGCCTATCCAAAAGATGACTTCCCGTTGCCAATCACCGAACTCATGGTAAACGCAACAACCGGTCACGAGGCGCTCTCCTTCATGGACGGGTTGTCAGGATACAATCAAATTCGCATGGACCCGAAGGACGAGGAACTAACGGCGTTCCGAACGCCCAAAGGCATATTTTGCTGCAAAGTCATGCCTTTTGGCCTAAAAAATGCTGGCGCAACATACCAGAGAGCGATGCAGCACATCTTCGACGACATCCTTCACAAGCGTGTGAAGTGTTATGTCGACGATCTGGTGGTGCAAAACAAAGGAGCGAGCTGACCATCTCCTCGACCTCAGAGCTGTGTTCGAGCGACTCCGGTGGTTCCAACTTAAGATGAATCCGTTGAAATGCGCCTTTGGTGTCACCTCCGGTAAATTCCTCGGGTTCGTTGTACATCACCGAGGGATCGAGATCAATCAAACCAAGATCGATGTGATTCAAAAGATATCAGAGCCAAGAAATATCTCGGAGCTCAAAAGCTTCCAAGGTCACTTGGCCTATATTCGGCACTTCATCTTGAACTTGGCTGGTCGATGTCAACCCTTCAGTCGGTTACTGAAGAAGAAAGTGCCTTTTGAATGGGACGACGCTTTTCGAAATGCTTTTAACAGCATAAAGTCGCATCTCACAAAACCTCCAATGCTGGTCGCTCCAATTGTCGACAAGCCATTGTTGCTCTACATCTCCACCCAGGAGAACTCGGTGGGAGCTTTGCTGGCTCAAAACGATGAGAACAACAAATAACGGTCGTTGTACTACCTCAGTCGGACATTGGTAGTCACTGAACTCAATTACACGCCAATCAAGAAGACATACCTAGCACTCATCTTCGCAGTGCAGAAACTAAGGCATAATCTTCTGGGGCACTCAACAAACTTAATCTCCCGCGCCGACCCGCTCAAGTACATCAAGTCGCAGCCGATCCTCTCTGGCCGATAGACAAAATGAGCACTTCTCTCCAAGTTAGAAATAAATTTTGTACCGCAGAGGGCCATGAAAGGTCAACCCCTAGCAAATTTTCTTCCCAATTATCTAGTGCCCGCAGAATAGGAGTTGATAGAGGAATTTCCCGACGAAAAAATTTTCCTAGTAGAAATTCTTCCTCCTTGGAAAATGTACTTCGACGGGGCCGCCAAGAGAAATGGAGCTGGTACAGGAGTTCTCTTCGTCTCACCAAAAGACGACCTTCTACCATACTCATTCGTGCATACAGAAAACTGCTCAAACAACGAAGCAGAATATGAAGCACTCCTTGGCCTTGGCATCCAGCTCAAAGTATACGATGACTCAACACTCGTGATCAAATAGATCACGGGAGAATTTGAGGTCAAGAAAGTCGAACTCGTGCCATTCCAGGAGCATGTTAGCAACCTCTTGGCCAAAATCCCACAAACTTCACTTCACTACATACCGTGCACTAAGAATGGACCTGCCGACGCTCTTGCTGGGATCACAGCTAGCCTGGCACAACTTGACAATCGGCCAAGTCAAGTACCCATGTACGAAAGATGAGTAGTCACTCTGGTCGCTCTTCCCATCGAAGAGGAAGCAGAAGCAAAAATGGAACAAGAGGAAGAATCCCTCCCCATCTCAATCTGTGAGAGTGAAGCAACAGATTGGTGTGAGCCAATCTCAAACTTTCTCCGACACGGCACACTCCCAGAAGATTTGAGGGAACGAGTCCATATCTTCAGACAACGCCGAGGTACGTCTTTGTCAATGATGTACTATATAGGAGGTCGTACGAAGAGTTACTCCTCTGGTGTCCGTCCAAAGAAGAAGGACGACAAGTGCAAAAGGAAACCCATTGATACGCGGCGCAATAGCATGATGCAACACGCGCGTGACGAGCCAATGGAGGTGGGCGCGCAAGACATCGCAGCCGATGAGCGCACGCAATAGCGCGACGCAACACGTGTGCGACGATCCAACGGAGTTGGGTGCGCAAGACATGGCAGCCGACGCGCGCGCGCATGTGGAGCTCTCTTGACAAAGGGGATGCACAGAGCAAACCCAACCATACAGTCGCGGGGCAGCGAGGGGCTCATGCTGCAATGTTTTGGTGCACCCAGTGATGATATGGCAAGTGACTTGACACACCTTGAGGTGGCATGCAAGGTCACACTTATGGGGCATATGACATTGCACATAGGTGGCATGTATGAGGTGGCAAAGACCATTTTAAGGGGTTGGTTGGGTCAAATAACCACCCCCTCCATATAGGGAGTAATACCCTATTTTTAGCTAATGACTTAGGAGATAGTTTTGCTCTCATTTGTCCTATAAAAGGACCATATACAAATCTTGTAATCATTGGATACATTCCATTCTTTTAGAACACAATAGAAGAGCCTTTTTCCTCCGAACCTTGAGTTCCCACTTTGCGCCTCGATTCTTGAGGGCTTAGAAGCTTATAACGGAGAGTTCTTGAGCATTTCTTTCATTGTTAGGCTGACTATCACCTGGGAGAATCTTGGAGGTAGGCCGCGCACTGCAGAAGATTGACTTTGTGTTGTGTTTCCGACCTAGTCAAATCTAGCCGCGTGACAACTGGTATCAGAGTGAGCATCCATGGCGTCATCTAAAGCTGAAACCGATCTCCAAACTAGGCAGCCAAAGGGCAAAGAGAGGCTCACAAGAGCTGAGCAGCGTCTGTTGTCCCTTGAGGAATGGCTGGAGAAGTTGGAGTCGGCGCGGAGAGAGAGCTCTCGCATCACTTCGGAGGTAATCAACTTCAGTCCGGACATTATGAACGAATTGAGGGAGGATGTCCGTAGTACATTCGAAGTGCTACGGGCAAACATGGCTGAACAAGTTGAAGGATTACGGAACCGGAGGGATGACTTGGAGGAGTACAAATGGGACATGGAAGTCTTGAAGGGGGACATGGAAGAGATTCAGGTACGTTTTGGGATGATAGAACTTGCTTTCCACAATGTAGGTGCAAACAAATTTGGACAAGGGACCAAGATCAAAGTACCCGAGCCAAAGCCGTTTGACGGATCTCGAGACACCAAGCGCATAGATAACTTTCTATGGCAAGTGGAAAAATACTTCAAGACTTCTAGAGTCATCGACGAAGAACAAAAGGTAAGCATTGTATCTTTGTCCCTAGTCGATGACGCCACACTTTGGTGGAAGCGAAGAGAAGCGGATATGGAATCCGGCACCGAATCCGTAGAGACTGGGAGCAGTTCAAGAAGGAACTCAATGCCCAGTTCTATCCGGAGGATGTGGATTACCAAGCACTCAAGGAGTTGAGAGCTTTGAAGCAAACCGGGACTATCAAAGAGTATGTAAGTAAATTCAACTCTTTGATGCTGCAAATACCAGACATGTCCGACCAGGACAAGTTATTCTCTGTCCTTGATGGTGTGCGTCCGTGGGTGGAGAATGAGCTACGAAGGTGCGAAGTAAACACTTTGGCCTCAGCCATGTCCATGGCCGAATGCTTGACGGAGTTAGAGAGGAAGACCAAGGGGAATTCCAAGAGCTCCAACGGCGAGAAGGACGCGAAGAAGCAAGAGAAGAAGAAATTTGAGAAGAAATCCGAGAAGAGGGACTCGAACCAAAGCAGCAGATTTGACGAGAAAAAGAAGAAGGGAGACAAAGGTAAGTCCTTTAGGCAGATAAGTTGTTTTATTTGCGATGGAAAATATATGGCCAAGGACTGCCCGAAAAAGAAGATGTTGAATGCATTGGTGAATGAGAGCAACAAAGCAGCACAACATGGTGAAGAGACTCGTATGGGCTTCACGATGATGCTCAATGTTGTCTGATAAGTGTCTAAAAGACTCTATTTTATGTATGAACTAATGATCATAAATTTCCATTTTGAGTTAGTTATTAGCATGAAAGTGACATATATAACTCAAATTCATGTTTTGTGTCTCAGGTACCTGGTGGAAGAAGGAAATCTGGATTTAGAGAGAAATTGAAGTAGAAAAGACCAAAAAGAGCCAAAAAAGGGAACGGCGCGATCACGCTGATTCTGGCGCCACCGCGCTGGTAAAATGGACGAAAACTCAAATAAATGAAGGAAATTCCCAACGGCTACGAAAGCTTCAAAGAAGACATTTTGGGAAAGTGGAATGGCGCGACCACGCCATCGGAGGGCGCTACCGCGCCAAGTAACTGACGCTACCTCATTTAGAGACAGCATGGACGCGCCAAAGAGATGCCAAATACAGAAGAGAAGTTGTAGTTCTTGGACCAGTGAAAAAGACTAAGGAGTGGCGCTGCCGTGCCAGTTCAACAGCTACAACTGGCGCTGCCGTGCCAAGTACTCTCCTCACTCGGCACGATTTCGAAGTCCGTTTCCAGACTTGGAAAGAAATCTACTCCAGTGGCGCGATCGCGCCAAAATCAGAACAAAATGTGGCGCGACCCCGCCGATGACTTAGCAACGTAATTTGCAGAAATCTCAGGATTTTGCTTACCAATCAAGCCCAAACTTGGGAGAAGAAGTCCTAAATGCCTAAGGAAGGTATCCACGAAGATTCTAAGGAAATTGGCTCGAGCTAGGTGCATTGAATGATCAAAAAGAGAAGTTCCACATAAAGAAGGAAACTGCTGCCAGAAGACAAGAGAAAATTCGAGTTTTAAGAGAAGCATAGCTGGATTTTCCTAATCCCTATTGTACCCAAATTTGCACTGAAGCTTCCTAAGGAGATTGAGGATCATATCACGGAAATTCTAGGAAATCCAAGTCGGGTTTTTAGAGTTTTATATTTTTAAAGTGGTGGACCCAGAGCTGAAATTGGCAGCAGAAGCAATCCAACTTCTCAACATCATATCTCGAGTTTTCCAACTCAGAATGGACTCAAATTTCGTACACAAGGCAAGCACTATTGAAGGAAGGTTCTCATATAATTTCATTCAATTCTGAGTTCGAGAAGGCATACTTGATACCCCTGGACAGAGAGCAAATTACAAGGCCTGGGCAGCAGAACAAGTATAAATAGAGATCCGAGGCAGAGAGCAGGGCATCTAGTTTTTGTAGTGTTAATCCAGTTTTTGAGTTGTAAATATAGTTTTTAGTTTAATTTCATGTTTTTTAGTTAGTTTAGAGAGGAGAAAAAGTCCAGAGGGAGTCTTACACGACCTCTTGGCACTTTAGAGAGAGAAGGTTGAGATGTCAGTCCAGGTGCAAGATAAGCTAAAGGTAGACCTTCAAGGGGGTTTTTTGTACTTATTTTCTTCTTATTCAATGGCTGTAATTGAAACTTCTTTGTGGGCTTATTCTATTATCATGGAGTAGTCTCTCTCTGTTGGGGAAGTCATGAACTCCTAGTTGTTGTAAGTTTAAGTTTTGAAGTTTATGGCAATATAGTACTTAGCCTTTGTTTTAGAAACTGAGTTTATTGCTTATTTCTGATCTGAATTGAATTCTGGAATTTAACAAGGTTTGAATAGAGAAGTTAAAGTTCAGTAGATATTTGGGTTAGTTATATGATTCTTTGTTTTCTAAAACAACTTGTTTTTCTAACTAGATCGTTCCGGATGTGATGGAGACTAGTAGAAAGCAATGTGACTCTTTATAACTTTTGTTCTGAATAAGAGAGAGTTGATTTTCAAGCTTTTATATTCATGCACTTATAATTTGAATGTTTTCGAATTGTTATGGAGTTCAAAGAATAAGTGAAAGTTATTTCCTGTATATGGGTAACTAGGTTTTCAAAATCTAAGTCAAGGTAAAGGGTATTTGAGCTGTAAAAATCAGAACTTTGCATGTTAACAACTAGGAGGGATTGACACTTTTCCCCAACATCTCGTCTTCATAAGTTTTTCCAGTAGTTAACTCTGTTTTGTTTTTCAGTTCTCAAAACCCAAAAATTTCTTCATCTCAATCAATAGAAAAATCTTTACTTAAACTGAGTTCTCATCAAGGTCTCTATGGGATCGATATCTGGATTCTCGAGTCTATTACTTGCTGACCTAGTGCACTTGCTAGACAATCAACAAGTTTCGTTAAATTCCAGAATTCAATTCAGATAAGTAATAAGCATTAAACTCAGTTTCTAAAACAAAGCCTAAGTACTATATTGCTATAAACTTCAAAACTTAAACATACAACAACTAGGAGTTCATGACTTCCCCAACAGAGAGAGACTACTCCATGATAATAGAATAATCACACAAAGAGGATTCAATTACAGCCATGAAATAAGAAGAAAATAAGTACAGAAAACCCCCTTGAAGGTCTGCCTTTAGCTTCTGTTGCACCTTGACTGAAAGTGCCAAGAGGTCGTGTAAGACTCCGTCTGGACTTTCTCTCCTCTCTAAACTAACTACAAAAACATGAAAGTAAACTAAAAACTGTATTTACAACTCAAAAATTGGATTAACACTACAAAAACTGGATGCCCTGCTCTCTGCCTCGGACCTCTATTTATACTTGTTCTGTTGCCCAGGCCTTGTAATTTGCTCTCTGTCCAAGGGTATGAAGTATGCCTTCCCGACGTCAGAATTTAATTTAAAAAGATGAGAACCTTCCTTCAATGGTCCTTGCCTTGTGTACGAAATTTGAGTCCATTCTGAGTTGGGAAACTCGAGATATGATGTTGAGAAGTTGGATTGCTTCTACTGCCAATTCCAGCTCTGGGTCCACCACTTTAAAAATATAAAACTCTGAAATCCCGACTTGGATTGCCCTTAATATCCGTGATAGGATCCTCAATCTCCTAAGGAAGCTTTAGTCCAAATTTGGGTTCAATAGGGTTAAGGGAACTCCAGCTATGCTTCTCTTAAAACTCGAATTTTTTCTTCTCTTCTAGCAACAGTTTCCTTCTTTGTGTGGAACTTCTCTTTTTGATAATTCAATGCACCTAGACTCGAGACAATTTCCTTAGAATATTCATGGATACCTTCTTTAGGCATTTAGGACTTCTTCTCCCAAGTTTGGGCTTGATTGGTAGTCAGAATCCTGAGATTTTTGCAAATTATGTTGCTGAGTCATCGGCGCGGTCGCGCCACATCTTCTTCTGATTTTTGCGCGATCGCGGCACTGGAGTAGATTTCTTTCCAAGTCTGGAAACAGCCTTTGAAATCGTGTCGAGTAAGGAGAGTACTTGGCACGGCAGCGCCAGTTGTAGCTGTTGAAGTGGAGTGCCGCGCCAGTCCTTAGTCTTTTTCACTCGTCCCATATCGACAACTTCTCTTCTGTATTTGGCATCTCTTTGGCGCGTCCATGCTCTCTAAGTGAGGTAGCGCTAGTTACTTAGCGCGGTAGCGCCCTCCGATGGCATGGTCGCGCCATTCCACTTTCCCGAAATGTCTTCTTTGAAGCTTTCTTAGCCGTTGGGAATTTCCTTTATTTATTTGAGTTTTCGTCCATTTTACTAGCGCGGTGGTGCCAGAATCGGCGCGGTCGCGCCGTTACCTTTTTTGGCTCTTTTTGCTCTTTTCTACTTCAATTTCTCTCTAAATCCAGATTTTTTTCTTCCACTAGGTACCTGAGACACAACATGAATTTGAGTTATATATGTCTCTTTCATGCTAATAACTAACTCAAAATGGAAATTTATGATCATTATTTCATGCATAAAACAGTGTCTTTAAGACACTTATCACTGTCCACTCTCAAGCCAAGCAAAACTCAACTTCCTCAGGACTATTCCGCCGAGAACATCTTTTTGTCGACATACACGTGCAAGGTGGTAGTGCGAAGGCCATGGTTGACACGGGCACAACGCACAACTTCATGGCGGAAGAGGAGGTCAAGCGCTTGCGACTACACTGGGCAAAAGTCAGGAGCACCATGAAGGTTGTTAACTCCGCAGCCAAGGCGGTTTGTGGAGTGGCAAAAGATGTCAAAGAAAAATTCGGTAAGTGGGAAGGTACCGTAAATTTCACCTTTGTACCGATGGACGACTTTAACGTCATCTTGGGGATTGATTTCCTTTCTGATTGTAAAGCCTTTTTATTGTCATACCTCGGGATGGTCGGGATTTTGGACGAGAATGGTCCATGTACCTTGATTGAGGCTGAACGCCAAAATGTAATGGGAAAAACCCAAGTGATAACCGCCCTCCAGCTTAAGTGTGGCCTTAAGCATGGAGAATTTACTTATCTTGCAGCCTTAGTAGCAGAACCGGAAGGATCCGCGCTGGTTCCAAAGGAAATGATTCAGTTGCTGGACCAGTATAAGGACGTAATGCCACAACAATTGCCCTCTCATTTACTGCCTCGAAGAGAAGTTGACCACCGAATCGAGTTAGAACCGGAAGCAAGGCCGCCTGCCAAAGCGCCTTACCGGATGGCCCCGAAGGAGTTGGAAGAACTACGCAAACAACTTACAGAGTTGCTGGATGTGGGGTTCATTCAGCCGTCCAAGGCTCCCTATGGTGCACCTGTTCTGTTCCAGCGGAAGAAGGATGGGTCTATGAGGCTTTGCATAGACTACCGCGTGCTGAACAAGGTGACCATCAAGAACAAGTATCCAATTCATCTCATTGCTGATCTCTTTGATCAATTAAAGGATGGTCGAGATTCTCAAAGTTGGACTTGCGGTCTGGATACTATCAAGTCCGAATTGCAGCCAGAGACGAAGCCAAGACAGCATGTGTTACAAGGTACTGTTCGTATGAGGTTTTGGTGATGCCATTTGGCTTAACCAATGCCCCTGCAAATTTTTGTACCCTCATGCAAAAGGTGTTCTCTCCCTTTCTGGACAAATTCGTTGTTGTCTATTTAGACGACATTGTTGTATATAGCTGAGACATGCAGGAGCATGTGCAACACTAGCAGCAAGTATTTGAGGTGTTGTGCGAAAAGTCTCTTTATGTGAAAAAAGAGAAGTGCTCGTTTGGCTTGATGGAAGTGTCCTTCCTTGGACACTGGATCGGAGGCGGCAAGCTTTGGATGGACAAACCAAAGATCCAAGCCATTGCAGATTGGATCGAGCCGACCAAGGCGAGCGACTTGAGAAGCTTTTTGGGACTCGTCAATTACTACCGGCGTTTCATCAAAAGCTTTTCAGCCAAAGCTGCACCACTCACCGACTTGCTGAAGAAGAAGGAGAAGTGGTGCTGGTCCCCCAAGTTCGAGAAGGCATTTGATGATTTGAAGCGGGCGGCGACGGAGGAACCTGTGCTACAGCTTGCTGATTTTAGCAAGCCTTTCCAAGCATTGACTGATGCCTCAGATTTTGCCATAGGTGGGGTGCTTGAGCAAGATGGACACCCAATAGCCTACGACAGCCGCAAACTCAACAAGACGGAGCGGAGATACACTGTCCAAGAGCGAGAAATGACGGCCATAGTGCATTGCCTACGCACTTGGTGACACTACTTGCTCGGTTCGCGGTTTGTAGTCTTGACGGACAATGTGGGTTCAAGCTATTTTCTCACCCAACAAAATCTTAGTCCCAAACATGCCCGTTGGCAAGATTTTCTTGCTGAATTTGATATGATACTCGAGTACAAGCCAGGCCAGAGCAACAATGTAGCTTACGCCTTAAGTCGCAGAGTGGATCTTGTGGCTTTGCATATGATTGCTCCCATCACTCATGTTAGTACCAATCTTTCTGACCGCATTAAGGAAGGCTTGCCGCATGACCCCCAAGTGCGACAACTAGCGGAGGCAGCAGCACTTGGTGGCACGCGCAAGTTCTGGATCAATGACGGCTTGGTGCGCACGCGGGGCGGGTGTGTATATGTCCCGGAGCACGGTGGCTTGCGGAGGGAGCTTATGCGCGAGCATCATGATACCCCATGGGCGGGGCATCCCGGATAGAAGCGGACCCTTGGTTTATTGGAGCACAGCTTCTATTGGCCAGGTATGGAAGAAGATGTCGAACAATTTGTAAAAATTTGTTACATCTTCCAACAAGATAAAGTAGAGCGGGTCAAACCCGGGGGATTGCTAGATCCCTTACCAATTCCTAAGCACCCATGGGACTCCGTTTCCATGGACTTTATCTCGGGGCTACAACATACCCGAGGCCTTGGTTCCATCATGGTCGTGGTGGACCGTTTCTCCAAGTATGGAGTCTTTACTGCTGTTTCGGCGGACTGCATAGCAGAAGAAGCGGCAAAAGCTTTCATGGACAATGTAGTCAAGCACTGGGGCGTGCCGGCTACCATTGTAAGTGACCGAGATCCGCATTTCACTGGTAAGTTCTGGACTGAACTCTTTCAGTTGTTGGGCACAACGCTCAACTTTTCTACGAGTTTACACCCCCAGACGGGCGGGCAAACAGAACGCATCAATGCTATTCTGGAGGAGTATCTACGACATTTTGTAGCTGCAAATCAAACAAACTAGCCTGAGCTACTCGATGTGGCCCAGTTTTCTTATAATTTACAACGCAGTGAGTCTACTGGAAGCACCCCTTTTCAAGTTGCAGCCAACCGACAACCAACTCTCCCCGTCAATGTGATTCCAGACAAGTCACGCAAGAGCCCATCCGCACACCGGCTGGCCAAGCAGTGGAAAGAGAGCAAGGAGTTGGCACGCACGTACATCCACAAGGCAACCAAGCGGATGAAGAAGTTCGATGATCGCAAGAGGCGGCATCTTGAGTTCCAAGTCGGGGACTTGGTATTGGTGAAAATGCGACCGGAGCAGTTTCGTGCGTTGCGCACTAAGAACAAGGGACTCATGAAGCAGTACAAGGGACCATTACCCATCATCCGGCGCATAGGTAAGTTGGCTTACAAAGTGCAGCTTCCCAAGCAATATCGAATACATAATGTATTCCATGTTTGTAAGCACTACCTTACCCCATAAGTTGGAGTATGTAATAGCAGATCGAGAGGTTCGTCATAGAGGGCGGCCACGACAGGTGGAGTATATGATCAAGTGGCAGGGCATACACGAAGTGGAGGCAACGTGGCATGAAGCGGCAGAACTGTGGCAGTTCGAGAAGGAGATTGCCGAGTACCGCAAAGGCAATCCGACGAGGGCGTTCGCATTATCGCTGCAGGAGCATGATACGCGGCGCAATAGCATGATGCAACACGCGCACGACGAGTCAACGGAGGTGGGCGCACAAGACATCGCAGCCGACGCGCACGCGCAATAGCGCGACGCAACACGCACACAACGAGCCAACGGAGTTGGGCGCACCAGACATGGCAGCCGACGCGCGCGCATATGGAGCTCACATGACAAAGAGGTTGCATAGGGCAAACCCAACCATACAGTCGCGGGGTAGCGAGGGGCTCATGGTGCAACGTTTTGGTGCACCCTGTGATGATATGGCAAGTGACTTGACACACCTTGAGGTGGCATGAAAGGTGGCGCTTATGGGGCATATGACATGGCACATAGGTGGCATGTATGAGGTGGCAAAGACCATTTCAAAGGGTTGGTTGGGTCAAATAACCACCGCCTCCATATAGGGAGTAATACCCTATTTTTAGCTAATGACTTAAGAGGTAGTTTTGCTCTCATTTGTCCTATAAAAGGACCATGTACAAATCTTGTAATCATTCGATACATTCCATTCTTTTAGAACTCAATAGAAGAGCATTTTTTCTCCCAACCTCGAGTTCCCACTTAGCGCCTCTATTCTAGAGGGTTAGAAGCTTATAACGGAGAGTTCTTGAGCATTTTCTTCATTGTTAGGCTGACTATTGATAAGTGTCCAATAGACACTTATTTAAGCATGAATTATTGATCATAAATTCCTAATTTGAGTTGATTATTAGCATGAAAATGACATATATAACTCAAATTCATGTTTTGTGTCTCAGGTACCTGGTGAAAGAAGAAAATCTGGATTCTGAGGGAAAATGAAGGAAAAAGGAGCAAAATTAAGCCAAAAAGGGAATGGCGTGACCGCGCCGATTATGGTCTAACCGCGCAGGGAAAATGTGCAAAAATTCAAATAAATGGCAAAAATTCCCATCGGCTAGCAAGGCTTAAAAGAGGACAATTCGGGAATTTGAAACCGCGCGACCGCGCCCCCAGAAGGCGGTACCACGCCAGGAAGATGGCGCTACCAGTGGCGCTGGCATGCTGAACAGTTGCCTTACAAAGAGTTCAAAGTGCTATGTCGGGAAGTCGGTAAAGATTTTAAGGAGTGGAACGACCGCGCCATTTCAACTGTCAAATATGGCGCTGCCGCGCCATTGAGTGTCTTTCCTCAGCACGGACCCGAAGGCCGCCTCCAGACTTAGAAAGAATTATGCTCCAGTGGCGCGACCGCGCCGATGACTCAGCATACGCAAATTACGGAAATCTCGGGATTTTGACTACCAATCAAGCACAAACTTGGGAGAAGAAGTCCTAATTACCTAAGGAAGGTATCCACGAAGATTTAAAGGAAATTGGCTCAAGTTTAGGTGCATTGAATGACCAAGAAGAGAAGTTCCACACAAAGAAGGTAACTGCTGCCAGAAAAGAAGAAAAAAATCCGAGTTTTAAGAGAAGCAAAGCTGGAGTTCCCTATTCCCAATTGAACCCAAATTTGGACTGAAGCTTCCTGAAGAGATAGAGGATCATATCACGGAAATTCAGATCAATACAAGTCGGGATCTCAGAGTTTTATACTTTTAAAGTGGTGGACCCATTGCTGGAATTGGCAGCAGAAGCAGTTCAAATTCTCAAGGTGATATCTCACGTTTTCCAACTCAGAATGACTTCAAATTTCGTAAAGAAGGTTCGGGAGTAATTTCTAGAAATTCGGAGGTCAGCAAAGAAAGATTTCAACCCCTGGACAGAGACAAAATTACAAGTTCTGGATAGAAGCCCAGCTATAAATAGGGGTCCGAGGCCTCCAGTTATTCATCGAGTTTTCCAGAGTTCTGAATTCACTTTTTAGTTTAAATTCTAGTTTTTGTAGTTAGTTTGGAGAGGAGAGAAAGTCTAGAGGAAGTCTTACACGACCTCTTGGTACTTTGGAGAGAAGGAAGAGATTTCAGTCAAAGAGGAGTTGAAGCTAAGGGCAGTTCCTCAAAGGGGGTTTTCTGTACTTGTTTTCTTCTTATTTTCATGGCTGTAATTGAATCCTCTTTTTGTGTTGATTCTATTATTATGGAGTAGTCTCTCTTTTTTTGGGAAGTCATGAACTCCTAGTTGTGAGTTGTTTAAGTTCTGAAGTTATAGCAATAAAATACCTGGCTTTTGTTTTAGAAACTGAGTTCCTTGCTTATTTCTGACCTGAATTCAATTCTGGAATTTAATGAGGTTTGAATAGAGAAGTTAAATTTCAGTAGAGAGTTGGGTTAATAATTTGTTTTCTAAAACAACTTGTTTTTCTAACTAGATCATTCCAGATTGTGATGGAGACTAGTTGAAAAGTGATGTGACTTCTATAACTCTTGTTCTGAAAAAAAAAGAGTTAATCTTTAAGCTTTTATATTTATGCACCTAGGATTTGAATGTTTTCAGATTGTGATGGAGTTCAAGGAATAAGTGAAAGTTATTTTGTGTAAATGGGTAACCAGGTTTTCAAAAGCTAAGTCAAGGTAAGGGTATTTGAGCTATAAAATCAGAACTTTGCATGTTAGCAACTAGGAGGGATTGACACTTTTCCCCAACATCTCATCTCTATAAGTTTTTCCAGAAGTAAAATTCTATTCTGTTTTTCAGTTCTCAACAAAAACCCAAATCTCACCCAAATCAAGCTCTGATCGACAATACATTCTTGCTGCAACCTATTACTTATCTAAGTGGGCTGAAGCTACAACATTTTGACAAGTCATGGCTATCACCGTAGTCGACTTCATTCAGACACAAATCATCTACCGGTATGGCGTTCCTCGGTACATTGTGACGGACAACGGAACTCCTTTCCGAAACCGAGTCATGGATCGGATAAGTGAAAAGTTCTGTATAAAACAAAATGTCCTCAGCCTAGAACCCAGTAGCTAATGGACTCGCAGACGCATTCAATAAAACACTCTGCAAAATCCTGAAGAAAACAATCGGCAGCCACAAAAAAAATTGGGATGAGAAGCTCAGTGAAGCTCTCTAGGCGTATAGAACTACGTTCATAACACTGACGCAATCAACTTCCTATTCACTGGTGTACGGCGCCGAAGCAGTGTTGCCGCTCGAAATTCAGCTTCCTTCTCTCTGTTTTGCCGTAAGGGAAGGCCTTACGGAGGAAGAAAGTGCCCAACTCCGGCTCGCAGAACTAGAGTCGCTCAACGAACATAGACTCGAAGCTTAACAAAGACTTGTGTGTTACCAGTCACGAATGACTCGGGATTTCAAGAAAAAGGTTAAGCTATGGGCATTCCAAAAAGGTGACATGGTTTTAACTATACGTCGCCCCATGCTTTTCACAAGCAAAATTGGGGGAAAGTTCGCAGCCAAGTGGGAAGGTCCCTACGTTGTGTGATAAGTGTCCAAAAGACACTTATTTATGCATGATTTAATGAGGATAAACTCCCATTTTGAGTTAATTATTAGCATGAAAATGAATTATATAACTCAAATTCATGTTTTGTGTCTCAGGTCCCTGATAGAAGAAGAAAATCTGAATTTCGGGGGAAATAGAAGCAGAAAGAAGCAAAAAGAGCAAAAAAGAGAATGGCGCGACCGCGCCGATTCTGGCGCGACCGCGCCGGGGAAATGTTCAAAAATTCAAAGAAATCCAAAAAATTCCCAACGGCATGTAGAGCTGACTAGAGGATACCTCGTGAATGTGAAATGGCGCGATTGCGCCCTCAAAGGGCGCTATCGCGCTAGGAAGATGGCGCCTCCTGAGGCTCTGCCGCACTGCACTGTTTCCTTACAAAGATGCCAAGTTCTATTTCGGGAAGTCAGCAAAGCGTCTAAGGAGTGGCGCGACCGCGCCAGTTCGACAGCATAAAGTGGCGCGACCGCGCCTTGAAGAATCCTTCCTCATTTAGGACCCGAAGGCCGTGCTCCAGACTTAGACAAAATTTCTGCTCCAGAGGCGCGACCACGCCAAAACAAAGAACAATTCGGCGTGACCGCGCCGCTGAATCAGCTTCGTGACTTGCGGAAATCTCGGGATTCTGACTATCAATCAAACCCAGACTGGGAAGAAGAAGTCCTAATTGGCTAAGGAAGGTATCCACAAAGATTATAAGATATATTTTCCAGAGTCTAGGTGCATTTAATGGTCAAGAAGAGAAGTCCAAGACAAAGAAGGAAACTGCTGCGATAAAAGGAAAGTACAAGTCCGAGATTGAAGAGGCCATATCTGAAGATCCCGACTTCCAATTGGATCCAAATTTGGACCACAGCTTCCTGAGAGGATTGAGAATCATGACACGAAAAAGCAGGCCAGTCCAAGTCGGGTTTGTGGAGTTTTATAGTTTCAAAGTGGTGGACCCAGTGCTGGAATTGGCAGCAGAAGCAGTTCAACTTCTCAAGGTGATATCTCAAGTTTCCCAACTCAGAATGACTTTAAATCAAATTTTGTACACAAGTCAATGACTATGTAAGGAAGGTTCGGATGTAATTTCAGCAAATTCTATGGTCGGGAAGTCACAATTCATACCCCTGCACAGAGGCTAAAATTACAAGTTCTGGGCAGAGCTTCAACTACAAAAGGAGGTCCGAGGCAAAGCACAATCATCCAGATTTTTAGTGTTCTAAATCTTGTTTTTAGTTTAATTTCGTGTTCTTTTAGTTAGTGTGGAATTGAGAGAGAGAGAGAGAGAATGAAGAGATCTCAGTCAAGGAGTAGTTGAAGCGAAGGGCAGTCCTCAAAAGGGGTTTTTTTGTACTTTGTTTTCTTCTTGTTTTCATGGCTGTAATCAATTCCTCTTTCAGTGTTTTTTTTTATTAGCATGGAGTAATCTCTATTTGTTGGGGAAGTCATGAACTCCTAGTTTTTTATATGTTAAAATTCTGAATTCTATTGCAATAAAGCATCTTACTTTTATTTAGAAATTGTGCTTTCTGCTTGTTTCTGACCCGAATCGATAACTGAAGTTTAACGAGGTTCGAATAGAGAAGTTAAGGTTCAGTAGAGATTTGGGTTAGTCGTATGATTCTTTGTTTTCTAAAACAACTCGCTTTTCTAATTAGTTGTTTCCGGATTGTGATGGAGACTAGTGGAAAAGTGATGTGACTTTTTATAACCCTTATTCTGAATGAGAGAGTTGATATTTATGCACTTAGGATTTGAATGTTTCCAGATTATGATGGAGTTCAAAGATTGAGTGAAGGTTAACTTCTTTTTCTCACTAGTTGTTTCCGGATTGTGATGGAGATTAGTGGAAATCAATTTGAATCATTAAACACTTTTGTTTTGAATAAGAGTTGATCTTCAAGCTTTTATATTTATGCACCTAGGATCTGAATGTTTCTGGATTGTGTTGGAGTTCAGAAATTAGGTGAAAGTTATTTCCTGTATATGGGTAACCAGGTTTTCAAAATCTAAAGCAAGGTAAAAATACTTAAGCAATAAAATCATAATTCTGCATATTAACAACTACGAGGAATTGACACATTTCCCTAACATCTCATCTTCATAAGTTTTTCCAAAAGTTTCAAATTCTGTTTTTCCTTCAGGTTTAAACAAAAATCCAAATTTTCTTCACCTCAATCAATAGGAAATTTTTTACTTAGATTAGGCTCTCATTGAGGTCCCTGTGGGATCGATATCTGGACTCTTGAAGTCTATATTACTTGCAGATTTAAGGATGTAACTAACGAAGCTGTTTGGTTGAGAATGTTCCCTTTTACTCTATGGGATAGAGCAAAAATTCGAAATCACACCCTGCCCGAAGGGTCAATTCACACACGGGATGAGCTACAAAGGAAGTTTCTTGGTAGGTATTTTCCACCTGCCAAAACAATTAAGTTGCGTAATGCTATTTCAACTTTCATGCAGGAACATGATGAACAACTTTGTGAAGCATGGGAAAGATTCAATGAGCTGCTAAGAAATGCCCAAATCATGGAATACCACTATGGATGCAGATAGAGACTTTCTACCATGGAATTACAGTTTCAACACGAAGTTTAATTGATGCTGCAGCTGGTGGAACCATGAATAAAAAGGCCCCGAATGAAGTCTATGAACAGATCGAAGAGATGGCGTCTAACATAAACCAATATCCAGTGGAAAGAAGTGCAAGAGGGAGAGTTGCAGGAATACATAATGTAGACCCTGTTTTAGCATTGCAGGCTCAAGTCCAGTCTCTAACCAAACAACTGTCAAAATTTGAAACCCCCTCCTTGATCGCTCAGATTTGTGACATGTGTGGAGGAGGACAGCCCAATCATGAATGCCAAGTAGGTAACATTCAAGCTGTAAGCTCTTTAGACCAGGCTAATTATGTTTCAAATTTTCGCAGGTCCAATGTTTCATACAGCAATACGTACAATCCTGGCTGGAGGAGTCACCCAAATTTTTCATGGTCTAACAACAACAACCTGCAAACCAGCACTCAACAGCCCAATGCTCAAACAAGACCACCACCTGGTTTCCTAAGAGCAGCGCAAGAAAAGGAACAAAAAGCCAGCTTTGAGGACATTTTTTCAAAATTTCTAGCAAATCAAGAGATAAGAGATGCACGGACTGATTCCTGGTTTCAAGCTCAAGAAGCATCCCCAAAAAATCAAGAGGCATCAATCCGAAATCAGGAAATACAAGTGGGACAGCTGGCCAATGTCATATCAGGTAGGTACAAAGGAACTTTACCTAGTAATTCTGAGACTAACCCTAAAAAACAGATCAAAGGCATCACTTTAAGAAGCGGGAAGGTCTTAGAAGAGCAAAAGCAACCTCAGGAGGAGGAGAACTAAGCAAAACAGCAACAAGACAAGGAAAGAGAAAAACAAAGTGAAGAGAAAGAGGTAAATAGACAACACAAGCAAAAAGGTAAGTCCTCTAAATTTCTTTCCAATGCTGAAATAAATGTGGATACATTGCCATATCCGGAGAAAGCTAAAAAGGATAAGTTAGAAGACAAATTTTCAAAGTTCATTGATATTTTTAAGAGGCTGGAAATAAACTTTCCTTTTGTAGAAGCTCTAATGCAAATGCCCCAATATGCAAAGTTTCTCAAGGAGGTACTTTCAGGAAAGAGAAAAATTGAGGAGCAAGGGACAGTGATGCTAACAGAAAATTGTAGTGCAATATTAAAGAATCAATTGCCTACCAAGCTTAACGATCCAGGGAGTTTCACTATACCTTGCGAATTCGACAATTTCAAGTTTAACAAGGTGCTATGTGATCTAGGAGCAAGCATAAATCTGATGCCTTTGTCCATTTGCAGGAAACTAAATCTTGGAGAGCTTAAGGAGACAAATATCATGCTCCAATTTGCGGATAGATCAACCAAAAAACCTAATGGACTGATTAAGGACGTGCTGGTCAGAATTGAAAAATTTATCTACCCATGCGATTTTGTGGTGCTGGAGAAGGAGGTGGATTGGAAATTACCACTGATTCTTGGGAGACCATTCTTAGCCACTGCAGCTGCACTATTTGATGTCAAACAGGGAAAATTAACTCTCCGATTAAATGATGAAGAAATTGCGTTTGACATTAAACAAGCTATTAAAAGTCCTTCAAATTTATGTGATGATACATGTTACTTTATTGATGTGGTTGATGAATGTGCAGAACATACCCAGCAGGAGGTCATGATGAAGGATAGCTTGGAAAGGTGTTTAACTCAATCATGCACCAAGGAAGATGATGATCCCCTCATGCAGCAAGAAGTAGCACAATTGGAGGCTGAAGGAAACAAACAAGTGGACGAAGGGGCTGAAATCAAAGACCCATCTAAACTTGAACTCAAACCTTTGCCTAGTTCTTTGAAATATATTTTTCTTGAAGAAAATGCAAAACCAGTAATACTCTCTTCTTGTTTGAATGTCAGGGAGGAAAAACTCTTGATCGAGGTGCTGAGCAAGCATAAGAAGGCAATTGGGTGGACAATCGCAGATATCAAAGGAATCAGCCCAACCACATGCTTGCACAAAATTCTGATGGAGGACTCCTTCAAGCCAACAATTCAACCTCAAAGTAGGCTAAATCCAACCTTGCAAGAAGTGGTCAAGAAGGAAGTGATAAAGTTGCTAGATGCAGGTATTATCTATCCAATTTCATATAGCAAATGGGTCACTCCTGTCCAAGTAGTGCCTAAAAAGGGTGGAATAATAGTGATAAAAAATTCAGATGATGAGTTAATACCCACTAGGACGGTGACTGGATGGAGAGTCTGTATTGACTACAGAAAATTAAATTCAGCAACGAGAAAGTACCATTTCCCTTTACCCTTCATTGACCAAATGCTTGAAAGATTGGCAGGTAACAAATTTTACTGCTTTCTTGATGGCTATTCCAGGTATTTTCAAAATCCCATTGCCCCGGAGGACCAAGAGAAAACCACTTTTACCTGCCCATATGGGACTTTTGCATATAGGAGAATGCCTTTTGGCTTATGTAATGCACCAACCACTTTTCAGCGATGCATGATTGCTATTTTTCATGATTTTATAGAAAACTTTTTGGAAATTTTCATGGATGATTTCACTCTATTTGGACTGACTTTTGAAACATGTTTGAAAAATTTAGATCTGGTCCTAGCAAGATGTGAAGAGAGCAATCTGGTTCTGAATTGGGAAAAGTGCCTTTTTATGGTGAAGGAAGGGATTGTGTTGGGTCACAAAATATCAGAAAAAGGTATTGAGGTTGATAGGGCAAAGGTAGAGGTGATTGAAAAATTACCTCCACCTACAAACATAAAGGGCATAAGGAGTTTCCTAGGACATACAGATTTTTATAGGAGGTTTATCAAGGATTTTTTAAAAATTGCCAAATCATTATCAAATCTGCTCATGAAAGATGTTAAATTCAATTTTGATGATGATTGTTTGATTGCCTTTAAACTCCTAAAAGAAAAACTGATTTCAGCACCCATTGTTGTTGCTCCTGATTGGACCATACCCTTTGAATTAATGTGTTATGCTAGTGATTATGCTGAAGGGGTTGTGCTTGGGCAAAGAAAAGAAAGAATGTTTCACACCATCTATTATGCTAGCCACACACTCACCGGGCCAGAATTAAATTACACTACCACAGAGAAAGAGCTATTGGTTGTACTTTATGCTTTGGAAAATTTTAGATCATATTTAATTGGATCGAAAGTTGTTGTGTATACTGTCCATGCAGCTCTTAGACATCTCTTCGCAAAAAAGGACTCCAAGCCTAGACTGATCAAGTGGATCCTTCTCCTTCATGAATTTGACATTGAGATCAAGGATAAGAAGGGGGCTGAGAATGTGGTGGCTGATCACTTGTCCAGGCTTGAGACTGAGGAAGTAGAGAAAAGGGGGATTTCTAAACTCTTTCCGGATGAAATTATATGTCAGATAAATAAATTATCTTTCCGAACACCTTGGTTTGCTGATTTTACAAATTTTCTTGCAGGTGGGTGGATTCCAAAGGATCTAAGCTGGCAGCAAAGAAAGAAGTTCCTTGCTGATGTGAAATGCTATTTTTGGGAAGATCCCTACCTCTACAAAATATGTCTTGATCAAGTGATAAGAAGGTGTGTCCCAAAAACAGTGGTTGAATCAATTCTAAAGCACTGCCATGATGGAGAAGCTGGAGGACACTTCAGCTCAAACCGAACAGCAGCAAAGGTGCAGCAATTAGGTTTCTATTGGCCTACACTCTATCAAGATGCAAAGTGGTACGTATCCACTTGTGATAGATGTCAAAGGACAGGTAATGTATCTCGAAAAGATGAAATGCTTCTCACTAACATATTGGTATGTGAATTGTTTGATGCGTGGGGTATTGATTTTATGGGTCCTTTTCCAGCTTCCTATGATTTTGAATATATCCTGGTGGTTGTTGAATATGTTTCCAAATGGGTTGAAGCTATAGCTACTAGGACCAATGATGTGAGGGTGGTGTTAGAATTCTTAAGGAAAAATATTTTCACCAGATTTGGAGCACCGAGAGCTATAATTAGTGATGGTGGGAAGCACTTTTGCAACACCCAATTTGCTACCTTGCTTAAAAAGTTTGGGGTGAGGCATAAGGTGGCTACACCATACCATGCTCAAACAAGTGGGCAGGTTGAAGTGTCAAACCGAGAGCAAAAACGAATCTTTGAGAAAACTGTTAGCCACTCAAGAAAAGATTGGGCTATGAAGTTAGATGATGCTCTTTGGGCATATAGGACAACTTATAAAATCCCCATTGGCACCACACCTTTTCGATTGGTACATGGGAAAGCATGTCATTTACCAGTGGAATTAGAACACAAAGCATATTGGGCTACTAAATTTTTAAATTTTGATGTGCAAAAGACAGGATAAAAGAGGTTGCTGGATCTGAATGAGTTGGAGGAGCTGAGATCTTGGGCTTATGACAATGCCAAACTCTACAAGCTGAAAACATTAGGAAGAAAAATTTTGAGGTAGGCCAAAAAGTCCTTCTGTACAATTCAAGATTAAAACTCTTTCCTGGAAAACTGAAGTCCAGATGGCAAGGACCTGATGAAGTGATTAGGGTGTCCAACTTCGGAGCATTTGAGATTCAACAACCAAAGATTGGAGAAAAATTTAAGGTGAATGGGCAGAGGCTAAAACTCTATCAACAGAGGTTCCCAGCTGAAACCTCTGTTATATAATTGCTAAATTGAGCCCATAAGAAATCATGGTAGATAGGAATAGGAGTAGGATATTTTGTGTGTGAGTAATTCGAATACTGTTTTTTAATTTTTAGGTCGTGTTTCTAATAATTCCTCCAATGAAAATCTGAAAAAAATGACTTTGCATATGCTTATCACTGATACAAACCTGTCCAAAGTGGAAATATTGAAAATTGCATTCAAAATCTGAAGATTTCCTGGAATTAATTGTCGCGACCGCGTCACTTGCTTTAATAAGATTTGGCCACTACAGAGGTGCAGCAACAGAACCTCCACTGTAGGTATTCTTCTTAAGACACATTTTATGCCTGAGAGACACTTCTAGTCAATTTTTATTTTTAATTGCTGAAAATCATGCAAAATTTTTTCACTAACCCATGAGAGCAGAATACAAAAGCCACAAAGGGAGATCCATCCAACCTCACTCCACCGAGAAAGTCAGGGAAGTATCTCTATCACTCCTATGTTTACTGCTGCTTTGAGGATAAAGCATGTTTTTAAGTTTGGGGTGGGATACTTTACATGCATGGATCTGAAAGCACTATTTCTTTCACCAAAAAATCTAATAAAGACTTTGAAAAATACCAGTCAAAACCCCTGATCATACGAATAGCATGATTCACTTTCTGGAGAAATATATTAGTTCAGATTCTTTGTCTTGAATGGATGAGAATTGTTCTTTAAAAAATGTTTTCGAAAACAAAGTACAAGTGAACAAGTCGATTTCAATCACTAGAACCAACCTGGGGAAAACTTGAGGCAAAACAGAGAAAGGTTTTCAAAATTCTGAGGTGATTTAGGCACCTGTTTAAAAATCGTTTGAGCCTTTTTCAAAGCCACCCATTTTAATGCACAAGTTGCATCACCTTTTGTCAAACCTCTTGGGCCGAAAAGATCCCTATTTTGTTTCAATGTCCCATGCTACATGAACCAGCCCTAGTGATAATTAAACTTGTTTCTTACTGACCTTTGATTCTCCAAATTATTGAAGTGTTCTGTTTGAATGAGCATGAATAAAGATTTTGAAGTTATGAGGGATGAATGAAGGGTACAGAAATATTTTATTGTAAAGGGGGAGAAGGAGCACGAGAGGAAAAGAAAGAAAAAAAAGAATTTCTGGGCTGAGTAGGAGAAGCAAAACCCAAAGAAAAAGATACATGGGAAGAAGAAGAAAAAAAAAAGAGAGGGAAAAAGAAAAAATGAGGCATCAATGCAAAAGAATAAGTTTGGGGTGGAAGAGTCTGGAGGAAAAGTCACAAATCCAATTCATGCTCCGGAAAATGGAAAATGGATATGTGGAGGAGAATAAAACCCAAAAGAAAACCAAAAATCTTCATCATACCCATTACCCCTGCCTCATTACAACCCATAAAGACCTATTGATCAGAATTGAGAATTCCTTCAGGTTAGTGGAGAGTGGACTGAGTGTTAGCTTATGGAGTTGAATAGAAACTTCTCACTTGTAAGAGCATGTTCATCTTTGAAAAATTTGAAGAAAATTCGAAACCTGTTTTGACTAAGCAAGAAGAACCATCATTAGGAAAGGAGTGAATCATCTATTTTGAAACTTTAGAAGGGAGGATTACTGAATTTTTCTTAGTCTTTACAGATCTATCAAGTATTTATTTCAGAGTTTTGTTCGAGGACGAGCAAAGCTCTAAGTTTGGGGTTGTGATAAGAGTCCAAAAGACACTTATTTATGCATGATTTAATGAGCATAAACTCCCATTTTGAGTTAATTATTAGCAGGAAAATGAATTATATAACTCAAATTCATGTTTTGTGTCTCAGCTGCCTGATAGAAGAAGAAAATCTGAACTTTGGAGGAAATTGAAGCAAAAAGAAGCAAAAAGATCAAAAAAGAGAATGGCGCTACCGCGCCGATTCTGGCACGACCGCGCCGGGAAAATGTTCAAAAATTCAAAGAAATCTAGAAAATTCCCAACGACTAGTAGAGCTGACAAGAGGACACTTCGTAAATGTGAAATGGCGTGAACGCGCCCTCAAAGGGCGCTACCGCGCCAGGAAGAAGGCGCCTCCTGCAGCGCTGCCGCGCTGCACTGTTTCCTTAGAAAGATGCCAAGTTCTATTTCGGGAAGTCGGCAAAGCGTATAAGGAGTGGCGCGACCGCGCCAATTCAACAACATAAAGTGGCATGACCGCGCCTTGAAGAATCCTTCCTCATTTAGGACCCGAAGCCGTGCTCCAGACTTAGACAAAATTTCGGATCCAGTGGCGCGACCGCGCCAAAACAAAGAACAATTCAACGCGACCGCGCCGCTGAATCAGCATCGTGACTTGCAGAAATCTCGGGATTCTGACTATCAATCAAGCCCAGACTGGGAAGAAGAAGTCCCAATTGGCTAAGGAAGGTATCCACAACGATTTTATGATATATTTCCAGAGTCTAGGTGCATTGAATGGTCAAGAAGAGAAGTCCAAGACAAAGAAGGAAACTGCTACCATAAAAGGAAAGTATAAGTCCGAGATTGAAGAGGCCATATCTGGAGATCCCGACTTCCAATTGGATCCAAATTTGGACCACAGCTTCCCGAGAGGATTTAGAATCATGACACGGAAAATCAGGACAGTCCAAGTCGGGTTTGTGGAGTTTTATAGTTTCAAAGTGGTGGACCCAGTGCTGGAGTTGACAGCAGAAGCAGTTCAACTTCTGAAGGTGATATCGCAAGTTTCCCAACTCAGAATGGGTCCAAATTTCTTACACAAGTCAAGGACTATGTAAGGAAGGTTCGAATATAATTTCTGTAAATTTTGAGGTCAGGAAGTCACAATTCATACCCCTGGACAGAGGCTAAAATTACAAGTTCTGCACAGAGCTTCAGCAATAAAAGGAGGTCCGAGGCAAAGCACAATCGTCCAGTTTTCTAGGGTTATAAATCTTTTTTTTAGTTTAATTTCGTGTTCTTTTAGTTACTGTGTAGTTGAGAGAGAGAGAGAGAAGGAAGAGATCTCAGTCAAGGAGTAGTTGAAGCGAAGGGCAGTCCTCAAATGTTTGATTTCTGAATTCTATTGCAATAAAGCATCTTACTTTTTTTTAGAAATTGTGCTTACTGCTTGTTTCTAACCCGAATCGATAATTGAAGTTTAACGAGGTTCGAATAGAGAAGTTAAGGTTCAGTAGAGATTTGGGTTAGTCATATGATTCTTTGTTTTCTAAAACAACTCACTTTTCTAATTACTTGTTTTCGGATTGTGATGGAGACTAGTGCAAAAGTGATGTGATTTTTTATAACCCTTGTTCTTAATGAGAGAGCTGATGTTTATGCACTTAGGATTTGAATGTTTCCGGATTGTGATGGAGTTCAAAGAATGAGTGAAAGTTAACTTGTTTTTCTCACTAGTTGTTGTTGGATTGTGATGGAGATTAGTGGAAAGCAATCTGACTCATTAAACACTTTTGTTTTGAATAAGAGTTGATCTTCAAGCTTTTATATTTATGCCCCTAGCATGTGAATGTTTCTGGATTGTATTGGAGTTCAGAGATTAGGTGAAAGTTTTTTCCTATAAAAGGGTAACCAGGTTTTCAAAATCTAAGTCAAGGTAAGGATACTTGAGCAATAAAATCAGAATTCTGCATATTAACAACTACGAGGAATTGACACATTTCCCTAACATCTCATCTTCATAAGTTTTTCCAAAAGTTTCAAATTCTGTTTTTCTTTCAGGTTTAAACAAAAATCCAAATTTTTTTCACCTCAATCAATAGGAAATTTTTTACTGAGATTAGGCTCTCATCGAGGTCCCTGTGGGATCGATATCTGGACTCTTGAAGTCTATATTACTTGCTGACCTAGTGCACTTGCTAGACACCCAACAAGATTTTGGCGCCGTTGCCAGGGACCATTGAATTGTGAGTAAGTTTAAGTGAATTTTATTTTTTTTATTGAGACTAATTTTTATATTCTGTTTTTCTGGTTGAACCGGGTTTGTGCATGAAAACAAGGTCTGCTGGAGAACCACTAGCTGAACCAGATCCGGAACCTGAAAGATCACTCCTTAGCCGGAGGAGTAGAGGACAGTCAGCAATGGAGGATCAAAACCAAGAAGAAGAGGCTGAGAAGACAATGGAGCATTATGAGCAATCCAACCCCAAAGCTCAAAGATCAGCCATTGTGAGACCTGAAGTCCCAAGCAACTTCGAGATCAAGCCTCAAATGCTGTCAATAATTCAGAACAATTACCAATTAGGAGGTTTGTCTAATGAGGATCCTAATGAACATATTGAATAATTTCTTAAAATCTGTGACACTTTCAGATTTAAGGATGTAACTAACGAAGCTGTTTGGTTGAGAAAGTTCCCTTTTACTCTATGGGATAGAGCAAAAATTCGGTATCACACCCTGCCCTCGGAGTCAATTCACACATGGGATGAGCTACAAAGGAAGTTTCTTGGTAGGTATTTTCCACCTGCCAAAATAATTAAGTTACGTAATGCTATTTAAACTTTCATGCAGGAACATGATGAACAACTTTGTGAAGCATGGGAAAGATTCAAGGAGCTCCTCAGAAATGCCCAAATCATGGAATACCACTATGGATGCAGATAGAGACTTTCTACCATGGAATTACAGTTTCAACACGAAGTTTAATTGATGTTGCAGCTGGTGGAACCATGAATAAAAAGACCCCGAATGAAGTCTATGAACAGATCGAAGAGATGGCGTCTAACATAAACCAATATCCAGTGGAAAGAAGTGCAAGAGGGAGAGTTGCTGGAATACATAATGTAGACCCTGTTTTAGCATTGCAGGCTCAAGTCGAGTCTCTAACCAAACAACTGTCAAAATTTGAAACCCCCCCCTTGATTGCTCAGATTTATGACTTGTGTGGAGGAGGACAGCCCAATCATGAATGCCAAGTAGGTAACATTCAAGCTGTAAGCTCTTAAGACCAGGCTAATTATGTTCCAAATTTTCGCAGGTCCAATGTTCCATACAGCAATACGTACAATCCTGGCTGGAGGAGTCACCCAAATTTTTCATGGTCTAACAACAACAACCAGCAAACCAGCACTCAACAGCCCAATGCTCAAACAAGACCACCACCTGGTTTCCTAAGAGCAGCACAAGAACAGGAACAAAAAGCCAGATTTGAGGACATTTTTTCAAAATTTCTAGCAAATCAAAAGATAAGAGATGCTCGGACTGATTCTAGGTTTCATGCTCAAGAAGCATCCCTAAAAAATCAAGAGGCATCAATCCGAAATCTGGAAATACAAGTGGGACAGCTGGCCAATGTTATATCAGGTAGGTACAAAGGAACTTTACCTAGTAATTCTTAGACTAACCCTAAAAAACAGATCAAAGGCATCACTTTAAGAAGCAGGAAGGTCTTAGAAGAGTAAAAGCAACCTCAGGAGGAGGAGAACAAAGCAAAACAGCAACAAGACAAGGAAAGAGAAGAACAAAGTGAAGAGAAAGAGGTAAATAGACAACACAAGCAAAAAGGTAAGTCCTCTAAATTTCTTTCCAACGCTGAAATAAATGTGGATACATTGCCATATCCGGAGAAAGCTAAAAATGATAAGTTAGAAGACAAATTTTCAAAGTTCATTGATATTTTTAAGAGGCTGGAAATAAACTTTCCTTTTGTATAAGCTCTAATGCAAATGCCCCAATATGCAAAGTTTCTCAAGGAGGTACTTTCAGGAAAGAGAAAAATTGAGGAGCAAGGGACAGTGATGCTAACAGAAAATTGTAGTGCAATATTAAAGAATCAATTGCCTACCAAGCTTAACGATCCAGGGAGTTTCACTATACCTTGCGAATTCGACAATTTCAAGTTTAACAAGGTGCTATGTGATCTAGGAGCAAGCATAAATCTGATGCCTTTGTCCATTTGCAGGAAACTAAATCTTGGAGAGCTTAAGGAGACAAATATCATGCTCCAATTTGCGGATAGATCAACCAAAAAACCTAATGGACTGATTAAGGACGTGCTGGTCAGAATTGAAAAATTTATCTACCCATGCGATTTTGTGGTGCTGGAGAAGGAGGTGGATTGGAAATTACCACTGATTCTTGGGAGACCATTCTTAGCCACTGCAGCTGCACTAATTGATGTCAAACAGGGAAAATTAACTCTCCGATTAAATGATGAAGAAATTGTGTTTGACATTAAACAAGCTATTAAAAGTCCTTCAAATTTATGTGATGATACATGTTACTTTATTGATGTGGTTGATGAATGTGCAGAACATACCCAGCAGGAGGTCATGATGAAGGATAGCTTGGAAAGGTGTTTAACTCAATCATGCACCAAGGAAGATGATGATCCCCTCATGCAGCAAGAAGTAGCACAATTGGAAGCTGAAGGAAACAAACAAGAGGACGAAGGGGCTGAAATCAAAGACCCATCTAAACTTGAACTCAAACCTTTGCCTAGTTCTTTGAAATATATTTTTCTTGAAGAAAATGCAAAACCAGTAATACTCTCTTCTTGTTTGAATGTCAGGGAGGAAAAACTCTTGATCGAGGTGCTGAGCAAGCATAAGAAGGCAATTGGGTGGACAATCGCAGATATCAAAGGAATCAGCCCAACCACATGCATGCACAAAATTTTGATGGAGGACTCCTTTAAACCAACAATTCAACCTCAAAGAAGGCTAAATCCAACCTTGCAAGAAGTGGTCAAAAAGGAAGTGGTAAAGTTGCTAGATGCAGGTATTATTTATTCAATTTATAATAGCAAGTGGGTTAGTCCTGTCCAGGTAGTGCCAAAAAAGGGTGGAATAACAGTCATAAAAAATTCAGATGATGAGTTAATACCCACTAGGACGGTGACTGGTTGGAGAGTCTGTATTGACTACAGAAAATTAAATTCAGCAACAAGAAAGGACCATTTCCCTTTACCCTTCATTGACAAAATATTTGAAAGATTGGCAGGTAACAAATTTTATTGCTTTCTTGATGGCTATTCCGGGTATTTTTAAATTGCCATTGCTCCGGAGGACCAAGAGAAAACCACTTTTACCTGCCCATATGGGACTTTTGCATATAGGAGAATGCCTTTTGGCTTATGTAATGCACCAGCCACTTTTCAGCGATGCATGATTGCTATTTTTTATGATTTTATTGAAAACTTAATGAAAATTTTCATGGATGATTTCAATCTATATGGACAGACTTTTCTAACATGTTTGAAAAATTTAGATCTGGTCCTAGCAAGATGTGAAGAGAGCAATCTGGTTCTGAATTGGGAAAAGTGTTATTTTATGGTGAAGGAAGGGATTGTGTTGGGTCACAAAATATCAGAAAAAGGTATTGAGGTTGATAGGGCAAAGGTAGAGTTGATTGAAAAATTACCTCGACCTACAAACATAAAGGGCATAAGGAGTTTCCTTGGACATGCAGGTTTTTATAGGAGGTTTATCAAGGATTTTTCAAAAATTGCCAAACCATAATCGAATTTGCTCATGAAAGATGTTAAATTCAATTTTGATGATGATTGTTTGCATGCCTTTAAACTCCTAAAAGAAAAACTGATTTTAGCACCCATTGTTGTTGCTCCAAATTGGACCATACTCTTTGAATTAATATGTGATGCTAGTGATTATGCTGTAGGGGTTGTGCTTGGGCAAAGAAAAGAAAGAATGTTTCATACCATCTATTATGCTAACCACACACTCACCGGGCCAGAATTAAATTACACTACCACAGAGAATGAGCTATTGGCTGTACTGTACGCTTTCCAAAAGTTTAGATCATATATAATTCGATTGAAAGTTGTTGTGTATACTGACCATACAGCTCTTCGACATCTCTTTGCAAAAAAGGACTCCAAGCCTAGATTGATCAGGTGGATCCTTCGCCTTCATGAATTTGACATTGAGATCAAGGATAAGAAGGGGGCTGAGAATGTGGTGGCTGATCACTTATCCAGGTTTGAGAGTGAGGAAGTAGAGAAATGGGGGGTTTCTGAACTCTTTCCGGATGAAATTATATGTCAGATAAATAAATTATCCTTCCAAACACCTTGGTTTGCTGATTTTGCAAATTTTCTTGCAGGTGTGTGGATTCCAAAGGATCTAAGCTAGCAGCAAAGAAAGAAGTTCCTTGCTGATGTGAAATGCTATTTTTGGGAAGATGCCTACCTCTACAAAATATGTCCACATTAAGTAATAAGAAGGTGTGTCCCAGAAACAGAGGTTGAATCAATTCTGAAGCACTGCGATGAAGGAGAAGCAGGAGGACACTTCAGCTCAAACCGAACAGTAGCAAAGGTGCTGCAATCAGGTTTCTATTGGCCCACACTCTATCAAGATGCAAAGAGGTATGTATCCACTTGTGATAGATGTCAAAGGACAGGTAATGTATCTCGGAGAGATGAAATGCCTCTCACTAATATATTGGTATGTGAATTGTTTGATGTGTGGGGTATTGATTTTATGGGTCCTTTTCCATCTTCCTCTGGTTTAGAATATATCCTGGTGGCTGTTGAATATGTTTCCGAATGGGTTGAAGCTATAGCTACAAGGACCAATTATGCAAGGGTGGTGTTAGAATTCTTAAGGAAAATTTTTACCAGATTTGGAGCACCGAGAGCTATAATTAGTGATGGTGGGAAGCACTTTTGCAACACCCAATTTGCTACCTTGCTTAAAAAGTTTGGGGTGAGGCATAAGGTGGCTACACCATACAATGCTCAAACAAGTGGGCAGGTTGAAGTGTCAAACCGAGAGCTAAAACGAATCCTTGAGAAAACTGTTAGCCTCTCAAGAAAAGATTGGGCTATGAAGTTAGATGATGCTCTTTGGGCATATAGGACAACCTATAAAACCCCCATTGGCACCACACCTTTTCGATTGGTATATGGGAAAGCATGTCATTTACCAGTGGAATTAGATCACAAAGCATATTGGGCTACTAAATATTTAAATTTTGAAGTGCGAAAGACAGGAGAAAAGAGGTGGCTGGATCTGAATGAGTTGGAGGAGCTGAGATCTTGGGCTTATGACAATGCCAAACTCTACCAACTGAAAACAAAGAAATGGCATGACAAAAAACATTAGGATGAAAAATTTTGATGTAGGCCAAAAAGTCCTTCTGTACAATTCAAGATTTAAACTCTTTCCTGGAAAACCGAAGTCCAGATGGCAAGGACCTTATGAAGTGATTGGGGTGTCCAACTTTGGAGCATTTGAGATTCAACAACCAAAGAAAGGAGAAAAATTTAAGATTAATGGGCACAGGCTAAAACTCTATCAAGAGAGGTTCCCAACTGAAACCTCTGTTATACAATTGCTAAATTGAGCCCAAAAGAAATCATGGTAGATAGGAATAGGAGTAGGATTTTTTGTGTGTGAGTAATTCGAATACTATTTTTTAATTTTTAGGTTGTGTCTTTAATAATTCCTCCAATGAAATTGTGAAAAAAATGACTCTGCATCTGCTTATCACTGATACAAACCTGTCCAATGTGGAAATATTGAAAATTGCATTCAGAATCTGAAGATTTCCTGGAATTAATTGGCGCGACCGCACCACTTGCTCTAATGAGATTTGGCCACTACAGAGGTGCAGCAACAGAACCTTCACTGCAGGTATTCTTCTTAAGACACATTTTATGCCCGAGAGACACTTGTAGTCAATTTTCATTTTCAATTGCTGAAAATCAGGCAAATTTTTATCACTAACCCATGAGAGCAGAATGCAAAAGCCACTAAGGGAGATCCATCCAACCTCACTCCACCGAGAAAGTCAGGGAAGTATCTCTATCACTCCTATGTTTACTGCTGCTTTGAGGACAAAGCATGTTTTTAAGTTTGGGGTGGGATACTTTTCATACATGGATCTAAAAGCACTGTTTTTTTCACCAGAAAATCCAATAAAGACATTGAAAAATACCAGTGAAAACCCCTGATCATATGAATAGCATGATTCACTTTCTGGAGAAATATATTAGTTCAGATGCTTTGTCTTGAATGGATGAGAATTTTTCTTAAAAAATAGTTTTCGAAAACAAAGTACAAGTGAGCAAGTCGATTTCAATCACTAGAACCAACCTGAGAAAAACTTGACGCGAAACAGAGAAAGGTTTTCAAAATTCTGAGGTGATTTAGGCACCTGTTTAAAAATTGTTTGAGCCTTTTTCAAAGCCACCCATTTCAATGCACAAGTTGCATCACCTTTTGTCAAACCTCTTGGGCCGAAAAGATCCATTTTTTATTTCAATGTCCCATGCTACTTGAACAAGCCCTAGTGATAATTAAACTGGGTTCTTACTGACCCTTGATTCTCCAAATTATTGAAGTGTTCTGTTTGAATGAGCATGAATAAATATTTTGAAGTTATAAGGAGGGAAGGATGAAGGGTATAGAAATATTTCGTTGTAAAGCGGGAGAAGGAGCAAGAGAGGAAAAGAAAGAAAAAAAAAAAATTCTGGGCTGAGTAGGAGGAAGGCCACATTGTGTGTGCACCGGGACTCAAGCCTCAGCAAGCTTAGGGTCTCTGAGTCAACCAGCAAGGTAAGATGGACTCCAAACAAAGCCAGGAAAAAAGAAAGAAAAGGTTGTGGGTTAGTTAAGGGAAAGGCCACCTCGTGAATGCACCGGGTCTCGGGCCTCAGCAAGCTTAGGGACTCTGAGTCAACCGACGAGGTAAGCAAGACTCTAAACAAAACCCAAAGAAAAAGATACAATGGAAGAAGAAGAAAAAAAAAAAGAGGGAAAAAGAAAAAATGAGGGATCAATGCAAAAGAATAAGTTTGGGGAGGAAGACCCTGGAGAAAAAGTCACAAATCCAATTCATGCTCAGAAAAATAGAAAATGGATATGAGGAGGAGAATAAAACCCAACAGAAAACCAAAAATCTTCATCATACCCATTACCCCTGCCTCATTACAACCCATAAAGACCTATTGATCAGAATTGAGAATTCCTTCAGGTTAGTGGAGAGTGGACTGATGGTTAGCTTATTCTAATGCCGATTCCTTCAGGTTAGCTTAATAGTGGAGAGTGGACTGATGGTTACCTATTGACCGGGCCGATTCAGGCGCGACCGCGCCGGGAAAAAGTTCAAAAATTCAAAAAAATCCAAAAAATTCCCAACGGCTAGTGGAGATGACAAGAGAACACTTCGTGAATGTGAAATGGCGCGACCTCGCCCTCAAAGGGCGCTACCGTGCCAGGAAGATGGCGTCTCCTGTAACGCTGCCGCGCTGCTCTGTTTCCTTACAAAGATGCCAAGTTCCATTTCGGGAAGTCGGCAAAGCGTCTAAGGAGTGGCGCGATCGCGCCAGTTCGACAGCATAAAGTGGCGCGACAGTGCCTTAAAGAATCCTTCCTCATTTAGGACCCGAAGGCCGTGCTCCAGACTTAGACAAAATTTTTGCTCCAGTGGCGCGACTGCCCCAAAACAAAGAACAATTCGGCGCGACCGCGCTGCTGAATCAGCTTCGTGACTTGCAAAAATCTCAGGATTCTGACTATCAATCAAGCCCAGACTTGGAAGAAGAAGTCCTAATTGGCTAAGGAAGGTATCCACGAAGATTTTATAATATATTTCCAGAGTCTAGGTGCATTGAATGGTCAAGAAGAGAAGTCCAAGACAAAGAAGGAAACTGCTGTCATAAAAGGAAAGTACAAGTCCAAGATTGAAGAGGCCATATCTGGAGATCCCGACTTGCAATTGGATCCAAATTTGGACCACAGATTCTTGAGAGGATTTAGAATCATGATACGGAAAATTAGGCCAGTCCAAGTCGGGTTTGTGGAGTTTTATAGTTTCAAAGTGATGGACCCAGTGCTAGAATTAGCAGCAGAAGCAGTTCTACTTCTCAAGGTGATATCTCAAGTTTCCCAAATTAGAATGACTTCAAATTTCGTACACAAGTCAAGGACTATGTAAGGAAGGTTCGGATGTAATTTCAACAAATTCTGAGGTCGGAAAGTCACAATTCATACCCCTGGACTGAGGCTAAAATTACAAGTTCTGGGCAGAGCTTCAGCTATAAAAGGAGGTCCGAGGCAAAGCACAATCGTCCAGTTTTCTAGAGTTCTAAATCTTGTTTTTAGTTTAATTTCGTGTTCTTTTAGTTACTGTGCAGTTGAGAGAGAGAGAGAGAAGGAAGAGATCTCAGTCAAGGAGTAGTTGAAGCGAAGGGCAGTCCTCAAAAGGGGGTTTTTTGTACTTTGTTTTCTTCTTGTTTTCAAGGCTGTAATCAATTCCTCTTTCAGTGTTTGTTTTATTAGCATGGAGTAGTCTCTCTTTTTTGGGAAAGTCATGAACTCCTAGTTTGTTATATGTTTGAATTCTAAATTTTATTGCAATAAAGCATCTTACTTTTGTTTAGAAATTGTGCTTACTGCTTGTTTCTAACCCGAATCGATAATTGAAGTTTAACGAGGTTCGAATAGAGAAGTTAAGGTTTAGTAGAGATCTGGGTTAGTCATATGATTCTTTGTTTTCTAAAACAACTCGCTTTTCGAATTAGTAGTTTTCAGATTGTGATGGAGACAAGTGGAAAAGTGATGTGACTTTTTGTAACCCTTGTTCTGAAGGAGAGAGTTGATCTTTATGCACTTAGGATTTGAATGTTTTCGGATTGTGATGGAGTTCAAAGAATGAGTGAAAGTTAACTTGTTTTTCTCACTAGTTGTTTCTGGATTGTGATGGAGATTAGTGGAAAACAATTTGACTCATTAAACACTTTTGTTTTGAATAAGAGTTGATCTTCAAGCTTTTATATTTATGCACCTAGGATCTGAATGTTTCCGGATTGTGATGGAGTTCAGAGATTAGGTGAAAGTTATTTCCTGTATATGGGTAACCAGGTTTTCAAAAGCTAAGTCAAGGTAAGGATACTTGAGCAATAAAATCAGAACTCTGCATATTAACAACTAGGATGAATAGACACATTTCCACAACATCTCATCTTCATAAGTTTTTCCATAAGTTTCAAATTCTGTTTTTCTTTCCAGTTTTCAAAAAAAATACAAATTTTCTTCACCTCAATCAATAGGAAAATTTTTACTTAGATTAGGTTCTCATCAAGGTCCCTGTGGGATCGATATCTGGACTCTTGAAGTCTATATTACTTGCTGACCTAGTGCACCTGCTAGACACCCAACATTGTGCAAGCAGCATACACAAAAGGTGCCTACAAAATCACAAAGGCGGATGGTACCGAATTTCCGATCATCAATGGAAAGTTTCTTAAACAATTCTATGCCTAAACAAAAATTCGGCCGGGGGCACAAAGTGTCCACTCAATCAAAGGTGGACAAGCAAAACAAACAAACACAGGTGGAGAAAGCATCTCAATAAATCGAACGGATCAAAAGAAGTTCGAACAAAGAATATTTTACAAGGGACACATCAAGTCCAAATAAAATCGGAGCTTTGCTACAAGCTGCTCTAAAAAAAAAGTAAAGGGAAAAGGCGACAAGCTGAATCAGATGGTCGACTTCTTGAAATCCGCAATTTGGTTCCTCAACATGGACAACTCGTCACCGGCTGTTGACCTCTCCCGCTCGTCCTCCTTGCAAAAGACTGGCTCTGCACGAATCTTCGTCAGCTTCAGATCCAAGTCAACGATCTCCTCCAAGTCTACATTGAGGCGTTCCTCAGTGTTCGCTGCTCGGTCTTCCAACCTCTTAATCTTGGAAGAGAGATATGCCTCCGCTCCTGTAAAGACTTCTCGTCGGACACGGCCGCCTTATGATCAGCCTTGTCCTTATCAATGTCAACCCTCTGATGGTCTTGGCGACGCTTCACTATGCTAAGTGATCGAGCCAGGTCGGCCTCAGCAGCAGCCTTCTCTTCAGCGCTATGCATCCCCTGCATCGAACAACTCAACTCGAAAAGGCGAGCAGATTTGGAGATGACGCCCTCGATAAGTCGCTCCATGTCAGTCGTGTCGATGCCAACTTATTGCAGTTGGCCGATGGCAACACAGGCATCTCCAACCATCGCTGGTGCACCGGGGTCGGCAGCCGCCAAGAAGTCGGAGACAACGTCCACATCTCCCAAGCATGGCGCCTCTGCCGCGCCTGGAGCTTCTCGGAAGGCTGAAAAACAAACCTCTATGAAGCCACTATTAGTAAAAAGAAAAGAGAAAGAAGCAAAAAAAAAAGGGGTGATGCGTACTTGAACCAGCTACAACAAATCTAAAGAAGCCGCAACTCGAGTGCCGACATGAGTCTAGAAAGGCTCCTCTGAACGATGACATGCGCTAAGACCATCCGAGCCAAAAGCTAAGTCAGGAACAGGAGGCACTGGCGAAGGAGATGCAGGAATGGCAGTCGGCCTCTCCAAAAGCGGCCTCTTGCCACGAACGTCCGAGTCGACTTGTTGGAAGTCGACCTCCAATGAAAACCCAACTAGAGGAGGAGGACGAGGAAGATCACCAATGCCCACGTCAGCAGGGCAGTCCTTCTCAACACGAGCAGGCTGAACAGGATCCACAACCGGCGACCCATCAAGAATCTCTACAACTAAGGCCGCCTCAGCAGAAGCAGACCCGGTGGCCTGAGCGGCTAGCACTAAGCCTTCATCAAACTCCATCTGCGCGAAGTTGTCCAAAGACAAATTATCCTCGGGAGCAAGATCTAGCTGCCTCGGAAGATCCAAACCCGAAAGGTTGATGGGCTCCTCTAACACCTCGCTCAACCGTGGAGGCAAGGGCTCATTGTGAGAAGCATCTGCTGCGCCTAGAGGCACAGTCGGCCGACAAGTACTCGGCTGCGATGGAAGAGGAGGCAACGATGGTGGCACCCCACCGGTAGAGTCAATCCGAGTCACCTCGAGAAAAGGGACGATGGCAGTACAACCCGATGCAGACGATGGACCACCTCGTCGACGCTTTGAGACGGGCTGTGAAGCAGAGTCGCCTTCACGATCAGCTGCCGACTTCTTCCGAGGAGCTGGTTTTCGCTTCGTGGTAACGGCCGCAGAATAAGAAGCCTTCGGTGCACCTTTCTTAGGAGGTGCCTTCTTTGATTTTGACGACGGATCGTTGGCAGCCCCTAAGGATAAAATAGTAGTGGTGACCTCCTCGCCCAAAGAAGGCCCCGACGAACTCGCGGTACCCTTGCCCTTGCCCTTTCCCTTGGCCGCCGGCTTCCTAATCTTATGCCGAGGGTGCTCTTCACTGTTGGCTTTGATAAGTGTCTAAAAGACACTACTTTTAGGCCTGAATTGGAATTGGAAATTATATTTTGGTGTCAATATTCATCATAATATCATTAAATATGTCTCAAATTCATCTTTTCTCTCTCAGGAGTCCAACGCAACACGAATCATTGAAATCGGAGCTAAAATGAGGAAAATATGAGGATTTTAGTGCATAAAGGAACAAAGTTGCAGGGACCGGCGCCAGTTCGACGACAAAATCCGGCGCTACCGCGCCACCAGAATGACGTGACCGCGCCAAGATGGTGCCACAAGGCCTATGAAGTTTCCAAACATGACCAGGACTCTTTCCATTCGATTACTTAGAAGAATCTCAGCCGAGTGGCGTGACTGCGCCAATTTAAGGCCCAGTTATGGCGCGACTCAGCAATGCGAAATCGCACAAATCTTGGGATTCTGACAAGTAATCATGATAAAACGTGGGAGTTAGAGTCCTAAGTGTTTAAGGAAGGTGTCCACGAAGTCTATAGAGAAAATTGAGAGAAATCCTAAGAGGTTTGAATCCTCAAAAAGGTGGAGTGCTATTCTTGATTAGGAGACTGCCATAAAAGGAAAGTACAAGTCCGAGATTGAAGAGGCCATATCTGGAGATTCCGACTTCCAATTGAATCCAAATTTGGACCACAGCTTCCTGAGAGCATTGACAATCATTCACGGAAAATCAAGCCAATCCATGTGGGGTTTTTGGAGTTTTATATCTTCAAACTGGTGGACCCAGTGCAGAAATTGGCAGCAGAAGCAATCCAACTTCTTCACATCATATCTCGAGTTTCCCAACTCAGATTGAACAAAACTTTTGTGAGAAAGGAAAGGACCATAGAAGGAAGGTTTAAATGTAATTTCAGCCAATTCTTAGGTCGGGAAGGCATAATTCATACCCCTAAACAGAGACCAATTTACAAGGCCTCGGCCGCAGGACAAGTATAAATAGGGGTCCGAGGCAGAGCACAAATCATTTAGTTTTTACATCCAATTTTTATCTTTCAGTTCTTAGTTTAGTTTCATGATTTCTAGTTAGTTTAGAGAGAGGAGAAGGTCCAGAGGGAGTCTTACACGACCTCTTGCCACTTTGAGGGAGAAAGGTAGAGATTTCAGCCTAAGGAGCAAGAGTGACTAAGAGCAGCCTTCCAAAGAGAGTTTCTGTACTTAGTTATTTTTCTTTCATGGCTGTTGTCAAAATCTTGTTGTGTGTTTTTAATTCCAGTATGGAGTAGTCGTCTGTAGTTGGGAGTTCATGACTCCCTAGGCATGTAATAAGATAGATACATTATATTCTATTTGGTTTCAATTTGGTGCTTAAATGAGTATTCCAAAGTGTATAATTATGGATTCATACTTTCTGTCTGCTATGTACTGGTTATAAGGTGATGCTAGACTTAAAGTAAGATATGTTGATGGGGTTTTACAAGTCTTTCTGAGTTCATACACTAGGGAGATCAACTAATTCTTGGGTTAATCCTCGACCTTAACGTAAGACCCTGTTGAATTAGATTGATTTGTCTATGACACAATGAGCTTCATGTTTATGCTATCAAGTAGAGTCAATGTTGCTAGCTAGGTTTACTCTAGGAGATAGAAACAGGTGATGCCGATGCGGATTGTAGCCATGGTTTTATAAGCTCGTCAGAAATTGATTTCCAAAACTCAACTTCTATTCAATCTCCGAATTGCCTTGGGAGGGAATTGGATTCCCAACGTCTCTTCCATACTATTTTTATCAAAAGCCCTCTCTTGATCTGTATAGGATTACGTAGATTAGCTTATTTTTTGTTTTTATAACTCCTTTCCAATTGATTTCTCAGACTTTGGTTTTTAAACTAGAAAAGTGATTATCTATTAGCTTGGTTCTTGTGGGATGATATTCGGAATTAACCTAAGTCTATATTACATTGATTAGTCCTCTTGCTAGTGATTAGCTGGGATTGCATCAAGTTTTTGGCGCCGTTGCCGGGGACCAATGTTTTAATAGTAATTGTTAGTGTTTAAAACTAGAGCTTTGAGTGTGTATTTTATTTTATTTTATTTTATTTTGTTTTATTTTGGACTAATGTGTTGTACGCATGGATTTTGGTTTGCATAAGTCCATATATGGATGGAGATACCTTGAGGAGTATTATGATTTTTTTTACCCAAATCAAGCATGGAATTTTTTTCAGCACTCTAGAAATTTTTATATGCCATGTGATTCTTATGAACAACCATGTAGTCCTTTTGACCACTCTTATAATTCTCCCACCCATCATGATGATATGCTTAGCATGCAAAGTCAACTTGATTTACTTCAAAGGCAAGCTGATATCTTGCAACTACAAAGGAATTCTGTGAATTACTTTTGTGATGTGTGTGGAGGTAACCATGCTACTAATGTATGCCATTTAAATTTAAGATCTTATTTTTTTAATTATGAGTCTAATTCCTGCAGGTTAGACCCATATGGCAATTCATACAACCAAGAAGAGGAGTCAAAAATCTCTAGGGATGAATTGGAAGAAAACAGGAAATTGAGGCAAGCAATGTATGCAGAGTTGCAATCACTAAGGCAATCAGTCACACTTCTGACCACTCAAGTGAATCAACTTAATCAATATGCATATGAGAGACCTGAGGGAACCATGCCTAACAATTTTGAGGAGAATCCAAAAGAGCAAGAACAATCCATACCCTTTATGAGTGGAAAGATCCTAGAAAAGCCTCAACCAAAAGAAACCTTGGAAGAGAGTGTGTGCCCCTATGATTTAGAGGATGAGGAAGAACCAATTGAAGAGATAGTAGCTGAGGTGGAAGAAATATTCATCCCATTTCTTATCTTCCAACTAATTGAGCAAGAACTCCAAGCATTAGTGGCTGAAGAAGAAAGCATGGCAGAAGTAGATGAGGTCAAAGTAGAAAAACCCATGGCTGAGATAGCTGTGAATGTAGAAGAGGAAGAAGAAAAATCCCAGCAAGGAGAAAAATCATTAGAGGCTGAAAAAGAAACCATGGCTGAAGTTCTAGATGAAGGGGAGGAAGAAGAAACCATAGGTCAAATTATAGAACCTTCCCATGAAAAGCCATTAGAGAATTGGGTAGAGAAAGAAGAAGAGATAGGGCTCTCCTTTGACTTAGACTTTTTCATCATCCCACCTTATACACCTTGCCCAAAAATACAATTGAAACTTTTATTAGGGCTGAACAATAAGATGAATGAGTGGCTGATATGTGTGAAAATTTACTTCTTAGAAGCCACAAAGTCAAAAGATAGGATTTTTAACTCAACATCAAAATTTGGTTGCTTTAGCATAAAGCATTGCAAGGGAAGAAAAGTCATGATGAATGGATCCAAATTGAATTTTCCTTTTGATCCAGGTGGAATGAAGCCACTGGTCTGGCTGAGGACCATAAACTTAGCGCTTCATGGGAGGCAACCCATAGTAGGTAAGTTAGTTTAGTTTTTCAATCAAATTGTTCTCTTGCTTGGAATAATCACTTTATGTGAATCTTACATCTTAGGTATAGTTTTGTTTTACTCATGTTAGGTTAGTCTTTTAAATTTGTTTGGTTTTAATAAATACCAGAAAAAAAAAAAAAAAAAAAAAAAAAAAAAAAAAAGTCTCCGTCTCCTGTCCTTGAAAAATCTGGAATTTGGAGTTGCCTGAAGCCGTTTTTACAGCTCTACTTGATGTATTTCTAGATGTGTTTTTCAAAATCTATATGTAGATATCAGAAGAAGGAAGTTGGGACTATCATTCCCAACCATTCACAGCAGCTTCCTTCAAAAGAAAAGCCATTAGAATGCTCATGAAAACTCTGTGCAGAAAAAGCATTGCAGCAGCAACTCTGTTCGAGCAGCCAACTTTGGAGCTGAATTTTGAAAAATTTGAAAGTAGAAAGTAACAAGGAAAGGTAAGTAGTTATAGAGGGCACTTAGTAGATAAAATAGGGCCTGGTTTGAGGAATTTTCATTGAGTGGAAAGAGATTTATGACTGCTACAAGATGGGGAGTTAAAACTGTTTTCTGACAAAATTTTTGGGTTGGAAACTATACTATCTTACTGTCTTTGAGCTGATTTCTAAAATTTTTGGTAATGGTTCTTGGAAAATGGTTTTGAAGAAATTAAATTTCATACTTATTACTTTCCAAGAAACCCTTTTTCAGCTCTAGATGATAAGTGGTTACGGAGATACAATGCTTACAAAATACCCCCAACATACTTTCTGCCCAGAATTTTAGATTAGCTGCCAAGTTTTCAAATTTCTATATCCTTCACTTCCCTTGATGAAAATGCATGAAACCTGTTTTATTGTGAACCTCTGACTCTTAAAAACATGCTCCAAGTGGAATCATTAAATTTTGTATTCAGAATTTTAATTTGTGAAGGAAAAGGTTGGCACTCACGCGCCAAATTATGGCGCTCCCCTGCCACATGTTTGATAAATTTTCGAGGCTCTACAACTCAGAATCATTCCATTCCAATTCTGACATGTTTGGCTTTAGGAGTTATAAGCCTTGGTAAAAGTTCATAAAATTCTGAATTCGTTTGCAATAATTTTGTGCTTTGAATGGTTCTAACCACTTTTGGTCAAGCATGAGGGCAGCTCAAGTTCGAATTCCACATGGTGCCTCAAGGAATCTGGAAGTTCAAACAACCAACATTCTCAGGGAAGTTTCTTACCCTGTATCTTATGTGATTGAATTGAGAATAATGCAAACTTTTAAGTTTGGGGTGGGAAACTCGAATTTTGAATTCTAAGTTGGTTTTCTTTGTTTAGTTAGTCTTTATTTTTGTTTTTGTTTTGAGTCAATACCAGAGAATGTTTGTAAATCTGAAAAAGTTTTTAAAAAATTTTGTGGGAACTCTGATTTGTGGATTGAGAAGATAGGTCTCAGTCATTCTCTTGAGAAATATATTTGTTTGAATGTTTGGTTTTGGCATGCGAAAAGTTGTCTTGGAAAGTGGTTTGTTTGGTTGTATGCATAGAGCATGTTTATTTTGCACAATAGAACCAACCTGAAGGAAGATCGAGGCAAAACGAAGAGAGGTTTTTCAAAATTATGAAATGATCTAGGCACTTGTTTTGAACTGTTTGAGCCTTTTTGAGCCACCCACTTTAATGTACAAGATACATCACCTTTTGTCAAACATTTTGATCCGACAAGATCCCTGCTTTGTTTTTAATTCCCACATTACATGAACCAGCCTTTGTGATGAATAAACTTGTTTCTTACTGACCTATATTTCTCGAAACTATTGAAGTGTTCCGTTTGAATGAGCATGGACAAAAATCTGAAGTTATGGAGAAATAAGAAAGGATGAGTGAAGGTTATAGAAATTCTTTGAAAAGGAGAGGAAAGAAGGAGCAAGATGAAAGAAAAAGGTGTTGGAATATCTGAGAGGAAAAGTGAAAAGAAAAAAAAAAAAAAAGAGAAAAAGAGTGTTGAGTTAGGAGAAAGGTCACCTTGTGTGTGCACTGGATCTCGGGCCTCAGCAAGCTTAGGGACTCTGAGTCAACCGGCAAGGTAAGCTAGACTACAAACAAAGACAAAAAAAAAAAAAAAAAAAAAGGGTGAAAAAGAAATAAAGAGAACTTTTCCTTGAGAGATGAGGTAGTGATTGGGATTAAGGAGAAGGTGCAAATATCTTAATTTTATTTGATTGCTTTGAGGACAAAGCAAATTTTTAAGTTTGGGGTGGTGTGCTACAATCAGAGATGGTTCATGCTCAGGAAGATGGGACATGGATATGAGGAGGAGGACTGACCCTAAAATTTTATCTACCCATTACCTATGCCCCATTACAACCAATAGAAGACCTTCTGATCATAATTTTGAAATTCCTGCATGTTAGTGGAGATTAGACTGATGGTTGGCTTATGTTTTTCAATTTAAACTGCTCCAATGCATGGGAAAATGGAATGTATGGTAGAAGATAGCTTGATCATGCCTTGACTTAACAGGATAACCAAGAATAGGAGAGGTTTGAATAAGTAATCTTTGATTGATGCTTTGAAAGGGTAACCCCACTGATTTTTCCTAAACTTTGATGATTGGTCATAACTCTGGTTATTTTTATTTTTTCTTTTAGTTTTGCTTGAGGACGAGCAAAGGTTTAAGTTTGGGGTTGTGATAAGTGTCTAAAAGACACTACTTTTAGGCCTGAATTGGAATTAGAAATTACATTTTGGGGTCAATATTTGTCATAATATCATTAAATATGTATTAGCTTCATCGTTTCTCTCTCAGGAGTCCAATTTAACAAGAATCATTGAAATCGCAGCTAAAATGAGGAAAATATGAGGATTTTAGTGCATAAAGGTACAAAGTTGCAGGGACCGGCGCAACCGCACCAGTTGGAGGACAAAATCCGGTGCGACCGCGTGACCAGAATGGCGCGACCGCACCAAGATGTTGCCACAAGGCCTATGAAGTTTCCAAATACGACCAGGACTCTGTCCATTCGAGTACTTAGAAGACTTTCAGCCGAGTGGCGCGACCGCGCCAATTTAAGGCACAGTTATGGCGCGACCGCGCCAGTGACTCAGCAATGAAAAATCGCACTAATCTCGGGATTCTGACAAGTAATCATGATAAAATGATAGAGTTAGAGTCCTAAGTGTACGAGGAAGGTGTCCACGAAGTCTATAGAGGAAATTGAGGGAAATCCTAAGAGGTTTGAATCCTCTTAGAGGTTAGACTGCCATAAAAGGAAAGTACAAGTTCGAGATTGAAGAGGCCATATCTGGAGATTCCGACTTCGAATTGAATAAAAATTTGGACCACAGCTTCCTGAGAGGATTGACTATCATGTCACAGAAAATCAGGCCAATCCAAGTGGGGTTTTTGGAGTTTTATATTTTCAAAGTGGTGGACCTAGTTCAGAAATTGGCAGCAGAAGCAATCCATCTTCTTCACATCATATCACGAGTTTCCCAAATCATATTGAACTAAAATTTCGTGAGAAATGAAAGGACCATAGAAGGAATGGTTTTATGTAATTTCAGCCAATTCTTAGGTCGGGAAGGCATAATTCATACCCCTGGACAGAGACCAATTTACAAAGGCCTGGGCAGGAGGTCAAGTATAAATAGGGGTCCGAGGCAGAGCACAAATCATTCAGTTTTTACATCCAATTTTTATCATTGAGTTCTTAGTTTAATTTCTAGATTTGTAGTTAGTTTAGAGAGAGGAGAAGGTCCAGAGGGATTCTTACACGACCTCTGGCCACTTTGAGGGAGAAAGGTGGCGATTTCAGCCTAAGGAGCAAGAGTGACCAAGAGCAGCCTTCCAAAGGGAGTTTCTGTACTTAGTTATTTTTCTTTCGTGGCTGTTTTCAAAATCTTATTGTGTGTTTTTAATTCCAGTATGGAGTAGTCGTCTGTAGTTGGGAGTCCATGACTCCCTAGGCATGTAATAAGATTGATACATTATATTCAATTTGGTTTCTATTTGGTGCATGAATGAGTATTCCAAAGTGTATAATTCTTTATTCATACTTGCTGTCTGCTATGTACTGGTTATAAGGTGATGCTAGACTTAAGTTAAGATATGTTGATAGGGTTTTACAAGTCTTTCTGAGTTCATACACTAGGGAGATCAACTAATCCTTGGGTTAATCCTCGACCTTAAAGTAATACCCTATTGGATTAGATTGATTTGTCTATGACACAATGAGCTTCATTTTTATGCTATCAAGTAGAGTCAATCATGCTAGCTAGGTTTACTCTAGGAGATAGAAACAGGTGATGCCGATGCGGATTTTAGCCATGGTTTTATAAGCTCGTCAGAAATTAATTTCCAAAACTCAACTTCTATTCAATCTCAGAATTCCCTAGGGAGGGAATTGGATTCCCAACGTCTCTTCCATACTGATTTTATCAAAACCCTCTCTTGATCTGTATAGGATTAGGTAGATTAGTTTATCTTCTGTTTTTATAACTCCTTTTCAATTGATTTCTCAAACTTTGGTTTTTAAACTAGAAAATCAATTATCTATTAGCTTGGTTCTTGTGGGACGATATTCGGACTTAACACTAAGGGGACGAACACTACCCATTGTCGGGGCCGAATCCGGAGTCAAGCGCCACCACATGCGCTAAAGAAAGCAAGTCGTTCACTCCCTTGAAAAAAAACATGGAAAAGAATATAAAATAAATTTTGTGTACCTCAAAAAGGGGAATAACTTTTTGAGTCCACGACTCAGAGAAAGCTGAAGTCACGCCGGGATTAACCCCTGCGCCATACCATGAAGGCACCGTGACGCTGCTGGAAGGATGAGCAACGCTGTTCTTCCAAAACTCCAACAGCTCGGCCAAAGCAAGTGCCTCGTGGTGATTCGTCTCTAATATGTCGGGGAGGTCCTAACAAACCCCGAACTGCCGGGCGAAGCGATGAGGGCTGTAAGACTCCACGCCCAAGAAATGATGGCTCCGGTAGGTCAAGTGACAAATACGAATACTAAGGACGTACTCATACTCTTTCAGCGAGATGGTCTGGTCGCCTGTGTCGGAAATCATGCCAGCCGAAAAAATTCAGTGTAATATCAAATCTTCGGTCTCTCCCATAGGAACAAGGTCCATGCCTCCAGAACAGAGAAGGAGCGGGTCAAGTTGGGGTTCCTGTACATAGCCATCAAAGGAACGAAACCCACGCTCGAGTCCGTGCCGTGCGAGCCAAAGTAATGCACTAGCCAAACATAAATGTACGACCAAGGCAAATGGCTGGTGGAAAGTGAACTCAAGCCCCAGTAGAGGTTGGCCAATACAGGACCAACCAGACCGACCCGGACGCCAATCGCTATGAAGCTTCCCTGAACACGTCTAGCCGCACACAGCCGCCAGGAGCAGGGATCACCCACTGCAGATCCATAGAACCAACAAAGCTGCTAAGTGAACGTCATCTGCCAAAGTTGTCGGGACGCCAAGCTCCTAAAAAATGCGATTCTCAGCCGCAGTCCGTATACGAGGTACAATGCCTAAGCACTTGTTGCGATTCTGCCAAGGCTTAGTCATAGGCTGAACTCCATCCTCGACTCGATACCAAAACTTGAGCCACTCATTAAAGAATACCTGTGGCGCTCCGACCCCACGTCGGCTTCGAAGGCGATAATAGGCGAGAATGAGGTACCATAAAACCTCAAGCAAAGGCGTGTCGCGGGTCGTCGGGCACACGTGTGGAGATCCCAAAGCGAAATGGAGAACTCCCCGTGGCGTGCGGACAACGTGTTCATCTCGGAACTCCAGAGCTCCAATAAATAATGATGAACGGGTTTGAGACAACAGTAATGAAATACCGATGCCCAAACCGCGTCGAAGACCCCAATCCGCACCATCCTCTCGCGACGACGGCCGAGTGCAAGACTCACCCAGTCGAAGTAGAAAGGAAGAAGAGGACAAAAGCACGAAGCCGAATGCGTCTGGATAAGGTACTCCTGGTCATGAATCGGGTGATTCAAGTACAACTTTGGAATGCTGAAGGCAACAGAAGAGTGCAGTGGGCTCAACAGAATTTTACCTCTGGCAAAATTGGACGGCGAAGCTGGTCGACCATCGGCTGAAGGGAGTCGACAGAGCTAGTCATCAACCTCCACCGGTCGGTTAAACAACTTTGACGAGTTCTGTGAAACCGGAAGCACGTCGGCTTGGCCGACTAGAACCGACTCTGCGCTGGTGCACAAAATCGTAAGACGTGGCGCGTTCGGATCCCAGATCTAGAAAAAGCTCTTCGAGCCACTCCAAAATGGGTTGCCCTCTGAGCCATCTTGGAGACGAGCAATGACGTCAGGCGCCTCCAATTCGAGGAAGGATAAAATTGGACTACCCTTCTGCAACCAAAGGAGCACGTGGATCAGAAATCAAAATCAGGTATGCAAAACCTTTTAAAAAAAAAACAAAGCAAAAAGCGACCAAAACAAAACAAAGTCCGGAAAAGAAAAAATCAAGGCAAAGCGGCAAAAAAACAAACCGAGCTGACCTCTGCACTGGCGCAACAAAACTACGGCGTCAAAGCCACATCGGCAGAACAAGAGAAGGATATCAACACAAGTCTGGAGACCTACAATTCATCAGCCACGTCATTCCGGCGACCAAGCCAGAGAGATGGAAACTTGGCAATCAAACCAAAATCTCGCACAAGGTTGGCCAAATTCCAAACTCGATCAAAAGCCGGGAACGACGTCATACTGTCGCCTTGTTGGGTGTCTAGCAAGTGCACTAGGTCAGCGAGTAATATAGACTCGAGAGTCCAGATATCGATCCCACAAAGACCTTGATGAGAACTCAGTTTAAGTAAAGATTTTTCTACTGATTGATGAAAAGAAATTTTGGTTTTTTAGAACTGGAAAAGAAAACAAAATTAGATGACTAAACCTTATGGATATGAGATGTTGGAAAAAGTGTCAATCCCTCCTAGTTGCTAACATGCAAAGTTCTGATTTTTACAGCTCAAGTACCTTTACCTTGACTTAGCTTTTGAAAACGTTGTTACCCATATACTGGAAATAACTTTCACCTATTCCTTGAACTCCATCACAATCGGAAAACATTCAAATCCTAGGTGCATAAATATAAAAGCTTAAAGATTAACTCTCTCTTATTCAGAACAAGAGTTATAAACAGTCACATCGCTTTCCACTAGTCTCCTTCACAATCCGGAACGATCTAATTTAGAAAAAACGATTTGTTTTAGAAAACAAAGAATCATATAACTAACCCAAATCACTATTGAACTTTAACTTCTCTATTCGAACCTCGTTAGACTTCAAATATCTATTTAAATTAGAAATAAGCAGTAAACACAGATTCTAAAACAAAGGCTAAGTACTTTATTGCTATAGACTTCAAAACTTAAACATATAACAACTAGGAGTTCATGACTTCCCCAACAAAGAGAGACTACTCCATGCTAACAGTATAAACACATGAAAAGAATTTAATTACAGCCATGGAAATCAAAATAAACTAAGTACAGAAACCCCCTTGAAGGACTGCCTTTAGCTTCACTTGAGCCTTGACTGAAATCTCCTCCTCTCTCCAAAGTGCCAAGAGGACGTGCAAGACTCCCTCTGGACTTTCTCTCCTCTCCAAACTAACTACAAAAATTGGAAATTAAACTAAAAACTGAATTTAGAACTAAAAACTGGATCTACACTACAAAACTGGATGTTTTGCACTCTGCCTCGGACCCCTATTTATACTTGTTCTGCTGTCCTGACCTTGTAATTTTGTCTCTGTCAAGGGGTATGAAGTATGCCTTCCCGACCTCATAATTGAAATAAATTACAAGATAACCCTCCTTAAATGGTCCTTGCCATAACACTCATAAGTGGAAAGACTCTCGAGGAGCTCCAATCAAAAGAAAAAACAACCATGGAAGAAGAGAAAAATCAGAAAGAAGAATAAGGGCAAGAACGGGAAAAGGTAAGTCCACCAGCTTCTCCAAGGAAGAAAAAAGGTAAGGATGCACTTCTTATTACTGATATTGATATAAGACATCTACCTTACCCAAGTAGAGCTAAAACGGACATTCTAGAAAGTAGCTTTGCTAGGTTTATAGAAACCTTTAAGAATTTGAAGATTAACATCCCACTTCTTGAGGCAGAAAAGCAAATGCCCCTTTATGGCAAATTTCTTAAAGGGATCCTATCCGGAAAAAGGAAGATGGAGGAGCAAGGTACGGTTTTGCTGAATGAAAATTGAAGTGCAATCTTGAAGAATGAGCTTCCAACGAAATTAAAAGATCCAGGGAGTTTTACAATACCTTGTGAACTTGGTTCAAATAAATTTGCAAATGCTTTATGTGATTTAGGGGCAAGTGTTAATTTAATGCCATTATCTCTTTGCAGGTATTTAAAACTTGGAGAACCTCAAGTGGCTGGAATCACTCTTCAATTTTTGGATAGATCAACCAAAATACCAGGAGTAATGGAGGATGTGATGGTGAAAATTCAAGATTTTATGTATTCCTGCGATTTTGTAGTTTTAGACATGGAAGTGGATAAGAACTTGCCTATAATTCTTGGCAGACCATTCTTGGCTACTGCTGGTGCTATAATTGATTGCAAGCAAGAGAATCTACCCTTAAGGCTTAACAATGATACCATAAGTTTTTAATATAAAAGAAGCCATGAGACAACCAGCCATCCCACATGATGATTTATGTTTGAGCATTAATGTGATTGATTCTTGTATAGCAGAAATTGAAGAAGAAGCTAGGATTGGAAAAACAAAAGGAGGCCTTGTCAATTCAGAGGAGAAGGAAGATAAAGATCCTATCTTGGCAAGAGAGGTTGACGAATTGGAGGATGAAATCAAGGAGGAAGGAATAAAGGAACAAGGGGCTCAAGAAGCTCCCAAACCTCAACTCAAACCCCTTCCTAATAATCTGAAATATGTTTTCCTTGAAAAGAATGATAAACCAGTGATTATTTCTTCATGTTTGACAGGGATGGAGGAGAAAATGCTCATTGAGGTGCTGTCCAAACACAAGAAGGCAATAGGCTGGTCATTAGCAGACATTGAAGGAATCAGCAACACAATTTGCACACACCGAATCTTGATGGAGAACAATTACAAGCCCAGCATCCAACCACAAAGAAGGTTGAATCCTACATTGCAAGAGCTAGTGAAAAAGGAGGTGATCAAACTCTTGGACGCAGGTATTATCTATCCTATTTCTGATAGTGCATGGGCAAGCACAGTTCAAGTTGTGCCTAAAAAGGGGGGTACTACTGTCATTCACAATGAAAATAATGAATTGATCCCCACTAGGACAATTACGGGTTGGAGGGTATGCATAGACTATAGAAAATTGATCGCAGCCCCTAGGAAAGATCATTTTTCTTTACCATTCATTGATCAAATGCTAGAAAGGCTTGCTGGTAATAAATTTTATTGTTTCCTAGATGGTTATTCAGGATATTTTCAGATCCCTATAGCACTCGAGGACCAGCAAAAGACCACCTTCACATGCCCATATGGAACCTTTGCATTTAGGAGAATGCCCTTTGGATTGTGCAACGCACCAGCCACTTTTCAAAGATGCATGATGGCTTTATTTCATGACATGATAGGCAAGATGACGGAAATTTTTATGGATGATTTTACAATATATGGACTAACATTTGAAACTTGTTTGCAGCACTTATAGCTTGTGCTCGAAAGGTGTGAAGAAAAGAAACTGGTCCTAAATTGGAAAAAGTGTCATTTCATGGTAAGAGAGGGGATTGTTCTTGGTCACAAGATCTCAGAAAAAGGGATAGAGGTAGACAAGGCAAAAATAGAAGTTATTGAAAAGCTACCTCCACCCACTTCAGTCAAGGGTATTAGGAGTTTTCTAGGCCATGTAGGTTTTTATAGAAGGTTTACAAAACATTTTCCAAAATTGCAAAACCTTTGTCAAACTTGCTTTCGAAAGATGTCAAATTTGATTTCAATAATGATTTCTTGAATGCCTTTAATCTTCTAAAACAAAAATTAATCTCTGCCCTCATCATTGTCACACCTGATTGGAACCTACCTTTTGAACTCATGTGTGATGCAAGTGATTTTGCTATAGGGGCAGCCCTTGGTCAAAGAAAAGATAAAGTTTTCCACACCATTTCTTATGCCAGTCACACACTCACTGGTCCTCAATTGAATTATACCACCACTGAGAAAGAACTTATGGCTGTGGTTTTTGCATTTAAAAAATTCAGATCATATCTCATTGGTTCCAAGGTTATTGTTTGGACTGACCATGCAGCCCTTAGATATTTGTTTGCAAAGAAGGATTCCAAACCAAGACTGATCAGATGGATCCTTCTTCTCCAAGAATTTGATATTGAAATCAAGGACAAGAAAGGAGCTGAAAATGTGGTAGCAGATCTCCTCTCAAGGCTGGAGGCAGAAAATAAAGAAGGGAAAATTTCAAAACTCTTTTCGGATGAACTAATTTTCCAGGTAAATATTTCAAAAGTACCATGGTTTGCTGATATTGCTAATTTTGTTTGCAGCAAATGGGTACCAAAGCACTTAACATACCAGCAAAGGAAGAAGTTGATGGCAGATTCAAAACACTACTATTGGGAGGATCCATTCCTCTACAAATTATGCCCGGATCAAGTCATTAGAAGGTGTGTAAAAGAGGAAGAAGCTCCACTCATTCTCAGCCATTGCCATGACAAGGAGGTTGGTGGCCATAACAGTGCAAACCGAACAGCAGCAAAGGTATTGCAATCTGGATTCTTTTGGCCAACACTTTTTCAAGATGCAAAGAGGTATCTCCAATCATGTGATAGGTGTCAAAGGACAGGTAATATCTCTAGAAGGAATGAAATGCCTTTAAATAATATTCTTGAAAGTGAATATTTTGATGTTTGGGGCATTGACTTCATGGGACCCTTTCCACTTTTTTTGGGTATGAGTACATTTTGGTGGCAGTTGATTATGTAACAAGATGGGTAGAGGCCATTGCAACCAGAATTAATGATGCCAAGGTTGTCATTGAATTTTTGAAAAAGAATATTTTCTATCGTTTTGGCACTCCTAGAGCTATCATCAGTGATGGGGGCAAGCATTTTTGCAACACTCCTTTTAAAAACTTATTGAAAAAATATGGAGTAACCCACAAAGTAGCCACCCCATACCATGCCCAAACAAGTGGCCAAGTAGAAGTGTCCAATAGAGAAATCAAGAGAATTTTGGAAAAAACTGTTAACACTTCAAGAAGAGATTAGAAAACCAAACTAGATGATGCATTGTGGGCCTATAGGACAACTTTCAAAACCCCAATAGGCATGACCCCCTATAGGTTGGTTTATGGTAAGGCATGTCATCTCCCCTTGGAATTAGAGTATAAGGCATATTGGGCAACCAAGTTTTTAAATTTTGATATCAAGGCTGCTGGAGAGAATAGATTGCTGCAACTAAATGAACTAGATGAGCTTAGGTACTGGTCCTATGAGAATGCCAAGATGTATAAAGAAAAAACTAAAAAATGGCATGATGAACACATCGTACACAAGGAATTTAAACCTGGTCAACTTGTCCTCTTGTTTAAAAGCAGACTTAGGTTAATTCCTGGAAAGTTTAGATCAAAATGGACTGGTCCTTTTTCAGTAGAAAGAGTGTTAAAATCAGGGGCAGTGGAAATCAGAAACCCAAAAGATCAATCCACCTTTATTGTGAATGGACAAAGGCTGAAAAGATACATCTCTCCTGATTTTCATCAGGAAAGAACCTTCACAGTCCTATCTGACTAGGAAGAGTCACAAAGTTGAGCTGGGACTATAAACCAGAACTACATTGCTTGCTTTAGAATAGGACTGCATTGTCATTTTGCATGTTTTTAGGACTTTGCATAATTAGTTGATTGATTTTGCATGAGTAGGATAAAATTAGGCTAGAAAGAGTTTTAATTCTACACCATAAACAGAAAACAACAAAAATATATATATATATATATATAAATAAAAAAAACCTTACATTTTTTGAAACTGGCACCACCGCTCGAGTTCAACAAACAATTCTGAGCCGAATGTTTGAATCAGTCTCTCCTATGTGAGAATATGCTTTGGTGTCTATGTATCAAATGTTTTAGAGTGATACTTTTCTGCCTTGTGATGCGAACCTAGCTAATCACAAGCAACAGGACTAATCAATGTAATATCGACTTTATGCAAGTCCGAATATCGTCCCACAAGGACCAAGCCAGCAGTTAACTATTTTCTGGAAAAAATCTAAAGTTTGAGAATCCTGATTTGAAAAACAGAGAATTAAACTAAATCAGTATTTGAAAATTGTTGAGAAAAGCCTTTGAGGAATTTCAATGATGAGAGAAGACGTTGAGAATCCAATTCCCTCCCTAGACACTTCTAAGATTGAATAGAAATAATGTTTTGGAAATCAATTTCTGACAAGCTTATAAATCCATGGCTGCAATCCGCATCGACATCACCTTTTTCTATCTCCTAGAGCAAACTAGCCGGCATAATCTACTCTACTTGACAGCATAAACATGAAGCTCTTATGTCATAGGCAGATCAACTAATCCAACAGGGTATTACTTTAAGGTCGAGGATTAACCCAAGGATTAGTAGTCTACCTAGTGCACAAACTCATAAAGAATTGTAAAATCCTATAAACATGTCTTACCTTAGGCCTAGCGTCACCTTATAACCAGTACATAGTCAGACAGCAAGTATGAATCAAGAATTAACAACATGAAAAACTCATTCATGCACCAAATTGAAAACCAAATAGATATAAAGTATCAATCTCATTACATGCCTAGGGAGTCATGGACTCCCAACTAAAAACGACTACTCAATCCTGGAAATAAAGACACACAACATGGTTTTGACAACAGCCATAAGAAATAAAAACAAATAAGCACAAAAACTCCCTGAAGAGGACTGCTCCTAGTCACCCTTGCTCCTTAAGCTGAAATCTTCACCTTCTTCGTCAATGTGGCCAGAGGTCGTGTAAGACTCCCTCTGGAACTTCTTCTGTCTCTAACTAATGAATGAAACAAAAACTTAAACTCAAACTGAATGTAAAGACTAAATCTTGAATACAAAACTGGATGATCAGCTCTCCTCCTCGGACCTCTATTTATAGTTGCTTCGCTGCCCTGGCCTTGTGAATTGGTCTCTGTCTAGGGGTATAATTTAGGCTTTCCTGACCTCAAAATTGGCTGAAATTACATACGAACCTTCCTTCTATGGTCCTTGCCTTGCTCACAAAATTTTAGTTCAATATGAGTTGGGAAACTCGAGATATGATGTGAAGAGGTTGCTTGATTCTGCTGCCGAGTCCAGCACTGGGTCCTCCACTTTGGAAGTCCAGAACTTTAGAACCCCGACTTGGACTTGCCTGAATTTTCGTGATATGATCCTTAGTATCCTCAAGAATCTTCAGTTCAAATTTGGCTTCAATTGGAACACGGGAACTCCCGATATGTTCTTCATAAATTTCAGACTCAACTTCTTCTCCTGGCAGCAGTTTATTTCTTTGAATTTGATCTTCACTTCTTGGTCATTCAGAGCACTTAAAACTCAAAAATAATTCCTTAAAATCTTCGTGGATACCTTCCTTAGACACTTAGGACTTCGTTTCCCAAGTTTAGGCTTGATTGGAAGTAAGGATCTTGAGATTTTTGTGACTTTGTGTTGCTGAGTCGTTGGCTCTATCGCGCCGAAAATAAGTCAGAATCAGGCGCGGTTGCGCCACTGGAGCAGAGTGCTTTCTAAGCCCGGAAACGGCCTTCGAACCTGAGCTGAATTAGGTGACTTCTTGGTGCGGTCACGCCATATTTTTCTGTAGAAGTGGCGAGACCGCGCCACTACTTAGACTTTTCTTGCTCCCGAGAACGGCAACTTCTCTTTCCTTCTTCAGCACTTTTTGGCGCGTCCATACTGTTTCTGGGCGAGGTAGCGCCAGCTCTTTGGCGTGGTAACGCCCTCAGTTGGCGCAGTCGCACCATTTCACATTCCCCAATCGTTGGCTTTCTTGACCGTTAAGTCGTCAGAATTTTTCTTCATTATTTTGAATTTTTTCATTTTTATCTGGCGCGGTGGCGCCGATTCTGGCGCGGACGCTACATCCTTCTTTTTTGCCTCTTTTGCTCATTTTTCCTTCTTTTTTGCTCCAAATCCAGATTTTCTTCTTGTACTGGGTACCTGAGGCACAAAACATAAAACTGAGTCATATATGTTGATTTTATACTTGGAATTAACTCAGAATTAGATATTTCAATCACTTTCATGCCTAAAGATAGTGTCTTTTAGACACTTATCACAACCCCAAACTTAAATCTTTGCTCGTCCTCGTGCAAAATCTGAAAGAAACAACCAATATCTTTACAGAGATTGAGAAAAGATCAGTGGCACTCCCTCTTTACCAGTTTCAACATGGCTGATTCACTCCTTTCCTAGTGATGATTCTCCTTTCTTATGTCAAAATAGAATTCAAATTTTTCTTTAATTTTTTAAAGATCCTTACCCCATACAAGTGAGAAGTCTCAGTGAACTCCATATGCCAACCCTTAGTCTACTCACCACTAACCTGAAGGACTCCATAATCCTGATCAATAGGTCTTTTCTAGGTTGTAATGGGGCATGGGTAATGGGTATGATGAAAGTTGTAAGCATTTCTTTTTGGGTTTATCCTCCTCCTCATATCCATGTTCCTTCATTTCTGAGCATGAATTTTTATGATCCTTCTCCAAGTTTTTTTTTTCCACCCCAAACTTATTTTCTTGCATTGATCCCATCTTCTTTTCTTCTTCCTTTCCTTCTCATATATTCTTTTCCTTGGGTTTGTCTAGAGTCTATCTTACCTCGCCGGTTGACACAGAGTCCCTAAGCTTGCTGAGGCCCAAGACCCGGTGCACACACGCGGTGGCCTTTCTCCTAACTAACCTACAACCTTTTCTTTTTTCTTTGGCTTTGTCTGGAGTCCAGCTTACCTTGCCGGTTGACTCAGAGTTCCTAAGCTTGCTGAGGCCCGAGACCCGATGCACACACAAGGTGGCCTTTCTCCTGACTTAGCCTCCATCTTGTTCCCCCCCTCTTTTTTCAAAGAAAATACCTTTCTTTCATTCCTTATAACTTCAGATTTTTGTCTATGCTCATTCAAACAGAACATTTCAATAATTGGAAGAGATATAGGTCAGTAAGAAACAAGTTGGTTTTTCATAAAGGCTGGTTCATGTAATGTGGGATTTGAAATAAAAAAGGGATCTTGTTGGCTCAAGGCGTTTTGACAAAAAGTGATGCATCTTGTGCATCCATGTAGGTGGCTTGAAAAAGGCTCAAACGATTGAAAACAAGTGCCTAAATCACTTCAGGATATTTGGAAATCTTTCTCTTTCGCTTCAAGCTTCCCTCAGGTCGGTTCTAGTGGTTTACATCCACTTGCTCATTTGTGCTTTGTTCTCCAAAAACTGTTTTAAAGAAAATTCTCCTCCTGTTAGGACTAAGCAATTTGAAATAAGTTAACTCTCCAGAAAGTGAATCATGCTCTCTATTTGCTCAAGGTTTTTCCACTGGTGTTTTTCTAAATCTCTTTGGATCTATTTCTGGTGTAAAAGTTTTTGAAAACAGAGATTTTTGAAAACATGAAGAAAGAATATCCCACCCCAAAGTTTAAAAACATGCTTTGTCCCCAAAGCATAAATAAAAATAAGAAGTCGGATGAAACCTTACCTGATCAATCTGGTTGTTCCTGAAGTGGAATGGGATTTCTCCTTGTTTGCTCTTTGAATTGAAATCTGTCTTCATGGGTTAGTGCCCAATATTTGTGCATGGGGTACAACAAATCGAAATGGAATTGAACTTAGGGTGTTCTCATGCACAATAATGAGTCTAAGATGCATACCTGCAGTGGAATTTTCCTTTTCTGAGCTCTGGATTGGTTAGAACTCAATGAGACAGAGGCACGGAAGCGCCAGAATAGGGCGCGGACGCACTGAGTAATTCAATCAAATATCAGCATCCTGAATGTGTTTTTGAAAATATCCACTTTCAACAGAGTTTTATCAGTTAGATATAGATGCTGATTCGGTTACCACACATTTTCAATGGAGAAATCATGCTTTGGGATACATAGTGAGAGTGCAAAATATCATGTCATCAATATGAATGGAGATTGAGTACATATTAATTAACAAGGTGATAAGTGTCTGAAAGACACTATCTTTAGGCATGAAAGTGATTGAAATATCTAATTCGGAGTAAATTCCGAGCATAAAATCAACATATATGACTCAGTTTAATGTTCTGTGCCTCAGCTACCCAGTACAAAAATAAAATCTAGATTTGCTTCAACAGGACGTCTCCTCTGCCTCTCAAAACTCTCTCTAAACTAACTAAAAATCTGGAAATTAAACTAAGAACTGAAGGCTGGAACTAAAACTGAATATTGAATACAAGACTGGATGCAAAAACTGGATCTAAAACTGGATGCTTTGAACTCTGCCTCGGACCCCTATTTATACTTGAAACTCTGTCCAGACCTTGTAATTTCAGCTTCGGTCCAGGGGTGTGAATTATGACTTGTAGACCTAAGAATTGGATGAAATTACATCAGGACCTTCCTTCTGTAGTCCTTTCCATGCTCACGAAGTTTGAATCCATTCTGAGTTGGGAAACTCGAGATATGAGGGGAGGAAGTTGACTGATTTCTGCTGCCAACTTCTGCACGGGTCCACCACTTTGGAGATGTATAACTCGAGAATCCTGGCTTGGATTGACCTGAATTTTCGTGACAAGATCCTCTATAGTGCCAGGAAAATTCATTCCAGGTTTGGCTTTAATTGGAATTGTGAAACTCCTTCTCTGGTCTTCACAAAATTCGGATTTATCACCTTCCATTACCGGCAGATTCTTGTTTTGAATTAACTTCTTCTTTTGGACCATTCAATGCACCTCGACTTAAATACATTACCTTCAACTCTTCGTGGGTACCTTCCTTAGACGTTTGAGACTCCTTCTCCCAAGTTTGGATTTGATTTGATTGAAGGTTTCCGAGATTTTCGTGATTTTCTGCTGCAGCGTCATCGGTGCAGTCGCGCCGAATCCTGGCACAGACGCGCCACTGGAGCCGATATTCGTCTAAGTCGGAAGACCACGCGGCGCGGTCACACCGAATTATGCTGTGGAGCTGGCGCGGTTGCGCCAGTACTTTTACATTTCCTTGGTCCCTGGATGGCAACTTCTCTTTCTGCTTTTAGCTCACTTTGGCGCGTCCGTTCTGGCTTTGTATAAGGTCGCACCGGTTGTTTGGCGCGGTAGCGCCCTCCTGTGGCACGGTCGCGCCAATTCACATTCCCCAAACGTTGGCTTTCATGACCGTTGGGTCGTTGGACATTTTTGCACATTAATTAGAATTTTCGTGGATTTAATCGGCGCGGCCGCGCCATAATCGGCGCGGTCGCGCCGTTCTTCTTTTTGGCCTCTTTTGCTCATTTTTCTTCTGTTTTTGCTCCAAATCCCGTTTTTCTTCTTCCACTGGGTACCTGAGACATAAAACATAAAACTGAGTCATATTTGTTGATTTTATGCTCGGAATTAACTCAGAATTAAGTTTTTCAATCAATTTATATGCCCAAAGATAGTGTCTTTTAGACACTTATCACAACCCCAAACTTAGATCTTTGCTCGTCCTCGAGCAAACTCTGAAAGAAATAACCAGATACACATACAGAGATTGAGAAAAGATCAGTGGCATTCCCTTATATAGGTTTCAGCATGTACGATTCACTTCCTTCTTAGTGATGATTCTCCATGCTTAAGTCAAAACAGAATTTAAATTTTTCAAAACCCTTATCCTCAAACAAGTGAGAAGTCTCAGCAAATACCATATGCCAACCCTCAGGCTACTCTCCACTAACCTGAAGAAATCCATAATCCTGCGCAATAGGACTTTTCTACGTTGTAATGGGGCATGGGTAATGGGTATGATGAAAGTTATAAGCATTCGGTTCATCCTTCTCTTTATATCCATGTTCCATTATTACTGAGCATGAATTTTTATGATTTTTCTCCAAAATTTTCCACCCCAAACTTTTTTTCTTGCATTGATCCCCTATTCTTTTCTTCTCTTTTTCTTCCACATTTATTCTCTTCCATGGGTTTGTTCAGAGTCTAGCTTACCTCGCCGGTTGACTCAGAGTCCCTAAGCTTGCTGAGGCCCGAGACCCGGTGCACACACGAGGTGGGCTTTTTCCTTACTAACCCACAACCTTTTGGCTTTGTCTGGAGTCCAGCTTACCTTGTCGGTTGACTCAGAGTCCCTAAGCTTGCTGAGGCCCGAGACCCGGTGCACACACAAGGTGGCCTTTCTCCTGACTTAGCCTTCATCTTGTTTCTCTTTTTTTTTTTTCAAAACAACTCAATATCTTTCTTTCATCCCTCATATCTTAAGATTTTTGTCCATGCACATTTTTAATAGAACACTTCAATAAGTTGGAGAGATATAGGTCAGTAAGAAACAAGTTGGTTTTTCTCAAAGGCCGGTTCATGTAATGTGGGATTTCGAAACAAAACAGGGATCTTGTTGGTTCAAGGTGTTTGACAAAAAGTGATGCATCTTGTGCATTCAAGTGGGTGGCTTGAAACAGGCTGAAACGATTGAAAACAAGTGCCTAAATCACTTCAGGATATGTGGAAATCTTTCTTGTTTTGCCTCAAGCTTCCCTCAGGTTGGTTCTAGTGGTTTACATCCACTTGCTCACTTATACTTTTTCAAAAACTGTTTTTAAGAAAATTCTCCTCATGTTAAGACTAAGCAGATTGAAATAAGATATATTTTCCAGAAAGTGAATCATGCTTTTCTCTTTTGTCTGGGTTTCCACTGATGTTTCCCAATTCAGGGTGTACTTCTGGTGAAATTTTTTTTGAAACCAGAGAGTTTTGAAAGCATAAAGATAGGAATCCCACCCCAAACTTAAAAACAAGTTTTGTCCTCAAAGCATAAAACAAAAGATTAATAGGTAGGATGAATACTGCCCTGATCAGTTTGGGTGTGCCCTAAGTGGAATGGGGCTTGTCCTTGAGTGCGCTGCAATGGAATTGACCTTTTCTGGGTTTTGGGTTGGATAGCACTTAAAGAGGCAGTCGCGCGGTGGCGCCAGAAATTGGCGCGATCGCGTCAAATCAGAATGATAAGTGTCCAAAAGACACTTATTTATGCATGAATTATTGATCCAAAATTCCTAATTTGAGTTGATTATGAGCATGAAAGAGACAAATATAACTCAAAAACATGATTTGTGTCTCAGGTACCCAGTAAAAGAAGAAAATCTAAATTCTGAGGAAAAAAGAAGGAAAAAGTAGCAAAATCAAGCAAAAAAGGAAATGGCGCGACCGCGCCGATACAGGTGCGACCGTGCCGCGAAAATGTTAAAAAATTCAAAGAAATCCTGAAAATTCCCAACGGCTAGTGAGGATGAAAGGAGGACAGTTCGTGAATGTGAAATGGCGCGACCGCACCCCACAAGGGCGCTACCGTGCCATGAAGATGGCGCTACCCGTGGCGCTGCCGCGCCTCACTGTTTCCTTACATAGATGCCAAGTTCTAATTCGGGAAGTCGGCAAAGAGTCTAAGGAGTGGCGCGACCGCGCCAGTTCTACATCATAACGTGGCGCGACTGAGCCATGAGGAATCCTTCCTCTTTTCGGACCCGAAAGCCGTTCTCCAGACTTAGACAAAAATTTCAGCTCCAATGGCGCGACCGCGCCAAAACAATGAACAATTCGGCCGACAGCACCGTTGACTCAGCTTCATGACTTGCGGAAATCTCTAGATTTTGACTACCAATCAAGCCCAGACTTAAAAGAAGAAGTCCTAATTGGCTAAGGAAGATATCCACGAAGATTTTATGATATTTTTCCAGAGTCTAGGTGCATTGAATGGTCAAGAAGAGAAGTCCAAGACAAAGAAGAAAACTGCTGCCATAAAAGGAAAGTACAAGTCCGAGATTGAAGAGTCCATATCTGGTGATTCCGACCTCCAATTGGATCCAAATTTGGACCACCGCTTCCTGAGACGATTGAGAATCATGACACGGAAAATCAGGCCAATAAAAGTCGGGGTTGTGGAGTTTTGTATTTTCACAATGGTGGACCCAGTGCTGGAATTGGCAGCAGAAGCAGTTCAACTTCTCAAGGTGATATCTCAAGTTTCCAAACTCAGAATGACTTCAAATTGCGTACACAAGTCAAGGACTAAGTAAGGAAAGTTCGGATGTAATTTCAGAAAATTCTGAGGTCCAGAAGTCACAAGTCATACCCCTGGACAGAGGCCAAAATTACAAGTTCTGGGCTGAGCGTCAAGTATAAATAGGCATCCGAGGCAGAGCATAAGGCATCCAGTTTTCCAGAGTTCTAATTATTGTTTTTTTTTTTAATTTCGTATTGTTTTAGTTAGTGTGGAGTTGAGAGAGAGAGAGAAGGAAGGAAGAGATTTCATTCAAGGAGGAGTTGAAGCTAAGGGCAGTCCTCTAAAGGGGGTTTTCTGTACTTAATTTTCATATTGGTTTCAAGGCTGTAATTAATTCCTCTTTGTGTGTTTATTCTATTAGCATGGAGTAGTCTCTCTTTGTTGGGGAAGTCATGAACTCCTAGTTATTTTATGTTTGAATTCTGAAAATTTATAGCAATAAAATATCCTGCTTTTGTTTTAGAAATTGAGTTCATTGCTTATTTCTGATCTGAATTGATATTTGAAGTTTAATGAGGTTCGAATACAGAAGTTAAATTTCAGAAGAAAGTTGGGTTGGTTATATGATTCTTTGTTTTCTAAAACAACTTGTTTTTCAAACAAGATTGTTCCGATTATGAAGGAGACTAGTTGAAAAGTGATGTGACTTCTATAACTCTTGTTCTGAATAAGAAAGAGTAAATCTTCAAGCTTTTATATTTATGCACTTAGGAATTGAATGTTCCGGTTGAGAAGGAGTTCAAGGAATAAGTGAAAGTTTGTCCTGTATATGGATAACTAGGTTTTCAAAAGCTAAGTCAAGGCAAAGGATATTTGAGCTATAAAATCAGAATTCTACATCTTTACAACAAGGAGGGATTGGCATTCTTCCCCAACATCTCATCTTCATAAGTTTTTCAAGAAGTTTAAACTCTGTTTTCTGTTTCAGTTTTCAAACAAAAATCAAAATTTTCTTCACCTCAATCAATAGGAAAGTTTTTGCTTAGATTAGGCTCTCATCTAGGTCCCTGTGGGATAGATATTTGGACTCTTGAAGTCTATATTACTTGCTGACCTAGTGCACTTGCTAGACACCCAACAAGTTTTTGGCGCCGTTGCCGGGGACCATTGAATTTTGAGTAAGTTTAAGTGAATTTTATTTTGTTGATTGAGTCTAATTTTTATATTCTGTTTTTCAGGTTGAATCGGTTTGTGTATGAAAACAAGTTCTGGTGGAGAACCACTAGCTGAACCAGATCCGGAACCTGAAAGATCACTTCTTAACCGGAGGAGAAGAGGAAAGTCAGCAATGGAGGATCAAAATCAAGAAGAAGGGGTTGAGAAGACAATGGAGCATTATGTTCAATCAAACCCCAATGCTCAAAGAGCACCCATTGTGAGACCTGAAGTCCCAAGCAACTTCGAGATCAAGCCTCAAATGCTGTCAATAATTCAGAACAATTATCAATTTGGAGGTTTGTCTAATGAGGATCCTAATGAACATATAGAAAAATTTCTAGAAATCTGTGATACTCTTAGATTTAAGGATATTACTAACGAAGCTGTTTGGTTGAGATTGTTCCCTTTTACTCTAAGGGATAGAGCAAAAATTTGGTAACACACCCTGCCACCAGAGTCAATTCGCACATGGGATGAGCTACAAAGGAAGTTCCTTGGTAAGTATTTTCCACCTGCCAAAACAATTAAGTTACGTAATGCTATTTCAACTTTCATGCAGGAACATGATGAACAACTTTGTGAAGCATGGGAAAGATTCAAGGAGCTGCACAGAAAATACCCAAATCATGGAATACCACTATGGATGCAGATAGAGACTTTCTACCACGGAAGTACAGTTTCAACACGAAGTTTAATTGATGTTGCAGCTGGGGGTACCATGAATAAAAAGACTCCGAATGAAGTTTATGAACTGATCGAAGAGATGGCGTCTAACATGTACCAATATCCAGTAGAGAGAAGTGCAAGAGGGAGAGTTGCTGGAATACATAATGTAGACCCTGTTTTACCATTGCACGCTCAAGTCGAGTCTCTAACCAAACAACTGTCAAAATTTCAAACCTCCTCCTTGATCGCTCAGATTTGTGACATGTGTGGAGGAGGACATCCCAATCATGAATGCCAAGCAGGTAACATTCAAGCTGTAAGCTCTTTAGACCAGGCTAATTATGTTTCAAATTTTCGCAGGTCCAATGATCCATATAGCAATACGTACAATCCTAGCTGGAGGAGTCACCCAAATTTTTCATGGTCTAACAACAACAACCAGCAAACCAGCACTCAACAGCCCAATGCTCGAACAAGACCACCACCTGGTTTCCAAAGAGCAGCGCAAGAACAGGAACAAAAAGCCAGCTTTGAGGACATTTTTTTAAAATTTCTAGAAAATCAAGAGATCAGAGATGCTCAGACTGATTCCAGGTTTCAAGCTCAAGAAGCAACCCTAAAAAATCAAGAGGCATCAATCCAGAATCTGGAAATACAAGTGGGACAGCTGGCCAATGTTATATCAGGCAGATACAAAGGAACTTTACCTAGTAATTCTGAGACTAACCCTAAAGAACATATCAAAGCCATCACTTTAAGAAGCGGGAAGGTCTTAGAAGAGCAAAAGCAACCTCAGGAGGAGGAGAACAAAGCAAAACAGCAACAAGACAAGGAAAGAGAAGAACAAAGTGAAGAGAAAGAGGTAAATAGACAACACAAGCAAAAAGGTAAGTCCTCTAAATTTATTTCCAATGCTGAAATAAATGTTGATACATTGCCATATCTGAAGAAAGCTAAAAAGGATAAGTTAGAAGACAAATTTTCAAAGTTCATTGATATTTTTAAAAGGCTGGAAATAAACATTCCCTTTGTAGAAGCTCTAATGCAGATGCCCCAATATGCAAAGTTTCTCAAGGAGGTGCTTTCAGGAAAGAGAAAAATTGAGGAGCACGGGACAGTGATGCTAACAAAAAATTGTAGTGCAATATTAAAGAATCAATTGCCTACCAAGCTTAAAGATCCAGGGAGTTTCACTATACCTTGCGAATTCGGAAATTTCAAGTTTAACAAGGTGCTATGTGATCTAGGAGCAAGCATAAATCTGATGCCTTTGTCCATTTGCAGGAAACTAAATCTTGGAGAGCTTAAGGGGACAAATATCATGCTCCAATTTGCTGATAGATCAACCAAAAACCCTAATGGACTGATTGAAGACGTGCTGGTCAGAATTAGAGAATTCATCTACCCATGCGATTTTGTGGTGTTGGACATGGAGGTGGATTGGGAATTACCACTGATTCTTGGGAGACCATTCTTAGCCACTGCAGCAGCACTAATTGATGTCAAACAGGGAAAATTAACTTTCATATTAAATGATGAAGAAATTGTGTTTGACATTAAACAAGCCATTAAAAATCCTTCTAATTCCTGTGATGATACATGTTATTTTATTGATGTGATTGATGTATGTGCAGAACATGTTCAGCAGGAAGTCATGATGGAGGACAGCTTGGAAAGGTTCTTGGGTCAGTCATTCACCAAGGAAGATGATGATCCCCTCATGTAGCAAGAAGTAGCACAATTGGAGGCTGAAGGAAACAAAGAAGAGGACGAAGGGGCTGAATTCAAAGACCCATCTAAACTTGAACTCAAACCGTTGCCTAGTTCTTTGAAATACATTTTTCTTGAAGAAAATGCAAAACCAGTAATTATCTCTTCTTGTTTGAATGTCAGGGAGGAAAAGCTCTTGATCGAGGTGCTGAGCAAGCATAAGAAGGCAATTGGGTGGACAATCGCAAATATCAAAGGAATCAGCCCAACCACATGCATGCACAAAATTTTGATGGAGGACTCCTTTAAACCAACAATTCAACCTCAAAGAAGGCTAAATCCAACCTTGCAAGAAGTGGTCAAAAAGGAAGTGGTAAAGTTGCTAGATGCAGGTATTATTTATCCAATTTCTGATAGCAAGTGGGTTAGTCCTGTCCAGGTAGTGCCTAAAAAGGGTGGAATAACAGTCATAAAAAATTCAGATGACGAGTTAATACCCACTAGGACGGTGACTGGATGGAGAGTCTGTATTGACTACAAAAAATTAAATTCAGCAACTAGAAAGGACCATTTCCCTTAACCCTTCATTGACCAAATGCTTGAAGGATTGGCAGGTACCAAATTTTATTGCTTTCTTGATGGCTATTCCGGGTATTTTCAAATTCCCATTGCCCCGGAGGACCAAGAGAAAACCACTTTCACCTGCCCATATGGGACTTTTGCATATAGGAGAATGCCTTTTGGCTTATGTAATGCACCAACCATTTTTCAGCGATGCATGATTGCTATTTTTCATGACTTTATTGAAAACTTTATGGAAATTTTAATGGATGATTTTACTATATGGACTGACTTTTGAAACATTTTTGAAAAAATTAGATCTGGTCCTAGCAAGATGGGAAGAGAGCAATCTGGTTCTAAATTGGGAAAAGTGTGATTTTATGGTGAAGGAAGACATTATTTTGGGTCATAAAATATCAGAAAAAGGTATTGAGGTTGATAGGGAAAAGGTAGAGGTGATTGAAAAATTTACCTCCACCTACAAACATAAAGGGCATAAGGAGTTTCCTAGGACATGCAGGTTTTTATAGGAGATTTATCAAGGATTTTTCAAAAATTACAAAACCATTATCGAATCTGCTCATGAAAGATGTTAAATTCAATTTGGATGATAATTGTTTGCATGCTTTTAAACTCCTAAAAGAAAAACTGATTTCAGCACCCATTGTTGTTGCTCCAGATTGGACCATACCCTTTGAATTAATGTGTGATGTTAGTGATTATGCTGTAGGGGTTGTGCTTGGGCAAAGAAAAAAAAGAATTTTTCACACCATTTATTATGCTAGTCAGACACTCACCGGGCCACAATTAAATTACTCCACCACAAAGAAAGAGCTATTGGTTGTAGTGTATGCTTTCAAAAAATTTAGATCATATCTAATTGGATCGAAAGTTGTTGTGTATACTGACCATTCAGCTCTTAGACATCTCTTTGCAAAAAAGGACTCCAAGCCTAGACTGATCAGGTGGATCCTTCTCATCCAAGAATTTGACATCGAGATCAAGGATAAGAAGGGAGCTGAGAATGTGGTGGTTGATCACTTATCCAGACTTGAGACTGAGGAAGTAGAGAAAAGGGGGATTTCTAAACTCTTTCCTGATGAAATTATCTGTCAAATACATAAATTATCTTTCCAAGCACCCTGGTTTGCTGATTTTCCAAATTTTCTTGCAGGTGGGTGGATTCCAAAGGAGCTAAGCTGGCAGCAAAGGAAGAAGTTATTTTCTGATGTGAAACACTATTTTTGGCAAGATCCTTACCTCTACAAAATTTGTCCTGATCAAGTGAAAAGAAGGTGTGTCCCGGAAACAGAGTTCGAATCAATTCTGAAGCACTGCCTTGATGGAGAAGCAGGAAGCCATTTCAGCTCAAATCGAACAGCAGCAAAGGTGATGCAATCAGGTTTCTATTGGCCCACACTTTATCAAGATTCCAAGAGGTATGTATCTACTTGTGATAGATGTCAAAGGACAGGTAATGTCTCTCGAAAAGATGAAATGCCTCTCACTAATATATTGGTATGCGAATTGTTTGAGGTGTGGGGTATTGATTTTATGGGTCATTTTCCATCTTCATATGGTTTTGAATACATATTAGTGGTTGTTGAATATGTTTCTAAATGGGTTGAAGCAATAGCCACTAGGACCAATGATGCAAGGGTGGTGTTAGAATTCTTAAGGAAAAATATTTTCACCAGATTCGGTGCACCTAGAGCTATAATCAGTGATGGGGGGAAACACTTTTGCAACACCCAATTCGCTGCTTTACTTAAAAAGTTTGGGGTGAGGCATAAAGTAGCTACACCTTACCATGCTCAAACAAGTGGGCAGGTTGAAGTGTCAAACCGAGAGCTAAAAAGAATCCTTGAGAAAAATGTTAGTCTATCACGAAAGGATTGGGCTATTAAGTTAGATGATGCTCTTTGGGCATATAGGACAGCCTATAAAACCCCCATTGGCACCACAACATTTAGATTGGTATATGGGAAAGCATGTCACCTACCTGTGGAATTGGAACATAGAGCATATTGGGCTACTAAATTTTTAAATTTTGATGTGCAAAAGGCAGGAGAGAAGAGATTGCTGGATCTGAATGAGCTAGAAGAACTGAGGTACTGGGCTTATGAAAATGCTAAGCTCTACAAGCTGGAAACAAAGAAGTGGCATGACAACAACATTAGGATGAAAAACTTTGAGGTAGGCCAGAAAGTACTTCTGTACAATTCAAGATTGAAACTCTTTCCTAGGAAATTGAAATCTAGATGGCAAGGACCCTATGAAGTTGTTGGGGTATCAAACTTTGGAGCATTTGAGATTCAACACCTAAGGAATGGAGAAAAATTCAAGGTGAATGGGAATAGGCTGAAACTCTATCAAGAGAGGTTTCTATCTGAAACCTCTGTTGTACATCTGATAACTTGATCCCATAAGAGATCTGTTAGATAGGAATAGGAGTAGGATTTTTGTGTGAGCAATTTGAATACTGTTTTTAATTTTTAGGGTGTGCTTTTTATAATTCTTTCAATGAAAATATGTGAAAAATACCTCTGCATCTGCTTATCACTGAAACAAACTTGTCATAAGTGGAAATATTGAAAATTACATTCAGAATCTGAAGATTTCCAGGAATTAATCGGCGCGACCGCGCCAAATTCTGGCTCGGCCGCACCACTTGGTTTACGAAATTTGGCCACTACTGAGCTGAGGTAACAGAACCTCCACTGCAGGTATTCTTCTTAAGACACATTTTATGCCTGAGAGACACTTATAATCAATTTTCATTTTCAATTGCTGAAAATCATGCAAATTTTCCTCACTAAGCCATGAGAACAGAATGCAACAACCACTAAGGGAGATCCATCAAACCTCACTCCACCCAGAAAGTCAGGGAAGTATCTCTATCACTCCTATGTCTACTGCTGATTTGCGGACAAAGCATGTTTTTAAGTTTGGGGTGGGAGAATCTTCATGCAATTTTAAGGGGATTTGAAAAAAATTTTAAGTTTGGGGTGGGATACTTTTCATGCATGGATCTGAAAGCACTATTTTTTCACTAGAAAATCCAATAAAGACTTTGAAAAATACCAGTGAAAACCCTTGATCATATGAATAACATGATTCACTTTTTGGAGAAATATATTAGTTCAGATGCTTAGTCTTGAATGGATGAGAATGTTTCTTTAAAAACAGTTTTTTAAAATAAAGTACATGTGAGCAAGTTGATTTCAACCACTAGAACCAACCTGAGGAAAACTTGAGGCGAAACAGAGAAAGGTTTTCAAAATTCTGAGGTGATTGAGGCACCTATTTAAAAATCGTTTGAGCATTTTTCAAAGCCACCCATTTTAATGCACAAGTTGCATCACCTTTTGTCAAACCCTTTGAGCTGAAAAGATCCCTGTTTTGTTTTAATGTCCCATGCTACATGAACCAGCCTTAGTGATAAATAAACTTGTTTCTTCCTTACCCATGATTCTCCAAATTATTGAAGTGTTCTGTTTGAATGAGCATGGATAAAGATTTTGAAGTTATAAGGAGGGTTGGATGAAGGATATAAAAAATTTCTTTGTAAAGGGGAAGAAGGAGCAAGAGAAAGAAAAAAAAAAAAAGAGTTCTGGGCTGAGTAGGAGAAAGGCCACCTTGTGTGTGCACCGGGACTCAGGCCTCAGCAATCTTCGAGTCTCTCAGTCAACCGGCAAGGTAAGCTGGACTCCAAACAAAGCCAAAGAAAAAGAAAGAAAAGGTTGTGGGTTAGTTGAGGAAAAGGCCACCTCGTGTGTGCACCGGGTCTCGGGCCTCAGCAAGCTTAGGGACTCTGAGTCAACTGACGAGGTAAGCTAGACTCTGGACAAAACCCAAATAAAAAATGAGGAAAAAGAAAAAATGAGGGATCAATGCAAAAGAATAAGTTTGGGGTGGAAGAGCTTGGGGGAAAAGTCACAAATCCAATTCATGCTCAGGAAAATGGAAAATGGATATGAGGAGGAGAATAAAACACAAAAGAAAACCAAAAATCTTCATCATACCCATTAACCCTGCCTCAATACAACCCATGAAGACCTATTGATCAGAATTGAGAATTCCTTCAGGTTAGTGAAGAGTGGACTGATAGTTGGCTTATGGAGTTGAATTGAGACTTCTCACTTGTATGGGCATGTTCATCTTTGAAAAATATGAAGAAAATTCGAAATCTGTTTTGACTAAACAAGAAGAACCATCATTAGGAAAGGAGTGGATTATCTATTTTGAAACTTTAGTAGGGAGGATCACTGAACTTTTCTTAGTCTTTACAAATATATCTGGTATTTATTTCTGAGTTTTGCTCGAGGACGAGAAAAGGTTTAAGTTTGGGGTTGTGATAAGTGTCCAAAAGACACTTATTTATGCATGAATTATTGATCCTAAATTCCTAATTTGAGTTGATTATGAGCATGAAAGTGACAAATATAACTCAAATATATGATTTGTGTCTCAGGTACCTAGTAAAAGAAGAAAATCTAAATTCTGAAGAAAAATGAAGGAAAAAGGAGCAAAATCAAGCAAAAAAGGGAAAGGCGCGACCGCGCCGCGAAAATGTTCAAAAATTCAAAGAAATCCCAAAAATTCCCGACGGCTGGTGAGGCAGAAAGGAGGACAGTTCGTGAATGTGAAATGACGCGACCGCGCCATGAAGATGGCGCTACCCGTGGCGCTGCCGCGCCTCACTGTTTCCTTACATAGATGCCAAATTCTAATTCGGGAAGTCGGCAAGGAGTCTAAGGAGTGGCGTGACCACGCCAGTTCTACAGCATAACGTGGCGCGACCACGCCATGAGGAATCCTTCCTCTTTTGGGACCCGAAAGCCGTGCTCCAGACTTAGACAAAAGTTTCAGCTCCAGTGGCGCGACCGCACCAAAACAAAGAACAATTCGGCGCGACCGCGCCGCTGACTCGGCTTCGTGATTTGCGGAAATCTCGGGATTCTGACTACCAATCAAGCCCAGACTTAAAAGAAGAAATCCTAAAACGATAAGGAAGATATCCACGAATATTTTATGATATATTTCCAGAGTCTAGGTGCATTGAATAGTCAAGAAGAGAAGTCCAAGACAAAGAAGGAAACTGCTGCCATAAAAGGAAAGTACAAGTCCGAGATTGAAGAGTCCATATCTGGAGATTCTGACCTCCAATTGGATCCAAATTTGGACAACATCTTCCTGATAGGATTGAGAATCATGACGCGGAAAATCATGCCAATACAAGTCGGGGTTGTGGAGTTTTATATTTTCACAGTGGTGGACCCAGTGCTGGAATTGGCAGCAGAAGCAGTTCAACTTCTCAAGGTGATATCTCAAATTTCCCAACTCAGAAAGACTTAAAATTTAGTACACAAGTCAAGGACTAAGTAAGGAAGGTTCGGATGTAATTTCAGTAAATTCTGAGGTCGGAAAGTCACAATTCATACCCCTGGACAGAAGCCAAAATTACAAGCTCTGGGTACTGCGTCAAGTATAAATCGGCATCTGAGGCAGAGCATAAGGCCTCCAGTTTTCCAGAGTTCTAATTATTGTTTTTAGTTTAATTTCGTATTGTTTTAGTTAGTGTGGAGTTGAGAGAGAGAGAGAAAGAAGGAAGAGATTTCAGTCAAGGAGGAGTTGAAGCTAAGGACAGTCCTCAAAAGGGGGTTTTTTGTACTTAATTTTCTCCTTGGTTTCATGGCTGTAATTAATTCCTCTTTGTGTGTTTATTATATTAGCATGGATTAGTCTCTCTTTGTTGTAGAAGTCATGAACTCCTAGTTGTTTTATGTTTGAATTATGAAGTTTATAGCAATAAAATATCCTGCTTTTGTTTTAGAAACTGAGTTCATTGCTTATTTCTTATCTGAATTGATATTTGAAGTTTAATGAGGTTCGAATAGAGAAGTTAAATTTCAGTAGAAAGTTGGGTTGGTTATGTGATTCTTTGTTTTCTAAAACAACTTGTTTTTCAAACCAGATTGTTCCGGTTTTGAAGGAGACTAGTTGAAAAGTGATGTGACTTCTATAACTCTTGTTCTGAATAAGAAAGAGTAAATCTTCAAGCTTTTATATTTATGCACTTAGGAATTGAATGTTCCGATTGAGAAGGAGTTCAAGGAATAAGTGAAAGTTATGTCCTGTATATGGATAACTAGGTTTTCAAAAGCTAAGTCAAGGCAAAGGATATTTGAGCTATAAAATCAGAATTCTATTTGTTTACAACTAGGAGGGATTGGCATTCTTCCCCAAAATCTCATCTTCATAATTTTTTCCAGAAGGTTAAACTCTATTTTTTGTTTCAGTTTTAAAAAAAAAATCAAAATTTTCTTCACCTTAATAAATAGGAAAGTTTTTGCTTAGATTAGGCTCTCATAAGGTCCCTGTGGGATCGATATTTGGACTCTTGAAGTCTATATTACTTGCTGACCTAGTGCACTTGCTAGACACCCAACACAGAACTTCATATTTCAGCATCCTGAATGTGTTTTTGCAAATTTTCACTTTGAACAAGACTTGAACTGTTAGATACAGATGCTGAATAAGTAAACACACATTTTCATTGGGGAAATCATGCTTTGGGAAACATAAGGAGAGTGCAAAATATCATGTCATCAATATGAATGGAGATTGAGTACATATTAAGGGACATTGCATACAAAAATTACTCTACAGCATCTCATGCACAACCACCAAAGCATATTTTCCCAGAGGAAAGCCGGAATCAGACAGTAGGCTAAGAAACTCAATTCCATATTGGCGCGGCCGCGTAAAAATATTGGCGCGGTAGTGCCAGTTTCAAAATGATTTTTTGTTTTTATTTTATGGATTTTTATTTTTGTTTTCTTCTTTATAGAAAATTAAAAGCTCTCTCGAGCCTAAGTGTATCCTAATAATGCAAAATCAATCAACTAATCGTGCAAGTCCTAAGAATTCACAAATTTATGCAAAATCCAAACAAATTGAAAAGACTAACCTAACATGAGTAACTCAAAACTAGACCTAAGATTCACACAAAGTGATTATTCAAAGAAAAAGAACAATTGAATTGAAAAAATAAACTAACTTACCTACCATGGGCTGCCTCCCATGAAGCGCTAAGTTTATGGTCCTCAGCCAGACCAGTACCTTCATTTCACCTGGATCAAAAGGAAAGTTCGTTTCAAATCCATTCATCATGACTTTTCTTCCTTTGCAATGTTTTATGCTAAAGCAACCAAATTTTGATGTTGAGTTAAAAATCCTTTCTTTTGACATTGTGGCTTCTAAGAAGTAGATCGTCACACATATCAGCCACTCATTCATCCTCTTGTCCAGCCCTAATCAAATTTTCAGTTGTATTTTTGGGGTAGGTGTATCAGGTGGGATGATAAAAAAGTCTAAGTAAATGGAGAGTCCTATCTCTTCTTTTTTCTCTACCCAATTCTCTAATGGCTTTTCAGGGGAAGGTTCTATGATATAACATATGGTTTCCTCCCCTTCATCTAATTCTTCAGCTATGGTTTCTTTTTCAACCTCTAATGATATTTCTTCTTGTTGGGCATCCTCTTCTACCTCTTCTACATTCACAGCTATCTCAGCCATGGTGTTTTCTTCTTGGACCTCATCCATTTCCTCCATGCTTTCTTCTTCAGCAACTAATGCTTGTAGTTCTTTCTCAATTAGTTCGAAGATCAGTAATGGGATGAATTTTTCCTCCACCTCAGCTACTATCTCTGCAATTGGTTCTTCCTCATCCTCTAAATCATAGGGGCACACACTCTCTTCCAAGGTTTCCTTTGGTTGAGGCTTTTCTAGGATCTCTCCATTCATAAAAGGTATGGCCTATCCTACCTCTTCAATTAGTTCTTCCTCATCTTCTAATTCTAGTAGATCTTGCTCTTCTGGATTCTCTTCAAGATAATCTAACCACCTTACTAGGTCCTCCCATTCTTGAGTGGTATGGACTGTGACCGGTTGCATTTTTTATGAAATATCAGCATGCATTGTTTGAATTTCTGTATACATTGTTCGCAGCAACTTCCTGTCTTCCTCCCATTCACCTGTGGTGGTTATTGGCTCCTCCTTTTCTTGGTTGTTTGAAATGCCATATGGGTCTAACCTGCAGGAATTAGACTCATAGTTAGAAAAATCAGATCTTGAAATTAAATGGCATACATTCCTAGCATGCTTACCTCTACACACATCACAAAAATAATTCAAAGAATTCCTTTGTAATTCCAATATATCACCTTTCAATTTGAGTAAATCAAGTTGAGTTTGCATGCTAGGCGTATCATCATGGTAGGTGGGGGAATTATAAGAGTGGTCAAAAGGACTACATGGTTGTTCATAAGAATCACATGGCATATAAAAATTTCTAGAGTGCTGAACAGAATTCCATGCTTGATTTGGGTAAGAAAAATCAGTATAGTCCTCAAGGTGTCTCCTTCCATATGTGGACTCATGCATACCAAAATCCATGCACACAACACATCAATCCCCCAAAAATAAAAATAAACAAAAAAAAGAAAACAAAATATACACTCAAAGCTCTAGTTTTAAACACTAGCAATTACTATTAAAACATTGGCCCCCGGCAACGGCGCCAAAAACTTGATGCGATCCCAGCTAATCACTAGCAAGAGGACTAATCAATGTAATATAGACTTATGTAAGTCCGAATATCGTCCCACAAGGACCAAGCTAATAGATAATTGCTTTTCTAGTTTAAAAACCACAGTTTGAGAAATCAGTTGGAAAGGAGTTATAAAAACAGAAAATAAACTAATCTACCTAATCCTATAGAGATCAAGAGAGGGCTTTTGATAAAATCTGTATGGAATCTCCTAGAGTAAACCTAGCTAGCATGATTGACTCTACTTGATAGCATAAACATGAAGCTCTTATGTCATCGACAAATCAACTAATCCAACAGGGTATTACTTTAAGGTCGAGGATTAACCCAAGGATCAATTAATTTGCCTAGTGCATGAACTCAAAAAAGACTTGTACAACCCTATGAGCATATCTTACCTTAAGTCTAGTGTCACCTTATAATCAGTACATAGCAGACAGCAAGTATGAATCAAGAATTATACACTTTAGAAAACTCATTCATGCACCAAATTGAAACCAAACAAAATATAATGTATCAATCTCATTACATGCCTAGGGAGTCATGGACTCCCAATATAAAAGACTACCCCATACTGGAAATAAAAACACAAAACAAGGTCTTGAATACAACCATGAAGAAGAAAAGAAAAGATAAACTAAGTACAAACTTCCCTTGAGAAGGATCTACTTGTTGAAGATGGCTTCCAATGGCTGCTTCCCCTCCTTGCCTCAAAAGCTTCAATAGGACGTCTCCTCTGCCTCTCAAAACTCTCTCTAAACTAACTAAAAATCTGGAAATTAAACTAAGAACTGAAGGCTGGAACTAAATCTTAATATTGAATACAAGACAGGATGCAAAAACTGGATCTAAAACTGGATCTAACACTGGATCCAAAACTGGATGTTTTGAGCTCTGCCTCGGACCCCTATTTATACTTGAAACTCTGTCCAGACCTAGTAATTTCAGCTTCTATCCAGGGGTGTGAATATGACTTTCTGACCTCAGAATTGGATGAAATTACATCAGTACCTTCCTTCTGTAGTCGTTTCCATGCTCACGAAGTTTGAATACATTCTGAGTTGGAAAACTCCAGATATGAGGGGAGGAAGTTGCCAGATTTCTGCTGCCAACTTCTGCACGGCTCCACCACTTTGGAGATGTCTAACTCGAGAATCCTGGCTTGGATTGACCTAAATTTTCGTGACAAGATCCTCTGTAGTGCCAGGAAACTTTGTTCCAAGTTTGGCTTTAATTGGAATTGTGAAACACCTTCTCTGCTCTTCACAAAATTCGGATTTATCTCCTTTCATTACCAGCAGATTCCTGTTTTGAATTAACTTCTTCTTTTGGACCATTCAATGCACCTGGACTTAAATACATTACCTTAAACTCTTCGTGGGTACCTTCCTTAGACGTTTGAGACTCCTTCTCCCAAGTAGATTATGCCGGTTAGTTTGCTCTAGGAGATAGAAAAAGGTGATGCCGATGCGGATTGTAGCCATGGTTTTATAAGCTTGTCAGGGACTTAAATACATTACCTTAAACTCATCGTGGGTACCTTCCTTAGACGTTTGAGACTCCTTCTCCCAAGTAGATTATGCCGGTTAGTTTGCTCTAGGAGATAGAAAAAGGTGATGCCGATGCGGATTGTAGCCATAATTTTATAAGCTTGTCAGGAACTGATTTCCAAAACTATTTTCTATTCAATCTCAGAAAGTGTCTAGGGAGGGAATTGGATTCCCAACGTCTTCTCTCATCATTGAAATTCCTCAAACCTTTTCTCAACTGTTTTTAAGTACTGGTTTAGTTTAAAATCCGGTTTCAAAATCAGATTCCTCAAACTTTAGATTTTTATTCACAAGGCAATTAACTGCTGGCTTGGTCCTTGTGGGACGATATTCGGACTTGCATAAAGTCTATATTACATTGATTAGTCCTCTTGCTAGTGATTATCTAGGATCGCATCAAGCGACAAAAAAGAGCAATCACAAGAAAAAATGGCCGAAAATACACTAACTCCCTTGTCAGTTCGACCACCCGCATACCCTGAACTGTCGCCCTCGGCAAGTTGGAGGATATGTATCAGAGTCGCAATTTGAAAGCTTCTGGGCCCGGTGACCGAGCCAAGCGCAGTTCAAATACATTGCGCCCGGCGACCGAGCCGGATGCAACCAAAATAGAGGCCTTGCACCCGATGACCAAGCCGAATACGACAGCACAGAAGTCCAGTACCCCAGCGACTAAGCCGGACAAAAATAAAACAAAGCTCCGCGCCCGGCGACCAAGTCAGACGCGTCAGCACAGAAGTTCAGCCTCCCGGCGACCCAGCTGGGCTCAGTCGAATCGAAACCTTGGCGCCCGGTGACCGAGCAGACGCAAAACAAAAGTCTTACGCCTAGCGACAGAGCTGGACGCGACCGAGCCGGACGCCAAACAAAAGTCTCGCGCCCGGCGTCAAATCCGGCCGCCACCGAAACAAAACTGCTGCACCCGGCGACCGAGCCGGTTGTGACCAAAACAGACTCTCGACGCTTGGCGATCAAACCAGATACGGCACAACATCACTATGTTTGGTTTTTGGGCCAAACGACTCACTAAAAGTCGTCAGTCTATCACACGGACTGACAGACACCAGGCGTGCGAAAAGAGAAAAAAATTTGAGACAAATCAAATGAGAGAAGAAAATTCGAAGGAAAACAAAAAAAAAATCGTGAGAGAGCGAGAGTGAGAGACTAAGGGAAAAGTCAAAAATGAGAGGAGCGAAAAAGAAGAAGAAAGAGGAAAGAAGAAGAGGAGAAAAGAAAAGAGAGTGGAACCCCGACAGAATCAGAGACTGCTGGGAGAAGAAATTTATATACAGTACCTCTAAATTCTGATTCGCGGAAAGTGTCTGACACAAGCAGGAACTCGAAGGGGATTGCGAAATAGAAACCAGCAGTCACCAAAATTGCAGACATACAGAGAAAGCACCAATTCGCAGGCAGCCAAATTTGCAGACAGACCCAAATCGCAGACAGTCTCCCAAATCGCAGGCACACCAAATCGTCGATAATCTCCCAAATCGCAGGCAGTCAAATTCGCAGACAGTCTCCCAAATCGCAAGTAGTCCAATTCGTAGACAGTCTCCCAAATTACAGGTAGTCAAATTCGCAAATAGTCTCCCAAATCGCAGACACGCAGGGAGCAGGTGGCAGACACGCAGGGAGCAGGTCGTAGACACCCAGGGAACACTCAAATTCGCAGAGTATGCCCAGAGGAAGAAGACACAGTTTTTCAACCTAATTATCCTAAATTAGTGGGAAGTGGATTCGTGCTGCCCCCACTTAGAAGGGAGTCTGTCGCGCAAATTGGGGGGATCCCAATCATGGGCAGAGAAAGGGAGGAGCCAAATTTACCTAAGCGGGACCCACGCTCTCTCTCTAACCTCAATCACTTTTGAAACCTGCGTTGAAGCCAAACAAAAAACCTATCGCGACGAAACAAGCCGGAAGAAACATCCCGACTCGCTAGAGATTCATCTAGGCCAGAGCGGGCCCCCACTGCACCAATTCTGGTGTGCATTCTCCTCCAGTCGCTCTAAACAGAAGCGCATAAGAGAAATTGTCTCGCGCAAAGTTTGAGGAAGCCGAAATCTGATTTACCCAACGTCGTCGGGAGACTAGTCAAATCAAAGTGAAACTTCTATACTTTCTTTCGGTTTGTGATCCTTCTCTTCAACGCGATGACCAGAAGCGACGAGACCGTTCTATCTAAGGTCATGCAGCTCACCACGAAAGGAGAAACACAGGCTGAACTGAAGCCCATCGCGCTTCACTCAACCTGCGCCAATCCTTTGACGCAGCGTGAAAGGGTATCATCAAAATTGAGTTGGCCAAAATTTGTCGAAAATGGAAGTTGCTCTTCTCTTTGGTGTGATGACCAAGTTACCGAAATTGCACTTCTTCCCGACGCGATGACCAGAGTTGCAGGACTCTGCCGAAGTCGCCAAAATCCGACGCAATTGCCAGGAGAATCAGCCAATTGTCCACAATACCATTCGTCGAAGGATTTTCCCATCTCGCTGAGAAGTTGACCGAACAAGAGTGAGGTCTACCACGCTTCACCGCCTTCCACCCGACGAGATAATTGCATCTCGGCCGAGTTCACTCTTCCCTCTGGCGTGTGACCAAATTCTATTAAAACAGCGTTCGGCTACAACATTCAAACAGACCGCAACTCAGTCGACTTCAACTCGTCGTCGATGCTCAAACCTGAAAAACATCTCTGCTCAGGTACTCATTGTCTCTCTATATACCATACATACTACACATGTATACGTATACAAAAAAAAATAAAAATAATAAAAATAATTAAAGCAAACAACTCTAAAACAGCAAGAGAGCCAAAAAAAAAATGAAAAGAAAGAAAAAAAAATATACACGTACAAGATACAAGTGTATAGAAATATACACTGTCCTAAAAGAGTAAGAGGACAAAAAAAGATAGATACACGAAAAGATAAACGACCCTAAAAGAGTAAGAGGGTCAACAACAAAAAAAAACTGTCGCATGCGTGCGTGTGTGCGTTGTGTTTGTGTTTCACATTCGAAACTTGCTTGTTCTTTCTGAATGATCAAGTCTCGAAGGCGGCAATCTGTATACACCAAAATGTGACTAGCCCAATTACGACGAGCCCAAACGCCCATCAATCCAGCAATCGATTGTCGTGGGTAGGCTCTGTCGATTTTTAAAGTCACTTGCTACAGCCCATCACTAGACCCATTCGCGTCGCTGCGTCATCGGTACAATCGTCGCGCCCAGTCAGTAATAAACTGTCGCGTCAACACCAGCCAGCAGCCAGCCACGATTCAATTACTTCAGCAGTTAAACGACCAAGGCTGGTTGCCAACGGTAAAGGCCTAGAAAAGATGCTCGCGATCCTCATTCGAGAGATCCAACAGAGGAACCCCCCGGTCATCCTCCCATCTCAACAACAGCAACAGAAAGGGGATTGTGATGCCCATTCCAAGGAAAGAACTCCAACAACTGGACAGAACGGGCTACAAATAGCCAGAAACATTCTGTCGAAGTTTAAGCAACTCGCAGTTCGTCGAAGTTCACCAGTTCAAACCAGAGCAGCTCTACACGTTCATCGGCAACGTCAACAAGTCGATACATGTGGAACACAAATACTTTCGTTCGACCGACAAAGCCATCATCATTCGTGCACACTCGCTCTAAAACTCGGATTTCGACGTCAACTCGCCAAAAGTCGAAACTTCATCAATTCACATGGATATCGAATCAGAGGAAGAATAGGAGATTGTACTCGCATTCTCTAACTTTCAACTACAAATTGAAACACAAATTTTTTGTCGTAAATTGAATTACTCTCTCGATCGAGCCCCTTCGCGGACCGGTGGATTTTCGGTGAAACATATACTTTTAATTGCACACCTCATTTAACATTATTTAACACTGTACGCACCAAAATGTGCGCGGCCCAAATTCAGCAAGTGCAGGAGTCCATGAACCCAGCAACCAAAGTTCGTGGATAGGCTTCACTAACTCTCAAGGCTGCTCAACATGGTCCATAGTGAAGTCCACTCGCACCGCCACGTCAACAGCGCAGTCGACATCCTCGTCATCAGCAAACTGGAGAACCAGCACCAGTCAGCAATCGGAGTACATGTCAGCCTTACCCAGTCGTCAACAGAAGGAGGGAAAGAAGGCCGCGATCCCGGTTCTTCTCATCTTCCCCTCTTCTTCCTCAACTTCCTCAACGAAAGGAGGATCTCGATCCTCTTCCTCAGGCGATTCCTCAACAACTCCATAGGATCAACTACAAAAAGCCGAAGACTCCCTACTACAAGGGTCGGAAAATTTTCTACTAGAGAAGCCCTTTCGAATCATCGAAGTCAAGCAGTTTGCTGATCGTCGTTCCACCAGTTCACTCGAAGCAGCTCTACACGACTACCGGCAGCGTCATAAGTCGATACTCGCGGAGCACAAATACCTCCGTCCGACCGACCGAAGCCAAAATAGTTCGTGCACACTCGTTCCTGCAACTCAAGTTCGACGTTCAATTGCTGAAGCTTGAACTTCACCAAATTCACATGGAGATCGAATCAGAGGATTATTAGGAGATTGTACTCGCATTCCTTGATACAAAACACACCTTGTAACACAAATTATTCTGTTATAATTGAAATATTCTCTCGGTCGCACCTCTTCGCAGACCGACGGATTTTCGGTGAAACAGGTTTGGCATACCTGGTGGGACCTTTCCTACCTCTCTTCTCCTTCTCCGTAAAAAAAAAAATCCCCAACCAACGCCACGGCCAGCAACGCCACTAATGGCAATAACAACAACAACAACAACAACGGGGGCAAGCAAACTGCCTCTTCGAGCTCTGCTCAGCCGCGCCCCGTAGCGACCGCAAGTTCAACCGCAGGAGTTCGCGGACTTGCTGCCGCATCTCTGGCCAATATCCGTGCTCCTACCTCGCCACCACCGGCCACTCGCCCAGTGATAAGGGCTATGGCCAGGAATTTGTCCACCAGACCAGCTCCCTTCACGCGTGACGCGCGCCGTCCAAGCGCCTTATTCGTGCCACAGGCTACCGCAGGCTCCAACAAACCAGTTGCGGTCGCCGCCAAACTACGACCAGCGATGATCAGACCAACATACTTGGTCGTCGTTGCGTCACACCCTCCTCGCAGCCAGACTGCCAGTCCGACACAGTCACCACCTTCACGGAGAAGCTCTATCGTGCCCACCCTGGTGCAACGATACGAACAACAAGGAGGGGTTTCTACATCCTCCGCGGGAAGGACACGCGCATCACCGGCCTCCTCCGTACAGAGGACGTCGGTTGCTGATAACTCACCGATTGTGCTAGTCTCACACGACCTTCTGGCCGCGCTCAATGCCGCAGCCGGTCCACCTCCCATCCGCTCACCCCGTCGACAAACATCGGCGATCTCTCCCGCCGCAACATCGTCTGTCCTTCCTAGCCGGATCTCACCGACGTCCGCTGCCACAAGCCGAATGCCTCTAACAGCCACCACACAATCGAGAACGCCGACGGCCGGTTCTCCAATGCAGTCGCCGACTAAAATCTCATCACTCCAAGCCTCGCCGAAAAAAAATAGTTCGGCGCAGCCCGTTAGAATGGCCGCTATGACAACTTCGGCCAAAACAGTCGAAGAACAGCTGGCCGAACTACAAGCCGCTCTCAAAGAGCAAAGCGAACAGCTGCGCATGAAAGACGCGCAACTTGAGGCTCGTGACCTCCAAATCACGAGAATGTTAGAGCGGTTCGAAATGAGCATGGCCGCAACAACTCCGACGGTGTTTCACAGGGAGTCAATCGAAACCAGCCGACTACCAGTGCTTCGGCCAGACCATCTCAAGAAGACCTTTCTTTCGACGACGAGCTGCCACCCGTCGTACCGGTGGCTATCCGCAGAGGCCGAGCTGAAGCAGATCCGACTGCTCTCACCATCGACGCAGTCAACGACCTGATCAACCGTGTTGTACGAAACAGGTCAGGCGACAACAAATTTGTCGTCTATCGGAGGCCCTACACGCAGAGGATCCAAAACATTCCTATGCTGGTCGGGTATCACCCCCCAAAGTTCCAACAATTCAATGGCGACGGGCATCCAAAGCAGCACGTCGCTCACTTCATAGAGACTTGCAATAACGCCGGCACTGATGGCGACCTGTTGGAGAAACAATTCGGCCGATCACTGAAGGGAAACGCCTTCGACTGGTATATCGAACTCCCCCAGGAATCCATCGACAGCTGGGAGCAATTAGAGCGAGAATTTCTCAGCTGATTCTACAGCACTCGGCGCACAGTTACACTGGTGGAGATCGCCAATCTCAAACAGAAGAACGGCGAAAAAGTAGTCGACTACATCAACCGGTGGAGGAATTTGAGCCTAAACTGCATAGAAAGCTCGAATCTCTCCCTCGAGGCCGAAATAGAAATGTGCTCACGAGGGACGCACTGGGAGCTCCTGCGCTACATCCATAGCCGAAGGCCAAACAATTTCCAAGAGCTTGAAACAGAGGCTCACAATATGGAGATCCTAATGGAAGAACGAGGAGAAGAAGGATCCTCTTCTGCCGACCTTCGCAAAAAGGGGAAGGTACCAGCCACGACGACAACAAAAGAGACAAAGGAGAAAACAAAGTCTGCTTTCGTTACAAATACTCTCGAACCTATCAAGGTCGGAAGCAAGGTTAAGGCGACCTATCTCCCACGGCAATTAACGGGGGCATATAAGAAGCTGTCACTGGAGGAACAACAGGCAAAGACATATCCCTTTGCCGACACAGACGTTCCTATCATGCTCGACCAACTCCTTGACAACCAATTATTGAAGCTGCCAGAAATCAAAAGACCTGGCGACCAGTCTAAGAGCAAGGATCCAAACTTCTGCAAATACCATCGGTTAGTTGGGCACTCGACGGAGAAATGCTTCGTCTTGAAAGATTACATCATGGAGTTGGCGGCTCAAGGCCGCATCGAAATTGAAGTGGCTGAAAACACAGCCTCCTCACATGCCATTTCCATTCAAGTCGAGCCAAACCGGCGAAAAGGGCCAAACCAGAAGCAGGTTACAAAGAAGGAGTACCGTCCAAAATCCGGTCCCTCCAACGGACCACACAACAACAACAGACGACCACCAGCTAAGGTCGCACCAAAACCGGTACCCCGTGAACTAGCTGTCGCCGACGCAGAGGGGTGGACTCTGGTCACCAGGAGAAAGAAGCCTCTTTGAGAAGTCGAACCGGCACCAGCGATCATTAGAACCAAGGCGAAGCGGTCAAATAAGAAAGCCGCCAAGCGGTCAAATAAGAAAGCCGCTAAGCGCCAAAGAAAAGCTCCCAGGACTAACAGTCAGGGAACAAACAAAAAGAAGAGAAGACCCGTCACACTAGCGGAGTTCTTCCCGAAGGAGTTTTTTGCACCTCCAGCAATGGTGGCGACTTGCTCAACAGCACCTCCCGAGCCCACTGCAGCCAAAGACAAGGGCAAAAGACTGGTCGTCGAATGTGACGACCTCGAAACCTCGCTCAAACAAATCTCGCCTCTCAACAAAATTGAAGATGATCTCGACTTAGATATCCGGTCAAGGCAAGCCTTAATTCGGGTCCTCGACAAACCCGAGGAACTCAAAACCGAACTCGAGATGCTGCTTATGAGAAAGCATGACTTACCGAAAGTCGGGCTGACACCACCCCACAGAAAGGAGGAAGAAGATGCACTATCATCTCCACAACTTGCAAAGTCGGAGCAAGCGTTTTCCGTCACGTGCCCACTGTGCATCACATTCCGAGAGGAGGACGCACAATTGGGGACGAAAAATCACAACAGACCATTGTTCGTCTCCGGTTACATCAAACATCACAAAATCAACTGTATCCTCATCGACTGTGGATACGCAGTTAACATCCTGCCTATTCGCACGATGAAGAATGTCGGTCTCTTTGCTGGCGACCTCTCTCCAAGTTCTCTTCTCATCCAAAGCTTCAACCAGGAGGGCCAGAGAACACTCGGCATGACGAACCTCATGCTGCACATCGGGGACATGGTATCCGACACTCCTTTTCAAGTCATCGACTCCAGGACATCTTACAACCTGCTCTTGGGTCGATCGTGCCTTCATTAAAATGGAGTCGTGCCATCGTGCCATCCACACTTCACCAGTGCTTCAAGTATTGGGAAAACGGTGAGCAAAGGATGGTGTCCGCCGATGAAAGTCCATTCACAGAAGCAGAGGAATCGTTCGCAGACGCCAAGTTCTATCAGACGACCAGACCGACAGTTAAATTGTCACCTTGGCCGAACCAGGAAGCGAACGCCAAGTGCACTCCGACACAGGTTGGATCGTCCAAACAACCGATGCAGACTGTAACACTCAAACAGCCATCGCAAACCACATCCACAAAACAAACTCCGACGCAAATAGCATCTCCCAAACAGACCACGACGCAAGTCGTGTCTCCAAAACAGTCGGCGCACAACAGCCAATCGATGCACGGCCACAAATCGACCACAGTCACTCTAACATCAAATCAGCGCAACATACCCATCTTGCGATACATCCCACAGTTGCAAAGGAAAAAAGCAGAAGCTCCCCTAGTCGCCTGCCATAAAATCCAGCTGACCCCTTTGCCAGGAAAAGTCATGCTTCCTCTGCCAAAATTGGAGGAATGAAGCATTGTGAAGCAGTTGTCGAGCCAACAGCAGTTGCTGTCCATATGCTCCAATGAAGGTTTCGACCCGAATGCCTACCGACTGATGGCCAGAGCTGGGGGCAACCTTACAAAAGACAAAATTCATGCGAAACCACCCATCACTCTACCGATTTTCACTCCAGAACAGGAGAAGCTGAGAAACGAGGGTCAACGAATCAATCAAGGTCGCTTGGGTCTTGGCTACGAGAAGCAGAAGCCGATCAAAATCTACACTAGCCGGGCGAAACTAGTCAAAATAACCAGAAAGGTTTCGACAGATGTGCATCAAGTTTGAGTCGGCCAAACTCCGGCCGAAAAGAGAGACGTGCCGAAATCATAGTTATTTACACTCTGAGAGCTGCAATCGCACAAGACCGTGCCTACAACTCATTTATGGTGAACCACATCTCCATAACTGACGGTGACCAAGAAGACGAAGAATTCGTCTTGGAGGAGGCCCCGGCCGAATTCGAAGAAGGTGGCCACGCGACTGTCGACGAATTAAAGAAAGTCGACTTGGGCACAACAGAGGACCCGAGGCCGACATTCCTCTGACCTTCATTGACGACCGAAGAAGAGGTCGAATACATGTCTTTGCTTTGCGAATATCGTGACTTCTTCGCATGGAACTACACAGAGATGTCCGGCCTCGACCCGTGAGTAGGGGTCCATAAATTGGCGGTTCATTCCTCTGTTCGACCGGTCAAGCAGTCGCAACGACGATTTCGACCAGAATTGGTGCCAAAAATTGAAAAGTAAGTCGATAAGTTGATCGCGGCAAATTTCATCAGAGAGGTGAAATACCCGTCCTAGATCGCGAACATCGTCCCAGTTAAGAAGAAGACTGGCCAAATCCGAGTTTGCATCGACTTTTGCAACCTGAATAAGGCATGCCCGAAGGACGACTTCCCTCTACCAATTACCGAGCTCATGGTCGATGCGACAATAGGTCACGAGGCTCTATCCTTCATGGACGGGTCCTCCGGCTACAATCAAATTCGGATGGACCCAAAAGATGAGGAGCTTACTGCATTTCGCACTCCTAAAGGCATCTTCTGTTACAAAGTGATGTCATTCGGACTTAAATATGCCGGTGCAACATACCAGCGAGCTATGTAGAATATCTTCGATGACTTCCTTCACAAACGAGTCGAATGCTACGTCGACGACCTGGTGGTGAAAACAAAACAGAGAGATGATCATCTTCGCGACCTCCGGGCAGTGTTCGAGCGACTGCGACGGTTTCAGCTCAAAATGAATCCGTTGAAATGTGCTTTCGGCGTCACTTCAGGCAAATTCCTAGGCTTCATTATGCATCACAGAGGGATCGAAATCGATCAGTGGCACCATCCAGAAGATGCCAGAACCCAGAAATGTCTCCGAGCTCAAAAGCTTCCGAGGTCACCTAGCATACATTCGGCGTTTCATCTCGAACCTTGCTAGAAGATGCCAGCCTTTCAGTCGTCTGCTAAAGAAAGACATACCGTTCGAATGGGACGAATCATGCCGGAATGCCTTCAACAACATAAAGGCGTATCTCACCTCGTCGTCGGTGCTCGTAGCTCCAATAGTCGACAGACCACTGTTGTTGTACGTCGCAGCGCAAGAGAAATCAGTGGGAGCGCTTTTGGCTCAATGCGACGAGAACAACAAAGAACGTTCTCTGTACTATCTAAGCCGAACACTAGTGGGCGCCGAACTCAACTATACACCGATCGAGAAGACCTGTCTGGCTCTCATCTTTGCAGTTCAAAAGCTTCGGCACTATCTCCTGACGCATTCGACGAACCTCATCTGAAGAGCCGACCCGCTGAAATACTTTATGTCACGACCAATTCTCTCTGGTCGACTGGCAAAATGGGCGCTGCTCCTCTCCGAGTTCGAGATCAACTATGTGCCGCAACGGGCTATCAAAGGCCAAGCTATGGCGAATTTCCTAGCCGACCACCCAGTACCAGCCGAATGGGAATTAACAGAGGAATTCCCCGACGAAGAGATATTTCTGGTCGAAGTGCTCCCTCCGTGGGAGATGTACTTCGACGGCGCCGCGCGAAAGAATGGAGCCGGTGCCGGAGTCCTTTTCGTCACGCCAAAGGAAGATCTGCTGCCATACTTGTTCGTGCGCACCCAGATTTGCTCGAACCATGAAGCAGAGTACCAAGCTCTACTACTCGGACTTGGCATAGCGGTCAAGATGCAGTTGCCGCAGTAAAACATCTACGGCGACTCTGCTCTGGTCATGAAGCAACTGACAGGAGAGTTCGAAGTAACGAAACTCGAACTCGAACCACTTTGAAGACATGCCGGTGAACTTCTGGCCCAAATCCCGAAAGCTTCACTCCACCATGTCCCTCGCTCTGAGAATGGACCAGCCAACGCATTAGCCAGCATCGCAGCCAGTTTGGTACAGTTCGATCAACGACCAAGCCAGATTCCCATTTGCGAGCGATGGGTAATCCCTCCACCGGCTGAGGAATGAACAGAAGAAATTGAAGAGTCTCTGCCTATTTTGACTAGCCAAAATCAAACTGAGGATTGGAGAGAGGCTATCATAAACTTCCTTCGCTACAGCACGCTTCGTGTCGACTTACGAGAACAAGTTCAACTTCGTCGAGCAGCTCCAAAATGTCTTTATCCACGACATACTCTACCGGAGGTCATATGAGGGTCTACATCTTCGATGCCTGACAAAGGAAGAAGAGTCGCAAGTTCTCAAAGAGACACACAGTGGAATCTGCGGCGCGCACCAAGCTGGCCCGAAACTCCACTTACAAGTCAAACGACTAGGCTACTACTGGTCGTCGATGCTCAGAGACGCCATCGAAATGGCTGGATCGTGCAAACAATGCCAACTCCATGCCAACTACAAACACCAGGCGCTGGATCCGCTTCACCCAACGGTCGCATCATGGCCGTTCGAAGCTTGGGGGATGGACATCATAGGCCCCATCTCTCCCAAGTCCGACTCCGACAGGCAATATATCTTGGCTGCCACAGACTACTTCTCAAAATGGGCCGAAGCCGCCGCCTACCGAGAAGTAAAGGCCGTCACCGTCGTCGACTTCATCCGAACACAAATCATCTATCAGTATGGAGTCCCTCGATACATAATGATGGACAACGGTACGCCGTTCAAAAATAGATTCATGGACCGTTTCTGCGAGAAATTTTGCATACAACAGCGGACCTCAACGGCTTACAATCCAGCAGCCAACGGACTCCCAGAAGCTTTCAACAAGACACTCTGCAAAATCCTGAAGAAGACAATCGGTGCCAACAAAAAGAGTTGGGACGAGAAATTTCCTGAAGCCCTATGGGCTTACAGAACTTCGTTTCGAACACCGTCCCAGTCTACCTCATTTTCGCTGGTCTACGGCACTGAAGCAGTACTCCCTCTCGAAGTACAGCTCCCTTCCCTCCGAATTGCAATGAGAGAAGGGCTGACGACGGAGGAATGCGCCCAATTGCGACTCGCAGAGCTGGAATCCCTCGATGAACAACGACGGGAGGCACAACAACGCCTCGAGTGCTATCAATCCCGCATGACCCGAGCCTTCAACAAAAAGGTACGACTCAGGTCATTCCAAAAGGGCGACCTCGTACTCGTAGTTCGACGGCCGATGCTTTTCACCAGTAAAACTGGGGGCAAGTTCGCACCGAAATGGGAAGGGCCTTACGTAGTACAGGAAGCCTATACAAATGGCGCCTACAAGCTCATCACCTCAAACGGATCGGAACTGCCGATAACAAATGGTAAATTTCTCAAACGATTTTATCCGTAAAGAGGGCAGAAAAAACAAACAAAAAAAAGAGAAAGGAAGAGAATTGAAAAAAAAAGAGTCTGTATTTCTCATTACGAATTGTAATGTAAGTACAATATAGGTCTCGCAACAAAAACACGCGAGACCACAAAAAAATCCTGTCAAAAAGATCGAGGGTAGAAAGATTACAAATTTCCCCAGGTTAGAAAAAAAAAGAGCAGAGTGTGCCAAAATCGGGGAGATCATAATTCAAAGTCGACCACCCAATGTCGCAGCCGCGCCACCTCGGCATGAACTTCCTCCAGTTCACGCGCCTCAGCCTCGCTAAGAACAGGCCTTGCACAGACAGAATCAAGCTGTGCCTACAACGCTGAGGATTCCACTTTGATGGCATCGAGTTCGGAACGAGCAGAAGCAATTTCAGCAGCGGAAGAATCGAGTCGCCCCTCAATAGCTGCCAGACGTTCACGGAGTACCATCTGCTCGAACTCCGCAGCTTCGCGCTCAACTTGACACCGGTCCAAATCCACGGTCACAGTGTCGTGCCGACAGTTCACCTGCCGGATGGTTTGTGTAAGCTCGGCTTCGACAGCACGACGCTCGGACAGACTGAGTTTCCCGGCGACAGAACTGCGCAGTTGCTAAAGATAATCCGCTTCCCGAGTGAAATCCTCTACCCACTGCTCTAAAATGGAAGTCTCGACGCCAACCACTCGCAGATGCTCCAGGAAGGCGCGGGTGTCGGCCACAAGCACGAGAGAACAGGGATCTTCAGCAGGTGCCAAGACCAACTGAACGAACCTCGCCCACAGGCCTAGCGCAGACTGCTGCATCCACTCCTGCGACATCGCCGAAAGGGGAAGCGACGGCGACTGAAAGGGAGCAAAAGAAGGCCGAAGCCGCAAACAGTTAAAAAAAAAGGGAGAAAGAATGGAAGGAGAAAGTAATGAGTATGTACCGACGGGAGCCGCGCAGTAGAGGAATTCTTGCTGACGAGTCGACGACCGAAATGCAGTAACTCTCTCCCCTACACCGAGGGTTGCCTCTTCATTACTCGAAGGATCCCTCATACACGATCCCTCCCTCGGAGTTACGGACGCTGGACAACCCATGTCAAAAGTAGGAGTCTGAAACTCGGTCCCAGCTGCCCCGTCTAAAGGCGGAGAAGACCCTTCGCCATCACTCGAGATGAGCATTGGACACTCGGCTGCACCTGCCACCAATCCACCAACGACGGCGGCGACAGGGGTCCCTTCTCCAACCCATCTCAATCGCCGGTTACCCTCCGAGGTGACGGGAGACAGTGGATCGTCTGAATATAGAGGGGACGAGCCCGCATGAAGAAAGGGGGTGATCGTAAGCGCGTCAGCAGGTTGCACCGGGGACTCTTCGGCTACCTGCGGCTGAGACTGAGGTGACGGCATTGGCACCACCTCCAGCCCCACAGCGGTCTCTCCAATTGATGGAGCAACAGACCCGCAGACGGGTCGTACTTCCTCAACGTTCCCTCTTGACTCCAACATGCCAACCGCCAGAGGATGAATGGCACGGAGAGGAGTCCAGGGCCTACACAGAGGCGGGTTGAAAAAAGACACGAGGGGGCTTTGCCTTCTTCCTCCTCGGAGCAGCCTTCTTCGGTGAAGCCACCGATTCTACGATCGCCTTCCATTTGTCTATGGATGCTCCCTCTATTGGCGAAGAGGTCGAGCTTGGCCGGCTAGCTTCCGCTACTGAAGGAGCCTCTCTGATGACGACCCCTGGCGTCGATGCCTTCCTCTTTACAGCAGCCTTTCTCGGTATGTTTTTCTTCTTAGGCACCGATCTGCTGGTGAATTTTTGCCACTCCCGCTTCACAAAAGAGAAGGATGAGAAAAGAAAAAAAAAAAAAAAAAAAGATGGTAGTGTTACCTCAAAAAGGGGTATAACTGTTTCGAGCCAAGACTCTCGAAACAGAGCCGTCACCCCCAGGTCGGAGCTCGGGCTCACGAAAGGCGGCACCTCCACCATGCCAAGAGGGAAGACACTCCCGGCCTACCAGAACTCAACTAAGGCCGCTACTGAAGCCGCCCTACGTTGGTCGCCAATCAGAATGCCCGGTAAATCCTGACAGAACCCGAACTGGCGAGCGAACCAGTGCAGGCTATATGGATCCACGATCAATTGGTCACGCTGCCGCAACACGAGACGGGCAGCTCGTAAACAACGGAAATATTCTACTTCAATTCGCGAGGCATAATGACCAGGCTTGTCAACGATCGGGCCCGGAGGAAGAGCTTGAGACGGATACCAGCACTGTACTCCGTCGCGCCAGAATAATCCGCGAGCTTCTTCCCTGGTATAGGCACGACAGTGGTCCGGGTTGCGGTAAATCATCATTAGAGGCCGCTCGCCACCTGAAGGGTCAACTCCGTGGATGCCAAACCACTGGGCGAGCCACGTATAGACATACGGCCACGGGATCCTCCCACACAAGGAGCTGTTGAGTCCCCGGTAAAGACCGGCCAAAGTCGCGACGGCCAGATTACATTTCTTGCCGCTCGCTAAATAACATGCCATTTTGAAGACAGTGAATCTTAACATACTCCCTGGCAGGGGTGACAAGATCCCAGCTAATCACTAGCAAGAGGACTAATCAATGTAATATAGACTTAGGTTAAGTCCGAATATCGTCCCACAAGGACCAAACTAATAGATAATTGCTTTTCTAGTTTAAAAACGAAAGTTTGAGAAATCAGTTGGGAATGAGTGATAAAAACATAAAGTAAAACTAATTTACCTAATCCTATAGAGATCAAGAAAGGGCTTTTGATCAAATCTGTATGGAAAAAGGCATTGGGAATCCAATTCCCTCCCTAGGCAATTCTGAGATTGAATAGAAGTTGAGCTTTGGAAATCAATTTCTGACAAGCTTATAAAACCATGGCTACAATCCGCATCGGCATCACCTGTTTCTATCTCCTAGAGTAAACCTAGCTAGCATGATTGACCCTACTTGATAGCATAAACATGAAGCTCATTGTGTCATAGGCAGATCAACTAATCCAACAGGGTATTACTTTAAGGTCGAGGATTAACCCAAGGATTAGTGATCTTCCTAGTGCATAAAATCATAAATATTTGTAAAATCCTATCACCATGTCATACCTTAAGCCTAGCGTCACCTTATAACCAGTACATAGCCAGACAGTACGTATGAATCAAGAATTAACAACATGGAAAACTCATTCATCCACCAAATTAAAAACCAAATACATTATAAAGTATCAATCTTATTACAAGCCTAGGGAGTGATGGACTCCCAACATAAAAGACTACTCCATTCTGAAAGTTAAAGAACAAAATAAGATCTTGAATACAACCATGAAGAATAAAAGAAAGATAAACTAAGTACAAACTTCCCTTGAGAAGGATCTACTTGTTGAACATGGCTTCCAATGGCTGCTTCTCCTCGCCTCAAAAGCTACAATAGGACGTTTCCTTTGCCTCTCAAGACTCTCTCTAAACTAATATATAAAACTGAATAAAAAATTGACTATGGAATACAAAAACTCAAACTAAAACTTGATGTTTTGAGCTCTGCCTCGGACCCCTATTTATACTTGAAACTCTGTCCAGACCTTGTAATTTTAGCTTCTGTCCAGGGGTGTGAATTGTGTCTTCCCGACTTCAGAATTGGATGAAATTACATCAGGACCTTCATTCTATAGTCCTTCCCTTGTTCACGAAATTTGAATCCATTCTGAGTTGGGAAACTCGAGATATAATGAGAGGAAGTTGCCTGGTTTCTGCTGCTAATTTCTGCACTAGGTCCACCAATTTGGAGATGTGAAACTCGAGAAGCCTGGCTTGGATTGGCCTGAATTTTTGTGACAATATCCTCGGTAGCACTAGGAAGCTTCGTTCCAAGTTTGGCTTCAATTAGAGTTCGGGAACTCCATGTATGCTCTCTCCAAATTTCGGATTTATCTCCTTCCTTTTGCAGCATATTCCTATTTTGAGTTAACTTCTTCTCTTTGACCACTCAATGCACCTGGACTCAAGTATATTACCTTAAACTCTTCGTGGAAACCTTCCTTAGAAGTTTGAGACTCCTTCTCCCAAGTTTGGATTCGATTTGATTGCAGGTTCCCGAGATTTTTGCATCTTAGTGTGGCTGAGTAATTGGCGCGGTCGCGCCAAAATAAGCTTAAAAATGGCGCGGTCGCGCCACTGGAGCAGAGTACTTGTTTGGAAGGAGTTCTGGTCGTGTTTGGCAGCTTTCAGGGTCCATTGTGACGTGGTTGCGCTGTTTTCTGGCGCGGTCACCAATTTCTTGCGCGGTCGCGCCAATTTCTGGCGCAGTCGCGCCAATATCTGGCGTGGGCGCGCCAGATTTTGCCTTCTTACAGGTGCGGTCGCACCGGTCTCTGCAATATTGTACCTTTATGCACTAAAATCATCATATCTTCTTTATTTTATCTCTGATTTCGATAATTCTTATTGTGTTGGACTCCTGAGAGAGAAAAGATTAATATGAGATATATTTCATGATTTTATGATGAATATTGACTCCAACATGTAATTTCTAATCCCAATTGAGGCCTAAAAATAGTGTCTTTTGGACACTTATCACAACCCCAAACTTAAACCTTTGCTCGTCCACGAGCAAAACTAAAAGAAAAAAATAAACAGAACCAGAATTATGATAAATCCTCAAACTCAAAGTTTAAGAAAAATCAGTGGGGTTACCCTTTCGAAGCACCAATCAAAGATTACTCATTCCAACCTCTCCTATTGTTGGTTATCCTGCTTAGTCAAGGCACGATCAAGCTATCTTCCACCATACATACCATTTTCCCATGCATGTGAGCAGTTTAAATTGAACAACATAAGGCAACCATCAGTCTAATCTCCACTAACATGAAGGAATTTCAAAATTATGATCAAAAGGTCTTCTATAGGTTGCAATGGGGCATGGGGCATGGGCTAGGAAAAAAATTAAGGATAAAATTTTAGGGTCAGTCCTCCTCCTCATATCCATGTCCCATCTTCCTAAGTATGAACCATCTCTGATTGTAGCACACCACCCCAAACTTAAAAATTTGCTTTGTCCTCAAAGCAATCAAATAAAACAAAGATATTTGCAATTTCTCCTTGAGCCCAAACACTACATTCCTCAAGGAAAAGCTCAGTTTATTTATTTATTTATTTTTAGCCTTTTTTTTTTCTTTTTTTCCATTGGCTTTGTTTGGAGTCTAGCTTACCTTGCCGGTTGACTCAGAGTCCCTAAGCTTGCTGAGGCCCGAGACCCGGTGCACACACAAGGTGGCCTTCCCCCTAACTCAGCAATTTTTTATTTTTTTTTTTTTCACTTTTCCACTCAGATATTCCAACACCTTTTTCTTTCATCTTGCTACTTCTTTCCTCTCCTTTTCAAAGAATTTCTATAACCTTCACTCATCCCTCCTTATTTCTCCATTACTTCAGATTTTTGTCCATGCTCATTCAATCAGAACACTTCAATAATTTGGAGAAATATGGGTCAGTAAGAAACAAGTTTATTCAGCACAAAGGCTGGTTCATGTAATGTGGGAATTGAAAATAAAGCAGGGATCTTTTTGGCTCAAAATGTTTGACAAAAGGTGATGCATCTTGTGCATTAAAGTGGGTGGCTCAAAAAGGCTCAAACGGTTCAAAACAAGTACCTAGATCATTTCATAATTTTGAAAAACCTATCTTCGTTTCGCTTCGATCTTCCTTCTGGTTGGTTTTATTGTACAAAATAAACATGCTCAATGCATACAACCAAACAAACCACTTTCCAAGATAACTTTTCTCATGCCAAAAACCAAACATTCAAACAAATATATTTCTCAAGAAAAAGAATGAGACCTATCTTCTCAATCCACAAATCAGAGTTCCCATAGAAATTTTTCAAAAAGCTTTTCAGATTTAGAAACACTCTTCTGGTCTTGACTCAAAACAAAAAAAAACAAAAACTAACCAATCAAATCTAACTAAACAATGAAAACCAACTAGACTTTGAAATCCGAGTTTCCCACCCCAACCTTAAAAATTTGCATCATGCTCAATTTAATCAAATGAGATAGAGGGTAAGAAACTTCCCATAGAACGTTGGTTGTTTGACCTTCTAGAGGCACCATGTGGAATTCGAACTTGATCTGCCTTCATTCTTGACCAAAAAGTGGTTAGAACCATTCAAAGCACAAAATTATTGCAAACAAATTCAAAAATTTATGAAATTCAACCAAGGCCTATAAATCATAAATATAAACATGTCAGAATTGCAATGGAATGATTCTGAGTTACGGATCCTTGGAAATTGATCAAACATGTGGCGCGGCCGCGCCAAAATTTGGCGCGGGAGCGCATCCTTTTCCTTCATAAATTGAAATTTTGAATGCAAAATTTAAAAATTCCACTTGGAACATGTTTTTAAGGTTCAGAGGTGCACAATAAAATAGGTTTGATGAATTTTCATCAAGGGAAGTGAAAGATACACAGATATGAAAACTTGGTAGCAAATCTGAAATTCTGGGCAGAAAGTGAGTTGGAGATATTTTGCAAGCATTGTATCTCCCTAACCACTTATCATCTAGAGTTGAAAAAAGGCTTCCTGGAAAGTACTAAGTATGAACTTTAATTTCTTTAAAATAGTTTTCCTAGGATCTTTACAGAAAATTTTAGAAATCAGCTCAAAGACAGCAAGATGGTAATGTTTTCAACCCATAAATTTTCCCAGAAAACAGTTTTAACTACCCAAGTTGAGCAGTCATAACTTCCTTTCTACTTAATGAAAATTCCTCAAATATGGCCCTATTTTATCTACTAAGTGACATCTTGAACTACTTACCTTTCCTTGGTGGGTTTCACTTCCAGATTTTTCAGAATTTGGCTCCAAAATTGGCTGCTAGAATAGAGTTGCTGCTGCACTGCTTTTCTGCACAGAGTTTACCTGAGTGTTCTGATGGCTTTTCTTTTGAAGGAAGCTGTTGTGAATGGTTGGGAATGATAGTCCCAACTTCCTTCTTCTGATATCTGCATTTAGACTTTGAAAAACACGTCTAGAAATACATCAAGTAGAGCTGTAAAAATGGCTTCATGCAACTCCAAATTCCAAATTTTTCAAGGACAGGTGCCAAAGACAAATTTTTTTTTTTTTTTTTCTGGTATATATTCGAACCAAACAAATTTAAAATACTAACCTAGCATGAGTAAAACAAAACTAGACCTAAGATCTAAGATTCACACAAAGTGATTATTCAAAGAAAAAGAACAATTGAAAAAAAAAACTAAACTAACTTACCTACCATGGGTTGCCTCCCATGAAGCGCTAAGTTTATGGTCCTCAGCCAGACCAGTACCATCATTCCACCAGGATCAAAAGGAAAGTTCAATTCAAATCCATTCATCATGACTTTTCTTCCCTTGCAATGCTTTGTGGTGGACCAACCAAATTTTGATGTTGAGCTGAAAATCCTTTCTTTTGACATTGTGGCTTCTAAGAAGTAGATCTTCAAACATATCAGCCACTCCTTCATCCTCTTGTCCAGCCCTAATAAAATTTTTAGTTGTAATTTTGGGCTAAGTGTATAAGGTGGGATGATGAAAAAGTCTAAATCAAAGGAGATCCCTATCTCTTCTTTTTTCTCTACCCAATTCTCTACTGGCTTTTCAGGGGAAGGTTCTATGATAGAACCTATGGTTTCTTCTTCCTATCCTTCATCTAATTCTTCAGCTATGGTTTCTTTTTCAGCCTCTAATGATTTTTCTTCTTGCTGGGTTTTCTCTTCTACCTCTTCTACATTCACAGCTATCTCAGCCATGGGTTTTTCTTCTTTGACCTCATTCACTACTGCCATGCTTTCTTCTACAACCACTAATGCTTGTAGTTCTCTCTCAATTAGTTGAAAGATCAGTAATGGGATGAATTTTTCCTCCACCTCAGCTACTATCTCTGCATTTGGTTCTTCCTCATCCTCTAAATCATAGAGGCACACACTCTCTTCCAAGGTTTCCTTTGGTTGAGGCTTTTCTAGGATCTCTCCATTCATAAAGGGTATGGACTGTTCTACTTCTTCAATTAGTTCTTCCTCATCCTCTAATTCTTGTAGATCTTGCTCTTCTGGATTCTCTTGAAGATAATCTAACCACCTTACTAGGTCCTCCCATTCTTGAGTGGTATGAACTGTGACCGGCTGCTTTTTTGAGTGAATATTTGCATGCATTGTTTGAATTTCTGCATACTTTGTTCGCAGCAACTTCCTGTCTTCCCCCCATTCACCTGTGGTGGTTATTGGCTCCTCCTTTTCTTGGTTGTATGAAATGCCATATGGGTCTAACCTGCAGGAATTAGACTCAGTTAGAAAAATCAGATCTAGAAATTAAATGGCGTACATTCGTAGCATGGTTACCTCCACACACATCACAAAAATAATTCAAAGAATTCCTTTGTAATTCCAATATATCACCTTGCAATTTGAGTAAATCAAGTTGAGTTTGCATGCTAGGCGTATCATCATGGTGGGTGGGGGAATTATAAGAGTGGTCAAAAGGACTACATGGTTGTTCATAAGAATCACATGGCATATGAAAATTGCTAGAATGCTGAAAAGAATTCCATGCTTGATTTGGGTAAGAAAAATCATTATACTCCTCAAGGTGTCTCCTTCCATATGTGGACTTATGCAAACCAAAATCCATGCACACAACACATCAGTCCACCAAAAATAAAAATAAACAGAAAAAAAAGAAAACAGAATATACACGCAATGCTCTAGTTTTAAACACGTGTAATTACTATTAAAACATTGAACCCCGGGAACGGCGCCAAAAACTTGATGCGATCCCAGCTAATCACTAGCAAGCGGACTAATCAATGTAATATAGACTTAGGTTAAGTCTGAATATCGTCCCACAAGGACCAAGCTAATAGATAATTGTTTTTCAAGTTTAAAAACCAAAGTTTGAGAAATCAGTTGGGAACGAGTGATAAAAACAGAAAGTAAACTAATCTACCTAATCCTATAGAGATCAAGAGAGGGCTTTTGATAAAATCAGAATGGAAAAAGGCATTGGGAATCCAATTCCCTCCCTAGGCAATTCTGAGATTGAATAGAAGTTGAGCTTTGGAAATCAAATTCTGACAAGCTTATAAAACCATGGCTACAATCCGCATCGGCATCACCTGTTTCTATCTCCAAGAGTAAACCTAGCTAGCATGATTGACCCTACTTGATAGCATAAACATGAAGCTCATTGTGTCATAGGCAGATCAACTAATCCAACAGGGTATTACTTTAAGGTCGAGGATTAACCCAAGGATTAGTGATCTTCCTAGTGCATAAACTCATAAATATTTGTAAAATCCTATCACCATGTCTTTCCTTAAGCCTAGCGTCACCTTATAACCAGTACATAGCCAGACAGTAAGTATGAATCAAGAATTGACAACATGGAAAACTCATTCATGCACCAAATTGAAAACCAAATACATTATAAAGTATCAATCTTATTACATGCCTAGGGAGTCATGGAATCCCAACATAAAAGACTACTCCATGCTGAAATTTAAAGAACAAAACAAGATCTTGAATACAACCATGAAGAATAAAAGAAAGATAAACTAAGTACAAACTTCCCTTGAGAAGGATCTACTTGTTGAACATGGCTTCCAATGGCTGCTTCTCCTCCTTGCCACAAAAGCTACAATAGGACGTCTCCTTTTCCTCTCAAGACTCTCTCTAAACTAATATATAAAATTGAATACAAAATTGACTGTGGAATACAAAAACTCGAAGTAAAACTTGATGTTTTGAGCTCTGCCTCGGACCCGTATTTATACTTGAAACTCTGTCCAGACCTTGTAATTTTAGGTTCTGTCCATGGGAGTGAATTGTGTCTTCTAGACCTCATAATTGGATGAAATTATATCAGGACCTTCCTTCTATAGTCCTTCCCTTGCTCACGAAATTTGAATTCATTCTGACTTGGGAAACTTAGATATGATGAGAGGAAGTTGCCTGGTTTCTGCTGCTAATTTCTGCACGGGGTCCACCACTTTGGAGATGTGAAACTCGAGAAGCCTGGCTTGGATTTGCCTGAAGTTTCTTGAAAATATCCTCTGTAGCACCAAGAAGCTTCGTTCCAAGTTTGGCTTCAATTGGAGTTTGGGAACTCCATGTATGCTCTCCCCAAATTTCGGATTTATCTCCTTCCTTTAGCAACAGATTCCTATTTTGAATTAACTTCTTCTCTTTGACCATTCAATGCACCTGGACTCAAGTATATTACCTTAAAATCTTCGTGGAAACCTTCCTTAGTCGTTTGAGTCTCCTTCTCCCAAGCTTGGATTCAATTTGATTGCAGGTACCCGAGATTTTCGCAACTTAGTGTGGCTGAGTAATTGGCGCGGTCGCGCCAAAATAAGCCTAAAAATAGCACGGTCGCGCCATTGGAGCAGAGTACTTGTGTGGAAAGAGTTCTGGTCGTGTTTGGCAGCTTTCAGGGTCCATTTGGCATGGTCGCGCTGTTTTTTGGCGCGATCGCGCTAATTTCGGGCACGGGCGTGCCAGATTTTGCCTTCTTACTGGTGCGGTCGCGCCGGTCTCTGCAACATTGTACCTTAAAATCATCATATCTTCTTCATTTTAGCTCTGATTTCGATGATTCTTGTCGCGTTGGACTCCTGAGAGAGAAAAGATTAATCTGAGACATATTTCATGATTTTATAATGAATATTGACTCCAACATGTAAATTCTAATCCCAATTGAGGCCTAAAAATAGTGTCTTTTAGACACTTATCAAGGGGAAGAATGAAAAGGCAAATCCACAAGGACAAGAATGCTGCCAGATACACCTCATCCGCAAGTTTGTCAGGAACCCCGAGCTCGACCAGAGGTTGATTCAACAGCGATGACCTGTCGCAGCTCGTGAGACCGCAAGCCTTCTCACGATCAGCCCATGGGTCCTCCGAGGGCTGGACGCCCTCTTCGGGGCGAAACCAAAAAGACGCCCATTCGGACATCTGGAGTCCGGCGATGCCGTCCGCCTTCGAAGGGTCGAATAGGCGGTAGTAAGCAAGGGTCAGATATTTGATGCTTTCTGGCAGCTGAAGAATCCGGCCCTGGAGGAAATCCTCAACAGACGGAAACGTCTCATCGAAGACGCTCCCAGCAATAGGTAGACCACCGAGATGATGCATATCCCATAAGGAGATGGATAGCTCGCCCTCCCATGTAAAGATGGAGTTGGTGGAAGAACACCAAACTTCCATGAAAGCGTTGACGATGTTGCTACAGCAATGGAACCGATTCATCGACGCTCGAATGGCGTGGAGGAGACAAGTATGGAGAACGACGTCTGCCCATTCGAAATAGAAAGGCACATGCTGGGGGCTCAACGCCTCCACCGATTCGGCCTCCCAAGGACCGAACCGATTGCTGTCGATGAAGAGTTTCGGTTCTGAATAACGAATCAAGGTGTCATGCATGGGACTCAACAGAATGGTGCCCGTAGTCTGGTGCGGGGATGACAAAGTTTCGCTGACCCCGGGGAGAAAGCAAATTTGGTCGTCCGCATCGACAACAGGACGACTCCAAAGATCGCAAGAAGCCTTGAGCAGAGGCACATGCACGTCGTGACTGCCAAAAGCTGACGGCTTCCAAAGAGGCAGCAGCAGTCGTCTCCGGTCTCCGTTTACAGTGCCAATTTGCAAACATTCTTGGCGAACACCCCATACGGTCGCCTGGGCGGTCGAAAGAACAAGGCCGAGGAAGGAAACAGAAGCTGATGGGGGAGACATCTGCAAGCACCATGCCCAAAATCAGGTACGCAATTCATTCCTATTCCAATTCAAAAAAAAAAATGTGTGTTCACCTCGCCGTTCAAAAAAAAAAAAAGGGTGAACAGCGACAAAACAAAATCAAAGTCGCGAAAAAAAAAAAATATATACACTTCGTCTCGATGGCCAAAACAAACATCGTCTCGAGACGACGCGCAATCACAGAGAATAGCGCGACAACAGCAAGAAACCTCGCGGCCAAAAAACCGGAGGCGAACAAATTGGGTTCGTCAATGCTCAACGACCAACTTGAGCAGAATGGAGAACTCGACATCTTGCACAAGCACCAGACGTTTGCATTTCGAATCCCAGTATCGGACGATGGAGTTGGACGGGAAACGAATGCCGCGAATCAATACGTAGCGGCTGAGTCGAGCATAATTTAAAATCACTGGCCAGAAGTAAAGCAGGGTGTAACCAAACGACGCCCGACGACGGGGCTGAATGCACTCAGACGAAATCAGGTATGTAACTCTTTTAAAAAAAAAAACAAAGAAAAGAGAGAGAGACTGCGACAAAAAGAAGCCATCGCAAGAAAAAAAAAGCAAGCGACAAAAAGAAGCAGTCGAAAAAAAAAAATGAGCGGCGACAAAAAAGAGTCGTCGCAACAAAAAAAAGAGAGTGGCAGATAGTCTATACAACTTCTATGGCAATCATGGCCAGCCGCGATTGCGCGGGCACCAAGACTTGGTGACCAAGCCAAAGATATCGGCGTAATACCAAACCACCTGACAAACCAGCCGGACCCCATCAAATCAAAGTTCCGATGCTCGACAGGTCAAACAAAAGCTCATCTCCAGGCGACTTCCCGGCGATCAAGCCGACCGATGCTAAAACAACAACAGTATTCGGCGACCGAGCTGGACGCGACACACACTCTCAAGCCAACGAAACGGAGGCCGCAAAGATAACTCAACATTCTGGATACCTATCTAGGGCCCTTGAAAAAAAAAAAGAAGCGAAACAAAAGAAGAACTTACTCGGCGATAGCGTTCCTTAGCCGGCATGAAAGGAGCCCGATCATCTATATCAATCAGATGGCCGACCCCAACAGCGCCCGGGGAAGCCAGTTCAAAAAAAAAAAGGTACGCATCAAAAACTTGAAAGAAAAAAAAACAAACAGCTCTAAAATAGCAAGAGAGCCAAAAATGGACTGCAACAAAAAGAAGTCGTCGTAACAAAAAAAAACAAAAAGGGAAGAAGTTGAAAAGGATAGGAGAGAAAAAGAAGAAGAAAGAGCGAAGAAGAAAGGAAGAAAGAAAAGAGTGGGACCCCGGCTGACTCGAACTCAATACGAGGTTGCTGGGAGAGAAAAAAAAGAAAAAAAAAAGGCTTTTAACAGTACCATTCAACCCTAGTCTGAAGAAGGTTCTTTGACGCAAAGGCGGAAGCGACAAAGCTGAGATTCACGGGAAGAAACGGCGATTCAGGTCTTCGCCGACAAGCGATTCTCCGGAACTCAAAAGCACGGATGATCTTCAAACCCTAATTCATGAACACACATAGGACTTCAAGACGCAGATGCTCAAGGGTCGAACGAACACGAAAGGGTTACGCTACTAGGGTTGTACGATGAAGTATACGGGACTCAAAGAGCGCTACTTATCGAGGAAGTCGAAAGGTTTCCTTCGTTTCGAGGAAAGCAACAGTCCCTTTTCAAAAGGGATTTGATCAATTCCATACAAAATTTCCCTCATGATGAAATTCTATATGGGGACCCGGCCAAGTGACAGTCCCGGGATCATTAACAAGTTCAGGTGGGCCCCACTCTTCAGAATCGCTTTGGCCTATGAAAAGAGCCTGATTGCAAGCCAAGGAGGGAGAAGCGAAATCGCGATGCAAAACATTTCCAGAGTCGTGCGGAGCTAGCAGAAGGTCGCAGAACTTCATTTGAAAATATTACAGTATCGAAAATCCAGTAGAATTACGATGAAGAAGTCTCCAAAGCCACGCCGCTCAGCCTGTGCGGCTCTCCCAGCTTCAACAGACAGAATTGTAGAAGAATTTACATAGGTCGATAGACTCCGCCTTATTCGTATTTGACGAATCCGGGAAAGCCAATCAAACCAAGGTTGTCGAAAATCGCAGAAGTCGTCTGAGTTTACCGACAACATCTTCTTCGCGGAATTAGAGTGCCTCTACCAGTTCCTCCTGAAGCCACTCTCCGCCATGGCAATCAAGTGTCGACTCTCTGCCTGAGTACCTTCCTCCGTTCGGGAATGTTCGCTCTATGTCGTACATTCGTACACAAAAAAAATAAAAAAACAAAAAAAATAAAAAGTATACAGAGTGTACAAAATATATACTTGTCCTAAAAAAGCAAGAGGAAAGAATACGTACACAAGAAGACAAACAACCCTAAAAGAGTAAGAGGGTAAATATATAAAAAACAAAAAAGGGGTGTGTGCGTTGTGTTCATCTTCACAGTTCGAGACTCGTTCGCTCTCTCAGAACGAACAAGTCTCGAAGGGGCCAATCTGTACGCACCAAAATGGGCGTGGCCCAAATTCAGCAAGCCCAGGAGTCCATCAACCCAGCAACCGAAGTTCGTGGATAGGCTTCACTAACTCTCGACGCCGCTCAACTTGGTCCATAGCGAAGTCCACTCGCACCGCCGCATCAGCAGCGCAGTTGACATCCTCGTCATCGGTAAACTGGAGAACCTGCACCAGTCACCAATCGGAGTACATGTCAGCCTTACCCTGTCATCAACAGAAGGAGGGAAAGAAGGCCGCGATCTCGGTTCTTCTCATCTTCCCCTCTTCTTCCTCAACTTCCTCAACGAAAGGAGGATCTCGATCCTCTTCCTCAGGCGATTCCTCAACAACTCCAGAGGATCAACTACAAAAAGCCGAAGACTCCCTACTACAGGGGTCGGAAAATTTTCTACTAGAGAAGCCCTTTCGAATCACCGAAGTCAAGCAGTTTGCCACTCGTCGTTCCACCAGTTCACTCGGAGCAGCTCTACACGACTACCAGCAGCGTCATAAGTCGATACGCGTGGAGCACAAATACCTCCGTCCGACCGACCAAAGCCAAAAAGTTCATGCACACTCGTTCCTACAACTCAAGTTCGACGTTCGTTCGCGGAAGCTTGAACTTCACCAAATTCACACGGAGATCGAATCAGAGGATTATTAGGAGATTGTACTCGCATTCCTTGATAAAAAATACACCCTATAACACAAATTATTTTGTTATAATTGATATATTCTCTTGGTCACGCCTCTGCACGGACCGGCGGATTTTTGGTGAAACAGATTTGGCATCCCCGGTGGGACCTTTCCTACCTCTCATGTCCGTCTCCGTAAAAAAAAAAAATCCCCAACCAACGCCACGGCCAGCAACGCCACTAACGGCAATAACAACAACAACAACAACAACAGGGGCAAGCAAACTGCCTCTTTGAGCTCTGTTCTGCCGCACCTCGTCGCGACCGCAAGTTCAACCGCAGGAGTTCGCGGACCTGCTGCCGCATCTCCGGCCAATATCCATGCTCCTACCTCTCCACCACCGGCCACTCGCCTAGTAATAAGGGCTATGGCCAGGAATTTGTCCACCGGACAAGCTCCCTTCCGCGTGACGCGCGCCGTCCAAGTGCCTTATTCGTGCCACAGGCTACCGCGGCCTCCAACAAACCAGTTGCGGTTGCCGCCAAACTGCTACCAACGATGACCAGACCAACATACTTGGTCGTCGCTGCCTCACCCCCTCCTAGCAGCCAGAATGTCAGTCCGACACAGTCACCACCTTCACAGAGAAGCTCTATCGTGCCCACCCTGGTGCAACGATACGAACAACAAGGAGGAGTTTCTACGTCCTCCTCGGGAAGGACACGCACATCACCAGCCTCCTCCGTACAGAGGATGTCGGCCGCTGATAACTCACCGATTGTGCTAGTCTCACACGACCTTCTGGCCGCGCTCAATGTCGTAGCCGGTCCACCTCCCATCCGCTCACCCCGTCGACAAACATCGACGATCTCTCCCGCCGCAACATCGTCTCTCCTTCCTAGCCGGATCTCACCGACGGCCGCTGCCACAAGCCGGTCGCCTCTAACAGCCACCACACAACCGAGAACCTCGACAACCGCTTCTCCAATGCAGTCGCTGACTAAAATCTCATCACTCCAAGCCTCGCCGAAAACAAATAGTTCGGCGCAGCCCGTCAGAATGGCCGCTATGACAACTTCGGCCAAAACAGTCGTCAACAATTACATAGAAGAAGCAATCTAAGACGCCAAACAAAGAATGGAAAGCAATGAAACTGAAACAAAAGGTAAAGTTACCAAAAGATAAAAACCAAGGATAAAATGAAGGATCCAGAAGATAAAAAACCTAATTTTTGTTTTTTAGTTTATATATTTTATAATGCTTAAGACTCGGGTGAGAGTCTCTCTATGAACTTATGTAAGAAATCTTCAAAGTTGTGAGGAGAAACATCATTTTGTTAGCATATCTTTTATAGTTTGTGTCATCTAATCGATCCAACTTCATAAGGTCTTGATTCATGATCTTGAGTGATGTCACACTGATTATAAAGAAGTCATGTTGGAGAAAAATTATTCCTTAAGATTTTTTAGAAATTTGATGAAGAATAGTCTCTGTTAGAGCGTGTATGCATCAAAATATGCATGGCCCAAATTCGACAAGTCCAGGAGTCCACCAATCCAACAAACAAGGATCGTGGGTAGGCTTCAACGATTCTCAAAGTCATCTGATGCAGCCCATCGTGAAATTCATTTTTATTGCCGCGTGATCGGTACATTTGGCATCTTCGTCACCGTGATGCATCGAGTCAGCACTTGTCAGCATGTCTCGTTGGCTCATCTCACAACTCAGTGATCAACGACTAAGCCTCTAACGGTGGAAACCAGAATAGCAAAGTTTCCTGGTCTTCCTCCTCTCTCAACTACAGCAGCGGTAAGGGGATCGTGATCCCTTTTCTCAGCCAACGTTCCTCAATAGCTACACAGACAGGCTACAAATATCCAGAAGCTCCCTGTCCCAAGGGTTGGAAAAACTTAAGTTCGACAGCCTCCTTGCCGAGAAGAAAACTCCACTCGCAGGAGCTTTCGAATCAGAGAAGTCAAGTAACTCGCAGTCCGTCGCAACTCAACAGTTCAACCGGAGCAGCTCTACACGTTCGTCGGCAACATCACAAGTCGAAATACATGGAACACAAATACTTCCGTCTGACCGACCAAAGCCGTCACCGCTCGTGCACACTCGTTCCAAAACACGGAGTTCGTCGCCAACTCGCTAGAAACTGAAGCTTCACCAAATTCACACGGAGATCGAATCAGAGGAAGTTTAGGAGAGTGAACTCGCATTCTTTGATACAAAACACACCCTGTAACACAAATTTATTCTAAAGTAATTGAAATATTCTCTCGGTCGCGCCTCTTCGCAGACCGGCGGATTTTTGGTGAAACAGATTTGGCATACCCAGTGGGACCTTTCCTATCTCTCATCTCCTTCTCCGTCCAACCAAAAAAAAAAAACTCAACCTCAGCCATGGCCAGCAACGCTAACAACGGCAACAACAACAACAACAACAGGAGCAAATAGATTGCCTCCTCGAGCTCTGCTCAACCACGCCCCGCCGCGACTGCAAGCTCAACCACTGAAGCTCCCAGACCAGCTGCCGCATCTCCAGCCGACTTCCGCGCTCCTACCTCTCCACCACCGGCCACTCGCCTAGTAACAAGAGCTCTGGCCAGGAGTTTGTTCATCGGACAGGCTCCCTTCATGCGTGACGCGCGCCGTCCGAGCGCCGTCTTCATACCACCAGCTGTCGCGGCCTCTGCAAAAGCCACCGAGGCCTCTGCAAAACTGATGCCAGCAATGACCAAGCCAACATATTTGGCCGTCGCTGCATCTCCTCCTCCTTGCAGCCCGACTGTCAGCCCAGCACAGTCACCGCCTTCGCAGAGAAGCTCTATCGTTCCCACCCTGGTGCAACGATACGAGCAACACGGGGACATCTCATCCTCCCCCGCGGCAAGAACATCATCGGTCTCCTCCGTACAGAGAGCGACGGCCACAGACACCTCACCGGTCGTGTTGGTCTAGCACGACCTCTTGGCCGCACTTAACGCAGCAGCGGGACCACCACCCATCCGTTCACCTCGCCGACAGACATCGGCGACCTCCCCTGTTGCGACATCACCCATTCCGTCTCACCGACTCTCACCGGTGGCTGCCACCGCAAGCTAGTCACCTCACTGAGCCATTTTCCGTGATCAACCTGCGACTAGCTCTTTCGACTGGTCACCCACAGCGATCTCCTCTCTGACGCCGACGACCACCTCTCTGATGCCGTCGCCGGTAACAACTTCATCACGCCAAGTCTCACCGAAGACAAATCCCTCGGCGCAAACTGTCAAAATGGGCGTAATGACAACTTTGGCTTAAACAATCGAAGAACAGTTAGCCGAATTGCAGGCTGCGCTCAAGGAGCAAAGTGAGCAGTTGCGCATCAAAGACGCGCAGCTCGCAGCTCGTGACCTCAAAATCACGAGAATGCTAGAACGGTTCGAGATGGGCACAAATAGGTGTCCAAAAGACACTTATTTATGCATGATTTGATGAGCATAAACTCCCATTTTGAGTTAATTATTAGCTTGAAAATGACTTATATAACTCAATTCTACGTTTTGTGTCTCAGGTACCTGAAGAAAGAAGAAAATTTGAATTCTGAGCGAAATTAAAGCAGAAAGGAGCAAAAAGAGCCAAAAAAGGGAACGGCGCGACCGCGCCGATAAAATGTGCGAATTTACAAATAAATCCCAAAAATTCCCAACGGCTAGCAAAGCCACATAAAAGACAACTCCAGAATGTGAAATGGTGCAGTCTCGATGGCGCTACCGCACCATGAATATGGCGCTACCACTGGCGCTGCCGCGCCGCCCTGTTTCCATATAGAGTTCAAAGTGCAATTTCGGGAAGTCGGCAAAGAGTCTAAGGAGTGGCGCGACCGCACCAGTTCAACAGCATAAAATGGCGCGACTGCGCCATGAAGAGTCCTTCCTCATATGGAACCCGTAGGTCGTTTCCAGAGTTAGAAAAAAATTCTATTCCAGTGGCGCGACCGCGCCAAAATAAAGAACAATTCGGCGCGACCGCGCAGATAACTCAGCATACGAAAACTTCGGAATTCTCGGGAACCTGACAACCAATCAAGCCCAAACGTGGGAGAAGGAGTCCTAAATGCCTAAGGAAGGTATCCACGATGATCTTAAGGAAGTTTGCTCGAGTCCAGGGGCATTGAATAAGCAGAAAGAGAAGTTCAAGGCAGAGAAGGAAACTGCTGCCAGAAAAGGAGGAAAAATCCAAGTTTTAAGAGGAGGATAATTGGAGTTCCCTAATCCCAATTGAAGCCAAACTTGGAACGAAGATTCTTGGTACTACTGAGGATCATATCACGAAAATTCAGGCCAATCCAAGCGGGGCTTCTCAAGTTTCACATTTGCAAAGTGGTGGACCCAGTGCAGAAATTTGCAGCAGAAACCATGCAACTTCTTCTCATCATATCTCGAGTTTCCCAACTCATAATGGATTCAAATTTCGTGAGTAAGGAAAGGACTATAGAAGGAAGGTTTGGATGTAATTTCATCCAAATCTGAGGTCGTGAAGTGACAATTCATACCCCTAGACAGAGGCTAAAATTACAAGTTCTGGGCAGAACTTCTGCTATATAAGGAGGTCCGAGGCAGAGATCAAGCATCCAGTTTTTGAGTTCCAATTCCTGTTTTCAGATTAAATTCTTGTTCTTTTAGTTAATTAGGAGTTGAGAGAGAGAGAGAGAGATGGAAGAAATTTCAGTCAAGGAGGAGTTGAAGCGAAAAGGCATTCCTCAAAAAGGGGGTTTTCTGTACTTATTTTTCCTCTTGTTTTCATGGCTGTAATTAATTCCTCTTTCAGTGTTTGTTTTATTAGCATGGAGTAGTCTCTCTTTGTTGGGGAATTCATGAACTCCTAGTTTGTTATATGTTTGAATTCTGAATTCTACAGCAATAAAGTATCTTACTTTTGTTTAGAAATTGTGCTTACTGCTTGTGTCTAATCCGAATTGATATTTGAAGTTTAACGAGGTACGAATAGAGAAGTTAAGGTTCAGTAGAGATTTGGGTTAGTCATATGATTCTTTGTTTTCTAAAACAACTCGTTTTTCTCACTAGTTGTTTCCGGATTGTGATGGAGACTAGTTGAAAAGTGATGTGACTTTTTATAACCCTTGTTCTGAATGATAGAGTTGATATTTATGCACTTAGGATTTGAATGTTTCCGGATTATGATGGAGTTCAAAGAATGAGTGAAAGTCAACTTATTTTTCTCACTAGTTGTTTCCCGATTGTGATGGAGACTAGTGGAAAGCAATCTGACTCGTTAAACACTTTTGTTCTGAATAAGAGTTGATTCTCAAGCTTTTATATTTATGCACCTAGGATTTGAATGTTTCCGGATTGTGATGGAGTTCAGAGATTAGGTGAAAGTTATTTCCTGCATATGGATAACCAGGTTTTCAAAAGCTAAGTCAAGGTAAGGATACTTGAGCTATAAAATCAGAATTCTGCATATTGACAACTAGGAGGGATTGACATTCTTCCCCAACATCTCATTTCTAAATGTTTTTCCAGAAGTTTCAAATTTTGTTTTCTTTTTCAGTTCTCAACAAAAATCCAAATTTTCTTCACCTCAATCAACAGGAAAATTTTTGCTTAGATTAGGCTCTCATCAAGGACTCTGTGGGATCAATATCTGGACTCTCAAAGTCTATATTACTTGTTGACCTAGTGCACTTGCTAGACACTCAACAAGTTTTTGGCGCCATTGTCGGGGACCATTGAATTGAGAGTAAGTTTAAGTGAATTTAATTTTGTTGATTGAGTTTAATTTTTATATTCTGTCTTTCAGGTTGAACCGGGTTTGTGGATGAAAACAAGGTCTGGTAAAGAACATCTAGCTGAACCAGACCCGGAACCAGAAAGATCACTCCTTAACCGAAGGAGAAAAAGAAATTCAGCAATGGAGGATCAGCACCAGGAAGAAGGGGCTGAGAAGACAATGGAGCATTATGTTCAATCAAACCCCAATGCTCAAAGATCAGCTATTGTGAGACCTGAAGTCCCAAGCAACTTCGAGATTAAGCCTCAAATGCTGTCAATAATTCAGAACAATTATCAATTTGGACGTTTGTCTAATGAGGATCCTAATGAACATATTGAAAAATTTCTTGAAATTTGTGATTCTTTCAGATTTAAGGATGTTACTAACGAAGCCGTCTGGTAGAGATTGTTCCCTTTTACTCTAAGGGATAGAGCAAAAATTTGGTATCACACACTACCACCAGAGTCAATTCGTACATGGGATGAGCTACAAAGGAAGTTCCTTGGTAAGTATTTTCCACCTGCCGAAACAATTAAGTTGCATAATGCTATTTCAACTTTCATGCAGGAACATGACGAACAACTTTGTGAAGCATGGGAAAGATTCAAGGAGCTGCTCAAAAAATGCCCAAATCATGGAATACCACTATAGATGCAAGTAGAGACATTCTACCATGGAATTACAGTTTCAACACGAAGCTTAATTGATGCTGCAGCTGGTGGTACCATGAATAAAAAGACTCTGAATGAAGTTTATGAACTGATCGAAGAGATGTCGTCTAACATGTACCAATATCCAATGGAGAGAAGTGCTAGAGGGAGAGTTGCTGGAATACATAATGTAGACCTTGTATTAGCATTGCAGGTTCAAGTCGAATGTCTAACCAAACAACTGTCAAAACTGCAAACCCCCTCTTTGATTGCTCAAATTTGTGATATGTGTGGAGGAGGACATCCCAACCATGAATGCCAAGCAGGTAATATGCAAGCTGTTAATTCTTTAGACCAAGCTAATTATGTTTCAAATTTTTGCAATCTCTCTCTAATGCTGAAATAAATGTGGACACATTGCCATATCCGGAGAGAGCTAAAAAGGATAAGTTAGAAGAAAAATTTTCAAAGTTCATTGATATTTTTAAGAAGTTGGAAATTAATATTCCTTTTGTAGAAGCTCTGATGCAGATGCCACAATATGCAAAGTTCCTCAAAGAAGTTCTTTGAGGAAAAAGAAAAATTGAGCAAAGGACAGTGATGCTAACAGAAAATTGTAGTGCAATATTAAAGAATCAATTGCCTACTAAGCTTAAAGATCCAGGGAGTTTCACTATACCTTGTGAATTCGGAAATTTCAAATTTAACAAAGTGCTATGTGATTTAGGAGCAAGCATAAATCTGATGCCTTTGTTCATTTGCAGGAAACTAAATCTTGGAGAGCTTAAGGAGACAAATATCATGCTCCAATTTGCTGAAAGATCAACCAAAAAACCTAATGGACTGATTGAGGACGTGCTGGTCAGAATTGGAAAATTCATCTACCCATGCGATTTTGTGGTGCTGGACATGGAGGTGGATTGGGAATTACCCTTCATTCTTGGGAGACCATTCTTAGCCACTGCAGCTGCACTAATTGATGTCAAACAGGGAAAATTAACTCTCAGATTAAATGATGAAGAAATTGTGTTTGACATTAAACAAGCTATTAAAAGTTCTTCAAATTCTTGTGATGATACATGTTATTTTATTGATGTGATTGATGAATGTGCAGAACATGTTCAGCAGGAAGTCGTGATGAAGAATAGCTTGGAAAGGTGTTTGGCTCACTCATACACCAAGGAAGATAATGATCCCCTCATGCAGCAAGAAGTAGTACACTTGGAGGCTGAAGGGAAAAAAGAAGAAGACGAAGGGGCAGAAATCAAAGACGCATCTAAACTTGAACTCAAACCTTTGCCTAGTTCTTTGAAATACATTTATCTTGAAGATAACACAAAACCAGTAATCATCTCTTCTTGTTTGAACGTTAGGGAGGAAAAACTCTTGATCGAGGTTGATAAGTGTCCAAAAGACACTTATTTATGCATGATTTAATGAGCATAAACTCCCATTTTGAGTTAATTATTAGCATGAAAATGAATTATATAACTCAAATTCATGTTTTGTGTCTCAGGAGCCTGATAGAAGAAGAAAATCTGAATTCTGGGGGAAATTGAAGCAGGAAGAAGCAAAAAGAGCAAAAAAGAGAATGGCGCGACCGCGCCGATTCTAGCGCGACCGCGCCGGGAAAATGTTCGAAAATTCAAAGAAATCCAAAAAATTTCCAACAGCTAGTAGAGCTGAAAAGAGAACACTTTGTGAATGTGAAATGGCGTGACCGACCGCCTCAAAAGGGCTATCAAGCGCCCGAAGATGGATGGCCTCCTCCGTATGCCGCTTTCTTTACTGCAACCGTTTCCTTACAAAGATGCCAAGTTCTATTTCGAAAGTCGGCAAAGCGTTTAAGGAGTATGCGACCGACCGCCAGTTCGACAAGATAAAGTGGCGCGACCGCGCCATGAAGAATCCTTCCTCATTTAGGACCCAAAGGCCGTGCTCCAGACTTACACAAAATTTCTGCTCCAGTGGCGCGACCGCGCCAAAACAAAGAACAATTCGGCGCGACCGCGCCGCTAAATCTGCTTCGTGACATGCGGAAATCTCGGGATTCTGACTATCAATCAAGCCCAGACTGAGAAGAATAAGTCCTAATTGGCTAAAGAAGGTATCCACGAAGATTTTATGATATATTTCCAGAGTCTAGGTGCATTGAATGGTCAAGAAGAGAAGCCAAAGACAAAGAAGGAAACTGCTGCCATAAAAGGAAAGTACATGTCCGAGATTGAAGAGGCCATATCGGGAGATCCCGACTTCCAATTGGATCCAAATTTTGACCATAGCTTCCTGAGAGGATTGAAAATCATGACACGGAATATCATGCCAATCCAAGTCGGGTTTGTGGAGTTTTATAGTTTCAAAGTGGTGGACCCAATGCTGGAATTGGCAGTAGAGTTCAAATTCTCAAGGTGATATCTCAAGTTTCTCAACTCAGAATGACTTCAAATTTCGTACATAAGTCAAGGACTATGTAAGGAAGGTTCGGATGTAATTTCATAAAATTCTGAGGTCGGGAAGTCACAATTCATACACCTGGACAGAGGCTAAAATTACAAGTTCTAGGCAGAGTTTCAGCTATAAAAGGAGGTCCAAGGCAAAGCACAATGATCCAGTTTTTGAGTTCCAATTCCGATTTCCAGCTCTTAGAATAGTTTGTAGTTTAGGTTTTTATTATTTTGTAGTTAGTTTAGAGAGAAGAGAAAGTCCATAGGAAGTCTTACACGACCTCTTGGTACTTTAGAGAGAGAAGGATGAGATTTCAGCTAAAGGAGGAGTTGAAGCTAAGGGCAGTCCTTAAGGGGGTTTTCTGTACTTATTTTCTTCTTATTTTCATGGCTGTAATTGAATCCTTTTTGTGTACTTATTATATTATCATGGAGTAGTCTCTCTTTGTTGGGGAAGTGATGAACTCCTAGTTTGTTATATGTTTGAATTCTGAATTCTATTGCAATAAAGCATCTTACTTTTATTTGGAAATTGTGCTTACTACTTGTTTCTAACCCGAATCAATAATTGAAGTTTAACGAAGTTTGAATAGAGAAGTTAAGGTTCAGTAGAGATTTGGGTTAGTCATATAATTCTTTATTTTCTAAAACAACTTGTTTTTCTAATTAGTTGTTTCTGGATTGTGATGGAGACTAGTCGAAAAGTGATGTGACTTTTTATAACCCTTATTTTGAATGAGAGAGTTGATATTTATGCACTTAGTATTTGAATGTTTCTGGATTGTGATGGAGTTCAAAGAATGAGTGAAAGTCAATTTATTTTTCTCACTAGTTGTTTCCAGATTGTGATGGACACTAGTGGAAACCAATTTGACTCTTTAAACACTTTTGTTCTGAGTAAGAGTTAATCTTCAAGCTTTTATATTTATGCACCTAGGATCTGAATGTTTCCGGATTGTGATGGAGTTCAGAGATTAGGTGAAAGTTATTTCCTGTATATGGGTAACCAGGTTTTCAAAAGCTAAGTCAAGGTAAGGATACTTGAGCTATAAAATCAGAATTCTGCATATTGACAACTAGGAGGGATTGACATTCTTCCCCAACATCTCATCTCCAAAAGTTTTTTTTCCAGAAGTTTCAAATTCTGTTTTCTTTTTCAGTTCTCAACAAAAATCCATATTTTCTTCACCTCAATCAATAGGAAAATTTTTGCTTAGATTAGGCTCTCATCAAGGTCTCTGTGGGATCGATATCTGGACTTTCAAAGTCTATTTTACTTCCTGACCTAGTGCACTTGCTAGACACCCAACAGAGGTGCTGAGCAAGCATAAAAAGGCAATCGGGTGGACAATCTCAGATATCAAAGGAATTGCCCAACCACATGCATGCACAAAATTTTGATGGAGGACTCCTTCAATCCAACAATTCAACCTCAAAGAAGGCTAAATCCAACCTTGCAAGAAGTGGTCAAGAAGGAAGTGGTAAAGTTGCTAGATGCAGGTGTTATCTATCCAATTTCAGATAGCAAATGGGTTAGTCCAGTCCAAGTAGTACCTAAAAAGGGTGGGATGACAGTGATAAAAAATGCAGATAACGAATTAATACCCACTAGGACTGTGACTGGATGGAGAGTCTGCATTGATTACAGAAAATTAAATTCAGCAAGTAGGAAAGACCATTTTCCTTTACCTTTCATTGACCAGATGCTTGAGAGACTTGCAGGTAACAAATTCTATTGTTTTCTTGATGGCTATTCCGGGTATTTTCAAATCCCCATTGCCTCTGAGGACCAAGAGAAAACCACTTTTACCAGCCCTTATGGAACTTTGCATATAGGAGAATGCCTTTTGGATTATGTAATGCACCAGCTACTTTTCAACGTTGCATGATTGCTATCTTTCATGATTTTATTAAAAAATTTATGAAAATCTTCATGGATGACTTTACTCTTTATGGACTAACTTTGAGACCTGTTTGAAAATTTTAGATTTGGTCCTAGCAAGATGTGAAGAGAGAAATCTGGTTCTGAATTGGAGAAATGTCATTTTATGGTAAAGGAAGGCATTGTGTTGGGCCACAAAATATCAGAAAAAGGTATTGAGGTTGATAGGGCAAAGGTAGAGGTGATTGAAAAATTACCTCCACCTACAAACATAAAGGGCATAAGGAGTTTCCTAGGACATGCATGTTTTTATAGGAGGTTTATCAAGGATTTTTCTAAAATTGCAAAACCATTATCGAATCTGCTCAAGAAAGATGTGAAATTCAATTTTGATGATGATTGTTTGCATGCCTTTAAACTCCTAAAAGAAAAACTAATTTCAGTACCCATTGTTGTTGCTCCTGATTGGACCATACCTTTTGAATTAATGTGTGATGCTAGTGATTATGCTGTAGGGGTTGTGCTTGGGCAAAGAAAAGAAAGAATTTTTTACACCATCTATTATGCTAGCCACACATTCACTGGGCCACAATTAAATTACACTACCACAGAGAAAGAGCTATTGGTTGCAGTGTATGCTTTCGAAAAATTTTGATCATATTTAATTGGATCGAAAGTTGTTGTGTATACTAACCATGCAGCTCTTAGACATCTCTTTGCAAAGAAGGACTCCAAGCCTAGACTGATCAGGTGGATCCTTCTCCTCCAAGAATTTGACATCGAGATAAAGGATAAGAAGGGAGCTGAGAATGTGGTAGTTGATCACTTGTCCAGGCTTGAGACTGAGGAAGTAGAGAAAAGGGGGATTTCTGAACTCTTTTCGGATGAAATTATATGTCAGATAAATAAATTATCCTTCCAAACACCTTGGTTTGCTGATTTTACAAATTTTCTTGCAGGTGGGTGGATTCCGAAGGATCTAAGCAGGCAGCAAAGAAAGAAGTTCCTTGCTGATGTGAAATACTATTTTTGGGAAGATCCCTACCTCTACAAAATATGTCCTAATCAAGTGATAAGAAGGTGTGTCCCAGAAACAGAGTTCGAATCAATTTTGAAGCACTGCCATGATGGAGAAGCAGGAGGACATTTCAGCTCAAATCGAACAGCAGAAAAGGTGATGCAATCAGGTTTCTATTGGCCCACACTCTATCAAGATTCAAAAAGGTATGTATCCACATGTGACAGATGTCAAAGGACAGGTAATGTATCTAGAAAAGATGAAATGCCTCTCACTAACATATTGGTATGTGAATTATTTGATGTATGGGGTATTGACTTCATGGGTCATTTTCCATATTCCTATGGTTTTGATTATATCCTGGTGGCTGTTGAATATGTTTCTAAATGGGTTGAAGCTATAGCTACTAGGACCAATGATGCAAGGCTGGTGTTAGAATTCTTAAGGAAAAATATTTTCACCAAATTTGGAGCACCTAGAGCTATAATCAGTGATGGTGGGAAGCTCTATCGCAACACCCAATTTGCTACCTTGCTTAAAAAGTGTGGGGTGAGGCATAAGGTGGCTACACCATACCATGCTCAAACAAGTGGGCAGGTTGAAGTATCAAACCGAGAGCTAAAACGAATCCTTGAGAAAACTGTTAGCCTCTCAAGAAAGGATTGGGCTATGAAATTAGATGATGCTCTTTGGGCATATAGGACAGCGTATAAAACCCCCATTGGCACCACACCTTTTCGATTGGTATATGGGAAAGCATGTCATTTACCTGTGGAATTAGAACACAAAGCATATTGGGCTACTAAATTTTTAAATTTTGATGTGCAAAAGACTGGAGAAAAGAGGTTGCTGGATCTGAATGAGCTGGAGGAGCTGAGATATTGGGCTTATGACAATGCCAAACTCTACAAGCTGAAAACAAAGAAATGGCATGACAAAAACATTCGGATGAAAAATTTTGAGGTAGGCCAAAAAGTCCTTCTGTTCAATTCAAGATTAAAACTCTTTCCTGGAAAACTGAAGTCCAGATAGCAAGGACCTTATGAAGTGATTGGAGTGTCAAACTTTGGAGCATTTGAGATTCAACAACCAAAGAATGGAGAAAAATTTAAGGTGAATGGGCAGCGGCTAAAACTCTATCGAGAGAGGTTCCCAGCTGAAACCTCTGTTGTACATTTGCTAAATTGAGCCCATAAAAATCTGGTAGTGTAGGTATAGGAGTAGGACTTGGTGTGTGAGTGGGTTAGGATAGTTCTTTTCAAAAATTTTAGGACTTGTTTAAATTTGAATAAGATTTTGATTTCTTTGCTTAGACCTAGGATAGGAATAGGGTTAGATTAAAAATTTACAGCTTTCAAAAGAAAAAAAAAAAAAAAAAAAAAAAAAAAAAAAAAACAAAAAAAAAAAAAAAAAAAAAAAAAAACTCAAACCTGGAAAATGGAGGAAGGAGATAAAAGGGAAAAAGAAGAGTAGATATTTCTTGCTATATCTTGTAAACTTTTCCTTGTTGAACTTCATGTGTGAGCTTGTTTTTGTGTGTGCTTATGTTTGAGAGTGTGATTTAATGCAATTTCATTAATATGTACTCAATCTCCATTCATATTAATGAAATTTTGATTTCTACTCTCAATTTATTTGTCTCAAAGCATGCTTTTAATAATTCTTCCAATGAAAATGTGTGAAAAATGACTCTGAATCTGCCTGTCACTGATACTAACCTGTCCAAAGTGGAAAAATTGAAAAAGTCATTCAAGATCTGCAGAATTGATGAAATTACGTGGCGCGCCCGCGCCAAATTCTGGCACGCCCGCGCCACTGCCTTGTGAAAAAATAGCCACTACAGAGGTGAGGCAACACAACCTCCACTGCAGGTATTCTTCTTAACATACATTTTATGCCTAAGAGACACTTCTAGTCAATTTTCATTTTCAATTGCTGAAAATCATGCAAATTTTTATCACTAACCCATGAGAATGAATGCAAGAGCCACCAAGGGAGATCCATCCAACCTCAATCCACCCAGAAAGTCAGGGAAGTATCTCTACCACTCCTATGTTTACTGCTGCTTTGAGGACAAAGCATTTTTTAAGTTTGGGGTGGGATACTCTTCATGCAATTTTAAGGGGATTTGAAAAATTTTAAGTTTGGGGTGGGATATTTTTCATGCATGGATCTGAAAGCACTGTTTTTTTTTCAAAACTTCACCAAAAAATCCAATAGAGACGTTGAAAAATACCAGTGAAAACCACTGATCATATGAATAGCATGATTCACTTTCTGGAAAAATATATTAGTTCAGATGCTTAGTCTTGAATGGATGAGAATTTTTCTTTAAAAACAGTTTTCGAAAACAAAGTACAAGTGAGCAAGTTGATTTCAATCACTAGAACCAACCTGAGGAAAACTTGAGGCAAAACAGAGAAAGGTTTTCAAAATTCTAAGGTGATTTAGGTACCTGTTTAAAAATCGTTTGAGCCTTTTTCAATGCCACCCATTTTCAATGCACAAGTTGCATCACCTTTTGTCAAACCTCTTGGGCCGAAAAGATCCCTGTTTTGTTTCAATATCCTATGCTACATGAAACAACCTTAGTGATAAATAAACTTGTTTCTTTCTTACCCATGATTCTCCAAATTATTGAAGTGTTCTGTTTGAATGAGCATGGATAAAGATTTTGAAGTTATAAGGAGGGAAGGATGAAGGGTATAGAAATATTTCTTTGTAAAGGGGAAGAACGAGCAAGAGAGAGAAAAAAAAGAGTTTTGGGCTGAGTAGGAGAAAGGCCACCTTGTGTATGCACCGGGACTTGGGCCTCAGCAAGCTTAGAGTCTCTGAGTCTACCAGCAAGGTAAACTAGACTCCAAACAAAGCCAAAGAAAAAGAAAAGGTTGTGGGTTAGTTAAGGGAAAGGCCACCTCGTGTGTGCACCGGGTCTTGGGCCTCAGCAAGCTTAGGGACTCTGAGTCAACCGACGAGGTAAGGTAGACTCTAGACAAAACCCAAAGAAAAAAAATAAAAAAAAATAAAAAAAAAAAGAGGGAAATGGAAAAATGAGGGATCAATGCAAAAGAATAAGTTTGGGGAGGAAGAGATAGGAGGAAAAGTCACAAATCCAATTCATGCTCAGGAAAATGTAAAATGGATATGAGGAGGAGAATAAAACCCAAAAGAAAACCAAAAATCTTCATCATACCCATTACCCTTGCCTCATTACAACCCATAAAGACCTATTGATCAGAATTGAAAATTCCTTCAGGTTAGTAGAGAGTGGACTGATGGTTGGCCTATGGAGTTGAATTGAGACTTCTCACTTGTATGAGAATGTACATCTTAAAAAAATTTTGAAGAAAATTCGAAATCTGTTTTGACTAAACAAGAAGAACCATCATTAGGAAAGAAGTGAATCATCTATCTTGAAAACTTTAAAATGGAGGATCACTAAATTTTTCTTGGTATTTACAGATCTATCTGGTATTTATTTTAGAGTTTTGCTCGAGGACGAGCAAAGGTTTAAGTTTGGGGTTGTGATAAGTGTCCAAAAGACACTTATTTATGCATGATTTGATGAGCATAAACTCCCATTTTGAGTTAATTATTAGCATGAAAATGACTTATAAAACTCAATTCTACGTTTTTTGTCTCAGGTACATGAAGAAAGAAGAAAATCTGAATTCTGAGCGAAATTGAAGCAGAGAGGAGCAAAAAGAGCCAAAAAATGAAACGGCGCGACCGCACCGGTAAAATGTGCGAAAATTGAAATAAATCCCAGATATTCCCAACGGCTAGCAAAGCCACATAGAAGACAACTCCAGAATGTGAAATGGCGCGACCGCTCCCCTCGATGGCGCTACAGAATGTGAAATGGCGCGACCGCGCCCCTCGATGGCGATACCGCGCCATGAAGATGGCGCTACCACTGGCGTTGCCGCGCCGCCCTGTTTCCATATAGAGTTCAAAGTGCAATTACGGGAAGTTAGCAAAGTGTCTAAGGAGTGGCGCGACTGCGCCAGTTCTATTGCATAAAACGGCGCAACCGCGCCATGAAGAGTCCTTCCTCATATGGAACCCGTAGGCCATTTCCACTCTTAGACAAAAATTTTGTTCCAGTGGCGCGACCGCGCCAAAATAAAGAACAATTCGGCGCAACCGCGCCGATGACTTGTTGGGTGTCTAGCAAGTGCACTAGGTCAGCAAGTAATATAGACTTTGAGAGTCCAGATATCGATCCCACAGAGACCTTGAATAGAGCCTAATTTAAGAAAAAAAATTCCTACTGATTGAGGTGAAGCAAATTTGGGTTTTTGGTTGAGAACTGAAAAACAGAACAAAATTATACTAATGGAAAACTTATGAAGATGAGATGTTGGGGAAAACTGTTAATCCCTCCTAGTTGTTGACATGCAAAGTTCTGATTTTATAACTCAAGTACCCTCACCTTGACTTAGCTTTTGAAAACCTGGTTACCCATATACAGGAAATAACTTTCACCTATTCTCTGAACTCCATCACAATCCGGAAACATTCAGAGCCTAGGTGCTTAAATATAAAAGCTTGAAGATCAACTCTTATTCAGAACAAAAGTGTTTAACGAGTCAAATTACTTTCCACTAGTCTCCATCACAATCCGGAAACAACTAGTGAGAAAAACAAGTTGACTTTCACTCATTCTTTGAACTCCATCACAATCCGGAAACATTCAAATCCTAAGTGCATAAATATCAACTCTCTCATTCAGAACAAGGGTTATAAAAAGTCACATCACTTTTCCCCTAGTCTCCATCACTATCTGGAAACAACTAGTGAGAATATCAAGTTGTTTTAGAAAACAGGAATCAAATAACTAACCCAACTCTCTACTAAAATTTAACTTCTCTATTCGAACCTCATTAAATTCCAGAATTGAATTCAAATCAGAAATAAGCAATGAACTCAGTTTCTAAAAATAAAAGCAAGGTACTTTATTGCTATAGAATTCAGAACTTAAATATACAACAAACTAGGAGTTCATGACTTTCCCCAACAAAGAGATACTACTCCATGCTAATAAAACAAAAACAGAGATATGATTCAATTAAAGCCATGAGCATGAAAAGAAAAAGAAGTAAAGAAGACCCCCTTTGAGGTCTGCCCTTAGCCTCCTCTCCTGCCTTGGCTACAATCTTCTCTCTCTCTATCTCTCTCTCAACCCCACAGTAACTAAAAGAACACGAAATTACACTACAAACAAGAATTAGAACTCTCAAAAACTGGATGGTTTGAGCTCTGCCTCGGACCCCTTTTTATACTTGAAACTCTGTCCAGGCCTTGTAATTTCAGCCTCTGTCGAAGGGTGTGAATTGTGACTTTCCGACCACAGAATTGCATGGAATTACATCAAGACCTTCCTTTTGAAGTCCTTTCCATGCTCACAAAGTTTGAATCAATTCTGAGTTGGGAAACTCGAGATATGAGGGAAGGAAGTTGCCTGATTTTGGCTGCCAACTTCTGCACGGGTCCACCACTTTGAAGATGTGCAACTCGAGAATCATGGGTTGGATTGACCTGAAATTTCGTGAAAAGATCCTCTGTAGTACCAGGAAACTTCGTTCCAAGTTTGGCTTCAATTGGAATTGTGAAACTCCTTCTCTGATCTTCACAAAATTCGGATTTATCTCCTTCCATTGGCAGCAGATTCCTGTTTTGAATTAACTTCTTCTTTTGGACCATTCAATGCATCTGGACTTAAGTAAATTACCTTAAACTCTTCGTGGGCACCTTTCTTAGACGTCGGAGACTCCTTATCCCAAGTTTGGATTTGATTTGATTGCAGGTTCTCGAGATTTTCGTATTTTCAGCAGCTGAGTCATCAATTCGGCGCGGCCGTGCCATCGAACCCGATATCCGTCAGCACCTCTTGGCGCAGTCGCGCCGAACAATGCTGAGATTTGGCGCGGTCGCGCCGGTCCTTAGGCATTTACTTGGTCCCCGAATGGCAACTTCTCTTTCTGCTTTTAGCTCCCTTTGGCGAGGTAGATCCCTCCAGTGGCGCGGTCGCGCCAATTCACATTCCCCAATCGTTGGCTTTCATGACCGTTAGGTCGTTAGGAATTTTTCCACATTAATTTGAATTTTCTAGGATTTATCTGGCGCGGTCGAGCTAATCACTGCGCGGTCGCGCCGTTCTTGTGTATGTCTGGAAACGAATGAGGAAGGTTTCTTCTTGGCGCGGTCGCGCCATGTTATGCCGTCGAACTGGCGCGGTCGGGCCACTCCTTAGACTTTTGCCGACTTCCCGATTTAGCGCCTTGACTCCATGTATGGAAATAGAGTGGCGCGGCAGCGCCACAGAGAGCGCCATTTCACATTCCGGAGTTGTCTTCTGTCAGGTTCTGGTAACCGTTGGGAATTTCCAGGATTTGTTTAAATTTTTTGCCCATTTTATCGGCGCGGTCGCGCCAGAAACGGCGGGTTCGCGCCATTCTCTTTTGGCTTGTTTTTGGTCCTTTTGTCTTCATTTTCCCTCATAATCCAAATTTTCTTCTTTTACCGGGTACCTGAGACATAAAACATGTATTTGAGTTATATTTGTCACTTGAAGCCCATAATCAACTCAAATTAGGAATTTATGATCAATAATTCATGCCTAAATAAGTGTCTTTTGGACACTTATCATGACTCAGCATACGAAAACTTCGGAATTCTCGAGATCCTGACAACCAATCAAGCCCTAACTTGGGAGAAGGAGTCCTAAATGCCTAAGGAAGGTATCCACGATGATCTTAAGGAAGTTTTCTCGAGTCCAGGTGCATTGAATAAGCAGAAAGAGAAGTTCAAGGTAGAGAAGGAAACTGCTGCCAGAAAAGGAGGAAAAATCCGAGTTTTAAGAGAAGGATAACTGGGGTTTCCTAATCCCAATTGAAGCCAAACTTGGAACGAAGATTCCTGGTACTACTGAGGATCATACCACGAAAATTCAGGCCAATCCAAGTAGGGCTTCTCAAGTTTCACATCTCCAAAGTGGTGGACCCAGTGCAGAAATTGGCAGCAGAAACCATGCAACTTCTTCTCTTCATATCTCGAGTTTCCCAACTCAGAATGGATTCAAATTTCGTGAGCAAGGAAAGTACTATAGAATGAAGGTTTGGATGTAATTTCATCCAATTCTAAGGTAGGGAAGTTATAATTCATACCCTTGGACAGAGGCTAAAATTACAAGTTCAGGGCAGAACTTCTACTATGAAAGGAGGTCTGAGGCAGAGATCAAGCATCCAGTTTTTGAGTTCAAATTCCTGTTTTCAGTTTAAATTCTTGTTCTTTTAGTTATTTAGGAGTTGAGAGAGATAGAGAGAGATAAGGAAGAAATTTCAGTCAAGGAGGAGTTGAAGCGAAAAGGCAGTCCTCAAAAAGGGGGTTTTCTGTACTTAGTTTTCTTCTTGTTTTCATGGCTGTAATTAATTCCTCTTTTAGTGTTTGTTTTATTAGCATGGAGTAGTCTCTCTTTGTTGGGGAAGTCATGAACTCCTAGTTGTTATATGTTTGAATTCTGAAATTTATAGCAATAAAGTATCTTACTTTTGTTTAGAAATTGTGCTTACTGCTTGTGTCTAATCCAGTTTAACGAGGTTCGAATAAAGAAGTTAAGGTTCAGTAGAGATTTGGGTTAGTCATATGATTCTTTGTTTTCTAAAACAACTCATTTTTCTCACTAGTTGTTTCCGGATTGTGATGGAGACTAGTTAAAAAGTTATGTGACTTTTTATAACCCTTGTTCTGAATGATAGAGTTGATATTTATGCACTTAGGATTTGAATGTTTCCGGATTGTGATGGAGTTCAAAGAATTCGTGAAAGTCAACTTGTTTTTCTCGCTAGTTTTTTCTGGATTGTGATGGAGACTGGTGGAAAGCAATCTGACTCGTTAAACACTTTTGTTCTGAATTAGATTTGATCCTCAAGCTTTTCTATTTATGCACCTAGGATCTGAATGTTTCCGGATTGTGATGGAGTTCAGAGATTAGGTGAAAGTTATTTCCTGTATATGGGTAACCAGGTTTTGTGGTAAGGATACTTGAGCTATAAAATTAGAATTTTGCATATTAACAACTAGGAGGGATTAACATTCTTCCCCAACATCTCATTTCCAAAAGTTTTTCCAGAAGTTTCAAATTCTGTTTTCTTTTTCAGTTCTCAACAAAAATCCAAATTTTCTTTACCTCAATCAATAGGAAAATTTTTGCTTAGATTAGGCTCTCATCAACGTCTCTGTGGGATCGATATCTGGACTCTCAAAGTCTATACTACTTGCTGACCTAGTGCACTTGCTAAACACTCAACAGGCACGGCGACCGCCAACTCCGGTGGCATTTCTCTGGAAGACGATCGAAATCGGCCGACAACAAGCGCTTCAGCCGGACCTCCACAAGAAGATCCTTCATTTGACGACGAGCTGCCGCCCGTCGCACCGATGGCCATCCACAGGGGCCGAGCGGAAGCGGATCCTTCTGCTCTCACACTCGATGTCGTCATTGAGCTCATCAACCACGCGGTACGGAACAGCGCCGGCGACCACAACTCGGTCTCTTACGAAAGGCCATATACGCAGAGAATCCAGAATATCTCGATGCCAATCGGTTACCATCCCCCAAAGTTTCAACAATTTAATGGTGACGGGCACCCCAAACAGCACGTCGCTCACTTTATTGAAACTTGCAACAACGCCAGCACCGACGGCGATCTGATGGTCAAACAATTCGGCTGAACACTGAAAGGCAACGTTTTCGACTAGTACATTGAGCTACCCCAGGAGTCTATCGATAGCTGGGAACAATTGGAGCGCGAGTTCCTCAGTCGTTTCTATAGCACTCGACGCACCGTCACACTGGTCGAAATCGCCAACCTCAAACAGAAGAAGGGCGAAAAGGTGGTCGATTACATAAACCGGTGGAGAAACCTGAGCTTAAACTGCAAAGAAAGCTCAAACCTCTCCCTCGAAGCTGAGATCGAGATGTGTTCGCGAGGGATGCAGTGGGAACTCCTACACTATATTCGCAGCCGAAGGCCAAACGATTTCCAGGAGCTCGTAAAAGAAGCTCACAATATGGAGAATCTGATCGAAGAACGAGGAGAAGAAGGATCCTCTTCTGTCGACCCTCGTAAAAAGGGGAAGGCACCAGCCACGACTACACCGAAAGAGACGAAAGAGAAATCATAATCCTCCTTGGCGACGAACACTTTCGAGCCTATCAGGGTCAAGGCAACCTACCTCCCACGGCAACTAACCGGGGGGCGCCTACAAGAAGCTATGACTGGAGGAACGACAGGCAAAGACATATCCCTTTGCCGACGCAGACGTTCCCATCATGATCGACCAACTCCTTGACAACCAGCTGCTGAGACTGCCAAAAATCAAAAGACCTGGTGATCAATCCAAGAGCAAGGATCCAAATTTTTGCAAATACCATCGGTTGATTGGGCATTCGACGGAGAAATGCTTCGTCTTGAAGGATTCAATCATGAAGCTGGCGGCTCAAGGCTGCATCGATATTGAAGGAGCTGAAACTACAGCCTCCTAACATGCCATCTCCATCCAAGCCGAGCCAAACCGGCGAACTCGGCCAAACAAGAAGCAGGTCACAACGGAGTACCGTCCAAAATCCGGTCCCTCTAGCCAACCGCACAACAACAACAAACGACCACCGGCTAAGGTTGCACCAAAACCGGCACCCCGTGAACTAGCTGCGTGGATTTCTCATGCCAAAAAAAACAAGTGATGAGAATAGCGCAAGGCTCACAACAAAACTGTGAGGCCACAAAAAAAAATCACAAGTCTCAAAACAAAAAAAATGAGACTACAGAAAAAGAAATCTCAAGTCTCGAAACAAAAACGAGACTGCAAAAAAAATTTTACATTAAAAGGTGGGAAGCTCGAAGTCAGCCACTCTCTGCCGCAGTCGCATTACTTCAGCTCGAACTTCGGCCAACTCTCGTGTCTCTGCTTCGTCGAGAATAGGACGTGCACGAACATAAGCGAGCTGACCCTCCAGCACAGAAGCTTCCTCTTCAGCAGCATCAAGCCTCGTACAGATAGTCATGAGCTCAGCAGCGATAGAGTTGAGTTGCGTTGAGATAGATGCCAGACGGTCACGAAGGGCCGCCTGCTCAGCCTCCACGGCTTCACGATCAGCCTCTGCAGCTTCACGCTCGGCCTGGCACCGATCAAGGTCAGCTGTTAAGTCATCGCGTCAACGGTTCACATGCTGGATAGATCGCACAAGTTTGGCTTCGATGTTAAACCGCTCCATCAAGCTAAGTTTCCCAGTCATAGAATGGTGTAGTTGCTGAAAACGAGCCACCTCCGAAGCAAAGTCTTCCACCCATTACTCCAGAACTGAAGTATCAACACCGGCTCCCCTCAAATGTTCCAGAAAGGCATGAGTATCAGCCACAAGCTCGGGTAAACAAGGATCGTCGGCCGGTACCAAAACCGACTCGACAAACCCAGTCCACAGAGCCAGCGCCAATCGCTGCATTAGTAGCCTCGAGCTCGCCAAAAGAGGAAGGGCCGACAACTAAAAAAAAAAAAAACACACAAGGGAGAAACGAGTCGGCAGATGAAAAAAAAAATGGGAGCATAGAGAAATAGACACTTACCGACGCAGGACGCGAATTCGACGAATCCTCACTAATAGCAATTGGAGGGCCCAGATCAGAAACAGGGTACTGCAATCCACCCCTGACTAGTTCAGTCACACCTGTATGCGCCCCACCATCAATCGAGATAGTCGTCGGACACTCGACTTTGCCGGTCACAAACTCTCCGGCGACAGCAGCAGGAGGTGCCCCGTCGACCCACTCCAGTTGCTGAGTACCCTCTAAGTCGGCGAGATCGAACAAATCTTCTAGCTGAAACTCGGGCTGATCCACGGACGACGCTAGGACGATTGCAAATTTATCAGAAGGTACATCACCAGAATCCTGTGTTGCTTGCGCCTCAACTTCTTCCACTTGCGCAGGTGATGCCACCGGCTCCGCGACAGTAACTCCAGTCGGCAAAGCAACAGACTGGCCAACAGCCTCCAGCTCCTTAGCCTTCTCCCTGGTCGGTTCTGACATTGGGACATTCGAAGAAGAAAGCAAAGGGATCCTAGGCTTAATCAAGCCGGTGCAAAGTCATTTTTTGAAGGGAGGAGGAGCATAGACGACCGGTTCAAGCTCCGGGATCGCCAATTTCTTCTTCTTAGAAGCAACTTTCTTCGGTGAGGTCGGTGATTCGATCACCCCTTTTCCCTTGTCCAAAGGAGTATTTTCAGCCGGCAAAGAAATCACAACCGACTGGGTTTCACCCTTTGTCGAAGGAGCCTCTTTGATCACGATACCCGTCGCCGGCGCTGCTTGCGTCGGACTCGCCAGTTTATCCTTCGCGACCTTCGGCCTAGGTGCTTTTTTCTTCGCAACAGTTTTCTTCTTCACTTTGGGAGAAGTTGGAGGCTTCGTACTTTTTCTTGTGCTCTTGCGACGACCACCTCCCGTAGCACCATCCTCTTGCACAGGCGGCAAAGTCTTCTTCGGCGCAGAGACACCGGCGAATTTCTTCCACACCCTCTGAAAAAAAAAAAAAGAGAGAATGGAAGAAGTCAGATGTCAAAGAAAAGACAAGGAGAAAGGAAGAAAATGCAAAAGAATACGAGGTGAGACAAGTACCTCGAAGTAAGGAATGACAGTCTCAAGCCAGGATTCCCGAAAGAGCGTTGTCACACCCGGGTCAGAGCCGGAACTCACAAAGGAAGGTACCTCCACATTGCCAAGGGGAACCGAGGTCGCAGCACGCCACACCTCCAGGAGCACGTCAACAGTGTCTGTCTTCCGTTGGTCAGCAAATAAGGCCCCCGGCAAATCTTGATAGAACCCAAATTGACGAGCAAATCGATGGGGACTATAAGGCTCCACGATGAAGGACTCACGCTGGCTCAAGACAAGAGACGTCGCTCGCAGACAGCGGAAATATTCCACTTCCATCCGTGAACCAAAATGGTCGGGTTTATCAATAATCGGCCCAGGAGGAAGTGCCTCGGAGGGATACCAGCATTGCACTCCACTGCGCCAAAACAAGGAACGAGCTTCTATCTGCATGTAAAAGTGGACGTGCGTCGGGTTGCGATACAGTATCATAAGTGGTCTGTCACCGTCGTCGGAGTCGGCCTCATGAACGCCAAACCTCTGAGCAAGCCATGCATACACATACGGCCAAGGAACTCTCCCCATAGAGAAGCTGTTGAGACCCCGATAAAGATTAGCTAATGCTGCGCTGGCTAGGCTGAACTTTCTGCCGCCGGCCATGTAGCATGCCATCTTGAAAATGCTGGCTCTCAGTATGCCGCCTGGCAGAGGGAAGACAGAACGGCAAAGCCACATCGATAGAAAGGTGGCCAAATAAACTTCGTCTGCAAGTGCAGCAGGAACTCCGAGCTCAGATAGGGGCTGATCTTGAAAAGCCGAACGATTGCGGTTCATGGAGCTAGTCGTCTGTCCACGATCGATCCATGTGTCGGTTATAGGTTGTGTCCCTTCCTTTGCACGAAACCAAAAAGACAGCCACTCGGACATCGGGACCCCAAAGAATCCTTCCGAATCTGAAGCCGACAAGCGACAGAACAGTCGATAATACGCAAGAAGGAGGTACTGCAGACTCTCGGGCAATGGTGTGGTGCGGCTCTGAGTGAAATCTGCCATTGTCTGAGGCGCTACATCATAAAAGCTACCAGAAAGAGGTAATCCTCCAAGTTGATGTAGATCCCACAACGAGATTGACAGCTCCCCTTCACGAGTGAAAATAGTGTTGGTAGCAGAACACCAAACCTCCAAGAAAGAACGCATGACATTACCACAACAATGGTAAGTGAACATGGAGGCTCGAATCGCGTGCGTCAGATCGATCGCTGTCAATAACCCGGGGCAAATGTGGAGGACGACACCTGCCCACTCGAAGTAGAAAGGTAAAGGTTGGGGACTCGCGTACACCAACTGTCGGCCATCCCAAGCTTCAAGCTTGTTGTTGTCAATGGAGAGCGTCGGCTTGGCAAAACGAATCGTGTGGTCATGCAGCGGGCTCAACAAAATATGGCCGACGGTCTGATGAGGAGATGATGAAGCTTCTTCGACCCCCGGGAGGTAACAGACTTGATCATCCTCGTCAACAACAGGGCGGCTCCACAGGTCATGAACAGACTTGACTGGAGGCACAGTTATATCGCAACCACTATAGGCAGATGGCCCCACGAGAGGTAATAATAATCGCGGCTGCTTTCCCTCAGAATCGTGAATTCGTATGCAACGCTGAATGACGCCTTTCAAAGAACCCTTGGCGTTCGAAAGGGTCAAGCCGAGGAAGGAGAATGAATTCGACGGAGCCGACATCTGCAAGCAAAGCATTGAAATCATCAGCCGAGCCAAAACCAGGTACGCAATCTAACTCTCTCCCTCGAGTGAAAAAAAAAATGGAAGAGAAGAACACCCCGCGACCAAAAGCAAAGTCGCAGATAAAAGAAAGGGGAATTTGTGACGAAAAAAAAATTTTGTTTGGGGTCGCAAGCAAAAAAAAAAAACAAAGGGGTGACAAAAAAAAGAACCAATCGCCAAGAAATCAGGTGCCCGACGACTGAGACGAGCACCCTTCGAAGACTCCGCGACCAGCCACGAACTGGCCGCGACCAAAACAAGTGTTCGGTAACCAAGTCGAACACAATAACTCTACGGCCAGTTATACATCAGGCGCGACCAAAGCAAGTGTCCAGCGACCGAGCCGAGCACAATTCAAAACTTCGCGACTGAAAACAAAGATGGACGCGACCAAACAACACCCGGCGACCAAGCCGGGTGTCGTGCAGCAAGATCCTGCGACCGACGACCGAGCCAGACGCTGCCCATCGGAGCCAGGTATGTAACTCTTCTCTGAACAAAAAAAAAGGGGGCTGCGACAAAAAGAAGTCGTTGTAAAGGAAAAGCAAGCAACAAAAAGAAGCAGTTGCAAACAAAACAAAAAGGAAAAAGGCTGCGACAAAAAGAAGTCATCGCAACAAGAAAAAGGTTGTGACAAAAAGAAGCAGTCACCAAAAAAGAGTGTTGCGACAAAAAACATGCAGTCACAAGAAAAAAATATAGAAGTTCTGTCTCCCGGCGACCCTTACCGGTCGCGACCACACAGAAATCAGGATTTGGCGACCAAGCCGAGTGCGTTGGTACAAAAATCCAACATGCTGACGAACCTGTCGGACTCAATCGAACCAAAATTCTGATACCCGACGACTAAAACAGAAGTTCTGTCTCCCGGCCACCAAGCCGGCCAAAGCCAGAATGAAGGATAGCACCCGACGACCAAGCCGGATGCAACAACATAGAAAGACAATACTACGGCAACTCAGCCGGGATCACACGAAGCACAATTCAGCACCCTGCGATCCAGCCGAGTGTGACCAAAGTCAACTCCAATACAGGACACATCAGAATTAGTCGGTTTGTCGTACTGAAAAATTGACAGACACCAGGAGCACACAAGAAAGCCAGTGCGAGAGAGAGGTAATAAAAGAAATACAGAGAGAAAAAAAAGGGAGAAAGAGTGAAAACGTGAAATGAAAAAGAAAGAGAGAGACTGAGGGAGGAGTTGAAAACGAGAGGAGAGAAAAAGAAGAAGAAAGTGGGAGGAAGAGAAGAAGAAAGAAAAGAGAGTGGAGTCGATCCCGGCTGACTCGAATTCAACTCGAGGCTGCCAGGAGAGAAATTTCTTTTACAATACCTGTGAATGCGGGATCGCAGGGAAGTTCTGACGCAAGCCGGGAGGTTGCAAAGGTCAAGATTCTCAAATTACCGATTCGCAAATGAAGACTGCCTTCCGGGTCGCTGTTGCAGATAGTCTCTCAAACCGAAAACAGAATCAAGATCGTAGATTGCCCAGGAATCGCAGACAATACAAAAATGGTCTCTTTCAAGTCGCACTCTCTCTCCAACCCACGATCCCTCTTTGGTCGCGATCTTCCTAACAGCAGGTCAAGTTACAGAGAAATCGAGAAACGAAGAAGGAGAGAGGTTCGATGTTATTAAGCTTAAGGAAGATCGAGGAGCCCCTCTCAAAGGAAGGAGTCGATTAGTCTTCTGAAGAACATACCAGGGTTTATCAGGGATATCCTCTACGAGGAGTCATATTGAAATTGAGATTCAGTTTGCGAAATCCGTAGGAAGGGGCGCTAATTCGAGAAGCGGGACCCACTTCTTCCCAAGCTCTATTAAAGCCTCCAACCCTCACTTTCTTGAAACAGAGGACGCAAAAACCATCTTGAAACAGAGGACGCGGAAATCGTCCTGAAGTGGAATACGCGAGCAGCAATTCGAGACAGAGGATGTTCTATCTCGCCGGAAGAAAACCAGTATGGAATTCATCGTTCCGTTCGGCGCACACAAGAAGTTATTCAAACCTGAAAAACGGATAGTTCGTCGTGATGTATGAGAATGTCGCGACTGCAACCATACCGAAGCATCTCGGTATTTCAAAATTCACCAAGAGCTACTTGTTTCAGCAGGAAGTCAGCCGAAACCGATTGGAGACTATCGGAAAGAAATCTTGATTAACATTCCAAAGCTATTCACCAAGCTAGAGAAGTCGGACCAATCGAATCGAAGTTCATCAAGTTCTGTTTGGCTCGATCCACGAAGGAAGTGTTACGAGGAAGCGATGTTCAAACCGAAGTCGTCAAGATTGGACACAATTGCTAGAAAAGTCGGCCAATCGGTCGGTACTCTCTGAAGCTTCTTCGTTAAAGCCGAAATCAACCGTAACACTCAAGAGTGCCGGAACTTGCAGAAATCGTCGCGGCTGCCCTCTATGAATTCTCAAAGTGATCCTCGATTACGTTCAACTCTCAGCCCAATTACTCAGTCGGCATCAATTCATCATCGACGCTCAAACCTGAACAACACCTCTGGTCAGGTACATCATCTCTCTCAGATACCGCATTACACCGTACGAGTATATACAAAGAAAAAAAAAACAACAGCTCTAAAAACAAAGAAGAGAGCCAAAAAAAAAAAAAAAAAAAAAAAAGAAAAAAAAAAATATATATACATACAGAGTGTACAGAAAATATACATTGTCCTAAAAAAGAAAGAGGACAGAAGAACAACACACAAAAGATAAATGATCCTAAAAGAGTAAGAGGATCGAAAAAAAAAGAGGAAAAGTGTGTGTGTTGTGTACTTCTTCAGTTTCGAAACTCGCTCGTTCCTCCAGAACGATCAAGTCTCGAAGGGAGCAATCTGTATGCATCAAAATATTCATGGCCCAAATTCGACAAGTCCAGGAGTCCACCAATCCAACAATAAAGGATCGTGGGTAGGCTTCAACGATTGTCAAAGTCATCTGATGCAGCCCATCGCGAGATTCATTTCTGTTGCCGCGTCATCGGTACATTCGGCATCTTCGTCACCGTGATGCATCGAGTCAGCACTTGTCAGCATGTCTCGTTGGCTCATCTCACAACTCAGCGATCAATGACTAAGCCTCTAACGGTGGAAACCAGAATAGCAAAGTTTCCTGGTCTTCCTCCTCTCTCAACTACAGCAACAGAAAGGGGATCGTGATCCCCTTTCTCAACCAACGCTCCTCAATAGCTACACAAACAGTCTACAAATAGCCAGAAGCTCCCTGTCCCAAGGGTTGGAAAAACTTAAGTTCGACAGCCTCCTTGCCGAGAAGAAAACTCCACTCGCGGGAGCTCTCGAATTAGAGAAGTCAAGTAACTCGCAGTCCGTCGCAACTCAACAGTTCAACCGGAGCAACTCTACATGTTCGCTAACAACGTCACAAGTCGAAATACACGGAACACAAATACTTCCGTCCGACCGACCAAAGTCATCACCGCTCGTGCACACTCATTCCAGAACACAGAGTTCGTCGCCGACTCGCTAGAAACTGAAGCTTCACCAAATTCACACGGAGATCGAATCAGAGGAAGTTTAGGAGAGTGAACTCGCATTCTTTGATACAATACACACCCTGTAACAAAAATTTATTCTAAAGTAATTGAAATATTCTCTCGATCGCGCCTTTTCACGGACCGGCGGATTTTCGGTGAAACAGAGGGCTTCTTCAAATATATGAATTGGAATTTTAAAAATTTGCTTGCTATAAGATGTTACTCTTGAACCTTAAACCAGCCTTAACTCCGTACCCTGTAAACCTGTAACACAATATTGCTTCAGAAAAAGAAAACAAAATTAGAATAAATTGAACTCTGAGGCGCAAAAACAACTTTCTAAGGAATAATTGCCCCCACTTTCGATAGAAGTTTGCTAATAGGTTGTAGGCAATTTTCCTCCCAGGATACAACAAAGTAGTGTGTTCAACTTATAACAATTACATTTAAACATCCTTCCTCTTGCAAAATAAAGTAATCAAGATAACTAGAAATTAGGATATTAGAGAAAAACATAGTTTTCAGTATGGGAAAAAGTGTTTGGAATGATCTGAAGTTCTGGGAATTAATCACCTATTTATAGGTGATTAAAGAGACTCTTTGGAGTCTCACAACTCTTTGAAAAGTCAAATATTTATTACTCTTTGGTCATGACTGCAGAGACTCTTTGGAGGGGACTGGGGAGGGAAGCTTGGGAGGGGGGGGGAGGGAGGGGAGGGAGGGGAGGAGGAGGAGGGGAGGGAGAGGAGGAGGGAGGGGATGGGAGGAGGGAGCCGAGGGAGGGGGAGCCGAGGGGAGGAGCCGAGGGAGGGAGCCTGAGGGAGGGAGCCGAGGGAGGAGGTCTGATGGAGGGAGGATGATGGAGGGAGCCGGAGGAGATGATATGAGGGATGCATTCTTATGATGATTCCGATGATGATGAGGATGATGGATGATGATGATGATGATGATGATGATGATGATGATGATTCGATGATGATGCTTTATCTGATGGGCATTCCGATGATGGTCCGGGATGATGCATTCTGATGATGCATTCGATGATGCATCCTGATGATGCATCCTGATGATGCATTCCGATGATGCATCTGATGATGATGATGATGATGGACCTGATGATATCCGATGATGCATGGCGATGATGCCCGATGATGATTTTTTGAAACGATGATGATTCCGATGATGCCTGATGATGTTCGATGATGCAATGATGATGGCGATGATGATGCTGCGATCCGATGCGATGATGATGATGCTATCCGATTCCGATATGATGATGATGCGCTATCCATGATGATGACATGGGCTGCGCGATGATGATGATGATGTCGCGATGATGATACCGCGATGATGATGACGCATGTGTCGCGATGATACCGTCGGCGATGATACCGCGATGCCGCGCGATGATACCGGCAGCAGGGGATTTTAAAAAGGGAGGGGAGGGATGCAGGGCAACCAGGAGGGAAGCAGGCAGCCAACCCAGGGAAGCTCCGCATGCAGAAGGAAGGGGAAGCCGGGCAGCGGGAAGGAAGCCGGGCAGCAGGTGGCTGTGGGGCAGCAGGGCAGGAAGGGGCAAGGGCAGGGGAGAGGGAGGGAACCCGGGCAGCAGGGCAGGGAGTGGGAAACCCAGAAGGGGAGTGGGAAGGAAGCAGCAGGGGAGGGGGTAGCAAGGAGGGACGCTGCATCGGGGAGGGAAGCTGGGCAGCAGGGGGAGCTTTCTGAACCCCTGTGAAGCCCCTCATAAAAAGCTTGGAAATCTAGAATGTCTATGGATCGAAAACGAAATAAGGGTTTTCGGTGCTTGATTCTCTCGGGAAGAAATCAACAGATTCGTCGCCCCGTGTCCATTTGTATGTTCCTGGTGGTTCTTTTGGTCACCACCCTCAGCTGCGGGTGCCGATTTGTCATCCTAACCGTTCCGACGATCACGACCTTGGTGTACTCCGGCGACGACTCCGGTTCGATTTGGGATAACTTCACTGTTGCCCTTTTGAATTCCTTGGTCTTCGTGGCCATTGTCATTGTGGTTACCTTCCTTTTGGTTCTTCTCTTCTACTTCAAATGTATCAGGATGCTAAAATTCTACATGGGTTTCTTGGCTTAATATTGTTTTGGGATTTCTGGGGGGTGAAATATTGCTTTTCCTGATTAAAGACTTCGGCTTCCCGGTGGACTGTGTCACCTTTCTCATTGTGTTGTTCAATTTCACTATGGTTGGTGTTATCTCTGTGTTTGCATCGAGGATGCCCATTATTGTGATGCAGGGATATTTGGTCGTCATTGGGATTTTGGTGGCTTATTGGTTCACAATGTTGCCTGAGTGGACCACTTGGGTGCTTTTGGTTGCAATGGCATTGTATGATCTAGCTGCTGTTTTGTTGCCTTATGGACCCCTGAGACTTCTGGTGGAGCTCGCAATATCGAGGGATGAAGATATGCCTGCATTAGTCTACGAGTCAAGGCCTGTTACACACCATGTGGTTGCTGGCCGAGTGGAGAGGAGAGTCTGGAGAGAACAAAGAGATGATGCTTCCACTAATACAGTCTCGAGTTCAAATTCCACATTTGAGGATGTACTCTCTGTTGACGTTGAAGAGGCCAATGTCAGAGATGTTAGCATTGAAGAGACTCAAGCTGCCGCTGAGTCGAGGGGTACCTCATCCATTTTTGAGCTAACAGAGCCATTGATAGATCAGTGTGTGAGAAGATCAAGTACTCAAAATGTCGGGCATGTGGGTTTGAGTGGTGAAAATGGGGAAGTTGAAGGAATTGGATTAGGTTCTTCAGGAGCTATAAAATTGGGTCTTGGAGACTTTATATTTTATAGTGTACTAGTTGGAAGGGCTGCTATGTATGACCTTATGACTGTTTATGCTTGTTATCTAGAAATTATTGCTGGCCTAGGAATCACCTTACTGCTGCTTGCATTTTATAGAAAGCCCTTGCCAGCCCTTCCTATGTCTATAATGCTAGGTGTTGTTTTTTATTTCCTAACCCGGCTCTTACTAGAGACATTTGTTGTACAATAGCAGGGGAGTGGGGTAGCAAGGGAGGGAAGCGGGGTAGCAGGGGAGTGGGGTAGCAAGGGGGGAGGGAAGGGGGTAGCAGGGGAGTGGGGTAGCAAGGGAGGGACGCGGGGCAGCAGGAGAGGGGGGTAGCAAGGGAGGGACCCGGTGCAGCGGGAGGGAAGAAGGGGGGCAGGGAGGGGAGTGGGGTAGCAAGGGAGGGAAGCGGGGTAGCAGGGCAGTGGGGTAGCAAGCAAGCAGGGTAGGAGGGGAGTGGGGTAGCAAGGGAGGTCTGGCTGAGGACCATAAACTTAACGCTTCATGGGAGGCAACCCATGGCAAGTAAGTTAGTTTAGTTTTTTTTTTCAATTCAATTGTTCTTTTTCTTTGAATAAATCACTTTGTGTGAATCTTAGATCTTAGGTCTGGTTTTGTTTTACTCATGTTAGGATAGTCTTTTCAATTTATTTGGTTTGAATAAACACCAGAAAAAGAAAAAAAAAGAAATTTTTTTCTAAGGCACCTGTCCATGAAAAATTTGGAATTTGGAGTTGCATGAAGCCATTTTTACAGCTCTACTTGATGTATTTCTAGATGTGTTTTTCAAAGTCTAAATGCAGATATTAGAAGAAGGAAGTTGGGACTATCATTCCCAACCATTCATAGCAGCTTCCTTCAAAAGAAAAGCCACCAGAACACTCAAGTAAACTCTGTGCAAAAACTCTATTCAAGCAGCCAATTTTGGAGCCGAATTCTAAAAAATCTAGAAGTGGAACCCACCAAGGAAAGGTAAGTAGTTCAAGAGGGCACTTAGTAAATAAAATAGGGTCTGATTTGAGGACTTTTCATTGAGAAGAAAGGAAGTTATGACTGCTGCAACTTGGGTAGTTAAAACTGTTTTCTGGGAAAATTTCTGGCTTGGAAACATTACCATCTTCCTGTCTTTGAGCTGATTTCTAAAATTGTCTGTAATGATCCTAGGAATACTGTTTTAAATAAATTAAAGTTCATACTTATTACTTTCCAGGAAGCCTTTTTTCAGCTGTAGATGAAAAGTGGTTAGGGAGATACAATGCTTGCAAAATACCACCAACTCATTTTCTGCCCAGAATTTCAGATTTGCTGCCAAGTTTTCAAATTTATGCATCTTTCAATTCCCTTGATGAAAATTCATAAAACCTGTTTTTTTGTGGACCTCTGAACCTTAATAACATGCTCCAAGTGAAATCACTAAATTTTTCATTCAGAATTTTAATTTATGAAAGAAAAGGATGGCGCTCCCGAGCCAAATTTTGGCGCGGCCGCGCCACATGTTTGATTAATTTCTGAGGCTCTATAACTCAGAATCATTCCTTTCCAATTCTGACATGTTTCTATTTACGAGTTATAGGCCATGGTAAAATTTCATACAATTCTGAATTCGTTTGCAATAATTTTGTGCTATGAATGTCTAACCATTTTTGGTCAAGCATGAGGGCAGCTCAAGTTCAAAGTCCTCATGGTGCCTCAGGAAATCTGGAAGTCCAAGCAACCAACATTCTCAGGGAAGTTTCTTACCCTCTATCTTATTTGATTAAATTGAGCATGATGCAAATTTTTAAGTTTGGGGTGCGAAACTCAGATTTCAAAGTCTAGTTGGTTTTCATTGTTTAGTTAGATTTGATTTGTTAGTTTTTGTTTTTTTGTTTTGAGTCAAGACCAGAAGAGTGTTTCTAAATCTGAAAAAGTTTTTGGAAAATTTTGTGGGAACTCTGATTTGTGGATTGAGAAGATAGGTCTCATTCATTCTCTAGAGAAATATATTTGTTTGAATGTTTGGTTTTTGGCAAGAGAAAAGTTGTCTTGGAAAGTGGTTTGTTTGGTTGTATGCGTTGAGCATGTTTATTTTGTACAATAGAACCAACCTGAAGGAAGATCGAGGCGAAACGAAGATAGGTTTTTCAAAATTCTGAAATGATCTAGGCACTTGTTTTGAACCGTTTGAGCCTTTTTGAGCCACCCACTTCAATGCACAAGATGCATCACCTTTTGTCAAACATATTGAGCCAACAAGATCCCTGATTTGTTTTCAATTCCCACATTACATGAACCAGCCTTTGTGATGAATAAACTTGTTTCTTACTGACCTATATTTCTCCAAATTATTGAAGTGTTCTATTTGAATGAGCATGGGCAAAAATCTAAAGTTATGAAGAAATAAGGAGGGATGAGTGAAGGTCATAGAAATTCTTTGAAAAGGAGAAGGAAGAAGGAGCAAGATGAAAGAAGAAGGTGTTGGAATATCTGAGAGGAAAAGTGAAAAAAAAAAAAAAAAAAAAAAAAAAAAAAGAGAGAAAAAATAGATTTGCTGAGTAAGGGGAAAGGCCACCTTGTGTGTGCACCGGGTCTCGGGCCTCAGCAAGCTTAGGGACTCTGAGTCAACCGGCAAGGTAAGCTAGACTCCAAACAAAGCCAATGAAAAAAAAAAAGCGTTTTTCCTTGAGAGATGAGAAAGAGAGTGGGATTAAGGAGAAAGTGAAAATATCATATCTTTGTTTTATTTGATTGCTTTGAGGACAAAGCAAATTTTTAAGTTTGGGGTGGTGTGCTAAAATCAGAGAAGGTTCATGCTCAAGAAGATGGAACATGGATAAGAGGAGGAGAACTGACCCTGAATTTTTTATCCTTAATTTTCCCCTTACCCATTACCCATGCCCCATTACAACCTATATAAGACCTTTTGATCATAATTTTAAAATTCCTTCATGTTAGTAGAGATTAGACTGATGGTTGGCTTATGTTGTTCAATTTAAACTACTCACATGCATGGAAAAGTGGTATGTATGGTGGAAGATAGCTTGATCATGCCTTGACTAAGCAGGATAACCAACAATAGGAGAGGTTTGAATGAGTAATCTTTGATTGATGCTTTGAAAGGGTAACCCCACTAATTTTTATTAAACTTTGATGATTGGTCATAACTCTGGTTATTTTTATTTTTCTTTTAGTTTTGCTCGAGGCCGAGCAAAGGTTTAAGTTTGGGGTTGTGATAAGTGTCTAAAAGACACTATTTTTAGACCTTATTTGGGATTAGAAATTATAGTTTGGAGTCAATATTCATCAAAAAATCATGAAATATGTCTCAGATTCATCTTTTCTCTCTCAGGAGTCCAACGCAACAAGAATCATTGAAATCTGAGCTAAAATGAAGAAGATATGACGATTTTAGTACACAAAGGTACAATGTTGCAGAGACCGGCGCGACCGCACCAGTTTGAAGGCAAACACTGGCGCGCCCGCGCCAGAATCTGGCGCGACAGCGCCAAAAACCGGCGAGACCGCGCCAAATCGGACCCATAAAGCTGCCAAACTCGACCAGAACACTTTCCATTCAAGTACACTGCTCCAGTGGCGCGACCGCGCCATTTTTAAGCTTATTTTGGCGCGACCACACCGATTACTCAGCCACTCTAAGTTGCGAAAATCACGGGAACCAGCAATCAAATCAATTCCAAACTTGGTAGAAGGAATCTCAGACGTCTAAGGAAGGTGCCCACGAAGAGTTTAAGGCAATGTACTTAAGTCCAGGTGCATTGAATGGTCCAAGAGAAGAAGTTAACTCAAAACAGGAATCTGTTGCTAAAGGAGATAAATCCAAATTTTGTGAAGATCATGGAGGGAGTTTCACAATTCCAATTGAAGCCAAACTTGGAACGAAGATTCCTGGTACTACATAGGATCTTATCACGAAAAATCAGGCCAATCAAAGCCAGGCTTCTCGAGTTCCACATCTCCAAAGTGGTGGACGCAAAGCAGAAATTAGCAGCAGAAATCAGCCAACTTCCTTCCCTCATATCTCGAGTTTCCCAACTCAGAATGTATTCAAACTTCGTGAGCAAGGAAATAACCACATAAGGAAGCTTCTGATGTAATTTCATCCAATTATGAGGTCGGGAAGTCACAATTCACACCCCTGGACAGAGGCTGAAATTACAAGTCTTGGACAGAGTTTCAAGTATAAATAGGGGTCCGAGGCAGAGCTCAAGGCATTCAGTTTTAGATCCAGTTTTTAGATCCAGAGTTTAGTTTTGAGTTTTGTATTCAGTTTTTCTTTGTAGTTTAGTTTAGAGAGAATCTTGAGAGGAAAGGAGACGTCCTATTGTAGCTTTTGAGGCAAGGAGGAGAAGCAGTCATTGGAAGCCATGTTCAACAAGTAGATCCTTCTCAAGGGAAGTTTGTACTTAGTTTATCTTTCTTTTCTTCTTCATGGTTGTATGCAAGACCTTGTTTTGTTCTTTAACTTTCAGCATGGAGTAGTCTTCATGGTTGTATGCAAGACCTTGAAAGCAATTATCTATTAGCTTGGTCCTTGTGAGACGATATTCGGACTTGCATAAGTCTATATTACTTTGATTAGCCCTCTTGCTAGTGATTAGTTGGGATCGCATCAAGTTTTTGGCGCCGTTGCTGGGGACCAATGTTTTAGTAGTAATTGCTTGTGTTTAAAACTAGAGCTTTGAGTGTACATATTGTTTTTTTTTTTTTTTTTTTTTTTTTTTTGTGGACTGATGTGTTGTGTGCATGGATTTTGGTATGCATGAGTCCACATATAGAAGGAGACACCTTGAGGAGTATACTAATTTTTCTTACCCAAATCAAGCATGGAAATCTTTTCAGCATTCTAGAAATTTTTATATGCCATGTGATTCTTATGAACAGCCATGTAGTCCTTTTGACTACTCTTATAATTCCCCCACCCACCATGATGATACGCCTAGCATGCAAACTCAACTTGATTTACTCAAATTGCAAGGTGATATATTGGAATTACAAAGGAATTCTTTGAATTATTTTTGTGATGTGTGTGGAGGTAACCATGCTACAAATGTATGCCATTTAATTTCAAGATCTGATTTTTCTAACTATGAGTCTAATTCCTGCAGGTTAGACCCATATGGCAATTCATACAACCAAGAAAAGGAGGAGCACCACTACAGATGAATGGGAGGAAGACAGGAAGTTGCTGCGAGCAATATATGCAAAACTTCAGTCAATGGAGACTGTGCAACCCGAAGTCCAGTCAATAAAGCAACGGGTCACAGTTTATACCACTCAAGAATGGGAGGACCTAGTAAAGTGGTTAGATTATTTTGAAGAGAATCCAGAAGAGCAAGATCTACAAGAATTAGAGGATGAGGAAGAACTAATTGAAGAGGTATAACAGTCCATACCCTTTATGAATGGAGAGATCCTAGAAAAGCCTCAACCAAAAGAAACCTTGGAAGAAAGTGTGTGCCCCTATGATTTAGAGGATGAGGAAGAACCAATTGCAGACATAGTAGCTGAGGTGGAGGAAAAATTCATCCCATTACTGATCTTTCAACTAATTGAGAGAGAACTACAAGCATTAGTGGTTGTAGAAGAAAGCATGGCAGTAGTGAATGAGGTCAAAGAAGAAAAACCCATGGCTGAGATAGCTGTAAATGTAGAAGAGGTAGAAGAGAAAACCCAGCAAGAAGAAAAATCATTAGAGGCTGAAAAAGAAACCATAGCTGAAGAATTATTTGAAGGGGAGGAAGAAAAAACCATAGGTCCTATCATAGAACCTTCCCCTGAAAAGCCATTAGAGAATTGGGTAGAGAAAAAAGAAGAAATAGGGCTCTCCTTTGATTTAGACTTTTTCATCATCCCACCTTATACACCTAGCCCAAAAATACAGATGAAAATTTTATTAGGGCTGGACAAGAGGATGAATGAGTGGCTGATATGTGTGCAGATCTACTTCTTAGAAGCCACAAAGTCAAAAGAAAGAATTTTTAACTCAACATCAAAATTTGGTTGGTCCACCATAAAGCATTGGAAAGGAAGAAAAGTCATTATGAATGGATTTGAAATGAACTTTCCTTTTGATCCAGGTGGAATGAAGCTACTGGTCTGGCTGAGGACCATAAACTTAGCGCTTCATGGGAGGCAACCCATGGTAGGTAAGTTAGTTTAGTTTTTCAATATTTGTACTTTGGTTTGAATAATTACCTTGTGTGAATCTTAGATCTTAGGTCTAGTTTTTTTTAATCATGTTAGGTTAGTCTTTTCAATTTGTTTGGTTTGAATAAAACACCAGAAAAAAGAAAATTTGTGTCTAAGGCACCTGTCCATGAAAAATTTGGAATTTGGAGTTGCATGAAGCCATTTTTACAGCTATACTTGATGTATTTCTAGATGTGTTTTTCAAAGTCTAAATGCAGATATCAGAAGAAGGAAGTTGGGACTATCATTCCCAACCATTCATAGCAGCTTCCTTCAAAAGAAAAGCCATCAGAACACTCAGGTAAACTCTGTGCAAAAAAGCAGTGCAACAGCAACTCTATTCGAGCAGCCAATTTTGGAGCCGAATTCTGAAAAATTTGGAAGTGGAACCCACCAAGGAAAGGTAAGTAGTTCAAGAGGGCACTTAGTAGATAAAATAGGGCAAGATTTGAGGAATTTTCATTAAGTAGAAAGGAAGTTATGACTGCTGCAACTTGGGTAGTTAAAACTGTTTTCTGGGAAAATTTCTGGGTTGAAAACATTACCATCTTGCTGTCTTTGAGCTGATTTCTAAAATTGTCTATAATGATCCTAGGAAAACTGTTTTAAAGAAATTAAAGTTCATACTTAGTACTTTCCAGGAAGCCTTTTTTCAGCTCTAGATGATAAGTGGTTAGGGAGACACAATGCTTGCAAAATACCTCCAACTCACTTTCTGCCCAGAATTTTAGATTTGCTGCCAAGTTTTCATATATGTGTATCTTTCACTTCCCTTGATGAAAATTCATCAAACCTATTTTATTGTGCACCTTTGAACCTTAAAAACATGTTCCAAGTGGAATTTTTAAAATTTGCATTCATAATTTTAATTTATGAAGGAAAAGGAATTTGGCGCGGCCGTGCCAAGTGTTTGATCAATCTCCGAGGATATGTAACTCAGAATCATCTCATTCCAATTTTGACATGTTTATATTTTTGAGTTATAGGCCTTGGTAGAATTTCATAAATTTCTGAATTCGTTTGCAATCATTTTGTGCTTTAATGGTTCTAACCACATTTGGTCAAGCATGAAGGCAGCTCAAGTTCAAATTCCACATGGTACCTCAAGAAATCTGGGAGTCCAAGCAACCAACATTCTCAGGGAAGTTTCTTACCCTGTATCTCATTTGATTAAATTGAGCATGATGCAAATTTTTAAGTTTGGGGTGGGAAACTCAGATTTCAAAGTCTAGTTGGTTTTCATTGTTTAGTTAGATTTGATTTGTTAGTTTTTGTTTTTTGTTTTGAGTCATGACCAGAAGAGTGTTTCTAAATCTGAAAAGGTTTTTGAAAAAAAATTTTGTGGGAACTCTGATTAGTGGATTGAGAAGATAGGTCTCATTCATTCTCTTGAGAAATATATTTGTTTGAATGTTTGGTTTTTGGCATGAGAAAAGTTGTCTTGGAAAGTGGTTTGTTTGGTTGTATGCATTGAGCATGTTTATTTTGTATAATAGAACCAACCTGAAGGAAGATCGAGGCGAAACAAAGATAGGTTTTTCAAAATTATGAAATGATCTAGGCACTTGTTTTGAACCGTTTGAGCCTTTTTTACCCACCACTTCAATGCACAAGATGCATCACCTTTTGTCAAACATATTGAGCCGACAAGATCCCTGTTTTGTTTTCAATTCCCACATTACATAAACCAGCCTTTGTGATGAATAAACTTGTTTCTTACTGACCTATATTTCTCCAAATTATAGAAGTGTTCTGTTTGAATGAGCATGGGCAAAAATTTAAAGTTATGGAGAAATAAGGAGGGATGAGTCAAGGTTATAGAAATTCTTTGAAAAGGAGAGGGAAGAAGGAGCAAGATGAAAGAAAAAGGTGCTGGAATATCTGAGAGGAAAAGAGAAAGAAAAAAAAAAAAATAAAAATAAAAAAAAAAAAAAAAAAAAAAAAAAAAACTGTTGAGTTATGGGAAAGGCCACCTTGTGTGTGTACCGGGTCTAGGCCTCAGCAAGCTTAGGGACTCTGAGTCAACAGGCAAGGTAAGCTAGACTCCAAACAAAGCCAATGAAAAAAAAAAAAAAAAAAAAAAAAAAAAAAAAAGGGTGAAAAAGAAATAAAGAGAGCTTTTCCTTGAGGATTGTAGTGTTTGGGATTAAGGAGAGATTGCAAATATCTTTGTTTTATTTTATTGCTTTGAGGACAAAGCAAATTTTTAACTTTGGGGTGGTATGCTACAATCAGAGACGGTTCATGCTCAGGAAGATGGGACATGGATATGAGGAGGAGGACTGACCCTAAAATTTTATCCTTAATTTTTTTCCTTGCTCATTACCCATGCCCCATTACAACCTATAGAAGACCTTTTGATCATAATTTTGAAATTCTTTCATGTTAGTGGAGATTAGACTGATGGTTGGCTTATGTTATTCAATTTAAACTGCTCAAATGCATGGGAAAATGGTATGTATGGTGGAAGATAGCATGATCATGCCTTGACTAAGCAGGATAACCAACAATAGGAGAGGTTTGAATGAGTAATCTTTGATTGATGGTTTGAAAGGGTAACCCCACTGATTTTTCTTAAACTTTGATGATTGGTCATAACTCTGGTTCTTTTTATTTTTTCTTTTAGTTTTGCTCAAGGACGAGCAAAGGTTTAACTTTGGGGTTGTGATAAGTGTCTAAAAGACACTATTTTTAGGCCTCAATTGGGATTAGAAATTACATGTTAGAGTCAATATTCATCATAAAATCATGAAATATGTCTCAGATTAATCTTTTCTCTCTCAGGAGTCCAACGCAACAAGAATCATCGAAATCGGAGCTAAAATGAAGAAGATATGAGGATTTTAGTGCATAAAGGTACAATGTTGCAGAGACCGGCGCGACCGCACCAGTTTGAAGGCAAAATCTGGCGCGCCCGCGCCTAAAAACGGCGCGACCACACAAGAATATGGCGCGACCGCGCCAAAATGGACCCAGAAAGCTGCCAAACACGACCAGAACTCTTTCCATTCAAGTACTCTGCTCCAGTGGCGCAGTTGCGCCATTTTTAAGCTTATTTTGGCGCGACCGCGCCGATTACTCAGCCACTCTAAGTTGCGAAAATCTCGGGAACCTGACATCCAATCGAGTCCAAACTTGGGAAAAGGAGTCTCAAGTGTCTAAGGAAGGTGCCCACGAAGAGTTTAAGGTAATATACTTGAGTCTAGGTGCATTGAATGGTCAAAGAGAAGAAGTTAACAACTCAAAACAGGAATATGCTGCCAAAGGAAGGAGATAAATCCGAAAATTGTGAAGAGCATACAGGGAGTTTTAGAATTCCAATTGAAGCCAAACTTGGAACGAAGATTTATGATGCTACAGAGGATCTTGTCACGAAATTTCAGGCCAATCCAAGTCAGGCTTCTCGAGTTTCACATCTCCAAAGTGGTGGACCCAGTGCAGAAGTTGCCAGCAGAAATCAGGCAACTTCCTCTCCTCATATCTCGAGTTTCCCAACTCAGAATGGATTCTAACTTTGTGAGAAAGGAAAGGACTACAGAAGGAAGGTCCTGATGTAATTTCATCCAATTCTGAGGTCGGGAAGTCATAAGTCACACCCCTGGACAGAGGCTAAAATTACAAGGTCTGGACAGAGTTTCAAGTATAAATAGGGGTCCGAGGTAGAGCTCAAATCGTTCAGTTTTAGATCCAGTTTTAGATCTAGTTTTTACATTCAATTTTAGATCCAGTTTTAGATCTAGTTTTTACATTCAGTTTTAGATTCAGTTTTAGATCCAGTTTTTACATCCAGTTCCAGCATTCAGTTTTCTATTTTGGATTCGGTTTTATATATTAGTTTAGAGAGAGTCTTGAGAGGCAAAGGAGACGTCCTATTGTAACTTTTGAGGCAAGGAGGAGAAGCAGCCATTGGAAGCCATGTTCAACAAGTAGATCCTTCTCAAGGGAAGTTTGTACTTAGTTTATCTTTCTTTTCTTCTTCATGGTTGTATTCAAGACCTTGTTTTGTTCTTTAACTTTCAGCATGGAGTAGTCTTTTATGTTGGGAGTCCATGTTGGGAGTCCATGACTCCCTAGGCATGCAATGAGATTGATACTTCATAATATATTTGGTTTTCAATTTGGTGCATGAATGAGTTTTCTATGTTGTTAATTCTTGATTCATACTTACTGTCTGGCTATGTACTGGTTATAAGGTGACACTAGGCTTAAGGTAAGACATGGTGATAGGATTTTACAAATCTTTATGAGTTTATGCACTATGTAGATCACTAATCCTTGGGTTAATCCTCGACCTTAAAGTAATACCCTGTTGGATTAGTTGATCTGCCTATGACACAATGAGCTTCATGTTTATGCTATCAAGTAGAGTCAATCATGCTAGCTAGGTTTACTCTAGGAGATAGAAATAGGTGATGCCGATGCGGATTGTAGCCATGGTTTTATAAGCTCATCAAAAATTAATTTCCAAAGCTCAACTTCTATTTAATCTCAGAATTGTCTAGGGAGGGAATTGGATTCCCAATGCCTTTTTCCATACTGATTTTATCAAAAGCCCTCTCTTGATCTCTATAGGATTAGGTAGATTAGTTTATTTTCTGTTTTCATAACTGCTTTCCAACCGCTTTCTCAAACTTTGGTTTTTAAACTAGAAAAGCAATTATCTATTAGCTTGGTCCTTATGAGACGATATTTGGACTTGCATAAGTCTATATTACTTTGATTAGTCCTCTTGCTAGTGATTAGCTGGGATCGCATCAGTATCTTTCAGAAAATGTGTCCTGAAATTGAATACTCTCACTGATTGAGTCTAATTCAAGAAATTTTGCATTTCTCGATTCCACAATTCTAGTGCTGTGAGTTGGACAATAGAATCTGTATCCTTTGGACCTATCTGGATATCCAATGAAACAACCACTAATGGTCCCGGGATCCAGTTTCTTTTCTTGTGGGTTGTAAACTCTTACCTCAGACGGGCATCCCCATACGCGTTTATGTTGCAAACTCGGTTTCCAACTCTTGAATAATTCAAATGGAGTCTTGGGAACAACCTTGGTTGGAACTCTGTTTAATATATACACAGACGTCTTAAGAGCATCTACCCATAAGGCTTTAGGTAGCTTAGAGGTACTAGGCATACTGCGCACCATGTCCAATAATGTTCGGTTTCTTCTTTTCGCAACACCATTTTGATCTGAAGATCTTGGCATGGTGTATTGGGGAACTATACCATTGTCTTGCAGAAACCTCGCGAATGGACCTTGTGCTTGTCCAGACTCACTGTATCTACCATAGTATTCCCCACCTCTATCTGTTCTGACTATCTTGATTTGCTTCCCCCATTGTTTCTCTACTTCAGCCTTGAAGACCTTAATGGCGTTGAGTGCCTCATTCTTTGTATGAAGCATGTAGAGATACATGTATCTCGAATAGTCATCTATGAAGGTGATAAAATATTTCTGACTTTGAGCATCCATATCTGGGCAACAGATATCAGAATGGATGATCTCTAATATGGTTGAGCTCCGAGTGGCACCTTTCTTGAACTTGTTAGTCTGCTTGCCTTTAATGCAATCAATACAAGTGTCGAAATCAGTGAAGTCTAAGGTTTGAAGAATTTCATCCTTCACTAATCTCTTGATTCGATCAATGGAGATGTGTCCTAATTTTCTATGCCACAAGGTGGAGGAAGCCTCATTTATAACACAACGTTTGAGACCAGAATGGACAGTCATAACTTTATGAGCGGTATCGTTTTCTAGATTTAGAGAGTAAAGGCCATCACATAAAACATTGCTACCTACATGCTCAGATTTATATAATAAACTGAACTCAGTGTTTTAAAATGTGAAACTAAATCCCAGAGGTACAAGTTTAGATACAGAAATTAAATTTCTTGTAAAACTGGGAATGTAAAAAGTCTTCTCTAAAGTTTAAACAAAACCGCTCTCCAGCTTCAAGTCGCAGGTGCCAATTGCCTCTACATGTGACTTTATTTGACTGCCGGAGTATATGAACTGTTCATTGCCCACTGGTTTTCTCAGGTTTCTTAAACCCTGCATGGAGTTACAAACATGGATTGTGGAGCCGGAATCAATCCACCATGTGTTATAATTTGTTTCAACCATATTAGTTTCATAACAGACAAAGGAATAGAATGTACCTTTCTTCTCAAGCCATAACTTATGCTTAGTACAGCCCTTCTTCATATGTCCTTTCTTTTTACAGAAAAAATATTTTGACTATTTCTTGATCGTAGCATAAGGATTGAGCTTATTTTTCCCCTTTTGATTGGCTTGAGGCGAATTCTTTTCTTGTGTGGCCATAAGTGGCGTCTCTCCTACCTCTGAGCACACAAGGTCAGGAGATCATCAATTGACCATTTGTCTTTATGTGTGTTGTATGAAATCTTAAATGGTGCATATTGGTGTGGGAGAGTCGTTAAAATATAATGCACTAGAAAAGATTCGGACATGTCACATTCTACTGCCTTTAGGCGAGCCGCCAAGTCCCTTAATTTGTTTATGTGTTTTTTAACGCCTTGAACACCGGTGAGCTTCATAGATATGAACTTCATTATTAGGGTGCTGGCCAAAGACTTCTTGGAACGTTGAAATTGTTTTTCAATGGCTTTAAGGAGAGCTTGAACCTTGTTTTCTTTTTCAACAGAACTTCGTACATCCTCTGGAAGCTTTGTCTTTATGAACATGGTACTGAGTCGGTTGGACCGTTCCTATACGTCGTAGAGCTTCTTCTCTTCAGGTGTACTAGTGGCAGTTATTCTAGGTTCATCCATCCTAGTTGCATAATCTATGTCCAAACACCCTAGGTGGAGTAAAATTCTCTCCTTCCATATTTTGAAGTTCTCATTGCATAAAGCGAGAATTTCTATACGAGAGTCGGAGATACTTAGAGATGAAATAGCTGCAAATTTGAAAATAGAACACATGTTTAACTATATATTGAGGCAAATAACTTTATTCATGATTAACCAATGAAAATCATGACATGAATCTATGACATAAAAATTGCCTATGGGCGAAATTTTTAATTCTATTAGATTCATAAAATAATTTGATTCAACAAATTCTAACCTATTGTAAATTATCAAACTCAATTTCATAATTCCTGTGGGTAAGTTATGAAAAGGCATTCAATAATGTACAATTTATGTCGATAACATTATGTGATCTAGATATATAATGTTTAATCATAGATGTTGTGGCTACTCTAGGATTAAAATTAACTAAATTAGATCACTAGACATGATACTAATATTTTATGAATATTATTTAATGTCCTATATGTGATTCTTAATAAAATAATATTATAAAATTAAGGTTATTGTGGCTATACCTTAATAAAATAATATTATTTTATCACTTTAACATTAAATTAAAGTTATTGCTAATTCATCATGCAATACTTCCATTATAAAACAATAAGGCATCAAATTTTGAAAATTTAGATATAAAATTTGTCCAAAACAGACAAAATTTGATGCCCGAACCGGTTGAACCAATGGATTTCAAATTAAAACCGGTTCGGTCTGGGTCGCACATTGGTTCGGGTCACGCTATGGACCGAGTCATCTAACCCATATTGACTCGGACCGAGTCGACTCAGCGGCCTGACCCGGGGTTCGGGTTCTCCTGGCCGAACCGAGCGGTCCGGGTCTTAAACCCCAAATCGGACCGTCTGGATTTCATCCCTGACCTCCAGACGGGGCGCGGGACGCAGAAAAAACCTGCGTCCTGCAATTTTTGGCACAGTCGCGGCAGGAAGGGGTCCTGCCGCGGCGACTACCGTTTGGCAATCCCGTCGTCGTTCGGCGACGGTCGATGCCGCCGGTTCGCCGCAAAAGGTCGCAGCGAACTACGCTGGGACATTTTCCCAGCGTCGTTGCTGTCGTCGCCGCCGGTTTTAGCCGGAGCGGCCGACTCCGGTTGCCCTTGGCGAACCTTCGCCGACCACCGACCACCCTTCGCCGGTGGGAGAACCCTTCAGGTGGTTGCTGGAAGTACCATTGCCGGCGACCTCCCCTCAAATGTAAAAACTGCTTATAAACGCATACGGAAGCATGGATTGGCTCTGATGCCAAATGATAGACTGTAATTTCATAAAACAATAGAAATTAAAATCAAAATAGAGTTTTAGGCTTACCTCCTGACATGTTTTTCGTCGTCGGTCGTTTCTGTCCAAACCGTCCACTGGTTTCCCTCTTCTGAAGCAGCAGAATCAGCAAGATGATGAGTTTGTAAAGTCTTCTCGGAATCACTTTCAGTGTGTTCACCGGGGACTCTGCACTCTGGTTTAATAAGCCGTGAGGGAGAGACATGAGCAGTTAGATCCTGATTTTCAGGATTTAACCGCTTACCAGTTATGTGTTATTGGTCATACGGATCACCATATGACCAGGTCACACAATGAAGTGGGGAGGGGGGGAGGGGGAGCCTGGAAGCCGGAGGGGAGTAGGGAGGGGAGGGGAGGGGAAGCCGGAGGGGAGTCGGGGGAAGGGGTAGGGGAGTGGGGAAGGAGGGGATTCCTAAGGGGAGTGGGGGAAAGAGAGAGGAGGGAGGAGAAATAGGGAGGAGGGAGGAGGATATTCGAGAGGATTCTTATTTAGGAGGAAGAGGGGATCGATGTGTGGAAGGGGAGGATTATTGGAGGATCCGAGGAACAGTCGATCTCTGGAAGAATCGACAATCCGGGAACAGGAGAAAGGAACAAGGAATATAAGGAAAAAAAATAGAAATATGGGGGGTGAACGCCGGGAGGAAAATAAAGGGGGAATCAAGCCCTCCAAGCGATATGGAGTCGAGAGAAAGTGGGAGGAAGGTGGAAGGGAACCCATGATCGGAGAGAAGGAAGCCGCTGGGGGGGACAGTGGAGGGGAGAGTGAAGTCAAGGGGAGCACCGTAGGGGAAAACCAAAGGCCTAAGAACTTCAATTCGACTAAAAATTTGGTTGCGCAAACGGGAGCATCAACAGGGAGAGAAAAATATACAAATAGAAAAATATAAAAATGAACAGGCCAGTTAAGATAACTGAGAAAACACTATATTACTAAGTGAAGTAATAAGAGACGGGAAGTTTTAAAATCCTAACAGGCACGCTTAGAGTTCTTCTCTCCCCTAAATTTTAGATTGCCCTAGCATTACTATAAAGTAGGATAGATTGGCGTACAAATATTTATTACTTATAATATTTTTAAAATAAAATATATTTACCATCCTATAATTATTTTGTTTTCATAAACGCAATGAGATTCAGTATTTATAATTAATGGTTATGAAAGCTCTTCTATGTCATCTATATTTTGGACTGGAGAATCATCGACTACAGTTTTAGTCATGGTTTAAGTTATTTAACTTGTAAGAATATCTATTGATAAAGGTTGTGCATATTGGTTACCATAATTTTCTCTTTAGACAACGAGGAGAAGGACTTGGAACAACTGATCATCACAAAAGTTCTTAGAAGTAAAAACTGTTAATAAGGAATTGTGTCTTCTTGTAGCATTTAGGAATAAGTTGCAGCTTAGTCAAAATGCTTTCAACAAATACTCAACACAAAAAATTATAATTAATCTTTTATACTTTAAAACCCCTATCAAAATTATTTGATGGTTGATATTCCGAGCGCATCCATTTTTATGTCATGATAAAAGTTCAGGTTCACAAAACAAAAAAATGACAATTTTCTCATAATAGTAAAATTATTAATATCATATAATGAGAGAGTAGCAGTTGTTTTAGAAAACAATTTATAAATTACCTATATTTACTTGATTTTTCAAAAAGAAATTTTGTATATTATTGCCAATAAAATAAAAAATACCAATCCTTATAAAATTAGTGATGATCATTCCTAATATCTCTCAAATTTAACCTTTATTAACTTTGTAATTAAAGATTCAAGCAAAAGGCATGAAGAGTTACGTGTTATTCTGCAAAACAATTGCACAATTAGTTGAAGCTCATTACTTGAATCAGGTAGATTACTCCAATTAGTTGAAGCTCATTACTTGAATCAGGTAGATTACTTTTAACATAATACTTATTAGTTGGACACTAAAACATTACTTACACTGCTGACAGGATAGAAACAAAGAAGCATTTGTTACATCAGATGAATAGCTTTTGGATTCCATAGGGTGATGTCAAATGCTACCTTAGACATATTTCTAAACATCATAGTCTATTAGTGTACAGTTAAGACTACACAAACATTCTTTACACCGATGACAAGGATGGAAACAATCAGAAACAAAGAACTTTGCTCCATCTATCAGTAATACAGGTAAAAGCATTTCTTAGAAGCAAGACGTGAAGTAGATGCATCAAATGGTCATAAACATTCGATGGACTTACGAGCACATCTTCGCACTCTCCTGAAAAGAAAATTTTAATCATCACATCTCTAGAATGGAGATGAAAGGATTTATAGTAAAAAGATACTAATCATAAGATCAAGATACTAAGCAGAAGATCTTAATGTGTACCTGTTGTAAGCCTGAATATCATGCTCAAATAGATGACCAGCCTCAGGGTTTGCTGGACTTGCAGGGTTAGGGTCTGTGAGAAGAGACTGCAGATGAAGATAGTGGTCAATAGCAGCTTCTACCACAAGAATAGAAGTGACTTGGAAAAGTTGAAATATAGAGTCTATTTGAAAGTAATTTTATCAGACTTTCTTCAAAGTTAGAGAAATTGTCAGGGAATACTAACTTGGACTGAAGTCAAAATTGTACTGACATTCTGGCAAGGTGACCAAGCATCTCGAATGATATCCAAACAAAGTGATCCATCATGATAAACTGCCATTAAATTTCAAAAAAGCCAGTTTGGTTAAGAGTTCCAATTTACTAAAGAAACAGCATAACTTTTATGATTTGGCACATAATAATAGCATAACTTCATTACAGAACATTTCCAAATACTCTATATAATGTTTCAAAGTCCTAATATTATGTTGGTAAGCTAGGCTCATGGAAATGGGAATGGCCATGACAGAAAATAAAGTTTGAACAGAAACTTTACTAGCACATAAGCCATTGCAGGGCTGGAGACAAAGATGATCATTTATAAAGAACATGATGGACACAAGCTAAGCAACGTTGAACTGGTAAGTCTGTATCTGGAACGAAATATGCCTTCAACATTAGATTTGAGGGTCTATCTAATCTTACCGATAGGTAGCTGTTAGATCGAGCATTTTTACAGGCTGCAACTGCATTTATCTATAATTTTAGTTTTCTAGAGTTATCAATTGTTATCTTCTCTCCGTTTAGTGAAGGAGGCTTCCCTATTATATGGCTAAAAGGAATATAGATTATAACATTGGTATCCTAAACCCTTACGTATTTGAGCTCATTTGATTTCAGATCTTTGAAAAACTTCGAGAATTAGTAGAGCAAAGTTTTTATAGAGGTCTTACGTTGGAGCTCTTGTCTCTTAAACCTTTCTTGCAGTCGCAATGTCCTGGTAGTCTACTCAGGAAGTCTAAAGACATAACTCACACTGTTTTCATTCTTGTTTTATGACTGTAAGTGGAGTAAGTGTCATACTGGCAATATGGTCCTTTTCTTTGTAATTCACTAGTCGTTCAATAAGAATATTAAGTTTTGAGTAGATAGCCTGATGAAACTGCATATAGACACAGCCACTTCTTCCACTTCTTAGAATTGGAGTAAGCAATGCATCAGAAGATATTGCTCATAATTGATGTTTTCACAATCTTCTTGAGCCGATTATCTTTTCAAAAGTGACAACTGAAAGACTGAAGATTGTTCAGGAAATGAAGCAAAGGATCAGAAATGAACATACAAAGTGAAAACAGATTAAAATTTTCATTAAAAAAAAGTTGTAAAGGCGTAGAGGATAAAGATCCTGATCATTAAGCCTTGAAATACATGTAAATTGGAGTTTATGAATACAGAACACCCGAATATTATTAAACAACCAAAATTTGGGGCCATCATCCAATCTGGACCAACTTGACTTATATGATCCCTGTTAGAAGATGGATAACACTACCTATGTATAGACCTTAATTGGGTTAAATAATCAGATGTTATAAATATTTGACCAAAACTTAGAAATCTGTGAGTATAAAAAGCTCGGGACAGAGTCTGACCATTTGGATGAAAAACCTCTGATGTGAAGCGGACACGAGGGGGCTTCTCTGGGTAATTATCCCCAAAAGTGAGTTTTAATGCAAATATGCCACCTGCAATTTCCAGTCAAGTTTTTAGAAGAGGCTAACAATAGAATAATAAGAAGCAAAAAAAATATATATAATAATAATAATAATAATTGAAAGAATCATAGATCCCTTCATTGTTCTTATCATTACCTTCCCAAGGCGTTTCATCTGGACCAAAAATGGTCGCACTCCATACAAACAGATTGTCATCTGCAAGGGGGCTTGCGCTACATCCCTGAGGAGCGCAGAGCTTCTTAATATCATTCCACAAAAATAAATAAATAAATAAAAACGAATTTATCCCCTCTTCTTCCAACAAATATAGCACACGGCAATTATCAGGTAAGTGGGCATAAACTGAGAAGAATTATGAATAATCTTCCGCTAATTCTACAAGAAACCACAATTCGAGTGATGCGACACACTTATAACCGGTTTTAGACAACCAAGACCATTAACAGCCATACAAATCTCAGATCGGATTATAAAAAAGAAGAGGGGTAAACCCAAGAAGCCGCACAAAGAAATCACTCGAACCGACCCCCAACACTAAAGAAATTAAACCGCAAAGCTCCCCGGTCTCACCTCCGGCGGGTCATTCTTAATCATTTTCAGATCCGACATCAGCCTAAGCTGCGCCGACGATGACGATGCCATGACCCAACACCCAAATTTTCCTGGAACTCAACTAGGCAATAGAACGTCCGAAGGCCGCTCCGCGCTGCGGCAGATAGGAAAGAAGATTGGGAACAGAGAGAATAGATGATCCACAGGCGGCGCTAAAGGGAAGAGATAAGAACTACGCGGAATCTGAATACTTTTAGACGACGATGAAGATGAAGATGAAAAAGGAAAATTCGACTTTTCCTTCTTTCTCGTCTCACGGCCTTCTAAATGTATATACGTTATCGCCTCAGCCAGCCAACGCACCAAATCAGTACTAACGGTCACTTTTTTTGTTTCTCATTAATATGAAAGTACGAAGTTAGCCTTCAAGGGACTCCAAATGAAATTAATTAGGGAGAATATCTAATGGTCCCTTATAATTTTTTTTTAATTCTAATGCTTAACCAACCCTCTCAAGTTCTCAACCTTATCTTACAAAATATGGTTGAGAGCCTTTTGCCTTGCCAACCTCCTTTCATTTCTTGAGGTGCAACATGTGTCATTGGTACCAAATCCACTTTGATGCAACCTTCAAGAAAAAATACTTTTTTTTTTTTTTTTTTTTTTTTTTTTTTTTGTGCTCCATGAAAAATTACTATCATCTAGGGAAATGACAATGTAACATGATGATAAAATGGCAAATTATCTTTATCATGACGAAAATAATTTGACCTTGTTATATTATATTTAAATTTATAAACTAACATGTTAGTCTTTAATGAAAAACTATGTTATGAGCACCCAACTAACATGTCACTCCAGTGTCATAAAATTGGGTTATATGTTATAATTGACCACTTGCTAGTAAGTTCCTGCATATTTTTGTCTTTTCCAGTTTGGTAAGTCAGAAATTGAGGGTATTTTTGTCATAAAATATAATATATTGATATTCAGTGTTTTAAAAATCGAACTGAACTGGCCGGTCTGACCCAGTTGAACCAAAATTGGAGTTAGTCCGTTTGTTATTTACTCGGCCCTGTTCACTATAACGAGCATTATTTTTGCATTTTTTTTTATATAAATATTAAATATATGTTAAATATGGTGTATAATATTCAACGGTTCAACCCCTGTCTAACCGGGTTTAACCAAAATCATGTGGTCAACAATGAAGATTATAAGATTTGTCAAAAAACAAAAAAATAGTGGCTTGTTATGTGACTTGTCTCCCTCCACAAGCCAACCATCAATTAGTATTTCCACTACAGATTTGTGTTTCTCTTCTAGTTTATTACCTAATGATTAGTTATTTAATTGGGAGTCTCAAAAGTCTGATTGGGAGGATTTGAGGAGTGGACTGTGGACCCTTGATGGTTCCTAAACCAAAATTCAAGGACTCTTAAGTCCAAGCTAACCGGGTCGGTCCGGGTTTTAAAACACATAAATGTATCTATTTTTATATTTTTTTTGTTTTCAATGCTAATCCTCATCATATTTCTCGATGAAGTGTCAAAATTGTTGATGCCAAACTGACTTTCTAGAATGTAGATAAAGCAGTCATTAAGGCTTTCTAGAATAAACTAGAATAGAAATTTGACCGAGTCTGATAGATAAACAAATAACAGTAAGAAACACATGTAAGATTATGCAATATTAAAAAACATATAAAAAATGAAAAAAATACTAATATTTAATATTTCTGTAAGAAAAAAGGCAAAAATAATACTGGTTAATATTTCTGTATGTTTTGTTTAATTTTTGAACCTGATCTATATAAAATTTAATATTATGAATTATTAAATTCATAATATTAATACTATGTTACGATCAGTGAGTTACTAGGTTATGGCCGATGAGTTATTATATTTCGTCCAACAAATTAATATTATGAATTAATATCCTAAATACCCTAGTATTCAGTGTATGTCAGGGACCTTAGTTTTTTAATCGGCCGTTACTTGTCGATTACGAAAACCACGGTCTCTCGTCACGACGTCACCATTCGACGTCTTGCTGGGGTACGGACTACGAAGTATCCTCCGATTGGGGGTGGGGGGGAAAAGGAGGAGTCGGGAGTCAAATCTCCCGCCTTCCCTTCTCCGAGACTCTTTTTCACGTCCCCAAACAAACAGAAAAACGACGACGCCGACCGCGGTGGCGGATCGACGGCGACGAGTCGACGACGACATTCCAGAATTTTCTTCTCTCGTGCCGCGGACCGTATTTTATTATTCCATTCGGTTCGGTCGCGTTGTCGAGAACCAGGAGGCTGGCGGCCGTTCATAGAATCATAAATAAATAGACCTAAAAGCCCCTCGATCGCCTGGTCCTATACCTGGAACAGTTTGCGATGGCGATTGCGGACACTGGAGAGCGCTCGGTGACGGAGAAGAATCTCACGGCGAGGAAGAACAGGAAGAGGAAATGTCCGTGCCGTTTCCACAGGCCCAATTGCTGTCGGGGCTCTTTCGAGAAGAAGAAAGATGAGACTACTGGTGCAACGGAGACGAGTCTCGAAATTGAGGCGGACGTGCCCCGGCAATCGCGCAAACCGACTCACCTTGTCGTCTTCACTAACGGGATTATTGGCAGGTGAACACCGTGTTTTTTTCGGTTCTTGGTGAGGAGATGTAATGCACTGGTTCTAAACTACTTCAGCTGATCGAATTGGCAGCTACTCGATGCAACTTGCTACAATTGGAGTGATCCATTTTGCAAGTTGTTCTCTTGTCTCGCATCGAGATATTTATTGGCTATTAGAACTGCATAATGACGATATCTTAATAATTATATGACAGGTTTTCTGTCATGAACCAATCTGAGAGTTTTACGCAATTCTTGCTTAGTTATACTTGTAACGCGGTTAATGCTTTCCCTTGTTTGGCGCAGCTCCTCAAATTGGGCGTTCTCCGCCACACAACTAGTTAAGAGGTTCCCGGAAGATATACTTGCCCATTGTGAGTTTCCATTTCCTTCTTTCTCAACTTATCGTTGCATTAGGATTTATCAGTGAATATTACTCAGCTGAAGTATTTTATTATCTTTTCAAAATCATTTAGAAAATTTATCCTGTGCTGACCCTGCCAATCTTTGAACATGTTACCTGACTCATGGTGAACCTGCTTTTCCAAATTATTTTCATTCGTAACTTCATTTGATAAACATATCAAATGTTCTGCGTCCAATGGCCACTGTGCAAATTGTTGGGAAGCCACTGCTGATAACACACCTTTCTTGGGAAAGTCAAAAGAGATTCTCTTCTTAAATCTCATATTACTCCTTGCATCTTTCAAAGTATAACTGTAGAAATGAAAATAATATTAGGCTACTAAAGAATGAAAGTTCCTTCTTTTTTGACTAATTTACTCTGTTGTTTGTTCATTTGGTATCTCCCTGCCGATTGACAACCTTGTTAAATAGTATTTAAGCTAAGTCAAAAAGAATCTGTATGACAGCATTGACAATTGTGAAGGATTTTGCAAATATTTCCTTCATGAAGCAGAAAATGATGCATATTAAAACCTGTTAGAAACTTTTCATGTGCGGTGGAATCTGGAACTAGGCATTCTTCTTTTTGTTAAATAGTGTTTGGATCAAATTTAGTATTTCTAAAACCTAATGCATGCTATGAGAGTGCTATGTGGAGAGAATATACAATTACCTCAGGGTTCCCGGGAATTCTGTAGTGTATGATGATAGGTCTGTTTCAGAACTTGTACAGGATCTCCTCACACTTTTGTAGTTGTTTGTTCTTTAAAAAGACAAATTTTTATTGTTTTGTTTCTTTTGCAGCTGAATTTTAGCTGTATTTGTATAAGTGATTGTATGTATACTTGTTGAATGTTGCTGATCCAAAGACAAGTTTTAACAAAAATAATCTTTTAGGAGTTGCAATGTTTTCACCAACAATATTTGTCTAGAAGCATGTCAAGAATCTATTCTCATCTTTATTTGCCGATGACCATGCAGGCAGTGAAGCTAATACAGGCACACGGACTTTTGATGGGGTGGATGTAATGGGCAAGAGGTTAGCTGAAGAGGTGAATTGAATATCCACTGCAGCAATTTATTGCTTGCATTTTACTGAAGCATACTTCTACATCTGATGTGTTCATGATGTACATTCGATGTTTTATCCTAGTTATGGTTGGGACCTGCAAGTAGGATAGACTCCAATTCATCATGTCTTTATTCAATTGTTGAATGATTTGAACATGTGTTTCCCTAAGTTGGCTCTGTCAAATAAAAAGTTGACAAATAAAGCAGGAGTTTGGGTTCAAACTCATTTAGATTGGTTTGACCATTCTTCTAACCCAGCAATTAAATATTTATTTTCAGTTTTTCTGTTGTTTTTTTTTCTAATTTTTCCTGGATTTTGTATGGGTATGTTTGGCAAAGCTGTATCCTTCCTGATTGTATATATTTGATCCATAATGCGACGTTTAGAATTTTTGTTTGGATTTAATGAAACAGATCCTGGTTTTGGCCTATCTTTTGCAAGTTATCTTTTAATCTTGTCTTTCTACCTTAAAACCAAATATAGGGTCGATTGTAATTATTTTTCATGTTCACTGGAAGCACTTGGTGCATTTGAATTATGTAGTCTGTACATTGGCTTATCCATGATGTGTCAAACCCAATGAAGACTTCTAAACAGCAACGTGATGATCCATAATTCAACAGTTTTGCATCAATATATTGGCACAACAATTGTTCCAGCTCTCTGCTTATCACTATTGTTTTTTGAGGCATTCTCAAATATCTCAAGTTTTGAGTTCTATGAGAATTAAAAGATTGATGTATTTTTGCAGATAACATCAGTTATTAGAGGCAGGCCTGAGCTTCAGAAGATTTCCTTTGTGTCTCATTCTTTGGGTGGCCTGATAGCAAGATATGCGATTGCTTTACTTTATAGCTTCGAGTTTAGGTCTCAGAAGGTGGCAGAGAAGTCAAAAGAAACAATTGGTGGATTGGAACCAATAAATTTTATAACATTTGCAACACCTCATGCTGGAAGCAGAGGCCATAGACAGGTGATTTTTCATGCTTGGTAACATCTAGAAGGACTTGTGCATGTTCTTGCTGTAATTTTTATCTTTATTGCTTTGAGTGAGGGAAGTGTGTGCACGTTGGTCCAAGCTATCATGTTGGCCAGAAGGTCATCATGCATTTTCTGTTTTGTGAATGTTTCTTTGTGATAAGCTTCCAGATGCAGAATATTCGGATAACTTTGTGGCTATATCTAGAATCATTATTTATTTAAACATCTTTGTGAAGAGCTCCCAAGGTGACTTATTCCTTCCATTGTCCAGGTATTTCTGTTCGATAGGGTAACCCATGGTTCATTTACATGATCTTTATGATTTATGTTTTGTTCATTTTATGACAGCCTTTTCTTGTTTCTAATAGTAGCTATGAGAAGACGACCAAAAATTTTTGCATTTGTTATATAAGGTTTTCCACATAATGCTTAGTTCAACAATAAAAATGTTCAGATTACATTAAATCAATTGCACAGTACTTCATGGGTCAAGAGCCTTTAATGTCAAACAATATTATAATGGCAATAAAATCCAGCGTAAAATAGTTGTCAGAAAAGAGTCGGATGAATCTCCTATGATTTTCTTGTGAATTAGAATGCATGATCATATTTTTATTATTAATGGTAATTTATGTATCTTACAAAAAAGATTGTATCAAAAGAATGATTTGTTTAGGGTCTTGGGCAGTAGCTCAATGGTCCCATGGGAGTTATTGCGGTCTTGGGTTTGGGTCTCCACAGCAGCATTAGGAGTAAAACTTGTAATTGGGAGTAAAATGTATTCGCCTTCCTAAAAAAAAAGAAAAAAAAGAAGGATTTGTTTAAGCTTTTATTACTAGGGGAGTTGTTTTGTGCTTCTCCAATTGTTGGGATGAGCTAAAGATGGAACACATTCCTTAAGGCTGATATTATTAGTAGTCTTTTGTGATTGGTAAAATCCAAGTTGAGTAACCGTTTTCTGTTCCATTAACCACTTCAAATTTCTGAAAACAAGATTTGATTACAGATTCCAATGGCTGCTGGTATTCTGTTCTTGGAAAAACTGGCATTTCATTCTTCATGGATTTGCAGAAGAACGGGGGAGCATCTCTTCTTCAGGGATAGTAGCAAGGGCCTGCCACCTTTACTACTTCAGATGGTCTATGACAATGATGATCTGAAATTCATGTAGGTCTTCGGGAACTGCATTACTTCTCTCTTACTGAGGGTTGAGTTTACCATTGCGCAACATGTTTGGCACTGGTTTCCTTATCATTGTCCTTTCGTTTTTCTTTTTTCAATTGTCTTGTTTTCTATCACTCAGTGAATCTCAAATATCTTTCGTAACTGAAGACTGTTTGACAGAGCTGTTTGTCAACTTCTTCTTGCAGATCTGCCTTGCGTTCCTTTAGGCGTCGAGTTGTCTACTCAAACTCATGCTTCGATCGTATCCTATTTTTAAATAGTTTTAAATAGTTATAGTGGCACAAGTTGTATAATAAATTCACACTAAATTGTAAATAAGGATTTAACTAATATTCATGCTTCGATGGTATCCTATTTTGAAATAATTATAGTGGCACAGCAATTTATATAATAAATTCACACTTAACTTGTAAACAAGGGCTTGACTCATTTCAAAGACATCGTTGGCTGGAGTACAGCTTCTATACGTCATCGTGATGAGCTTCCAAAGGTATGTTATGATGTCAGAGATAGTTGTAGTTTTTGTCTCAAGTTCTTATCATCCCTATCACATTTCAGCTCCAACATCTCCGCAAGTATGACAAATATCCTCATGTAGTAAACGTTGAGCCTCCAAAAACAACTAGTAACCAGGAGGAATTTCCTTTGGAGGCTGCAATAAAGAACAACGACAAGGAAGGTTTGTAAGTGCACCTTTTCTTTGGAGTATAGTTTTTATGACAATTAAATACGCGTTTCATTACTTCTTATAATTATTATGCTTTCTTTTAGCAATTGAGAGTGCAATCATCAGAAATCTTAATAAAGTGGGCTGGGAACGGGTGGATGTCAGCTTTCGGAAAAGTAAACAAAGATATTTTGCTCACAGTACAATTCAGGCAAGTTCTTTTTCAGCTTACTATTCTTCTATTACATTATCTTAGTTCGTATTTGGAATTCTACGAAAGACATTCCTAGAAAAATTTAGGTTAACTTTTTTAGAAATTGTTCGTTATAGGAGTTGTGATGCTTACCAAAAAATGAATTGAAGTAAATTCCAAATTATGATCAGTCTTAAGAGCATTAGAGGCAGGGATTTTAGTGTGAAAATGTAAAATCATTGGGAGAAATGTCGATGCTTAATGTCACAAGAGAAATACAGAAAAACCGCCATGCTAGGGGCTCTAGTTAAATGCAAAGGTGGTCAATGTAAGGCACCAACAAAGAGACTGTGAAAGGAGACTAAAATCCGAGGAATGTTAGATTCTCAATAAAAAATTCTAATTATTTTGCGCAGAGATGATTAATTCAACCAGCTACTGATGCTGTCTTCTCCCCTTGAGAAAATTTGTCCTCCTTGGTTCGAAGTGAGTAAGTTGCGGCCTTGTCAACTCAGGCCTAGAACACTGATCTAATACCAGAACTTGATCTAGTACCATGTTAAAGGTCTTGTGCCTTACTGATGGCAAAAGCATGGAAGAAATGGCAAGAGGAAGAAAGTAGAAGGGTTTAGAGTGACTGTGTGCAAGAAGAGAGGGAGGGAGGGACATATTACATCAATGACCTTTGACTCAAGTTGGACAAACTAGAGAGCAGAAAAAAGCTAAAGTATCATTACATAATTAGATATGGAGCGTTAACTCTCTAACAATCAGTGTGTAGAATTTTTGAAAGTACAGAAATACCGTATTTATTTCTTTTTTTTAAATGAAACAAATGTGATATGATCGTAATCATCATTGAAAGACAAAAAATGCATGAAACCTAAGACAATAGTTATCCAAATAGGAGCCTCAAACATTAGAATGTGCTAAATGAAAAGCTTGAGTAATTTGATGATTGGGTGGAAATGATGCCCTAGAATGCTTCCCAACCTGGCAAGCTTTGTAATCAAATGACAAGTCTGAAAGAAGATATCAAATCTTTGTTGGAGATGAGGTCCTAACTAAAGATGCCATAGGTACTGCAAACTTGATTATACAGCACATTGACATATGTGACAGTCCAGCTAGTACGTCGTGTTTTCATCCCTTCCAAATTTCTCTTTGTTCTCAAGAACTAGAATGTGAGAGTATCACTGTATACTTTATTAGTCTTTTTCTATTGACTAATAGATAATAGGTTAGTGAGAAATTTGGGAACATATTGAACTGTTGAGACAGACAAATTGGCTGTAGCTTGAATCACATGATCTCTCGGAACATTATATGTTAAAACATTAGTTAACAGAACTGACTTAAGAGGAGGAGAGATATACAAGGAGAACAAATGGGAAGGCATACATGACATATGTGCAGAAGCACCCAAGTCAATGAACCAACTAGGTGAAGACACATAAGATATACATGGAGTGGCTAGAGCGGCATTTGTGGTGCAGGAAGACTTTGGACTGAATTGCGAGGGATAGAATGATTGTCCTTGTGTTTTTCAGCTAACTCCTGGATTTGGGTTTGGACTGATGCAACTCACATTACTACAATTGTTTTTGAGAACATCAGTCACGTTAGGATTAGCCCATGAGGACCTTCCAAATTTTCCAAATTTTGAGAAATGATTTTTTTTGCCACAATGAAGACACTTTTTGTCTCAACATCACTACCATGACCAGCTCCATTTCTACCTGTGCCACGACTCCCACTTCATCCTCAAGTCTTCTCAAACTTTCTGTTTTATAGTGTAGGACAAAAGATTCATACTGGGGTACATTCCCTGGTCTATATGTCATAGTTAGATTCTGACTTTTAGAGGAGTCGAAAATGTAACTTTTTGTTCTTGTTTGTTTGATCTTGCTTTGTTCTTGTGCCACGTCCCACACTTTCTATTTAACCAAATTCTATGATAATTATGTTGTAATTCCTCTCTCATGTGCTTCTATCCCTCTCCCTCTCCCTCACCGTAGTCCTTTCATAGCTTCCACCATCTCTGACCACCCCTCTGACGGTTGCCACCCCCTTCAACGGCCGCCACCCTCTCCGATGGTCGCCTTCCCCTTCGATGGTTGCCACCCCTTTGATGGCAGCCACCCCCTCCAATGACTGCACCCCTCCGATGGCCGCCACCCCCTCCAATGGCCGCCACCCCTCCAATGGCCGCCACCCCCTCCAATGGCCACCACCCCCTCCAATGGCCACCACTCCCTTCAATGGCCATCATCTTCTCCAACAACCGCCACACCCCCACCCCCTCCAACGACTACTATACCCCCTCTGCCAGCTTCCACCCCTATTTGCTGCTACCACCCCTGGTTGCCACTACCACCCCTAGTTGCCGCTACCACCCATAGTTACCACTACAACCCTAAGTTGCCGCTACCACCCATAGTTGCCGCTACCATCCATAGTTGCCGCTACCACCCCTAGTTGCCTCTACCACCCCTAGTTGCCATCTCTCTTCTTACCTTGTTCAAAAACCATATTTTATTTTGTAATGAGTAAGAGGCAATCTGGCACCTGTTAACGGGTATATGCCAAACCCGTGGGTTTTACCTAAAGCCAAATTGTTTATTAACGGGTATCCATTTACATGCTTAATAGTTGTCATGTTTAGAATGGGATTCCTTAATGGGTCAGACCCATTGATAGGCCTACTATTTTGGCATAGGTAAGAAAGTTTTAGAGTCTATCAATTGGAGATATGCTGTAACTTTCACACATTCTTTAATGAAAATCAAGATCTCTCTTTTGGCGCTTGCTCCCTACTAATTTCAGTGTATTTTTACTTTTCATTTTTATCTTGTATTAGCTACTGCTAGTTCGAAACACTTTGAATATTCATGTTCTTCCTGGGAACTTGGGAACCTAGAATTTTGTAGAGTTGGAAAGCAATTGGTCGGGTACCCTTATTCCAGTTTTCTGTATCAACTCTGTTTTAGTTATTTGCCCTGATGTAGAAATTAAATTTTTAGTACAGAAATTATGTAGTTGCTGCCATTGGGTTCCAATGTCCAAGCTTCTTACGAACAAAATTCTTACATTATTGGATTTGAATATGTTTGAAATTACTCAATAAGCACGTCGCCTCTTTTTAATGCCTCATTTATTTGTTCAAGCGAATTTTAAAAAAATATAGGAACTTAACATAGGTTTATGAAGGATCTATAAAACATCTATATCATTTACTGAATCCTATATGACTTCTATGTGCTCACGTTGACATGACAATTAAAACTTTCCATTATTATATATAGTACTCTTGTCTTTTAAAATATCGAACTTAGGACTATCGATTGAATGAACGTTCCCTGATAAAAGGTACTACGGTAACCGATTACCTATTTTAAGCTAAATCTAGGAATTAACTTTTTTAGAGCCCACTAGAAGAAATCAGAGTCTCTGTTTCTCACTGCTGTGTGCTCTGGTTTAACTTCATTTTTTCTCACGTTCCTATCATCTCTTTCCCTTCCATTATCATGTACAGGTAAAAACGTATTGTATAAACTCGGACGGTGCAGATGTTGTTTTTCACATGATTGACAATTTTCTTGTATAGCAGCTCTTAAATGCTTATTAGAAGTGATATTCCTTTATTTCTTCGTTAGGCTCGTTTGGTTTTCTGATCATTCTAAATCCCAAGGTTGTATATTCATTCTGTTCCATATTCACGTGTAAAAAAGCAAGGAATAATTGTATATCTATATTTTTGTAAATGTTCATTCATCTTAGTTATTGATTTGAGAGGTTCCACTTTCCTTGCGTACGTTTTTTCTGTAGGGATCATGAAAGAAAAAACATACAAAGTTGAAAATTTATGATATGACCAAAAGTTTTAGCTTGTGCTTGTGGTTCAACCAATGGCACAGTTTCATATTGTTCAAATATGGAAATTCATAATTAGACCAAAATAGTTTGTCCACTGGATTATCTGATGCAAAAGTTCAGACGCTAATTCCTTGACTGTGCACTCCTTTTAGTCTAATTCTATTTTGTAATTGCTTATAAAACATTTATTTACAGTGTTGCACCAATGCAACAAGTACTATTTCAATTGTATTTTATGACCTAAAAAATTGTGATTTTCTCCTCTGAAATGTACAGCCCCGGCCTCCAGATACTTTGCCAATTATAAGGGCCCCCACCCCAGTTTACAGCAAGTTGGGGCACCCCCGCAAATGAGGAAGGCAGGCGATGACCTAAGATGACTTGAGATGAACCTTAAACCTCTGTGCTTAACTGCTTCTAATCTAACTAGCATAAACCCTGTTCTATGCACAGGAAAATAATAAGTTTAATATAAATATATTTTATTATATATTATTAAAATATATTTTATTATATATTATTAAAATACAAATTATGTTGTTCATTTTTATTTTTACTCATAAGTTTAGAATTAAAATGGTAAAGGCCGTGATAGATTTTTTTATTTATCAAGCAATACATAAAAAATGATAAAAAAATTTAAACAAATTTATTTGGACACAACCTTGTGTCATAAATTCATCTTATGATCCATGTCCTTGTAACCTGCCTTGCCACAGGCAATCTCTCTCCCACATCAAAGAAACAAAATAAATTATTCAGTTTACCTTCTCTAATTATGTTTCAAGTAAATAGGTAAATAAACAAAAAAAAAATATAAAAATTGACTCAAGTATAAAATTCTAACATAATAAAAAGCCAAATACATATTCACCTATTTAAGTATGCACAAAGGTGAACAAATACTACCCACTATGTTTCCATTCTAATTATCCCTATTCGAATTTGATAAACTTTGTGGTTTCAATTTATTTATTAAATGTATCAACGGGTAAAAAGATGAAATGAAATAGTTTTATTTATCAGTTTGGAAATTTGGTTTGTCTTCAGAATTTTGTATGGGAAGACCTTATTATAAACCCAGTGTTTGTGCTTTAATGAAATAGGTATATGAATGGGCTGAGCCCCCGAGTCATCCTCCTCTTGTAGATTTCAGACAGGCGCTAATCCGGGGAAATTTTGATGCTGCATGGAGTGGCATTCGTGATTTTCTCTCACCCTTCTCCATTCCCGAAGGTTTGCTCCTGATCGGGGTGCTCGTCGGCAATGGCTAGCATAAACAAGAGCAGAAGCCTTGCAGGGCCTACTTTCACTCGAACTCATCATCTCAGCGCCCTAGCTCTCGTCGTAATTACTTTCTTCCTTACCCGAATCTACGACCAAGCTTTCTCCGGTTGTCCGTCCGCTGTGTCCACAACGAATCACAAGCAGTCAGAGGTTGTCATATCCGGTAACGGAGCAGCATCTTGGCCTGTTCGAGGTTACGGGACTGAGCTCTCTCTCAAGATCTACGTGTACGAAGAAGACGAGATCGATGGGTTGAAGGAATTGATGAGAGGGAGGGATGGGAAGATTGCAGCGGATTCGTGTTTGAAAGGGCAATGGGGCTCTCAGGTCAGTCTGTTTTCGTAGTCATGAAGGCGACATCATTGTGTTTGTGCTTGCTAATTGATGTTTTTGGCGTCGAATCTGAGCTTCATTTTTGTGCTTCGTGAAGGTTAAAATTCATAGGCTTTTTCTCAAGTCAAAGTTCCGAACTTCAAGGAAACAGGAAGCAGATCTTTTCTTTGTTCCATCCTATGTAAAATGCGCTCGCATGATGGGGGGTTTGAATGATAAGGAAATCAACATGACCTATGTGAAGGTGAAATACCCATCAATTTGACCTATTTTCCATCTCATGGGATGGATAAGCATTTCATTATGGTTTCCCATCGACTGTATTTTTTTCTAGTAAAGGCCAAATTACTTGAACTGCCCCAAAGTCTACATTTGGACTTCTGTAATGCTTTGATATGAAACGGACAATTTTTAATTTATGAAATACAAATAATTCTTTTCATCATGCAGGTGCTATCTCAAATGCCATATTTCCGTCGTTCTGGTGGTCGAGATCACATATTTGTCTTTCCTAGGTATCCCCATTATTGTTCTTTATAATGTGAATCATGCCTTTTCATTTTTAGTTACCGGAGATAGTAAAACCCTACACTTAACTGTATAAAGTCTTGCCATGTACTATATAAGATGCAAATTTGTTATTGCTAACACCAAAATTGCCGGTTTCTTAGTCTTCCAATTGGAGGGTTTATCATGACAAAGACCTAACCATGATTTGTATGTAGCCATCATCTTCTTGTACCATCACAGTAGTAAGATTTACCTGAGAGAGTATTCTTTTGCATTATCTCTTTGTTTTAATATAGTACTTGTTGGTTGAGCTTATTTTGCGGGAGTTTGAACTGTATTCTTATGAAGGAAAAAATTAATTCTGGATATAAAATGATCTCTATACACTATCGGGGATGTTGCTATCCGGTTCTAACCTAGCATATTTGTTGAATTTCTTTCTGACATGATTGCATGTGCAAATTGCAGTGGTGCTGGTGCTCACTTGTTTCGTTCTTGGGCCATCTATTTGAACAGATCCATTATCCTAACTCCTGAGGTATCAAATCTAATAAGATTTACTTCCCAACTTTGAGTGAGTTGCGAATGTTTATGTGAAGATTCTCTCCACTACTAACTTCAGAAAATTTTGGGGTGTAGTGCTGTTACTTGTGTTTGTAAATGCATCACTCGTGTGCTGTGGTCTTGTTTGTGTATTAAAGTCAGTCTTAACTTAACATTTGACTGTCTTTCAGTTGGGCCATTGGCTCATGCCACCTTTTTTTTGTTGTTTTCTTTTATTTATATTTATTTATTTATTTACTTTTAGTGGGGGTGGGGGGGAGGGGAGTTTGTCATTTATGCGCTGTTGGAAGAAATGTTTCTATGTGACTGTAGTGTGCTTATTGTATAGCACATTCTTTCTGCATCAACTCTTTGTCACAGAAAAATTTACTAAGCTAAATCTAGTATTGAAGCTTATCTGATTTTATTTGAGACTTTTATGTTGCTTGTTCAACGTACATTGCAAATTTTTTATACCATCACTAGACTAACATTGGTAGTGTATTTGTCATGTGTTTATGTTTCCTATCATTTCAAATACAAGGAGTTTTACTTAATTTTGTCGCATTATAGAAATCCCATACAGCCAAATACTTTGGGTTAGTTGTTGTCTACGATACAGTTGGATTTCCTGAGAGAATTTCAAGGTTTAACTGACTGTGGTCAGTAGCTTTTGTTAATTTGCATTAATTGTTCAATAGAGGAAAAATTGTTCCCTGAAGTGCTGCTCATGTTTTAGTGTAGGGGGATCGCACAGATAAGCGAGACAGTAGTGCCTTCAACACGTGGAAGGATATCTTAATTCCTGGCAATGTTGATGATGGAATGACAAACTTGTTTGGGGATCCTGTTGTCAAACCTTTGCCGCTATCAAAGAGGAAGTATTTGGCAAACTTCTTGGGGCGTGCTCAAGGAAAGATTGGTCGCCTTCAACTGGTGGAGCTTGCCAAGAATTTTCCTGATAAGGTTGTTTTCTTCTTATTATTCCGTTCTCTTCTTGGCCCTCCTTTGATGAAAGGAATTGATGCCTATTTTTCAAAAAACAAAACCAGGTAATTGATCTGATTGTCCCATGGCTAAACTCTGTTGTTCAGCAGGCTGATTATCAGTGAAAATTTTCATGATTATAATTGTGACAATTAGTCAGATGCAGAAGCCTTCTGACTTCTAAATAAAAAATAAAAAAGAGATTAATATGTGAGCAGCAACCTTGTGGAATACCTTAGTTTTTCCACCCTGAGGATAAGAGAGCTGGAACAAATTGTATAATTATGTAAACTTATCAGATGGGATCTTGTTTCTCTTTCTTGATACTTTAGTTAGGGTAAATGTGTAAAGCCAGTAATCATATCGAATATCTTAGATTTCTCATGTCTTTACCTTGTTTTCTTTGAATAATTCATACTGATATCATCAACAGTTGGAATCTCCAGAGTTGAAGTTCAGTGGACCTGACAAATTGGGCCGGTCAGAGTACTTTCAGCACCTTCGGAATGCCAAGTTCTGCCTTGCTCCTCGTGGCGAGTCATCATGGACTCTTCGCTTTTATGAGTCATTCTTTGTGGTCTCTCTCTCACTTTCTCTCCCTCTCTCTCTCTCATGAACATTCATAGATGCACACATACGCATGCAAATAAACTTATAAAAGCACACACTACAGCCTGTATTCATCTAAACTAGGTGACTGTGTGAAACAGGAATGCGTGCCGGTCATCTTATCAGATCAGGTAGAACTACCTTTCCAGAATGTTATTGATTACACCCAGCTATCAATAAAGTGGCCCTCTACTCGAATAGGTCCTGAACTATTAGGTTATCTGCAATCGATACCAGGTGATTTGCTTTACCTTGTGATATATATTTGCATCTCAAGTTAGTATTGTACCAAAATGTTCTCTTTTAATCACTGATTAGACATTTGGGCAACATCTAAATACTCGCTAGTTTAGTATTGTACCAAAATGTTCTCTTTTGATCACTGATTAGTCATTTGTTGCCCAGATGAACATATAGAGGAGATTATTTCCCATGGAAGAAGGATCAGATGTTTATGGGTATATGCTCCAGAAACTGCCCCATGCTCTGCAATGCTTGGCATTATGTGGGAACTCCAGAGGAAAGTGAGAAAATTCCACCAATCAGTAGAAACTTTTTGGTTGCATAACAGATCTATTGTGAACAGGGACTTGATTGAATTTCACAATTGGAGACCACCGGTGCCTTTGCCTTAGCCAGTTCTAGAACTTCATCCACAAATTCTTGTAGTAGCTCTGCTGAACTGTCAATGGTTTTTTTGTATTTCCTATAAGATATTCATATGCATCAACTTATGTAGCACTCTACTTGTAATCTGATAAAATTCTTTCAATATATACGAGGGTGCAGCTCATTTATAGAGTCAAGACCCCTCCCTTTACCCCTTTAGTTACTCTGGGCATTTTTTAATCAAAGGAGAAGCCCTCTGACTGCCACTCGCAACTGGAGGATAAGTGTAAACGATCATATTTAACTGAATCTGCATTACCTATGTGGTGAAACCATGATGAAAATGGAGAGGACTGGAAAGAGGAAAAAGTCCTAAAAGGGAGCCATCTGTGTTATATGTGGATACATGACTTCTTGACTGTACTTGTCTGTGCCTGAAAAATCTGTTTATCTGTCGAAGACTTTTGAGCAATTCTTACCTGGCAGTGATATTAGTAAACCAGAGGGGCACCGTTCCAGAAAGCAAAGCTATGTGATGTAATAATGCAAGGTAATAAGAAGAACAGCTCTAGGAAGATGCAGAACTCACTAAACGCAGTGGAATTCCAGTCAGTAAGGCTGGACCTCAAGTTAGTGAGCATTGTCACGAGTTAACACAGATATTAGGGCCTAAAAAAATCAGAAAAATCTAAAAGCTTGATATTCTCTCTAGATCCAAATAAAACTTTCTCACAATTACTAAGTATTAAATAAAAAATTCATTTTATATTAATGATTGTTTACTTATGAGATTGGTTTGGATTATCAAAAAAATATGTATTCATTATTTGATACCAGTTTCCATTATAACATAGTACTGGGTCACTTTTTTTATCTCTGTTTCAAGATATCCTTCCTCCCTCTGCTGCAAAACTTCAGAAGGAAAAGTGAGGCAGCGATCGGGAGAGACCCCATTACCTCCTTACTCTCTGTCCGCGTTACAGAAGCCAAACCGAGCTCGTCGGTACGCGCTTTGTCGTCATTTCCGCACTCTTTTGGCTTCTTCCTGGCAAAGCTTTATTCTCTCCAATCGACTTCACCTCCAGTTTGTGCGGCTGGCGATTCACATTCCTCAGACCCGTCGGAATGCAGAGGCGTCGCCTGCCTCGTGCCAGTCCCGCACCAGGACGTATCGGTGGCCGATTACCCAATTATTGCGGTGATGGGAACTCGTCGACGGGGAATTTCTGAGATCCCGAGATTCAAGATCCGGCCTCTTTCTTCACGGCTTTTGGCAGTGGATGCAGCAAAATGCATTTCGAACGCGCCTTTTGATTCATTCTTGTTTGTCACTCCGTCTTGCCAAATGAACAATCATAATCAGACGATAAAGAAGTTACGAGCCTCGGGGATTGGATTTATCTTTTGCCCTCCCTCAGTTCCGTCGTTTCGAGCTCAGAAATGTACAGGTCCCTTTTTGTCCGATTACGGAGTGAAAGCAGAGGGGGGGAAGAAGAATGTAAGGTGTCACGTGATTTTTGGTCGAATTTCCTTCGTCCACTGTAGATCTTCTCCCTTCTCGCCACCGTGAATTCGGAATTGTGCAAAACGAAGTCTTTCTTCTTCTTGTCCGGAACAAAATGGAAGATCCTCTAAAAGTTCCGGACGCCCAGTTTTCCTGCTCCCGGAAGAGAAGCCAGTTTTGCTTTATATTGAACCAAAATCAAACATTTAAATTGGATGCCAACTAGTTCCTTCAGGACAAGAACAGAGGAAGGACAGTTCATTGATTGCATAACTGATTCTTGTACAATTCCTGCAACTTCGCCTACCAACTACAGCAGGAATTGGGTAAGGTATATGCACACCAGCAACTTCAGAATTTTCTATACGTAATTACGTTTTGGATTACTGGTCATAACCTTTGCGGTTTGATCTTTTCTTGTTGAAACAAAAGTTGAAAATATGATTTTGTTGTACGATTTCATCTTCTGTGACCAGTAGCCAAGATAAACGGAATAGCTCTGAACTCTGATAATTCTGTTGCGCAGTGGGCCATGGCGGCCTTGTGTTGTCACCCTCTTGATGCTCGTCTTGCCGATGTAACACCCCCCTCTTGGCACGAGAAAGCAGATTTACACGAGACAAGAACACAAATCGTGGAAAGCTGTTTTGGAGGTGGGGGGATTCTACCTGGACCCCAACGAAATTGAGAGGAGGATAAGTAAGATGAAACCCATCATTGATTTTTGGTGAGCACATTAAACGTTCGATAAAATGCCTCCGAAAGAACAGGTCGGAGAGCAACGAACAGCACACCGAAAGAGCTGAAACTGCTTGAGCCGGTTTAGCTGAAATGCAGCTCGGACTTGTTAGCGTAGCCAAAAGAAATCAGAATGAACAGCATTTGGTGATCGGTCTGTAAATGTGAAAGTCACTTGTGCTATTTGGAATTTTGGATTATCTGAATTGGGTGGAACGTGGAAGAAAAAGACGGAGATACGCAGCTTACAGTGACAAGACACTGATAGTCCCACAGACTCTCCAATGCGCCTGGGTGGGAATAGCCTATAAAAAAGCCTAATAAATTCGCTCATCTCGTGAACTACAGGCCCCTTGTTTATGTAACGTCTAACAGCCTCCCGAGTCGCGCCTACTTCTTGTGCAGTTATCTCCATCCCATCGTCACTTTGGGCTTGGTGGAAGACTGGGAATCAAGGAACTGGAGGAGCCTGGACTAAATGTGAGAACGGGCAGATTCTTCAGCACAAGGAGCTAGAGGAGCTGGAGGATTAATGAACGTAAAAGCAATAGAAGAGATACAAAAGAAAAGAATGGCGAAATACGAAGGTCAGGAGGAGGAGATGAAACTTGAAAGTAAGAACACAATCAGGGGATGATGTTATTGTTAGGTACTTATTTCCGGGTGTTTTCTGTATCTTGTTATGACATTGTTGAATGCAGATGCAATAAATTCAACCCTGCAAGTCGTGAACTCCCACCGACCTCCTCTCTCTTGAAGTATTTATTTCTTGTACTGGTGGTACAGCAAGCAAACCAACCATAGGAAAAGCCAAAAGCTTACACCCTATGTGGAAAGCGAGTTTCCTTTCTTGTGTTATTATTGCATGGAGGAAGGAGGGGAGAGGGTCTAAGGTCACTGAACCGCTAAAGCAAATACTGGAGAGGAAAATAAAATTACAGAACCGCCATGTTATGGGGTGACCCAAAATTACATTCTTCAAAGCAACAGCAGAGACATAGTGAAGAAGAAAAATAGAGAAAAGGGGCAAAGGCAAAGAATATTCATGTTTATCAAGTATCTCTATCCACAATACAAATAGGTTTTTTTTACACTTCTGGGTAGCTTATCATGGATTCAAGATCATGTCGCCGCATTTGCATTTCCAGTTCATGGGCTTATAGTTGGAGGTGTCTTCTCCCTTTGAATTGATTGTGGAGATGAGGGAAGAGTGTCTCCTTCCAATCTTGTCCTGGGGAACTGCTGGGACTTGAACTGCCTCACAATGCCCACAAGAGCTGCACCTTCTCTCGCAGCTTGGCGGCCGTGATCCGATTCTAGCTCTCACCAGCATCTTCTCCTCTTCACCCACCTGTAATTTGATTAGAACCACTGATAAATTCCAGCGACTGAAACAGGTTTTGAGGTAAAAAAGGGACTGCAGAATCAGAGAGCATCAGTGAAATATCTTTCTCTCACCTTGCTTGCTTCAAGCACTCTCGGATTTGCTCTTCCTGCAGAATCAAGGCGGTTAATTATATATAAGAGCAGAGAGAAAGATCTGTAATTGCAGATGGGTGAGTCCACTTACCTTCTGCAGAGAATCTAAACGTCGAACACCAAAAGAGTATGAGATACCCGATGAGAAGATAAACATGCCTGGGACTGAAGGCAGCTGAGTAAACAGAGGCCATTTGCGGAGAGCAGAAATGGGTTGGAGTGTGGAAAGGAAGGAGAGAGTGATATTATATAGACGAAGGAGATAGAAAGCAATCGAAAAATTGTCCTATGTAAGTTCAGTAATTGAATGCGACGAGAGACAAACAAGCTCTACCTATCATTGGAAAGATCAAGGACACGAGCAACAGAAGCCCAAAAGCAAGAGTAAGAAAACGGCCTGTGCATTGGTGTATGAGCCCCCCCAAACAGTAACCAGTAGGGGAGAACTGAGAAGAGAAGAATGGCAGCAACAACAAGGAACGGAGGGTGATGTGGAAGGGATGGAGAAAGAGAGAGAACGAGGACCCAGAACAGCAAAATGCTATACCTCACGATCCGGGCTCCGGATTCCCGCAAAGGGACATGAAAACACAGCTGGGTTTCCTTCCCCGCCTTTCTTATTTGCTTCTGTTTGCTTGTGGGTGTTGGTCTGAACAAGCCCAACCTAACACGGCAAATCTCTTGCACAGAGAGTAAGAGAGAGAGAGAGAGAGACGGGAAGCGAATATATACGTGGGACTTTGCAGTATCGAAAGATTAATAGCAGAGAAACCAGGATCTCCCATGGCTTTTAGCCTCTCCGTAATCCATGTTTATAAAGCTGACAGTTTGATGCGTAAGAAACAGCGGCGTGGACAACTAGTATGAGAAATGCATCAATGAGACTCCCGTCTCTGGTTTTTTTTTTTTTTTTTTTGTCTGATCTTCTTCCATGACATCTCCCCTGTTTTGAAATGGGTTTTTTCTGACTTTTAGTCTCTGGGTGCAGAGCAGCAAAGCTCGACGGTATCCTGTATCAGACGCGTCTCACGGTTACTTCAGGGTCTCATTTATTGCAGACATATACAAGACAGCCTCTCTCTCTCTCTCTCTCTCTCTCTCTCTCTCTCTCTCTCTCTCTCTCTCTCTCTCTCTCTCTCTCTCTCTCTCTCTCTCTCTCTCTCTATCTCTCTCTCTCTCTCTCTCTCTATATATATATATATATATATATATATATATATATATATATATATATATATATATATATATATATATATATATATATATATATATATATATATATATATATATATATATATATATATATATATATATATATATATATATATATATATATATATATATATATATATATATATATATATATATATATATATATATATATATATATATATATATATATATATATATATATATATATATATATATATATATATATATATATATATATATATATATATATATATATATATATATATATATATATATATATATATATATATATATATATATATATCTCTATATATATATATATATATATATATATATATATATATATATATATATATATATATATATATATCTATCTCTCTCTCTCTCTCTGAGGTCCTTCCCTGTGGGATCTGTGGGGGAGGTTGAGAATATCTTTATTTCCCAAGAAAGATGGCTTTCAGCGTGTCAGAGGGGAGAGCGCTCGCCCCGTGGCGTTCAGTGGAAACTGCAAGGTGCAAAGGTGGGACTTTTGGGAGGACTCTGGAGAAGAGAGACGAGGGTGATGGAGTACTTGGCAACTGAAGCGGTTCATCGATATTGATTATTGAATCCTCACGCAACCTTATTCTTCGGGGAACAAACCGTTAGGCGTTGGAGATGTTTGGCCTGATTTCCGGCTGATGTTGAGCACTTGAACGAACCTTTCAATCTCAACCCAGGAACAACTTCCATGATTCCGCCTCATTTCATTATTTTACACTCTGGGTAGGTTTCCGGTTTCCTTTTCCCTGCACTTACATTTTAAATGTCTTCGTCTTTCAGTTCTCATTCATCAAATCAATGGACCATCTTCGTGGGCTTTCTATAACTTACTCTTTTTGTGCAGTGATGGGATGTGAAGCAGCAAAGACGAAGATATTGAGTACATGATGATGATATGATATTGATTTTTTATCTCCCCCCTCCGTCCTCCTACTCAACAATCTCTTTTCTGTCTCAAATTCTATTCGAATTACTCAGAAAAGAAAAATGGTGGGAGTGGGGAAGAGCGGAGGTGTTGCCGCTTGCAGGTGTTACCCTTTCCGGTTCTTTAACCAAATCGAGGCTCAGACGTCTCAAAGGGGGTTAAACTGAAATCCCCCGGTTACTTGTGGAACAGAACAGACGCACACCGCTCGATGTAACAGTAATCTCTCACACACAGAGGCCAGACCGCCAGACCTTTTCCGTGTCCCAGCATAGATTTCACCGTCGTCACAGAACAATGAAATTCGTTCTTTTTTCACATAGTTCATTGCAGAGCAGATGCCTGGAAATATCATCGTGGAAACTGGAAACTGGGTTAGAATTTCATCGGTCCAAAAGGAGTTTCAGAAGTATATCTGATTACATGGTTCATTGCAGAGCATGGAAACTGGAAACTGGGTTAGAATTTCGTGGGTCCGAAGGGAGTTTCAGAAGTAACTGAAAAACTGCTGATCATTATTTCGATTTCCAAACCAACAGATTAATTAAACAAGCGAAATCGAATTTGTCAGGGATTCACGAGAGGAAATCGAGACGTATAATAGGCCGAGTGTACAAAGCGGGTCACATACTCACAGCCTCTCAGTCCATTAACTCCAGGGGCTGACAGAAAAGCACTAGTCCGTCCGTGCTAATTTATTTGGCACAGTTTCTTGATATAGTTATCCATTTATAAAGGGTTGTACGTTGTCGGTGAGAAGAAGAATCCCAGTGAATCAGTGATGAAATCATAGAAGTCGAAAACTTTCAGAATCATCAAGGACCGACCAAGTGTTCGAAGAAAGTCCTGGAAGGTGTTCCGGGGCGTCCATATTGCAATGTCATCGTGAAGTTTCAGAATTGAGAAAGACCGAAAGAGCTTCACGAGTAGGCAGGCCTTTGAGAGCACTGACTCGTCGCAGATCCTCCTGTGGTTAAATAATTGATAAACGGATATCCGATAAGCTATTAATCGGATGTTCATTTGTGAATGATTTGATTTTGAATTTTATCCAATAGGTTAATATCCATGGCACCCGAAGCCGACTCGAAGCCGACGCCGACTCCCCCCTCCCGACACTCCCTCCCCCCTCCTTCTTCCCTCCCTCCCGACTCTCCCCCCTCCCGACTCTCCCCCCCTCCCGACTCTCCCCTCCCGACTCTCCCCCCTCCCGACTCTCCCCCCTCCCGACTCTCCCCCCTCCCGACCTCCCTCCCCCCTCCTTCCTCCCTCCCTCTCGACTCTCCCCTCCCCTCTCGACTCTTAGCCTTTGCCCGGAAGAACCCCCACCAGCTCCACCAGCTCTCTCGGTTTCTCGGCTTCCCGCGAATCCTTTGTCCCTCCCGCCACCCACAATCCTCAAAATGATCCATCACCGTCTCGAGCAAGCACTTGCCCATCATCGGGGATCCGGCCTGCGATGCGATGCCAGCTATGGCGGAGATAACGGCGGAGGTCTCCTTTGTCGGGACATGGCGTGGAGCTGAAGGCGGCGGTGGGAGAAAAAAGCTCCGGTGTGGAAATCTTGCGGCTTCAGCGCCCACGGGGGCTGTAAGCCCAGACAAGGTTGAGCAAGTCGTTGGCGAGGATCTCACTGCTTGCCGTCTGCGGGGCGGGGCGAAAACCTTGATGGTGGGTGGTGAAGCACTTTCAAGTCGCGTCGTCGGTGACGGATCTGGCGGGGACCTTCCAACTCCCTCTGAGGGGCCGGGAGGCGAGTTTAGGTGGCGTGGATGAGGTCGGAGCCGAAGAGGTGGAGGTTTCCGACGATGGGTCATGCTGGGTGAAGGGCCCCTCTGCTTTCTCTCTCTAAGTTTTCTCTCTCTCTAGGTTTTCTCTATTTCTCTCTAGGTTTTCTCTATTTCTCTCTAGGTTTTCTCTATTTCTCTCTAGGTTTTCTCTATTTCTCTCTAGGTTTTCTCTATTTCTCTCTAGGTTTTCTCTATTTCTCTCTAGGTTTTCTCTATTTCTCTCTAGGTTTTCTCTATTTCTCTCTAGGTTTTCTCTATTTCTCTCTAGGTTCTCTCTAGGTTTTCTCTCTCTCTCTCTGGGTTTTCTCTCTCTCTAGGTTCTCTCTGGGTTTCTCTCTTTCTCTCTGGTTTCTCTATTTCTCTCTAGGTTTTCTCTTTTTCTCTCTAGGTTTTCTCTATTTCTCTCTAGGTTTTCTCTATTTCTCTCTAGGTTTTCTCTATTTCTCTCTAGGTTTTCTCTCTCTCTCTAGGTTTTTCTCTCTTTTTCTCTCTAGGTTTTCTCTATTTCTCTCTAGGTTTTCTCTCTTTCTCTCTCTAAGTTTTCTCTCTTTCTCTCTCTCTAGGTTTTCTCTCTTCTCTCTGGGTTTTCTCTCTCTAAGTTTTTCTCTCTTTCTCTCTCTAAGTTTTCTCTCTTTCTCTCTCTGGTTTTCTCTCTTTCTCTCTCTAGGTTTTCTCTCTCTAAGTTTTTTTCTCTTTCTCTCTCTCTGGTTTTTTCTCTCTTTCTCTCTCTCTGGTTTTCTCTCTTTCTCTCTCTAAGTTTTTCTCTCTTTCTCTCTCTAAGTTTTCTCTCTTTCTCTCTCTAAGTTTTCTCTCTTTCTCTCTCTAAGTTTTCTCTCTTTCTCTCTCTAAGTTTTCTCCCTTTCTCTCTCTAAATTTTTCTCTCTATTTTTTTTTTTTTTTTATTTAATTTTTAATTTAATTATATAAAATTTAATTTTAATTTTAATCGGTTCTTTTCTTAACGAATCCGTATTGGATATCCAATACGGCTTATTGGATTCTTATTGGATATCCGATAAGAGTCCAATAGGCTTATTAGATTGGTAATGGACATCCAATAACAAAAATATTGATTTGATTTGATTTGGATATTGAATATATCCAAATCATTGCCACCCCTAATCTCTGCACTGCCACCAGCCTTAGTAATGAGGCTTCTGAAAGCCTGATTTCTGGTTTGGAAAACACTGATTTTTTAAACAGCGCTATTTTTTTTTTTTTTTTTTTTTTTTTTCTTAAAACAGTGCTTTCTCACAGGAGAAAACAGTGGTTTCCTTTTTTTACAAAAAAAAAAACAGTGGGTCCTTTTTTCTAGAAATAACAATTTTTTTTTCTGAAAAAAAAGAAGTTTTCCAGTCAGTGTTTTAAAAAACGAACCCGACCAGCCGGTCCAATTTGGTTGAGCCAAAACCGGAGGCTAGTTCGGTTTTTATTGCCTGTCCAGTCCACTATAAATCAGTACTTTTACCTCTAGAAATGTTAAATACATCTAAATTATAGGGTAAAATATTCAATAATCGAACTATTGGTCCAACCCGGTCTAACCGTCTAAAACCGGACATATTACTGGCTTGGTCGCTGGTCCGGTTTTTTAAAACATTGCTTCCGGATTTCAAAACCGTGTGTTTTCCTTCTCTAATATTTTTTCCTTTTCAAATTAGGGTAGGCATCAGGTCGGGTTTTCTGGGTAACCCGACCTGACCCAACCCAAAAAACACAAGTTTGGATTCCCAAATTCAATTTGCGGGTTAGGCGCGGGTTAGGTACGGGTTAGAAAATCCAAACCCGATTTTGGGTTGGTCCGACCAGCGGGTATTTAATATATTTTTCTTTAGTTATTTACAATTTTGTATAAAAAAATCAGTTTTTTTGGGTTGGGTTCGGGTTTTAGTTGGGTTGGTGTTTCACCGAAAATCCGCCGGTCCGTGAAGAGGCGCGACCGAGAGAGTATTTCGATTAATAACAGAGAATTTTCGTGTTACAATTTGTGTGTTTCGTATCAAGGGATGCGAGTACAGTCTCCTATGCTTCCTCTGATTCGATCTCCGTATGTTGTTGATGAAGTCGAAGCTTCTGCGAACGAACGAATGTCGAACTCAAGTTGCGAGAGCGAGTGTGCACGATCTGTTGTGGCTTTGGTCGGTCGAACGGATGTGTTTTGTGCTCCGCGTATATCAACTTGTGACGCTGCCGGCGAACGTGTAGAGCTGCTCCGGTCGAACTGTAGAGCGACGAACGATGAATTGCTTGGCTTCGGTGGCTCGAAAGAACTTTTGTGTGCGTGAGAGCTTCTCCTCCGAGAAGGAATTTGAGTCCTTCGGTTTGAGAGAGGGAGAGAGTTCTTCACTCGTCGGGATGTCTTTCGGAATCAATTTCTTCACCCTGTGGACAGGGAACTTCTGGCTATTTGTAGCCGGTTTGTGTAGCTATTGAGGGACGTTGCCTGGGAATGGGGATCACGATCCTCATTCTGCTGTGAAATTGAGAAAGACGAGGGGAGGAGGGAGACCAGGATCGTGGCCTCTTTTCTCTCCCTCGGTTAAAGACTGAGACCGTTGAGTGATGAGCTGACGAAGCATGCTGACGGGTGCTGACTCGACGAATTCTGCTGATTGTGTTGCCGACTGTACCGATGGCGTGACGATGCGGCTGGACTTCGCGATGGGCTGCAGCGACGAACCTTGAAGATGAACAGAACCTACCCACGATCGTTGTTTGATGGATCGATGGGTTGCTGGACTCATCGAATTTGGGCTATGTACATTTCGGTGCATACAGATTGCCCCCTTCAAGACTTGACCGTTCGGAGAAGAACAAGCAAGTTTCGAAACGAAAGAACACAACACACACACGCTTTTCCCTTTTTTTTTTTTTTTTTTGATCCTCTTACTCTTTTAGGATCGTTTATCTTTTGTGTACTGCTTTTTTGTCCTCTTATTTTTTTAGCACAGTGTATATTTTTTGTACACTTGTATCTAAAATTTTTGGCTCTCTTGCTGTTTTAGAGCTGTTTGTTTTTTTCTCTTTTTTTTTTGTATACTCGAACATACAAAGCATGTTCGGTATGGAAGGACGATGAATACCTGAGCAGAGATGTAGCCCAGGTTGAATTTTGATGATGAATAGCAGTCGTCTGGGTTGAGAGTTGCTTGAATGTGACCGAAGATTGCTTTGAGACTTCATATAAGGCATCTGTGATGATTTTTGTGAGTTTTGGCATGTTGTGAATTGAGATAAGCCGTGACCCTGCTGCTTTGGCTGGATTGAAATTTGCAACCATCCGACTCGAAAATTTGTCGAATTTAGGTGTGGAGGAATAGAGCAGCGTAGCTTCAACGATCTAGTCTTCGCGCTGGAGAGGAAATTGAACTCGGCAAGATACTATAGAAGCCAGTGGTCGATCCCTCTGAAAATGACAACGGATCCAGCTGGCTTTGATGAGTTTGGGCGACTCTTTGGGTTGCGGCAACTTAGACGACCAAATCGTCATTACGTAGAAAGAGAACGTGAACCGAAGGGAAGGCTCTGCTTCACTTCGGCAAACTCTTTGCTGAAACGAATTTCTCTCGGCGAACTTCTCAAGACCAAGGCGCTTCAGTATGATTGTGAAAACGTATTAAGTTTCACGTGTACGCAGGAGTGTACTTACACCCGATGACTGGCGTAATTACACTTGTCGTTAAAACTTAAAAACACACAGAACACCAGAGAATGTTATCGCAGTTCGGAACCAATTGTTCCTACTCTGCGGGGCACTCGGCCAAGGGTACCAGAAATCCACTAAAGAGTTTTACAACAAGAATCGTGAGTAAACCACTTACAACAATGAGTTCTCCTCCATCTGGATTTGAACACAACTCTCCTAGTCTTGTAGCTTCCCGCTCGAACTTCCAAATGTAAGCTCCTCGGATACCCCTCACACTAAGGCTCTCCCCTTAGTGTGATCCCTCCGAGAGGGATGTCTTTCACGCTTGAACTACTCAAGGCGATAGACTGCTCTGTTTTGCCAACAACAGCTTCAACAAAGCCACGACGTTCTTCTTTTCAGCACAAGTGTGGATCTTCAATCTGGTTACTTCACGATCATAAGCCTGAAGAACTCCCTCTCAAACAGGTCCTTCGTTAATTACGTTTAATCACAGCGAACCCTAATCCAAATCAGAGATAACACTTTATAGGTTTAGGTTAAACCCCTTTTACATTCCTGCCCCTCTTCTAATTATCTCAGCCTCTAATCAAGGAACCCAGCTTTTCAGAATCAAGGAACCCAAATTTCGTTCTAGTTTCCTATTCCAACACAAACTTCCAACTTAAATATCAGCTTCGTTCTGGTTTCTTCCTGATTCAACACAAACTTCCACGTAAAACTCAGCCACTTATGGCAATCACCTAAAATCAAGGGATTTTGACAATCTTTGTATTCTGTTGACAGCCAACTTCCTTTCTGGTAAGTCAATCAGAAACCCATCACGTGGAAAGTGTTTTGGTCATAAATAGCCAATCCACATGCTTGTATTTACATTCTCCCCCTTTGGCTCTTTTTGACAAAACATCTTTTCAACTCTTCATGATATAGCATTTATGAATTTTGGAATTTAACATACTTTCAGTACCAGTACTGTGAACATCCACACCCAGTACTGTAACCATTCACACCCAGTGCTGTAACCATTCAGCATAAGCATCACATATGATATGAACACAACAAACACAAACACATCTCTTATGACCGAGCATCTAGTTACTGTCATTAGAAAAACTTTCATATTTCATAACTGTTGTCTTCACAAACCACAGTCAACATCATGCTCCAACAAGTTATCCACTCACAAACACATAGTAGAATCAAACAAATCAAACAAGTTTTACCTTTCTCCCCCTTTTTGTCAAAAAGATGCAAAACATCATCAAAAGTAGTCAGTCTAGACAGAAAATAAGCTAAGAATCACTGGAATCTGGATGATGCGACATGCTGATGAGATGCTGCAACAGAACTAATTCACGTTATAGTGCCTTCTGTCGGGTACTTAACTGCTCCAATTCAGACTTGATAAATCACATCCTGCAAACAAGATAGTCGAATGTCTGCTGGTCAGAAGATATACCTGGAGGTCAAGGACCTGGATGAACTGTATAGCCTTGCGCAGTCCGGCTAGACGAGGTAGAGGCAGCAGGTACATTAGAATAAGGACCTGGCGGAAGAGGCACAATCCGAGGGCTCTGCAGAGTCTCTGAAACATTCTGCGAGGTACTGCAAGCAGTCACCGGAGGAGGCAAAGACATACCAAGAGTAGATGTAGTAACTGTAACAACGGTGCTTGGTGTCTGAATGGCTGTGAGGGAGGCAGATGTAGCCGGAGGTACAGTCGGCTCACAGTCCACAGTAGGAGACTCCTCAGGAGGTGCGTCATTTTGCTCTTTAACACCTGTACCGGGACTCTTGTCCTTTACCTTGTTCCTCAGTCTCTTGCGCGGGTCAATGGTTCGGTGGAGTCAAATGGATGCTGAGCATTCAATATACCATAGATTAGAGATGGAAAGATGATGCAGCCAAGGCTTTCTGTCTGATCTGGCACTCTAACTATCTGATAAAAAATCCTCACACCCAAATTGACAGACTGTCCCATCCCAACTCGAGACAAAAACTCCAACATACTGCGATGAATAGTGCCTCTATGTCTGGTAGGCACCCAGTTCCAGATCGTAATTTTGTCCAAGGTAGCATACTTTGGAGCAAGTTTAGAAGCCGGAAATATATGTGAATCACCCCAGTCATGAATCTTGTTACCTGTTAATTCTCTTAGCATAGTCTGGTCATCAGTACTAGGAGACTCATCATCTGGAAGTGGAAGACCTAAATACTCAACAATATGTCCAACACTGAAATCATACCAGTGGCCACGCACACACACTTGGCTCTGTTCGCTGTGCTTTAACTTGCCCAAATTAGCATAGAACTCTAGCACCATATCCAAAGAGTACGGACCAATGTTCGTTATTGTACGCATTAACCCCAAGTTCTCTATCAAAGGAATAACTATCTGAAATTCAGATACAGTAATGTCTGTCTCAGGCTTAAACTCCTTTTTAAGCACAATCTCATACCTCACAACAGCAATATTATCAACGAACTTCAAGTTCAATGCACCACGAAAACCTTCTTTCTTCTGGAGCCGTCGACTTCCCTTCTGTCTTGACTGTCTTTTGGCTAAGGCCTGCTGTGGTGGAGATATCTTACGCTTTCCTTTACAATGCACTTTATGACCCTGTAACTCATTTGACACCATAGACTCATTACATTCGGCAGGAGTTGTATCTTGCATACCTCGAGGAGTTTCAATAACCCTTTCAGCATTGTCTTCATCGTCGTCCACACGAATTGGGGAAGCTGAGGCAGGCATAGGTTTCTGCTTCTTCCACCGAGTCGAATCACGCAAACGAGACTTTCCGTCTGTCATTACAGCCTCGAAAAACTTCAATTTTCGGCGACGAGGTATGATCAAGGGCGCATCGTCCTCATCATCTGAGCTGTCTTCCACAACATGAGCAGTTTCTTCGGGGTGTGGCAACACATCGAGTGTATAACAAGTGAACGTATCGTTGCTTGTACCGTATGTTTGCTGCTAACAAGATTGTCCAAGAACCGACGAAGGGACATGTCATTATCACTTTCGTTACCCACATTCAGATGATCAGCAGTAAAGACAACAGGGCTCACTTCCAACCTTCAACACGGTTTGACACCATTTAAACAGGAACCTTCCAATGCTTCGGCAATGTCATCATCAACCCCATCCGGGTCCCGACCTTCCCGGAGGGATTCTCAAGCGTCCCCAACGCAAATCCCCTTTTTTCGAAAGCTGGTATTTCATTTGGCGATGACTGCTCCTGGTGTGGAGATCGAAGAGGCAAAGCCCATGGCAATCGCGAAAAAGGTTACTCCAGCTCAGCTTGTGCACGCCGAAAAAAGATCGTCATCGTGGTGGAAAGGAGTAAAAAGCAATCTTGGAGAAGAACTTTACTTTTTTTTTGCCGTTACCCTCTTTTTTTTTTTTTTTTTTTTTTTTTTTTTTTTAAACATATAACAACCAACCAGTACACACACACACCTCAAAGTGTACTTCCACTTGTAAGTACACTCGCCCTCCTTCATCATCATCGTTCAGCAAAGACTAGAGTTCCACGGGGAACTCCTCTTCGTGTCGGTTTGTAACAAACTGTCACCGGTTCTGGTACCTTGTAGTACCGACCTCTCCTTTCATTTTCTACTATACATCCTACTTTAGTAAATTTGATATGCAAATTCTGATCACGAGAGCTGACTAATGCTGAGCAAGTTTGCTTTTAACCCGTTCACTAATAAAACATTCTCCAGCTTGGTAAACCATCAACTCTTAAACTTCCTCGCCAATCATCACTACTTTAGCACCATCTCCTAAAGTCACCTGGCCACCATCTTCTCTGTGTATGTCAGTCAAATTTCTTGCATTTCCGTCATATGCCTAGAACATCCACTATCAAAGTACCATGTTCCATCTGAGCTTGTCTTTCCAAAGGTATGTGTTGCATATAGACTTGTTCCTTTTTTCTTTCACACACGGTTTGAAGGAGGTTTTGATAAGGTCCGATTTCCACTCCATCTCCGGTCTCTATACAGCTTATAACAGGGGCGGTCTAATGTGACCATATGCACCGCAATAATGACATACCTGTACTTGAGACACCCTCTGTCTAGGCCGAAGTCTTGTTGTTCAAGTTTTTCGTGTAGCCGATCCCCTGTTTGTTGCAACTACTCCTTCCTTTGATCAAGTTATCATCCAATCTGCTCTTGTCAAACTTCTTCAACACTTCCTGTGAATTTTTCAGCTCTTCCTCTAGTTTCAAAACCATCTTTTCCTTCTCAGTAATCTTCTGTTTCAGTTTAAGATTCTCGGTCTCAAGAGAGGAGATCAAATCTCTCAAGGTTCTTTCTTCATTACTTTCCTTTTCCATCTCTCCAATCTGTTTCTTAAGTACAATATTTTCCTCCTCAAGTGCACCTTGACGCTCCTTAAGAATCCTAGTACACTCGATCACACTGTCCCATTGCTGAATAATATCTTTCAACGTAATTTCCTCATCCTCATCCTCAGTGTCTTCCTCTCTACTGGTTGCAACTGTGTGATTTCCGATGTAGGGAATAAACTCACTTTCTGTTCTACCTTTGTCTGTAAACGCAAACAAAATTGCAGTCATCTTCATCCATCTCACTCTTTGTCCTCATCACTCCATGCAGCTGAAGGATTTTGGTTTCTCGAGATAAGTTGGACATTCTGACTGAATATGACCTTTTCCACCACATTCATAACACAAGTAAAGTTTTCCTCTTTGATGCAAATTCAGCGGATTCATTCCCTACGATTGCTTTGTACATAATTCTGTTTTACTTCCCCTTCGATGAACTTGTTCATTCCTTTTTTACCAGCAATGAGACTTTCTCACTTAACTCAGCCGAGTTACCTGGCGATGAACCACAATTCTCTGTTACTTGTACTGTACCTTCATTCGTTACTGACTGTAAGGCTATACTTTCTTTCTTCCCTTTCTTTGCTGAATCTTCTGCTTCCTCATTCATCTCAAACGTTTTAAGAGATCCAATCAACTCATCTAGGGTCATATTATCAATAACTTTATACTCCGCTATAGCTACTCTTTTCATTTTGAATTTTGATGAAAGAGATCGTAGTACTTTCCTTACCAACCGATTCTGAGGAATTTTCTCTCCAAGAGCTGCAGATTGATTTGCTATATCTCTGATTTTACCTTCATACTTCAGTATGGACTCGTCTTGTCTCATCCGCATAAGTTCAAACTGAGTGGTAAGCATCTGTAACTTCGACACTCTAACACTTTCAGTCCCCTCATAGTGAACTTCCAGAATTTTCCATGCCTCTTGAGCAGTGGTGCAGGCAGAGATCCTCCTGAACTGTTCCTCATTTACTCCTCCAAAAATAGCATTCAACGCTTTCGAGTTACAATTTGAAAGTCTCTCTTCTTCCTCTGTCCACTCAGTGTCTAGTTTTTCAACAATCTTCATGTCAGTGCCTTCTCCAATCACCTTTGTAGGCGGACACCATCCTTTCACAATAGTTTTCCAGGCCTTCTCATCCTGTGCCTTAATATAAATTTGCATCTTGGCCTTCCAATAGGAGTAGTTAGACCCATCAAGCAATGGTGGTCTAGTATTTGAGGCTCCTTCTTTCAGATATGACCCCATATTCTCCAGCGGTGAAGTTTCTTAAGATATTTTCTCTCCAAACTAATCTGGAGCCTGCTCTGATACCACTTGAAAACGTATTAAGCTTCACGTGTACGCAGGAGTGTACTTACACCCGATGACTGGCATAATTACACTTGTCGTTAAAACTTAAAAACACATAGAACACCAGAGAATGTTATCGCAGTTTGGAACCAATTGTTCCTACTCTGCGGGGCACTCGGCCCAGGGTACCAGAAATCCACTAGAGAGTTTTACAACAGTAATGGTGAGTAAACCACCTACAGCAATGAGTTCTCCTCCATCTGGATTTGAACACAACTCTCCTAGTCTTGTAACTTCCCGTTCGAACTTCCAACAGAAGCTCCTGGATACCCCTCACACTAAGGCTCTCCCCCTTAGTGTGATCCCTCCAGAGAGGGATGTCTTTCACGCAGACTACTCAAGACGATAGACTGCTCTGTTTTCCAACAGCTTCAACAAAGCCACGACGTTCTTCTTTTCAGCACAAGTGTGGATCTTCAATCTGGTTACTTCACTTTATAGGTTTAGGGTTAAACCCCCTTTTACATTTCTGCCCCTCTTCTAATTATCTCAGCCTCTAATCAAGGAACCCAGCTTCGTAATCAAGGAACCCAGCTTCGTTCTAGTTTCCTATTCCAACACAAACTTCCAACTTAAATATCAGCTTCGTTCTGGTTTCCTGATTCAACACAAACTTCCACGTAAAACTCATCCACTTATGGCAATCACCTAAAATCAAGGGATTCTGACAATCTTTGTATTCTGTTGACAGCCAACTTCCTTTCTGGTAAGTCAATCAGAAACCCATCACGTGGAAAGTGTTTTGGTCATAAATAGCCAACCCACATGCTTGTATTTACAGATTGAAGTTGTGAATTTCTCATGCATGGTTTCGGGACGTCAATAGAGTAGAATCGACTTCCCTTCGGAATGAAGCGCGTTTGGCTTCGCTCTTAACTTACCCGATTTTTTTTTTTTTGAAGAGATGCAAGAACTCCTCTGCAGTCTTTGCTTGAACTATGAACCTTGGAGAAGCTCCGTATTGGAATTTGTTTTCCTCCTCCCCATTCGTGTTGGCTCGCGATCGGGCTTGAACAAGCTGAAACGACCTTGAAGTGGTGGGATTCACGATCTAGCGTTGTTCCTTGGTAGAGTCTCTATGCAGGATTCGACCGTGAGTGAGACTCTGTATGGAAATCCGTCGTCGAATCCGTTTTAAAAAGGGATAGTCAACTGGGCTGCTGCTGGTGCCGAAGGGGAAAAAAGAGAGAAAGAAGGATCGATGCGGAAGGAGAAGGGGAGCGAGAGAGAAGGAGAATCGGAGTGGCTTTAGCAATTCCGTCTCGGGCTGCTGTTCGCGTCTCCCGTTCCAACTTGGTGAAGATCGAAGGAAATAAAGCTTGGGAAGATGTGAGTCCCGCTTCTCTGATTAGCGCCCCCTTCTGCGGGCTTCCCAAACCGAATTTCCATTTGAATATGACTCTCCTTGACAAACCCTGGTATGCTTTTGAGAAGGCTAATCGATCCCCTTCAAAGACTCTTCGACCTTCCTTAAGCCTAATACCATCGAACCTCTCTTCCTCTTCTTTTGCTTTCTTTGCAACTTGACCTGCTGTTAGGAAGATCGCGACCAAAGAGGAACTGCGGGTTTGAACGACGAGTTGAAAGAGACCCTTTTTTTTTTCTGTCCTCAGCTAGTCTGCGACCCGGAAGATTCGAATTGGTTGACTGCGATTGGGGAGAAGGGGTGCGACCTGCTGCTTGCTGTTGTTTGTAATTCGATTATGCAATCCTCCCGGCTTGCGCCAGAATTTCTCAGCGAACCAGAATTCAAAGGTACTGTATAATTTTCTTTGTCTCGGCAGCCTCGAATTGGATTCGAGTCAGTCGGTGTTGACCCCACTCTCTTTTCTTTCTTCTTCTCTTCCTCCCTCTTTCTTCTTCTCTTCCTCCCTCTTTCTTCTTCTTCTTCTCTCCTCTCATTTTCAACTCCTCCCTCAGTCTCTCTTTCTCTTACTCTCTTTTTTTTTTGGAATTTCCTCTGTCTCACGTTCATTTTCTCTCATGCTCTAAGTGTCTGTCAGTTTGTCAATGCGACAACACTGACAATTCTTCATGCATCGTGTGCTGGAGTTGAATCCTGACGGCATCTGGCTCGGTTACCGAATGTTGGATTCTGCTTTGGTCGCACCTGGCTCGGTCGTCGGGTGCTGAAGTTGTGTTTCGGCTGTGTCTGGCTCGGTCGCTAGGACGCAGAATTCTGTTGTACAGCTTGGCACGGTCATCGAGGTGCTGCGATTGCCTCCGGCATGGTTGTCGGGTGCGAACAGTTTGTTTCGAATGAGCCCGGCTGGGCTGTCGAGATGTTGCCTTTCCATGATGTCGCATCCGGCTCGGTCGACGGGTGCTGCTGTTGCCTCCGGCTCAGTCGCCGGGTGCTGATTTTCGTTTTGGCTATGGCCGGCTCGGTCGCCGGGAGATGGACTTTGTGTTTTGGTTGTCAGGTGCCAAAATTACGATTCGTCTGAGCCCGGTTTGATCATCAGGTGGCCGAAAATTTGCACTAGTGCACCTGGCTTGGTCGCCGAGTGCGACTTGTTGCTTGATCGCATTCGGCCAGAATTGGTCGCGGCTGGTCCAAGTCGCCAGTTGTGAGTGTGTCAAATTTGTTTTTTTTTTTTCTTCTTTCGACTGCTTGTTTTTGTCGCAGCTTTTTTGGTGACGGCTTCGTTTTGTCACAACTTCCTTTTTTGTTGCGACGACTTCTTTTTGTCGTGGCCTTTTCTTTTTTTTTTTTTTTTTGTTCAGAGAAGAGTTACTTACCTGACTCTGTCTAGCCGCGTCCTGGTTGATTGCCGGTTGTAGGTATTTGTTGCACGACACACGGCTCGGTCACCGAGTGTTGCTTTAGTTGCGTCCATCTTTGTTTTCAGTCGCGCGGTTTTGAATTGTACTCGGCTCGGTCGCCGCGTATTTGCCTTGATCGCGGCCAGACCTATGGCTGGTCGCGGGGCCTCGGGGGGGATGCTCTGCTTGGTGGCCGGGCATCTTTTTTTGTTTCGCAGCATCCTTTTCTTGTCCAACTCAATCGTCAGGCACTAGGATCGGGTGCGCGGTATCTGGCTCTGTCGCCAGGTGTTGAATTCTCTGTTTTGGTGTGCTTAACTTGGTCGTCGAGCACTAGAGAACTCGATTTTGTTCGCCTTCGGTTTGCTGGCCGTGAGGCTGCTTGATTCGGTCTTGCTAAGCTCTGTTGCCGTGCGCGAGGCCTTGGGACTGGTCTCGGTTCAATTGCCGAGGACAATGTTGTTGTTCTGGTCGCACCTGACTCGGTCGTCGGGTGCTGCCCCTTTTTTTTTTTTGACTGCAGCGGACTTTGTAGTTGGCTGCGAATTTGAAGATGTGCTCCGTCCAACTTGATCGCCGGGTGAAATAACTCCATTTTGATCGTGCTCGGCTCGGTCGTCGGGCGCGAGATTTGCTTCTCGATTGGTCAAAGAGGATTCGTATACTTCTTCTGTTTGCCCACTCTCTTTTTTTTGTTTCTCCATTCTCGTCTTTTTTTTTTTTTGACCGGCGACTGGTTCTTTTTGTCGCCCCTCTGTTTCTCTACTTGCGACTTCGACTTTTTTTTTTTTTTTTTTGCAAGTTTTTGTCTCCCTTTTTGTTTTTGTACGACTTTGCTTTTGGCCGCAGAAGACTTTATATATTTTTTTTTCGAGTGGAGGGAAGGATGCGTACCTGATTTGGGTTTGGCTGATGCTTCTATGTTCTGCTGCAGATGTCTACTCCTTCGGATTTCGTCTCCTTCCTTGGTTTGACCCTTTCGAGCTGTAAAGGATCTCTGAAAGGTACTCTTCGCCATTGCTTGCGGATTTGTGATATTGAAGAAAAACAGCCAGCGTTGTCATGACCTCTCGGAGGACCGTCGACTTATGGTGGTTGCGATATAGAGGTGCCCCCGGTCAAGTCTGTTCACGAGCTATGGAGTCGTCCTGTTGTCGATGAAGATGATCAAGTTTGTTATCTCCCTGGGGTCAATGAAGCTCCATCATCTCCGCATCAGGTGGTAGGCCACATCTTGCTGAGCCCGCTGCACGACCATCAAGTTCGTTTCTCCGAACCGAAGCTTTTTATCGACCATGACGGATTTGATGTTTGGGATGGTCGGCAGTGTGTATGCATTAGTCCTTCACTTCTGCCTTTCTACTTCGAGTGGGCAGGCGTTGTCCTCCACACTTGTCCTGAGCTGCTGGCCCAAGCTGACTTGACTCATGCGGTTCGAGCCTCTATGTTTGCTTACCGGTGTTGCAGCAACGTCATGTACTCGTTCACAGAGGTCTGGTGTTCTTCGACCAACACAGTCTTCACCAGGGGGGGAGAGCTGTCAATTTCGCTATGGGATTTGCATAAACTCGAACGGTTACCTTTTTCAGGGAGTATTTACGACGAAGTGACCCCAACGGTGGCAGATTTTACCCAGAGTCGTTCCATGCCACTACCGGAGAGTCTTCAATACCTTCTCCTTGCGTATTACCGGTTGTACTGCCGTGTGACAGCCATAGGCCCCGATGGATTCGCTGGTATTCGTATGTCTGAGTGGGTGTCCTTCTGGTTTTGAGCCAAAAAGGGATCGCAACATATGACAGATACCTGGGCCGACCGCGAGAAGGCGCCGGGCTCTATGAACCGCGACCGTTCGGTGCTTCAAAATCAGCCTCTTTCGGAACTTGGAGTCCCTGCTAAGCTTGCGGATGAAGTATATATGGCCGCCTTTCTATCCGCGTGGCTTTGCCGTTCTGTATTTCCTTTGCCGAGTGGTACTCTGAGGGTCAGTGTTCTCAAAGTGGCTTGTTACATGGCCAGCGGTCGAAAATTCAACTTGGCCAGCGCAGCCCTGGCAAATATCTATCGAGGCCTTAACTCCTTTTCTCCGGGGAGAGTACCTTGGCCGTATATTTTTGCCTGGCTCGTGCAACGCTTTGGCGTTCATGAAGCTGATTCCAGTGACGGCGATAGACCGCTTATGATGTTGTACCGCAATCCAGCGCACGTCCACTTTTATAGGCAGGAGAGAGCTCGTTCTCTGTTTTGGCGTGGTGGGGTACGATGTTGGTATCCCTCTGTGGCCCTTCCTTTTGGTCCGATCGTCGACAAGCTAGGTCGTTTCGCTTCTCCAATTGAAGTAGAATATTTCCGCTGTCTGCAGGCGACTTCTCTTGTCTTGCGCCAGCATGAGTCATTCATTGTTGAGCCTTACAGTCCTCATCGATTCTCTCGTCAGTTGGGTTTTGCTAAGATCTGTCGGGACCGTTGTTTGCTAACCAGCGGCAGACTGAGACGGTTAACGCGCTGCTGGGGGTATGGCGAGCCGAGACTTCTTGTCCTCTTGGTGAAGTGGAAGTACCTGCTTTCGTGAGTTCTAGTTCCGACCCTGGTGTGACGGTTCTCTTTCGGGAGTCATGGCTTGAGACTGTTGTTCCCTACTTCGAGGTACTATTCTCTCCCTATTTCCTTTCGTACTTTCTCCCTTTTTCTTGTCTTTTAACCTTTTGGCTCCTTCTCTTCTCTTCTTTTGTTTAGAGGGGATGGAAGAAACTCCACGGTGTCCCTGTGCTGAAGAAAGCTTCACAGTCTGCACAAGGAGATGCTGATGCCGGCGGTGGTGCAGGAGGTGGTGTTAGAAAGAGCACGCGAAAGAGTACAAAACCTCCGGCTGTTCCCAAGGCGAAGGCACCTACTGCTGCGAAGAAGAGAGTGCCCCGGCCAAAGGTTACGAAGGATAAACTGGCGACTTCGACACCAGCAGCCCCGACGAAAGGAGTCGTGATCAAAGAAACCCCTTCGACAGAGGATGAAGCCAGACCAGTCGTGCTTTCTCTATCGGCTAGGAATGCTACTTTAGATAAGGGGAAAGGAGTGGTTGAATTGCCGGCGTCCCCGAGAAAGATTGCTTCGAAGAAAAAGTTGACGACCCCAGAGCCTGTGTCTACTGTTTATGCTCCTCCTCCCTTCAAGAAACGACTTCGCACCGGCTTGAGTAAACCGAGGATCCCTGCTCTTCTTACTTCAGAGATCTCCTTGTTAGAATCCGCCGGGGAACAGGTGAAGGACCCGGAGACGGTTGGCCAGTCTTTTGATTTGCCAACTGGAGTGACCACTGAACCGATGACAACGCCTGCACAAGTGATTGAAGTCGAAGGGCAAACCACCCAGAATCCAGGTGATGTACCTTCGAAGGAGCTTGCGATCGTCCTGGTGCTGTCTTTGGGTCGACCCGATTTTCAGCAAGACAATTTGTTTGATCTTACTGACTTAGAAGGTGCTCGACAACTGGAATGGGTCGACGAGGCGCCTGCTGCTGCTGTTGTCAGAGAGTTCGCAGCCGGCGAGGTCGAATGCCCGGTAATTGCTCCAAGTGGTGATGAAGCGCAGATTAGATCAGTCGGGGGTGAACTCCAGTACCTTTCTTCTGTTGATTTAGGTCCTCCGGTCGCCATACTTTCTAGGGAAGAACCTCTTGTGTCGCTCCCTCCCAGTGGAGATGAAGCCACTCTTGCTGTTAAGAAAGGAACTCTGAGTTCTGGGCACCAACCTTTCAGCGAGAATTCATCGACTTCGCATCCTGTGTCTGTGAGTGTCTCTTTCGTCCTCTTCTTTTTTTTTTTTTGTTGGTCTTCTCTTTCTCAGCTCCTACCTTCGTCTCCCCCTTTTTTTTAGTTGTCGGCCCTTCCTCTTTCGGCGAGGTCTAGGCTGCTGATGCAACGATCTTCGCTGGCTACGTGGACTGAGTTTGTCGTGCCATTCTTGGCACCGGCCCATGATCCTTGTTTGCCCGAACTTGTGGTTGATACCCGTACTATTCTAGAGCATCTGAGGGTCGCTGGTATTGATACCTCTATTCTGGAGCAGTTGGTGGAGGACTTTGCTTCGGAGGCAGCTCGTTGTCAGCAGTTGCGCTGTTCTTTGGCCGAGAAGCTCAGTTTAGCCGAGCGGTTCGCCACCGAAGCTGAACACGCATGATCCGTCCAGCAAGTCAACCATTGTCGCGATGATTTAACCGCAGATCTGGATCGATGTCAGGCTGAACATGAGGTTGTGGAGATTGAGCGGATAGCCCTTCGTGACCGCTTGGCGTCTCTCTCGGCGCAACTTGACACCATAGACACCGAGCTCATGAGTATTCGTACCGGTCTTGATGCTACTGAGGAGGAAGCTGCTGCGTTGGAGGGTCAAATTGCTTCTCTTCGCATACAGCCTGTCCTTGATGAGGCCGAGACACAGGCGTTGGCTGAAGTTGAAGCCGGAGTGGGGCGACTACGGCAGAGAGTAGCTGACTTCGAGTTTCCATGAGTCTGATGTGCTTCTGTTTTTTTGTTTGAGAATTCTTTTCTCTCTTTTTTTGTTGTAGCTTCACGTTTTGTGCTTGCACTGTTCCCATTACAATATTTTTTTTTGCAATGAGAAGTACCCACTCTTTTTTTTCAAGGTTCTCTCCTTTTTTTTTTTTTTTGGCTGCCTTTCTTCATGGGTAAAATCGTTTAAGGAATTTACCGTTTGTTATTGGCAGCTCTGACCCGTTTGCTGTGACGAGCTTGTATGCGCCATTCGTATAGGCTTCTTGCACGACGTAAGGTCCTTCCCATTTTGGCGCGAATTTGCCCCCGGTTTTGCTCATGAAGAGCATTGGCCGTCGAACTGCTAGCACGAGGTCGCCTTTGTGGAATGACCTGAGTCGTACCTTTTTGTTGAAGGCTCTGGTCCTGCGAGATTGGTAACACTCGAGTCGTTGTTGCGCTTCGAGTCGCTGTTCATCGAGTGACTCAAGCTCTGCCAATCGCAGCTGAGCGCATTCCTCCGCTGTCAGCCCTTCTCTCATTGCAATTCGCAGAGACGGGAGTTGTACCTCGAGAGGGAGCACTGCCTCGGTACCATAGACCAACGAAAATGGAGTTGACTGGGTCGGCGTTCTGTATGCCCATAGGGCTTCACCAAGTTTTTCGTCCCAAATCCTTTTGTTGGCGCCAATGGTCTTCTTTAAGATTTTACAGAGCGTTTTGTTGAAAGCTTCTGCGAGTCCGTTGGCTGCCGAATTGTAAGCCGTTGAGGTCCGTTGTTGTATGCAAAATTTTTCGCAGAAACGGTCCATGACTTTGTTTTTGAATGGTGTACCGTTGTCTGTCATTATGTATCGAGGAACTCCATATCGATAAATGATTTGTGTTCGAATGAAGTCGACGACGGTTACAACCTTCACTTCTCGGTAGGCGGCAGCTTCGGCCCATTTTGAGAAGTAGTCGGTGGCAGCCAGGATGTACTGCCGGTTGGAGTCGGACTTAGGAGAGATGAGACCAATGATGTCCATCCCCCAAGCCTCGAATGGCCATGATGCGATAGTCGGGTGAAGCGGTTCCGGCGCCTGGTGTATGTAATCGGCATGGAGCTGGCACTGTTTGCAGGTTTGATCCATTTCAATGGCGTCCCTGAGCATCGACGGCCAGTAATAGCCTAGTCGTTTGACTTGCAAGTGGAGTTTCGGGCCGGCTTGGTGTGCACCACAAATTCCACTGTGTGTCTCTTTGAGGACTTGCGACCCCTATTCCTTTGACAGGCAACGAAGAAGCAGACCTTCATACGACCTCCGGTAAAGTATGTCGTGGATGAAAATATACTTTAGAGCTGCTCGCCGAATCTGGACTCGTTCTCGCAAGTCGATTGGAAGTGTGCCATGGCGAAGGAAGTTCACGATGGGTTCGTGCCAGTCTCGAACTTCGTTTTGGCTGGCTGAGATAGGAAGGGATTCCTCTATCTTTTTTGTTTGCTCTTCCTCTGTTCCATCCTCTGTCCGGGGAGGAATTACCCAATGTTCGCAAATGGGGATTTGGATTGGCAGCCGGTTGAATTGTGCCAGACTAGCTGCGATGCCGGCTGATACGTCGGCTGGCCCATTCTCGGAGCGAGGGATGTTGGGTGTCTAGCAAGTGTACTAGGTCAGCAAGTAATATAGAACTTAAGAGTTCAGATATCGATTCCACAGGGACCTTGATAAGAGCCTGATCTAAACAAAAGTTTTCCTATTGATTGAGGTGAAGAAAAGTTGGATTTTGTGTTGAAAACTGAAAACAAAAACACAATGTAAACTTCTGGAAAACTTATGAAGATGAGATGTTGGGGAAGACTGTCAATCCCTCCTAGTTGTAAATATGCAGAATTCTGATTTTATAACTCAAGTACCCTCACCTTGACTTAGCTTTTGAAAACCCAATTACCCATATACAGGAAATAATTTTCACTTAGTCTTTGAACTCCTTCTCAACCGGAACATTCAAATCCTAAGTGCATCAATATAAAAGCTTAAAGATTTACTCTCTCTTATTCAGAACAAGAGTTTAAAATGTCACATCGCCTCTCACTAGTCTCCTTCGAAACCGGAACAATCTAGTTTAAAAGCGAGTTGTTTTAGAAAACAGAGAATCATATGACTGACCCAAATCTTTACTGAAATTTAACTTCTCATTCGTACCTCATTAAACTTTAGATATAAATCTAGATTAGCAATAAGCAATGAATACGGATTCTAAAACAAAAGCAGAGTTCTTTATTGCTGTAAAATTCAGAATTCAAACATAATACAAACTAGGAGTTCATGACTTCCCCCAACAAAGAGAGACTACTCCATATTGTTGAAATAAACGCACAAAGAGAATTCAATTACAGCCATGAGTATGAAAAGAAAAAGAAGTAAAGAAGACCCCCTTTGAGGACTGCCCTTAGCCTCCTCTCTTGCCTTGGCTACAATCTCTTCTCTCTATCTCTCTCTCTCTCAACTCCACACCAACTAAAAGAACACGAAATTGAACTAAAAACAAGAATTAGAACTATGGAAAACTGGATTTCAAAACTCCCCGTTTGAGCTCTGCCTCGGACCTCCTTTTATAACAGAAGTTCTGCCCAGAACTTGTAATTTTAGCCTCTGTCCAGGGGTATGAATTGTGACTTCCCGACCTCAGAATTTGAAGAAATTACTTCCGAACCTTCCTTACATAGTCCTTGACTTGTGTACGAAATTTGAATCCATTCTGAGTTGGGAAACTCGAGATATGAAGAAAGGAAGTTGCCTGATTTCTGCTGCCAATTCCTGCTTTGGGTCCACCACTTTGGAGATGTACAACTCGAGATTCCTAGCTTGGATTGATCTGATTTTTCGTGACAAGATCCTCTGTAGTGCCAGGAAGCTTCGTTCCAAGTTTGGATTTAATTAGAATTTTGAAACTTCTTCTCTGCTCTTTACAAAATTCGGATTTATCTCCTTCCATTAGCAGCAGTTTCCTATTTTAAACGAACTTCTTCTTTTGGACCATTCAATGCACCTGGACTTAAGTACATTGCCTTAAACTCTTCGTGGGTACCTTCCTTAGACGTCTGAGACTCCTTCTCCCAAGTTTGGATTTGATTTGATTGCAGGTTCCCGAGATTTTCGTATACTCTGCTGTTGAGTCATCGGCGCGGTCGCGCCACTTAACCCGATATGCGTCTAAGTCAGGAGACCTCATGGCGCGGTCGCGCCGAATAATGCTAACGAGGTGGCGCGGCCACGCCAGTCCTTAGACAATTTCTTGGTCCCCGAATGGCAACTTTTCTTTCTGCTTTTAGCTCACTTTGTCGCGTCCGTTCTGGCTTTGCATGAAGTCGCGCCAGTTGTTTGGCGCGGTAGCGCCCAGCTGTGGCGCGGTCGCGCCTATTCACATTCCCCAAACGTTGGCTTTCATGATCGTTGGGTCGTTGGACATTTTTCCACTTTAATTTGAATTTTCGCGGATTTGTTTGGCGCGGTCGCCCCAGACTCGGCCCAGTCGAGCCAGAATCGGCGCGGTCGCGCCGTTCTTCTTTTTGGCCTCTTTTGCTCATTTTTCTTCCATTTTTGCTCCAAATCCCATTTTTCTTCTTCCACTGGGTACCTGAGACACAAAACATGAATTTGAGTTATATAATTCATTTTCATGCTAATAATTAACTTAAAATGGAAGTTTATGCTCATTAAATCATGCATAAATAAGTGTCTTTTGGACACTTATCAAGGGACGTAGTGGAGTGATGCTTCCGGGATTTGGGCCAGAAGTTCTCCAGCCTGTCTCCAAAATGGCTCAAGTTCAGGTTTCTTTACGTCAAATTCGCATGTGAGTTGCTTGATGACGAGAGCCAAGTTGCCATAGATGTGAAGCTGCGGCAATTTCATTTCAACAGCCATGCCGAGCCCGAGAAGGATGGCTTGGTACTCTGCTTCGTTGTTCGAGCAAGCTTGAGTAAGCACGAACGAGTATGGGAGTAGGTCCTTCTTCGGCGAAACGAACAGGACTCCGGCGCCGGCTCCACTTCTTCGTGCTGCACCGTCGAAGTACATCTCCCAAGGAGGGAGCACCTCGACCAGGAAGATTTCCTCGTCCGGGAATTCCTCTGTTAACTCCCATTCGGCCGGCACCGGATGGTCTGCCAGGAAATTGGCCAATGCTTGGCCTTTAATTGCTCGTTGCAGCACGAAATTGATCTCGAATTCGGAGAGGAGCAGCGCCCATTTTGCCAGTCGACCAGAGAGAATTGGTCGTGACATAATGTACTTTAGTGGGTCGGCTCTCGAGATGAGTTTCGTCGAATGTTCCAGAAGATAGTGACGGAGCTTTTGAACAGCGAAGACAAGCGCCAGACATGTCTTCTCGATCGGTGTATAATTCAGTTCAGCACCCACCAGCGTTTGACTCAAGTAATAGAGGGAACGTTCCTTGTTATCTTCATCGAATTGAGCCAACAGAGCGCCGACGGATCCCTCTTGTGCTGCGATGTAGAGCAACAAAGGTCGGCTGACGATCGGTGCGACAAGCACAAGTGGTTTGGTAAGGTATTCCTTTATGTTGTTAAAGGCATTTCGGCATGACTCCTCCCATTCAAATGGCCTCTCTTTCTTGAGCAGTCGACTGAAGGGTTGGCATCTCCCGGCAAGATTGGATATGAAACGTCGAATATAAGCCAAGTGGCCTTGAAAACTCTTGAGCTCAGAGACGTTTCTGGGCTCTGGCATTTTCTGGATGGCATCGATCTCTGACTGGTCTATTTCGATCCCTCTGTGATGCATAATGAAACATAAGAATTTACCCGAAGTGACGCCGAAGGCACACTTTAACGGATTCATTTTGAGTTGAAACCGTCGTAGCCGCTCGAACATTGCTCAAAGGTCGAGAAGATGGTCCGACCTCTATTTTGTCTTCACCACCAGGTCGTCGACATAGCATTCGACGCGTTTGTGCAAGAAGTCGTCGAAGATATTCTGCATTGCTCTCTGGTATGTTGCACCGGCATTTTTGAGTCCGAATGGCATCACTTTGTAGCAGAAGATGCCCTTCGGCGTGCGGAACGCAGTGAGCTCTTCATTTTTTGGGTCCATCCGGATTTGATTGTAGCCGAAAGAGCCGTCCATGAAAGATAAAGCTTCATGACCCGTCGTCGCGTCGACCATGAGCTCGATTATCGGCAGAGGGAAGCCGTCCTTTGGGCATGCCTTGTTCAGGTCGCGAAAGTCGACGAAGACCCGAATTTGGCCAGTCTTCTTCTTGACAGGCACTATATTCGCGATCCAAGATGGGTACTTCACCTCTCTAATGAAATTAGCCGTGATCAGTTTGTCGACCTCCTTTTCGATTTCTGGTACTAGTTATGGTCGGAACCGTCGTTGCGACTGCTTGACCGGCCGGACGGAGGGGTGAACTGCCAATTTATGGACTGCAACTCGCGGGTCAAGGCCGGGCATCTCAGTGTAGTTCCAGGCAAAAATGTCACGATATTCGCGAAGCAAAGCCATGTATTCGACCTCTTCTTCAGCCGTCAATGAAGCACTAAGGAATGTCGGCCTCGGGTCTTATGTTGTGCCAAAATCGACTCTCTTTAATTCGTCGACTGTCGACTGGCCTCCTTCTTCGAATTCAGCCGGGGCTTCCTTCAAGACGAATTCTTCTTCTTCTTGGTCTCCGTCGGTGATGGAGATGTAGTTCACCATAACTGAATCATAGGCGCGGACTCGTGCGATTGCAGCTCTCAGGGTGTAAATAACCACTAGTTTCGGCGTGTCTCTCTTTTTAGTCGAAGTTTGGCTGACCGAAACTTGATGTACGTCTGCCGAAACCTTTCTGGTTATTTTGACTGCTTTCGTCTGACTAGTGTAGATTTTGATCGGCTTCTGCTTTTCGTAGCCGAGACCTGCACGACCTTGGTTGATCCGTTGGCCTTCGTTTCTCAACTTCTCCTGTTCTGGAGTGAGAACTGGTAGAGTGACGGGTGGTTTTGCGTGAATTTCATCCTTTGTAAGGTTGCCCCCGTCTCTGGCCATCAGTCGATAAGCGTTGGGGTCAAAGCCTTCATTTGAGCGTGTAGCCGGCAACTGCTATTGGCTTGGGAACTGCTTCACGATGCTTCGTTCCTCCAATTTTGGCAGAGGAACTGTGACTTTTCCCGGCAAAGGGGTCGGCTGACTTTTGTGGAAGGCGACCAAAGGAGCTTCGCCTTTCTTCCTTTGTGATTGCGGGATGTACCGTAAGATGGGTATACTGCGTTGCTTCTGTGTTGGATTGACTGCGGCCGGTTTGTGGCCTTGTGCCAGTTGGCTGTAGCGCGCCGGCTGCTTTGGAGACATGATTTGAATCGTGCTTTGTTTGGTAGACGCAACTTGCGTCAGAGTTTGCTTTGAAGTTGTATCTTGTGATGGCTGTTTAGGCGCCACGGCTTGCATTAGTGGCTTTGACGATGTAGCCTGGGTCGGAGTGTCCTCGGTGTCCGCTGCATGGTTCGACCAAGGTGACGGTTTGGTTGTCAGATAATATTTGGCATCTGCGAACGATGCTTCGGCCTCCATGAACGAGCTTTCGTCGGCGTGCACCGTCTTTTGTTCGCCATTCTCCCAGTACTTGAAGCATTGATGGAGTGTGGATGGTACAACTCCATTAGAGTGAAGCCATGGTCGACCCAAGAGCAGGTTGTATGAGGTTCTCGAGTCGATAACTTGAAAGGGAGTTTCGGCCACCATATCGCCTATGTGCAACTTGGCACTGATCATTCCGAGCGTTCTCTGGCCCTCCTGATTGAAACCTTGGAAGAGAAGAGAGCTTGGAGAGAGGTCGCCAGCAGAGATACCGACGTCCTTCATGGTGCGAATCGGTAGAATGTTAACTACGGATCCACAATCAATGAGGATACGATTGATTTTTTGGTCTCTGATGTAACCGGAGACGAACAACGGTCTATTGTGATTTTTCATCCCCAATTGTATGTCCTCCTCTCGGAATGTAATGCACGGAGGGCATGTCACCGCGAGTGCTTGTTCTGCTTTTGCAAGTTGTGGTGGAGATAATGCATCTTCCTCCTCCTTTCTGTAAGGCGGAGTCAGCCCGACCTTTGGCAAGTCGTGCTTCCTCATGAGCAGCATCTCGAGCTCGGCTTCGAGTTACTCAGGTTTGTCAAGAATTCGAATCAAGGCTTTTCTCGACCGAATTTCCAAGTCGAGATCGTCTTCTATCTCGTTCAGCGGCAAGATCTGTTTTAGTGACATTTCGAGGTCATCGCATTCGACGACCGGTCGTTTGCTTTTGTCTTTGTGCGTTGCCTGCTCGGGAGGAGCTGTCGAACAGGTTGCCACCATTGCTGGAGGCGCGAGGAACTCCTTCGGGAAGAACTCCGCCAATGTGATGGGTCTTCTTTTCTTTTTGTTTGCCCCCTGGATGTCAGTCCTGGGAGCTTGTCATTGGTGTTTGCGGCTCTTTTGTTTGGCCGCTTTGCTTTTGTTTTGATGGTCGCCGGTGCCGGTTCGATTTCTCAAATAGGCTTCTTTCTCCGGGTGACCAAGATCCACCCCTCTGCGTCGGCTGCAGCTGCTTCTTGGGGTGCCGGTTTTGGTGCGACCTTAGCCGGTGGTCGTTTGTTGTTATGAGGCCGGCTGGAGGAACCGGGCTTTGGTCAGTACTCCTTCTCCGTGGCCTACTTCTTGTTTGGCCGAGTTAGCTAGTTCGGATCGGCTCGGATGGAGATGGCATATGAGGAGGTTGTGTTTTCAGCTCCTTCGATTTCAATACGGCCTTGCGCCGCCAGCTCCAAGATACGGTCCTTCAAGACGAAGCATTTCTCCGTCGAGTACCCAACCAGTCGATGGTATTTGCAAAAATTTGGATCTTTGCTTTTGGATTGGTCGCCAGGCCTTTTAATTTCTGGCAGCTTCAATAGTTGATTGTCAAGCAGCTGGTCGAGCATGATGGGAACGTCTGCATCGGCAAATGGATGTCTTTGCCTGTCGCTCCTCCAATGACAGTTTTCGGTGAGCTCCGGTTAGCTGCCGTGGGAGGTATGTTGCTTTCACCTTGCTTCTGACCTTGATCGGTTCGACAGTATTTGTCGCGAAAGAGGATTTTGATTTCTCCTTCGTTTCTTTGGGCGTGGTCGCAGCAGGTGCCTTCCCCTTTTTCCGAGGGTCGGCGAGTGAAGATCCTTCCTCTCCTCGTTCTTCTATCAAGTTTTCCATATTGTGAGCTTCTGTCGCAAGCTCCTAGAAATCTTTCGGCCTTCGGCTCTGTATATAGCAGAGGAGATCCCATCGCATTCCCCGTGAACACATTTCTATTTCGGCTTCGAGAAAAAGATTCGAGCTTTCTTTGCAATTTAGGCTCAGGTTCCTCCATCGATTAATGTATTTGACCACTTTTTTGCCCTTCTTCTGTTTGAGGTTGGCGATCTCGACTAGTGTTACAGTGCGCCGAGTACTGTAGAATCGGCTGAGGAACTCTCACTCCAATTGTTCCCAGGTGTCAATAGACTCCTGGGGGAGCTCGATGTACCAGTCGAAAGTGTTTCCTTTCAACGACCGGCCGAATTGATTCACCATCAAGTCGCCATCGGTGCCAGCGTTATTGCAGGTTTCGATGAAATGAGCGACATGCTGCTTTGGGTGGTCGTCGCTGTTAAAGTGTTGAAACTTGGGAGGGTGATAGCCGATCGACATTGGGATGTTTTGGATCCTCTCTGTGTACGGTCTCTTGTAGGCGACTGATTTATGGTCGCCGACGCTATTTCGTACTGCACGGTTGATGAGCTCGGTAATGGCATCAAGTGTGAGAGCAGACGGATCCAGTTCAGGTCGGCCTCTGCGAATGGCCACTGGAGCAACGGGCGGCAGCTCGTCGTCAGAAGAGGGATTTTCTTGCGATAGCTCGGCTGAGGCGCTGGTAGTCGGCCGATTTCGGTCGACTTCTTGAGAGACGCCACCGGTGTTATTGGTGGTTGTGCCCATTTCAAGCCTTTCAAAAATCTTCGCGATTTGATCATCGCGAGCTGCTAGTTGAGCGTCACGAGCTGCAAGTTGCGCATCTTTTATGCGCAGCTGTTCGCTTTGCTCCTTTATTGCGGCCTGCATTTAGGCAAGCTGTTCTTCAATAGTCTTGGCCGAAGTTGTCATTGCGGCCATCTTGACGGTTTGCGTCGGAGTAATTGTTCTTGACGCAACTTGGAGATATAAAGCCGTCATCAGTGACTTCATTGGAGAGGTGGTCACTGTGGGGGACCGGTCAGAAGGACCAGTCGTAGGTTGATTGCGGAGAGTAGCTCTGGGCGACGATTGGCTTGTAGTGACAGCCGCCGGTGGGAATCGAAAGGATGAGATGGGTGATTTTACGACAGGGGAGGTCGGCGATGTCTGTCGGCGAGGTGAGCGGATAGGTGGTGGACCAGCAGTTGCGTTAAGTGCGGCGAGGAGATCGTGTGAGACCAGCATAACCGGCGAATTATCTGTGGTCGATGTTCTCTGCACGGAAGAGGTCGACAATGAATGTGTCCTTGCCGCGGAGGGTGAAGGAACGCCACCACTCTGTTCGTACCACTGTACCAAGGCAGGGACAATAGAGGTTCTTCGCGGTGGCGGTGACTGCGTCGGATGACAATCGGGCTGCGAGGAGGAGGAGATGCAGCGACGGCCAGGTATGTTGGTTTGGCCATTGCTGGTAATAGTTTAGCGGCGACCGTGGCTGGTTTGTTGGAGGCCGTGGTAGCCTGCGGCACGAATAAGGCGCTTGGACGGCGCGCGTCGCGCATGAAGGGAGCTTGTCCAGCAAACAAATTCCTGGCCATAGCTCTCGTCACTGGAAGAGTGGCCAGTGGTGGTAAGGTAGGAACACGGACGTTGGCCGGCGATGCGGCAGCAGGTCCGCGAGCTCCAGTAGTTGAACTTGCGGTCGCGACAGGGCGCGGCTGGGCAGAGCTCGAGGAGGCAATTTGCTTGCCCCCGTTGTTGTTGTTGTTGCCGTTGTTGGCGTTGCTGGCCATGGCTGAGGTTGGAGTTTTTTTTTTTGTTTGGTTGGACGGAGAAGGAGATGAGAGGTAGGAAAGGTCCCACTGGGTATGCCAAATCTGTTTTACCGAAAATCTGCCGGTCCGCGAAGAGACGCGACCGAGAGAGTATTTTGATTAATAACAGAGAATTTTCGTGTTACAATTTGTGTGTTTCGTATCAAGGGATGCGAGTACAATCTCCTATGCTTCCTCTGATTCGATCTTCGTATGTTGTTGACGAAGTCGAAGCTTCTGCGAACGAAATTACGTCGAACTCAAGTTGCGAGAGGGAGTGTGCACGATCTGTTGTGGCTTTGGTCGGTCGGACGGAAGTGTTATGTGCTCCGCGTGTATCGACTTGTGACGTTGCCGGCGAACGTGTAGAGCTGCTCTAGTCGAACTGTAGAGCGACAAACGATGAATTGCTTGGCTTTGGTGGCTCGAAAGAACTTTTGTGTGCGTGAGAGCTTCTCCTCCGAGAAGGAATTTGAGTCCTTCGGTTTGAGAGAGGGAGAGAGTTCTTCACTCGTCGGGATGTCTTTCGGAATCAATTTCTTCACTCTGTGGACAGGGAACTTCTGGCTATTTGTAGCCGGTCTATGTAGCTATTGAGGGACATTGCCTGGGAATGGGGATCACGATCCTCATTCTGCTGTGAAGTTGAGGAAGACGAGGGGAGGAGGGAGACCAGGATCGTGGCATCTTTTCTCTCCCTCGGTTAAAGGCTGAGACCGTTGAGTGATGAGCTGACGAAGTATGCTGACGGGTGCTGACTCGACGAATTCTGCTGATTGTGTTGCCGACTGTACCAATGACGTGACGATGCGGCTGGACTTTGCGATGGGCTGCAGCGACGAACCTTGAAGATGAATAGAGCCTACCCACGATCATTGTTTGATGGATCGATGGGTTGTTGGACTCATAGAATTTGGGCTATGCACATTTCGGTGCATACAGATTGCCCCCTTCGAGACTTGACCGTTCGAAGAAGAACGAGCAAGTTTCGAAACGAAACAACACAACACACACACGCTTTTCCCCTTTTTTTTTTTTGTTTGATCATCTTACTCTTTTAGGATCGTTTATCTTTTGTGTACTTCTTTTTTGTCCTCTTGTTTTTTTAGGACATTGTATATTTTATGTACACTTGTATCTAAAATTTTTTGGCTCTCTTGCTGTTTTAGAGCTGTTTATTTTTTTCTCTTTTTTTTGTATACTCGAACATACAAAGCATGTTTGGTATGGAAGGACGATGAATTGCTGAGCAGAGATGTAGCCCAGGTTGAATTTTGATGATGAATTGCAGTCGTCTGGGTTGAGAGTTGCTTGAATGTGACCGAAGATTGCTTTGAGACTTCATATAAGGCATCTGTGACGATTTCTGTGAGTTTCGGCATGTTGTGAATTGAGATAAACCGTGACCCTGCAGCTTTGGCTAGATTGAAATTTGCAACCATCCGGCTCGAAAATTTGTCGAATTTAGGTGTGGAGGAATAGAGCAGTGTAGCTTCAACGATCTGGTCTTCGCGCTGGAGAGGAAATTGAACTCGGCGAGATACTATAGATGCCACTGGTTGATCCCTTGAATGAGGATCGTGGCCTCTTTTCTAGGTTTTTCTCTTTACGTTTGAAGTGGATGAATGTATGCCGACTCATGCTGACGTGGCGATGACTCATTGAGTTGTAGTTGTCTGGATGATGACTCGCTGAGTCGTTGCTGACTGGATGATGACTCGCTGAGTCGTTGCTGACTGGATGATGACTCGCTGAGTCATTGCTGAATGGACGATGATTGTGTTGACGATGTGGCGAGACGGATGGCTCTTGCGATGGGCTGTGTCGGATGACCTTGTGAATTGTCGAGGCCTATCACGAACCTTGTTTGCTGGATTAGTGGACTCCTGGACTTGTTGAATTTGGGTCATGCACATTTTGATGCATACTGTATGCACCAAAATGTGCACGGCCCAAATTCAACAGGTCCAGGAGTCCAATGATCCAGCAAACAAGGTTCGTGGACAGGCCTCGACGATTCTCAGATTTGCCCGACGCAGCCCATCGTCGGACTCATCCATCTCGCCGCATCATCGACACAGTGAGTCATCTTACAGCCATCAACGACTCGGTGAGTCATCGCCACGTCAGCATGAGTCAGCATACGATCAGCCATTTCAAAACGAAAAGATGAAAACCTATAAAAGAGGCCACGATCCTCATTCGGGGATCTCAACGGGAGCTCCCCGGTCTCCCTCCTCCCCTCTTCCCTCAACTTCCACGGCGAAAGGGGATCGTGATCCCCTTTCCCAGCAAAAATCCCTCAACAACAACAAAGACTGGCTACAAAAGGCCAGACGTTCCCTGTCCCAAAGGTTGGTTGGAAAAAATTGAAAAGTTGGAGAAATCACATTCGAAAGACTCCCTTAACATCAGTGCAGAAGCTCTCTCGTTCCCAAATCGAAGGTCCAAAAACTCCCTTTATCGAGAAGAGTTCCTCACGCACAGAGGTTCTTTCATCGCAAAGAAGTTCAACATCTGTTGTTCGTCGTTCTACAGATCGACCAGAAGCAATTCTACACCGTCGCCGGCATCGTCACAAGTCGAAAAACACGGAACACAAATACTTCCGTCCGACCGACAAAAGTCACACCAGATCGTGTACGTTCGTTTCTGTAACTCGAAGTCTCGACGACGACCTCGCCATAAGCTTTAACTTCAACCAAACCACACGGAGATCGAATCAGGGGGTTATTAGGAGGGTGAACTCGCATTCCTTGATATTTACAACACACCCTGTAACAAATTTATTCTAAAGTAATTGAAAACTTCTCTCGGTGGCGCCTCTTCGCGGACCGGCGGATTTTCGGTGAAACACATACAAATATATTTTTCTTTTGTTATTTACAATTTTGTATAAAAAAATCAGTTTTTTTTAGGTTGGGTTCGGGTTTTAGTTGGGTTGGGTTTGTAAAATGAAGAATCGGGTCAGGTTCGGGTTCCTATTTTAAAACCTGTTTAAGATTTTAACGGGTTCGGGTTTCAAGTTTTTAAGTCGGGTTGGGTGGGCTTTTAGAAACCTAACCTAACCCCGACCTGTGCCCACCCCTACTGCCTTTACATTTCTGGAAAGAAATATTGATATATTTTCATGGAAAAGACAAGCTTTTTAGGTTGGGGCGGATGTAGCATGTAGGTCGGTCATAATTCATAAATGCAATTACACAGATTTAAACCTATCTGCTGTGTCGCTCAATATGTCAATTGCAAGCTATAGGGCTTTCTTCAGTGGTGGTCCTAACTCTTTTAACTTCCTAACAGAGACAGAGAGTGAACACAAAACAAACAGGATCACGAAAGTCACACAAGAAGGGATCGACCTAGTGAGTAGCAATTTACAAGTCAAACATGCAGAAGCATCAGATTTCAAAACAGACCCAGGTCCGACCACCATTTTGAAGCGTTCAGCGGGATTCCACACTAGTAAGTACTCGAACTTGAGGAAGAAAAAGTTCGGAAGGGCAAAAAACAATTGAGTCTTTACCATTTGTACATCCAAGATAGAGGCTTATGTATGACCGGGGTAGATCATATCAACTGTATCGGATTTTTTAGGTATCCGATACTGCCTGTATACTGATACATGGGGGGGTATCCGATACTATCCAATACTATCCAATACATGACTAAGTATTACCAATATACATTAGATTTTGGGGTCTCCGATACGTATCGGGTTTGGCCAACCCTGCCTTATACTTTTCCATGGATCGCCTTCCTTTAATTAAGAGGAATGGCAATGAGTCGCTGGGATCAGGTTTGGTTCAAAGTCAGCTAAATGTGTTAAAGTCCACGAACCTTTTTGTGGAGTAAAACATAGACCCACCCACATTGCCTTCAATATAGTGATATTAAACCAGACAATTCATTCTTATGTTTTACTATTTATCTCTAAGAAGGAATACAAGGGCATTATTTCCCACGAAATCCCAAATGGTAAGACTCCATTATTCTTCTCAATACAACTTTCTTTGTAGTAGCTAGGTTCTTCAAAGAGCAATTTTTCTTAAAATCTCTGCTGGGTACTGAGTTAGAATGCAGAGGTTTCCATTGTCTAAATTTACCCTTTAGTGACTTTTGTGAAGCATACACGCTAGGGGTTGGTGTAGAGCATACACTTTCAGAATAGACTCATTCAATAGCTACTAGCTAGAGAAGATTTCCTAGTAGATTCCCAAAATCACAAGCATGGTAAGTTTATTCTTTCTTGGGGAGGAAGTGTTTTTCAAAGATTCAAGATAGTTACCTATCAAAAGATCTAGTATTAGAACTGTGGATGATAGTAGCACTTTCAATATTAGAGGAGGATCTAGGCATTGGTCAATTAAATGGCATTCTTGTAGCAATTCAGATTATTGATTTTCACTTCATGGGTGGGATCCATAGGAGGTGAGAAACTTCCTGTTCCATAGCAGCTAGGAGAAGGAGAAAAAAAAAAAAAAAAAAAAAAAAAAATTAAATAAATAATAAATCCCACAAATTGGTTTAATTTATATTAATTCATCATATAAATGTTCATCAAATAGTATAGAATCACTTCATCCCTGAGAAGAAATTCTTTGAACGATTTGTAGTTGTTGTAATAGAACTTGGAAATACTAATTTAAATAAAAAAAAATAGAACTTGGAAATACTAATTTAAATAAAAATAAAAAAATAGAACTTGGAAATACTAATTTAAATAAAAAAAAAATAGAACTTGGAAATACTATCAACTATAATTCTAAAAGAACTTGTAACCAACCAAGAAGAAGAATAAAATGAATCTTTTATTGTAAATGCGAGGAGTATTTTTATAAACATAAGAATAAATTTCTAACTCACATTTATAAAAAATGCCTGTTGTTTCTTATTTTTTATATGTACATGCAGGCTCAGCCTTCCTCAAATTATATGAACCAGAATCGGAGGCCAATCCAGTTCTTATTAACTCAGACCGATTCACTCTAATTAGCATCATTTTGTGTTTTTTCCTATAGAAATATTAAGAAAATATTGAGTATAATGGTTGAACACGGGGTCCAACCCGGTCCAACCAGGTTCGACCAAACCGAACATTTTGCCCATGGTTGGTTCGGTTTTTAAAACTCAGGTTAATAATATATTTTAATAAAAAATATAAATCTTCTCTTATTATTCAGTCTTATTATTCAATTTATTACCCAATTATCCATTTTATCAGTCAATAAATAAAGTCATAAACGGTAAGTGAAATATTTTTATTTAACATATCCAATTTACAAGTTACAAATAGGACAGGCTACTCAAGCCTGGACCCGCATGCTGCTCCATAAGGAAGTCTCCACGTGTCTAAGTGTAGACCCCCCAACATACGGTGAATACAATTTGGGGGATTTATCATTTTTTAATACAAGGGAAAAAACAGAAAAAAGAAAACGAAAGAAGAGAAAAAGAAAGTAACAAGAGAAAAAGGGGAGATCGCAGTTCAGAGCCGAAGAAGGCAGACTTGTTGTCACACTCTCGCCTCCCTCCCGAGTCCTGTCTGCCCACATTCATTAAAGAAATAAGTTATTCCCAGATTTCAGATCCGATTCAGAGGAAGATCACCGCCTTCTTCGTTTGCTAATGGAACCTTACCTACTCAAACTTCGGAAGGTTTGACTGAAGAGGAGAAGGCGAACGGAGTGAGCCGCCTTGTTTGTTCTGCTGCTCAGTTTTTTAAGGTACCTGTGCCTCACTTCCCGGGGTTGGATGGGGTGTCAAGAGATACGATTTGGGTTTCGTTCGTATCTGGATTAGTTTGAAGTGCTGCTTGCTTGATGAGTAGATCTGCTCGAGTTCTTGTACCCTGAGTGAGTTGCATTTCTTCTTCGTGGGTTTATTAGTTTTCTTTGAGAAGACTTGAAAAAGAGTTGCTTTTCATCATTTTTTGAAATTTGGGTATTGAGGTATATGGAAATCATGGCCGGTATAAAATTCCAAAATTGTTGCTTGATTATTGACATTTGATGTGGGGGTTTAGAAGCTTCTGGGATCCGATTCATTCTTTTGTGATTTTGAGGTCATGAGTGAGGATCATTTTCTGCCGTGGAGGGGAGAACGGGGTTCTGCTTCTGCTATATTTGTTTTGTTCTTTCGCATGGTATGTGGTTGACATTTCTTTTATTTTGATTTATGTTATTTTGTGGCTGATATAGTGAACGTGGTGCTTTTATCTCGCGATTGCCGGTGTTTAGAAAATTTTGGGCTGATAATATGCGTTTTATTTGGCGAAGTCCTTGTATTCTCTTTTCTTTGTCTACTCAAATGTTGGATGATTCTGGTATGTTGTGTTACCATTACTATTGTTTCTTTACCAGATGAATTATTTGCTTTTGATTTTGCTTCCATGGATCTTTATCTTTACCTGTCAGACAGTAACGAGATGTTATGTGTCATCTCGTGGTGAAACCTCCAAAAAAATTGCCTCTTGCCACTTAAAACCGAAACAGTGTCTATGCGACTTGAAATTGGAACAATGTCTCTGCCACTTGATTTGTTGTTTTATGCGGTTTATGTTGTAACTTGCTTCAATGGATCTGTTAGGTTTCCATCGAGTACTGTCTATTGTACTTCCCTTAACTTTAATAAGTTATAGCTTTTCTATTTATCTTAATTTCAGACAAACCTTGAGTTACTGATCCAATTTTTTTTTTTTTTTTTTTCTTTACAGTACATGGTGAATCTTTAGGGCTTCTGAGCTGGTTCTTCATCACCTGAAAAAAGGAGGTGGTCTGTGAGCTTCTTTTTTCCCTTTAATAAGACAACCATGTTTAGGCAAGCATCCAGAAACCAGAGAAGCAAGGGCCTAAAAGTAAAACATGTTGTGCAAATATGCTTGCTGCTTGCGGTTTGCTTCTGGCTGCTTTATCAAGTAAAACATTCCCATGACAAAAAGAAAGCATTTGATGAGAGTAATGCAAAACTTTCAGTTAACTTACAGCAGAGAGATGACATCTTGAAATTTGGGAGAAAAGATCTTAATGAACGGGACGGAGTATCTACTTCTGTGATAGAGCAGCAGCATGTGGATGAAGAGAATGAAGAAGAGGATGAAAACAAACATGAGGAGGCTGAGGATGAAGGAAGAGAGGATGAGCGACGAGGAGGAGGAGATGATGAGATAGACGAACGTGATCAAGAAAAATCCATTGAGGAATCTGGACATCGAGAGGAATTTGAAGATGAAGAGAAGGATGAAGAAGAGATCAAAGAAAAAGAAGAGAAAGAAGAGGAAGAACCTGGGAAGCAAGAAAATGAAGAGGAGGAAGAGAAGAAAGAAAATGAGGAAGAGGCAGAGAAGAAAGAACATGAAGAAGGTGAAGAGAATAAAGAAATTGCAGAGAATGAAGATTCTGAAGAGAGGAAAGAGAACTCTCATGAGGCGCGTGAGGCACAGTATAATGGTGATGATGCTTCTAGTGCGGTGGTTAAAGAAAGGGTAAATGTGGAAGGTGAAAACGTGGATCTGGGAACGTCAATAAATGAACAAAGAGATAATCCCGAAAGGGATTCTCCTGAAGTTGGCAGTAAGATCAATGCAACGATAGATTCTTCCGTTGATCAAAATGGGGGCAATAGTAGCTCAATGCTGGAGACAAGTAAGGAAAATGACAATCCTGAAAGGGATGCTGTAGGTTCTGACAGTAAAGCCATTGCAATGGTAGATTCGTCTTTCAATCAGACCAGCTCTTTGATGGACACAGTTGAAAAACATGCAGAAAATGGAACTGGTACTCAAGAAAAGGTTGGTGACGTTGGTTCATCTGTTACAGGAATTGAAACTCTATCCAGCCCAACATTGGAAAAAGAGGTGGATAATGTTACTTTATCTAATTCAAGCCAGGAGAATGAATCAAAGGGTGGAGAGACCAAATTACAAAACCTAGGGAATGAAACTCTCTCTCACTCCCCAACAGAATCTAGTGGACAAGTCGTAGCCGAGAATTTAGGTAATGCAACGACGCATGTTGAACCTGACCAACATCAAAATATGACTTTGGGAACAGAAACTACGACAGATGTAGCAGACCCAGATCGACAATCTGTTTTACCAGAACTAACCGAGAGATCCAACTCCACCAAGGGTGAAGGTGAAAATCAGATCGCTGACAAAAACACTCCCTCTGAAATTGGCGATGGGCTAAATGGAAATTCAACAGATGCTAGAGGTGGATTAGAATCAGATAAGAACCTTACATCTTCAATACTTGATGAGAATTCTGATAAACTGCTAGTTGAATCTACTGATACAAACTCATCATCTGTGACTCAAGAAGTGAAAGAGGCTCTGACAGATCTTAGGACTTTACCAGGAACAGGCATAGAAGGCAACACTGAAAATGTTGCTGCTGAGTGAAATCTTCCGCCATAAAGCTGGCTACTGTGGTATGCTCTGTACTTTTATATACTAGCGTTGTTTTTAGTGAAGTTGGCAAAAATATATAGGTGTTTTTAGTCTTGTTTTATTTAGGTGAGGGAGGTCTTTTAAGATTCAACGGCTGTCTCCTTGCTGGATCGATAATATTTAGTTGCTTTGGTGGCAAAAACTTGTTTTTCTTAGAGGGGATGTCCTTCAACTCCAAAAATTTTGTTATGGAAATGTCTGTAACATTAATTTTGTTCTTACATTGTCAAGAGAGTTGGAAACACCATCACTTAGCTGACTTGTGCTATTTTCTGGGGTATTCAAATCTGTTCACACTTCATATGTTAACTAACAATCTGCCCAAGCTTCTGCTAGAAAATAGAAAAACTTGTTATCAGGAAATTGATGTACTTAATTAAGAACAGTTACATACCAGGAGAAGAAAAACTTTTGGGTTTTGATTGCTTGAGAACAACTGTACTGGGTGAGATATAAAAGAAGAATGACATAGGAAACATGCTTGGAAAGACAATTCTACTTGTGCAAAATACCTCTTTTAAGTAGCTAAAGAAACACTCATTTGTTTTTTGACATCTATGGTTGTGATATTCTGTTGAAGTCTTATGTATGTCACCCAACAATTACACCAAACAAATACAGAATTTAAAGTTCATGATGTACTCCCCTTTAGTCATAGAATGATTTCAGAATTTAAAGTTTGTTTATGTCAAATCCTGTATTCATTTGTTGCTGGAGATGGAGCATCTCTTATTAATTAATGTTAGGATTGTAATTTGAAAGTTAGCCAAGTTTGACCATGAGAAGGATTCATGAAGTCGTTCCTATGAATGGATAAACTGTAAATTTTCATTAGATTAATAAGCTTTTTCTTGTGACTTAATTTATTAATTCCTAAGCATTAAATAGTTTGGTTTAGAAATGAACAGAAGGAAAAATAATAATTATAAATTATAATAAAAAAGAAAGCCTGGTTCTGGTTTTATCGAGTTCTACCAGCCGGGTTTGGTTCGATTTTGACAACAATGTTGGGGTATCAAAACCTTAAATTTACTGAGAAAAAGAAAAAGTAGCGGTTCGTGTACAGATATATATATACTCTTCTTTCTTGCACAGACAGTACTCTTAATTAATGAAATACAGGTGTTGATTATTATTAGTTCCAAAGCAATGAAAAAAAGCTCCCTACTACAACACACACATGTATGCATATATATATATACTTGTGAAATCTTGTAAGACACATTCGTGGTGATGTTTTTAAGCTTTTGGGTTGATCTTCACCTCTTTGATCATTTTAACCCTCTTTTCCACTACTAGTGGTCATTCTCTTAAAAGAGAGTGAGGCAACCTAGTAGAACATATATATATACCCAAATGTGGTAGTTTAGCTCATTAGATACCCTAAACACAGAAAAGTGAACTAATTAAAATCGGAATCTGAATTTTTTTTAAATTTTTTTTATTGAATAACTTATTTACTGATTTTTTCATAGTTTAACAGTTTAACTCAATGTTTTAAAAACCGAACCGGCCATCCAACCGATAATACTATGTTTGGTTTTGGTTGAACCCAGTTAAACCGGGTTGGACCCTTGAATGTTATATACCCTAGTTTACATATCTTTAATATTTTTATAAGAAAAAAGGCAAAAATAATACTGGTTCAATGGCTCTTGTCGGTTGGGTTCGGTTTGGTTTTTAAAACACTGGTTTAACTAATAAATTATTTATATTTATTCATAAAATAGGCGGGATAAATAAAAAATCGGATTAGAATTCGGAGATTAAAACCTTCTTGGCTTTCTGCTTCCGGGGCAGATGATAATTATAATTAATAAATTGTCCTGTCCCGAATCCCGATGTGCCCGCTCTTTTTTTTTCCCACTCACGTTCAATTTAAACTGACTACGCTCGAGTCCTCCTCATTTGGGATCTCGCGCTCTCGCTCCTTTTCTCCCAAAAGTTCCGAATTGCGCATAGATTTTTCTTAAAGCTTCGTCCTCAGTCTCTCGTTTCTCTTTGATGCTCAAGCCGTCGCCGGGGAACCTGAAAGTGGGTTGGACTTCAATGGCTGTTTTTCTCCATTTGAGTAACAAAAATTTCTCCTCCTAATAAATCGTCTCCGTATCTTCTTCAAATTTACAATGTTCTCCTTTTATTTTGTGCGATAATTTTTGCTTCCATGCTTTTGGCCTCAGCTCGGAAACTGTATATTCTGCGGGGATGAGAATAACTAGCATTTCGTTTTATTTTTTAAGTCCTCTGATGTTGGTGCGGATTTGGCGTTCCATCTGTCCGTTGTCGTCGCCTATTTGGGTTCCATAGTACTTCTGGTTTTGTCATCAATTAGGTGTTTCATCATTCCATTGTTATCGGTTAGACAGGTTTATGAGAGTTTTTGTGCGTTTATGTTAATAAATTATTAACTTTTTTTCCTTCAAGATACTTCCTTCAGCGTCTTTGTATCTGTTTGTTTTATTTAATATCAATTTAGTGTCTACAAAAGTGAAAAAGAGGTTTATCTCCATCAATTTGCTACCTTTAGCTTAGCTTTGCTGTCTTCCTTGATTAAATTTCGTCTCCGGTAACGATCAATTGGGAAGATGACACGCTGAATTTTTTTCTTTTCGAAAACAATGATTTGTCTTTAGTTGGTTTTGGGGATGCAGACGCGGACGAAGATGGGGGTGTGCATGGAGACTGCATTGGGTTTGATTTTTCATTTCGTTTTGATTTGTGTTTGTCCTTATTGTTTCCACCCTTCGATTCGACTGAGCACTTTTATAGATTTATTATGCTAAAGTATTTCCTACAATCTCTCTCGACATACATTTCTACTTAATTCGCATGCAAGATCCGCTTGGCTCATATCAAACACTTCTCTCTTCTCCACTCTTTCACTTATCTAAATAAAGAAGTCACTATGTCCCACTCCGTTAATCTGGAATAATGGCGATAAAAGGTTTGTGTCTACTGTGTTTTTTCTGGTAGGCAGAAAGGCGAATTGCTTCGGATTCAGGAAAGATATTGGAGGCAAGTCAAAAGAGGATCAGAATGTGAGATCTGCAGTCTGTGTTGCGATCTGAAGGTAATGCTTGGGGTTAACTATACTATTGTCAAACATATTAAGAAGATTTATCTATTTACCACGGGCTAAGTGCGCATTTTCCATGGGGCATGACCAATCTATCACTTTCTCTCTTTTATGCCACCCAAACTGTTAGTTTCATTCTTACTTCAAATGGTTTGAGCTGTCATGGGAAAGAAATGATTGTTGATTGATTTATATGTTCCAGCTGTTTAAGTTTCTCCTTTTCTATTTATAAAATTGCTTTCGCTGATGATTTCATTTTAGTGTATTACATGTGATATCTGCATATGCTACTGTCGTTTGAAGCTGTGGATGTTAAAATGCCTCGACTTATCATTGTCGGTTTTAATAAGTTGCTTAATTTTCTACTTATGTCACTGGAAGTAAGTTGGAAGGGATTCTGTTTTCTTTTTTTTTTTTTTTTTTTTTTTTTGAAACGGCAAATACATAAATTCCAATACTCAATGCTGCTGTGGAGACCCGAATCCAAGACCTCCTGCAGCAATAACTTCCATCAGACCACTGAGATACTGCCCAAGTGTCCTCGGAAGGGATTCTGTTATTGGGTAGATGTTGAAGGCATCCCTCACGTCAACCATAACCTAAACAACTTTTTATGAAGTAAAACAAGTTGGCTTGCAATATTCTGAAAGAAAAAATTTAAAAATATTGAAAAGGGCTAATAAAGTTGATTACTCAAGAGCATGTGTATGAGTGATCATAGAAGAAAAGAGCCAAGGTAGGGCTGAATTCCACTTCAAATTGAAACTGTCCTATGGATGGCCTTATGGGGCAGGTGCTGATTTAACTTAATATTCAGCATGATTCTGATATTCATGTGTGAAATATGAATTACAGTGGCATTTACCTTATAAGAAAGGGCTTTTCTTATAACAACAATACTCTCTAATGTTCTTCATTATGCCCCAGAGTAATTATGATAAAAAAGTTCTCGCGTTTTATGATTTAGGACATTTATTTTTGAGTGACCAGAAAGTAATTGTCTTGTCTGGCAGAAACTGGGAGCAGTTATTTGGAATCTTCAGTCATAATTGATGAAACTACAAGGCATGGTCCTCCCACGACCAAAGTGGAAGTGTCCCAGGGCGCGCAATCTGTACATGCAGGAGCTTATGAAAGGGAATCTTTAACTATTTTTGAGGCTGCGACATGCTTGAGGCTCAGCCAGGCAGTAGGCATTAATGAGAACGAAGAACCTCCATCTACCCAAATGCCTCTAATAAGTGACTCTAATTCTGATGATGTATTGGCATATACTAAAGCTGTCTGCAGATCATCTTTACCACAGAAAATTGAAACAGAAAAGCTTGACCTCAATGTGTCCCACCCATCATGCTTTCAGTTGGATCTTAATTCTGAAGATGTTCTCAATGTGTTAGACCAAAATCCATTTTACCCATACAAAACATTGGGTCATGTGAAATCCACAGACACTTCTGAGTGTGAAAGTTGTACGGGCCCTTTGGAGGATAATGAACCTTTGAAGCTTTGGAAAACTATGAAACAAAATGGGTTCCTCTCTTCTTCACATGGTGAAATACCTATTCTAAAGCACCGTAGACTATCAAAGAAAAGTAAAGGTGATGCTTTCAAGAATAAAATGGAACCTGCTAAGAGAGAGCAAGTAAACAGATTCACAAAGATTGCAGCTCCCAGTGGACTTCTGAGTTGTTTGAATCCTGGGATTATAAACCACGTCAGGAATAGCAAACAGGTCCACTCTATCATTGAAGCACTTGTGAGATCAGAGAAGCCGGGCTGTCAAACTCAGAAGCGGTTGGTGAATCTTTCAGAAAAAGAAGATAATGAACCTAGCATCAGGGGTGCTCCAAAGGATGCTGAATATGCATATTTTGCAAGAAGTGGACAAACAGGCAGTGCAGACCGCATCCACATGCCTTCACGCTCAGATATCAGGAGCGGACTCCATTCATCAAAGGTCTCAGTCACTAGGCTTCCTGAGCCCTCCTTTGTGACAAAATTCACCTCAGATTGGGATGAAAGAAAGTTTGCAATGAAAATCGAATCGTTGGATAACGTGAGTTGCTTGTCGAGTGAGGAGTTCTTAGCAAACCAAGACTGCATAACTTCGCTCTCTGTTAAAGGTTTGTTACTTCGAGATCTAATGCTTGAGCTAGGCTATGTTCTTTTGATCTTTCAATTCAATTTATGTGAATAGTTTAGCCTAATGCATGTTGTTCAAGAAAGAAGTAATGAATGGTTGTTTTTGCTGCTAGATGAAAGGCAGTTTTCTTAAAGTTAGTTTTTAAGATGGATGGAGAGCTGCACTGTAATTGGAGTTTGTGTTCGTATTTTAGCTGCAACTGTTGCTTCTCAGTGGTTGGATCTTCTTTACCAGGATATCAGGGGACGTCTGGCAGGTAATTTTTCACTTCATTTTCTGTTTCTGGACATGTGACTTTACTAGTAACAAGTTAAAGAAACAAAATATCGCAAACATCATGTTGAATGTTCTCTGCTTTTGTTTCCAGCTTTAAAACGCAGTAAGAAGCGAGTCAGGACCATGATTCAAACAGAGTTACCTTCTCTCATGTTTCAGCAGAGCACGTCAAACCAAGAGAAAGGATCACATTATGAACAACCCGCTAAATCAAATATGCACGTGGCAAGATGAAGGTCCATTTTTACTCAGATGGAGAAATCCCTCTCTGAAGAAGGAAAATATCTGGTGAGTTGAACAATTTTCACCAGGTTTTTTTTTTAACAGACTTCAATAATGCATCTATCTAATGTTTCTCTGCTATGTTTTTGTCGATGATTATACATAATTTGTGGTACTGACTTTTCAGGAGAACAGGTTGAGGCAAGTTAAGGAAATGCAAGAGCACTGTGACCAGGGGCTACAATTTGTTCACCTTCCGGGTGCAGAATTTCTTCAGTCAATATCAACAGATGCAGATTCCAGGTAGAGTAATTCCATCTTTCTTTTGCCATATACGAGTTGATGTTCAGGATATGCTTTTGCGCAATAATGGAAATGTACCCAGTACTAACTTTCTCCCCTCAAAAGATCAAACAAAGCAGAGGCATTTGAAAGAGAATGTGCAGTTAGGGCAGCGGCTGCTTCAATTTACTCCACATCGAATTTGGTCATAACAGCAGAGAACGTGCCCTGCTTTTAAGCTGGTGATCCAACTCATGTGACGCATCATTTTCACTTTAATTTCAATTTTGTTCTTTTAACCTTTAATGTTAGTAATTTAAATTTCTTTTCACTGTCCTAATATGAATATGCTAGTACTCTAGCTTACATTATGTCTGGAAAATAACTATATGATTATTTTTTACCCTTTATATGTTGAAAGAGATTTTCATATAAAGATATTGTTTGCAAGGCCCGACGGATTTTATTTAAAATCGAAAAGAAAAGATATTTTCAAAACTGAAACTTTCTGTGGTTATATAAACGCAAGCGAGACGATTAGTCAAACAAGTGCTATCGTATTTCAAATTTTCATAATACAAAACGTAGAGGTTGCATTTTAATGCTGCCTTTGGTTAAACTTAGATGGGGTAATATAAATCTAAACTTTCTACTTAAGCATGTATCCCTTTCTAAGATATAATACTTAAGCATGTTTTTTTCTTATGCTATCTACTTTGCATGCGTTATTTGATTCCACCTGAATTCATACTCGATAGGTGTGATGATAGTAATTTTGAGCAGTGTAAATATATATTACACATAGATCTCTTGAGTTTCTAAAGCTTCTAAACTTGCAATGCCAAAAACTTGAGAGAAGTACTTGAGTAGACCTCTAAAAAATGTTAAAGATTTCACAGCAAGCCTAAGAACAGCCTTAATGCAGTGTAAATTGTAAACGCATCCATTTTATTGGGCATCAAAGACGGAGAACGAAACAAGAACAACCTGTCATTACAAAAGTCTTCTACTTTCTCCTTATCACGGAAAATGTTCGACAACAGAAATATCAATGGTGGTCGTGCTTAACCTCAAACAGACCATCAGGACCTGGAAAAAAGAAACAATATATTACCCCATCTAAAATGATACTTGATTCAAGTGAGTGAATTCCCATGGAATAACTTATTAATGGTAGATCATTTAAATAGTCTGAAAGCATGGTTCTCCCTCTTCATTTCACCCAAGTCGACTTGGAAATTTTAATGTTTCTAGGAAGAGTTGGGTGGCAAGTCCCCTTCCGGCTCAGTCCAAGTCCGGTGGAGCAAGAGGGTTGACCCAACCTGACTTTGGACAGACAGGACTCTGAAGTCATTAAACCACGTTCAGTATCCTGACAACTCATATCACTCCAATCTTCCAATATGAAGTCAAATCATGCCCTTCTCCCCTCGGTACTTTATTTCCTTCCAAGCACAAAGTAAATTATCTAGCTTTTTTCCTGAATCCTGACAACACAATCCACAGATACTAACACTTGCTGTCCTCAACTCCCTAGAGAACTGACTTTTCCTATGCTACTTTTCCTTGCATAATATCAAGCCAAGCCAAGGCAAGGCTTCAAAATGATACTGGTGATTTCCATAGTAGGGTAAAGAAAACTAGTACTAGAAATTGTTGGTTGTGCAAAGGGCCTCGACATTACTTCTTACCAGGTTGGTGTGGTTACATAGTTTATAACAAACCGCCACCACGTGTATTAAACTAAACTGCCCCTACATGTATCAGGCAGAAAGCATAAAATGGCCAAACTGGAATCTTGAGGAAAATCTGTTCCCTGAAGATTTGTAAAGAATTTCTTCATCTTAACAAGTTGGCAAAGGACAGTTTTTCCCATATGCATAACAGAAGCATATTTGGCATACAACACAACCAAAATGAAGATAGTGACATTGATGGAAATACCCAACAACAAATCAGTAAAAAAATTTCATCAGATAGCAGACAATAGCTACAACAAGTGACACAACTCACCCAATACAAGAAGGTTTGTTATTCATTTCCCTATGGTAAAGTAACTTTCATCAACATGTTTTCACAAGCCAATAGAAGAAGTGTATAACGCCAGTATACAAAGGCCTTTATTATGTGCTACCAAAACTACCTGAATTGAGCAGCTTCCTTTTTTATTGTTTGAGGTGGTGAATTTTCTCTCAAAAATCCCAGGGGGCAAAGGATGTGACATCTAAGAAGGGGTTTCTTAAAACTAGATTGTGAAGTGACGCCTCCTATTTAGTAAGAGATTGAACCAAGGATTTCTGATCAGAAAAAAATAAAAAAATAAAAAAAATAAAAAAATAAAAAGAAAGTCAACAAAGGATTTGGCGGAGCAGAAATCCTCAAAAAAAACAAAGGATTTGGCTGATCTAACAACATACGACTAATAGGTGGAGGTTAAGAGTAAAGTCTTGGGTGGAGGTTAGTTTCAAGTCTTAGATGGAGATTAATTCTAAGGCTTGCCACAAAATAATCTCCATGTAAGACTTAGGTGAAGGTTAGTATTAATTCTCAGGAATAGGCTAGTGTCAAGTCTTAGTGGAGGCTAGTATAAAGTCTTAGCTGGAGGCTAGCGATAAGTCTTATGGGAGGCTAGAATTAAGTCTTACGAGGAGGTTAGTATTTAGTCATGGAGGTTAGTATTAAGTCTTAGATGGAGGTTAGTATTAAGTCTTAGATGGAGGTTAGTATTAAGTCTTAGATGGAGGTTAGTATTAAGTCTTAGATGGAGGTAATTATTAAATCTTAGATGGAGGTTAGTATTTAAGTCTTAGATTGAGTTTGTATTAAGTCTTAGGAGGAGGTCACTGTTAAGTCTTAGGTGGAGGTCAATGTTAAGTCTCACAAGGAGGTTACCATTAGGTCTTATTATGAGATTTGTCTTAAATCTTAGACGGAAATTAGTGTCAAGTCTTACGAGGTATTAGATCCTAGGTGGAGGTTAGTGTTAAGTCTTCAGTTTCACATGCTTCCACAGGGCACTAAACACCACAATAACATTATTCTTTTGAAAGATATTTGTTGTACTAAGCATGAACTATGGAATGAAAGGGGATTGATGGTAAGGGACCCGCTTGGATGATGTGGGTCCTCTAAGATCATTTGCGGTGACAATTGCTGGTTTCATGATTCCTCTCTCTTCACACGAAACATCATTTCCACTTCCTCTGAGGCTCATAAAGCTAGATTTTGAGAATCCTTTTTGGCAATCGCAGTCCTTCACACTTCGGTGGACTCTTCTGTGAGTACGAGAGTGATGCCTCCTTTCTGGGCCTGTTGGTATTTCTGACTATGCTTTGGCAGAGATCTTTAGGGTCTTGCATGGGCTAGAGATTTATAAATCAAATGTCTGATTCTCTCCAAATTGGAAGTGATTCCAGCAAGTGTGTCACTCTCCTTCCATGGCATTTTGATTATGTGTTAACAGAGATTTTTTATTTGTACAGGGATTTAGATTGCAGTTAAGTATTCCAAGAACTGCCATTCACAGGCAGATTTGTTTACCAAGGGGTTTCCCCCCAATACCATGTTGTAACAGGCCCCTCCTAATCTGTATTACTTTTGGCTTTGCCTAATAAAAATTGTGCTTCCTAAAAGAATTTTAAAACAATAAAAATAAAAATAAAGATTGAGGCTCATGGATGGAATATCATCTTTTAGTTCTAATTTACCCAAAACCATGTAGTAGCTAATTTTAGGTACAAGGCTCATGAGTTGAAGTGTCATTGTTAGGGTCCAATGTATGTCTGACCATCATTTCAAAGTGAACTAATAAATAACAACAAGAGATAAAAGCAAAGTTCCATATGATACAGAATGTGCAGGAGCGTACCCCAAGGAAACTCTTTGTTACGAATATGCAGGTACGGATAAGCCTGAAAAAAGAAGAGTAAACCATTAGATAAACTGAATGCAAGATATCCAAACAAACTTTGCACCATTTTTTGGGGGAAACGGCAAAAGACATTTACACAGGTAAGAGTATGAAAGATTTTATGCCAATGAACCTTTATCTGCAATCACACTGTGTTATGCAACAATAAGATATAGAAGAAGAATATCTTACAGGTGGGTCAGGGAAGTGAGGATGGCCCTTTGAAAGATTGTATACAGCCAAACTGACGGATGTTACAATGCCTAAAATTGTTATCTTTTCCCATTTTTTCGTCTCATCTGAAACAAAAACCAATAACTCGTTTAGGTAAGAAAACCCCAATAAAAGTTCAAAAGGAATTTTTCTTTTGCCTTTTAAACTATAAAAAACAAATGCCTAATTCTAAATAGTAATAGATAAAACCGCCACGCATAGAACCATAATCTTATTATCAATCCCAAATTCCTGAACCAAAACAACCAAAGGAATCCCATATTTCTCATCTTAAAATTCCTCGACGATTGCAATAAAAGTGATGGGTTGAACAGGATTATCAGAGCTCCCCAAAGATAATTAAAAAAAAATCGAAATAAATACAATAATTGACACCAGATCCAAGCCCCAGTTAAAACCTAAGGGACGCAAGCGTTCATCGCCGATATCTTGCAAATCTTACCATGGAATGATATTTCAGACAGACAGCGCAACAAAAACATGAAATTAAAAAAAAAAAAAAAAAAAAAAGGTTTCAATCAACAAATCGTCGTACCCTAAAAGGTAAAAAGACCACCGTTAAATACCTCAAATATAATTCTGCTTCAGAATCATGATGTAACTAACTTCGCCAAAAGCGATTCGAGCTCACAATCACGACGGAACCATCAGAATAATTTAAGAAAGAGGCATTTCTTACATTCATCATGAGCTGACGCAGAAAAGTTCCTCTTTGGCTGCGCAGCACCGCGGCCGCTCCTCCGAAGGGCCGATTGAATACCAGATTTCGCCATTGCCATTGCCATTGCCATGTTTTCGCGATCCCTCGCACTCCCCAATACGCTGGCGTTTCTCTTTCAACTCTCGCGTGCGGGCTGGAGGGTCCGAGTGAAACATTTATATTCGGAGGCGAACGCTTGCTTGCAGTAGTCTCGATGAGGGGCTTTTGGTCATTTTGCCACTGGATCGGTTCTTTCTTTTAAGATATATGACTAAGAAGTTTTTTTACAATTAATTAAAAAAAATAAAAATTTACAGTTTTGACGCTATTCCCAAATTATTTGCAAATATAACACTATTTACAGGTTGACCCAGTTGGTCAAAGTTGACCAACTCAGTCAACCTCCATGTAGGCGACAAAATTTTTTTTTAAAAGAAGAGCGTATGCCGCCTACAATGAAATGACGAGGTGGCTTTAAAATGCCGCCTACAACATACGCAGGCGGCATCGAAATGTCGCCTCATCCGGCACTTAAACGAAAATTATTAGCGAAAATTGATAGTTGGAAAAAGTTCTAAAGAGCGAAGGCGGCATAAGAATGCCGCCGTCCATTTTAGAGGCGGCATCGCGATGCCGCCTCTTTGTTCTCCTTGCGATTTAGTATTTCATGAGGAGGCGACATCGCGATGCCGCCTCTTTGTTCTCCTTGCGATTTAGTATTTCATGAGGAGGCGGCATCGCGATGCCGCCTAACTTAAGTATAGGCGGCATCCCCGATGCCGCCTCTACGTCTTTTTATTCGCGCGACGGTATTCTATCTCTTCTTCCTTCTCTCCCAAATCGAACCCGCGTGCGAAAGAACGTTTTCCTCTTTCCTTTCGTCTCTATTTCTGCCGAATCGAAGCGAAGAAATCGAGAGATTGAGGTCGTCGCGACCACGGTCGTGTATTTCTCCGTGGATCTTCGTGTTTTTCGATGGAAAAATAAGTTTTTTTTTTTTTTTTGAGTTAGAATGTGTTTCGGCGCCGTTTTGTGGATTTGATGCATGTTTTCAGTTGAAATTGATCCTGTTGTAGTGTATTTATCATGAATTTGCTACGAATTGCATGTTTGTTAGTTGATTTAGGGTTAAATTGCATGTATTGCGTGGATTTGGGGTTTTTTGTGTCTAGGGTTTAGGGTTTTTTAGGTTAATTTTAGGGTTTTATTGCTAATTTACGTTTTTTATGTTAATTTAGGCGTTTTGGGGCTTGTTGAGGGATCTTTATGTTAATTTTAATTTGATGCTACTTTAGGGGTTTTTATGGTAATTAATGGAGTTTATGCATATTTAGGGTTTTCCTGGGGTAATTTGGTAATTTGTTTGATAATGTTGATTTTTTGTTAAGTTATGATTTTATACACTAATGAAGCATTTTTAATCGTAATTCAGTCATATTTTATGCTAATCGAGTGTCTAGGTTAATCTAGAATTTTATATGCTAATTTAGTATATGAGGCGTTGTAGTTTCTCGACTATATGAGGTGGTATTTGGGGGCTACTCGACGATACATAGCATCTCCACCGGCTGAGCCAGCCATGGTATTTCATCCTAGAGGTTATACCGAGGAGGCATTGGTACGTACTTAACTTTGTGGAATGATAATTTCCTTAGTCATACATTTTTAACTTACTTTTTTTTTGTTGCGGTTGGGTTGTATGCGGAGCGTGGTTGGCGCCGTCAACCATAGGGCAGCCTTATACCCATCATCCACAGACCCACATTGGCTGGAGATTGGGCCGATCTTGTCGATCGGTCCTGCCGCATCTTCCACTCTTGGAGGGAGGATGCGTCGTCGGCGAGGCGAGTCAAATCTTGGTGAGCCTTCTTCTTACGGGGCGAGCCAGCCCGAGAAAAGCCCGCGGCGGCATCGTGCAAGGCGTCGGCCTACAGCTCGAGCGGCGACTTCGTGTCGAGGACTATGGCGAGGTTCCGGCCGTTACCGAGTCTACGGTGCTCCATCTTCCACGTGAGCAAACACCGACCACGGAGCCCGGCCGCCCTTTGAGCGACCTCTTGGCGGCCCGGGAGGAGCCCGGCCGCCACCCTCCTATTCGACGGTTTTATACAAGAAAAAAAAAAGGCAATTGGTGCACGAGCCCGGTTCGCCTTAAGATTGTTCTCATGGCGATGATTTGTTGTTTTTCATTATTTTTTATGTATACACATTGGTATAGTTATATTTTATATTGTTTTCATTTATTTGTCATGATAGATGTGTCTATCTAATTTACAGTTATGTGGTGTGAGCTGTTTTGCATTATGATTGTTAACAGGTAATGACAGGTTGATAAACAAACAAGACAAAAATAAAATAAAAAATTAACAAAAAATCAAAGTAAAGGCGGCATTTAAATGCCGCCTTTAGTTTTAAAGTGGAGGTGGCTTTATCAAGGCGGCATCGTGATGCCGCCTCCGTGTTCCACGATTCCTCAAGAGTTGATCAGCGGAGGCAGCATTTAAATGCCTCCTCTCTATTTTAATTGGCGGCATTTAGATACCGCCTCGGTCAGTAGTTCTCTTTCCCAACTTACAATTTTTCGTTTAAGTCTTGGGATGGTGGCATTTCGATGCCGCACCAAATGTTGTGGCGGCATTTTAAAACCGCCTCGTCATTTCATTGTGGCGGCATTGAAATGCAGCCCTACGGCTTTTCTTTAAAAAAAATTTTGGCGACCGCTGTGTCCAGCATGTAAGCCTACATGGAGGTTGACCGAGTTGGTCAACTTTGACCAACTGGGTCAACCTGTGAATAGTATTATATTTGCAAATAATTTGGGAATAGTATCAAAACGTAAATTTTTATTTTTTTTAATAATTGTAAAAAAGTTCTGGATATTATTGGTTAGTCATAGAAGTTTTTTTACAATTAATTAAAAAAAAAAAAAAATTTACGCTTTGACACTATTCCCAAATTATTTGCAAATATAATATTATTCACAAAGTTGACCCAAATTGGTCAAAGTTGATCAACTCGGCCAACCTTCATGTAGGCTTTACACACTGGACACAAAAATCGTCGCCAAAATTTTTTTAAAAGAAAAGCATAGGCGCATTTCAATGCCAGCCACAATGAAATGACGAGGGCGCTTTTAAAATGCCGCCACAACATTTGCAAAAGCGGCATCGAAATGCCGCCATCCCAAGACTTAAACTAAAAAAATTGTAAGTTGGGAAAGAGAACTATCGACCGAGGCGGTATCTAAATGCCGCCAATTAAAATAGAGAGGCGGCATTTAAATGCTGCCTCCGCCGATCAACTCTAGAGGAATCGTGGAACGCGGAGGCGGCATCACGATGCCGCCTATCAAGGCGGCATATAAAAGCCGCCTCCCCTTTAAAACTAAAGGTGGCATTTAAATGCCGCCTTTACTTTGATTTTTTGTTAAATTTTTTTTTGTTTTTGTCTTGTTTGTTTATCAACCTGTCATTACCTGTTAACAATCATAATGCAAAACAGCTCACACCACATAACTGTAAATTAAATAGACACATCTATCATGACAAATAAATGAAAATAATATAAAATATAACTATACCAATGTGTATACATAAAAAATAATGAAAAACAACAAATCATCAATTACAGAAACAATCTTAAGGCAGAACTGGGCTCTGGTGCACCAATTGCCTTTTTCTGCCTTCTAGTATAAATTCGTCGAATAGGAGGGTGGCGGCTGGGCTCCTCCCCGGGCTGCTCAAGAGGCTGCTCAAAGGGCGGGCTGGGCTCCGGTGTCGGTGTCTGCTCTCCACGTGGAAGATGGAGCACCGTAGACTCTAGTACGGCTGGAACCTCGTCATAGTCCTCGACACGAGTCGTCGTCTGAGCTATAGGCCGACGCCTTGCACGATGCTGCCGTGGAGCTCTCTCCCTGGCTGGCTCGCCCATGTAAGAAGGCTCACCAGCATGTGACTCATCTCCGCCGACGATCGCTCCCTCCAAGAGTGGAAGACTGTGCAGGACCGACTGACAGTACTATCCAATCTCCAGCCAATGTGGGTCTGTGGATGATGGGTATAAGGCTGCCCTATGGTTGACGCGCTCAACCACGTTCCGTACACAACCCAACTGCGAAAGAAAAAAGTAAGTTAAAAATGTATGACTAAGGAAATTATCATTCCACAAAGTTAAGTACGTATCAATGCCTCCTCGGTATAACCTCTAAGATGAAATACCATGGCTGGCTCAGTCGGTGGAGATGCTATGTATCGTCGAGTAGCCCCCAAATACCACCTCATATAGTCACTGGGAGCATGTCTGGGGGTGTGTGCCCGGCTGCCCGTAATAACATACTCCGCCCGCGCCTCCCACCGAGCGATGTAATCACGGTGGTATAGCGCCCAATCCTCCCCAGCTCGGCCTTTCCGGGAGATGCGAGTAACATGCTCGACATCCTCCGGTGGAGTCACCTGCTCAAAGTTATTAAATTAAACACTGAAAGATAAATAGAAATTGAACCCATGCTTTGCAATAATTACCCTCTCCAGCCCGAACTGTAACATCACTCGATCAGGAACATGCAGCTCAACGATCTCGAAGCAAATAAGAGATGTCCTAGACAACCGAGATCGCCTACCTTCAACGCAGATAGCGGTGTAGACGCCGCATCGAAAAATCCTGGCACGGCTGCCGGTTTACTTAATAAAAAATACAATAATTACTAAGGGGAACTTGTTGGGGTATGAATTGTCATTACTATTTGTTCAGTAAAGTAACTTACCTGATAGCTCTGCTGGTGGTCCAACTCTGTCCTGTATAGCACCAGGTTTCCACCAGGATTGGTGGCATTCGTCCGTTGGACGTTCCACCTAAACAACCAATATAAGTTAGTTACCCAAGATTTTTTTTTTTTGGAAGTGTAAATAACGATTAAATTGTATAGGTACATACCTGGAACCTAAAGGGCCACCCTGTAGCTCCGGTTCCTGTAGGAGTGTCGGACGTCCAATATGTAGACGTTCCCACGCCCACAACTGCATAAAACAAATACTATACTGATAAGTCCTATTCCTTCAAGATGAACAATTTTTATGAAAGAAGAGGTTACCTGCATAAGGGTGAGGCATCCAGCAATACCAACTACTCCCGTGCGACATGCCTTCGCGAGTTCCCGGTAGAGGAAGGCTAATGTAGCTGCTCCCTAGCTGTACCTCCCGGCCTCCTCGAAATCCTCGAACAGTGTCAGGTATGCCATGTGAACTCCTCGGGCACTACCATCCGAGAATATCGTTGCGCCCACAAGATGGAGGAGGTACGCACGCGCGTGCTGCTGAATCACCAACTCGGTCGCGTCGTCGGGACAGAATGAGAATTGGCCTCTAAGCCATGACAGTGACAGTCGACCCCCTTGAAAACTTCCAGGTGGGAGCTCGACCCCCAGAACTAGTCTGGCCAACTCCATCCAATCCCCCCGAGTCGACCCGGTCACAGCGTCTCCGTCAACACGTAATCCCAATAAGACAGCCACGTCCTCTAACGTGATAGTCATCTCACCATTCGCAAGGTGGAAGGTGTTCGTCTCGCTCCTCCATCTCTCTACTAGTGCGGTAATCAGTGGCTTGTCCAGTCTCAACCACTGGACTCTGTGTAGTGCACCAAACCCCGCGGCCTCTACATACGGCAACATCCGCTCGTCCATGGGCCCATGTCGTAGAGTCTGGAAATGCTCAGTGCACTCCAGGCATCCAGGGTCCTGAAAATGAGTGGGTATTGTTAGTGTATATTTAAACCCTATGTTTAAAAGCAAATATAATCACAAGTATAAGAGTCCGCACTAACCTCCCCATGTCAGATGCCCTCGCTCCTGTGGGAGTCCTGATCGTACAATAAAGGGGAGTCTGCCATCACGACCTGTAAGAAAAATAAAGTAACATTAGCTAACTAAGATGAATTAATCAACTGGGCTCGTGTCATTATACATATTACATAAACTAACAAAGTACATTACCGACGCCCAGACCCCGCACGGGAACTCTCTACGCTGTCAGAAGACGGGGCTTTACAAGCCCGTTTGTTGTGATCGGGCTGCTTACAATTGCTACACAAATATCGTCCTCTGTCGTCATCTCTCCAATCCATAGAATTGTGGATACGCGTGGACATTGGTCTGCCCGGAGTCCTCTTCGGACCAGGTGGGAGTACCACTGGACCTTCCTGCACCCAAGTACTTCTTCGTGTAGGCACATCAAACGCTCGTTCATACACCCGAGCGATTGTAGATGCATAATAATACTCCGATGTCAATTGATAGAAGTCATAGTGTATTGCCCCGCACACTGCAATGGCATGGACACACGGAACCTGATATATCTGGAATGATCAACACGTACACTCCCTAAGCATGACGTTAACCTTGTGTTCGCCGGCCTGAAATATCCCATCGCCATAAGTAACAACGTGCACATGTCTGGCATCATCCACGACAGTCCGTAAATGTCGCTCTACCGAAGGACGAGAGATGGGTTGTAGTCCGAGTAGCCTTATCTCGCGTGTACAAACCATGCATTCATCCGATAGAATATCGCCGATGCTAGGGCCTGAAAACAGTAAGCTCCGCGTGCCAGCTTCAAAAGAGAATTCACGCTCTCGGAGGAATTCGCCGTGAGCTTCCCAAATGACATGTTTCCATCGTATGCAAGGGCCCACCGCTCGTGGCTCATATCCACAATCCAACTCTGCTTTGGCCCCGGACATGCTTCTTCAAGTTTTTGCATTTCATGATCGTAATGAGCCACTTTGTTCTGCACTCGCGCACATCTCCATACCATCTTATTCAAGTCCTTGACACTTTGCAGCTTCTTCAGATTGGCAACGATGTGTCGTTATACTGAACTCGTGTCTATGGGGGCGGAATGACATCCCTTCTTCGCTCGATGATGATACCACTGTGGACGGTCGAGAGATGATGCACATCGGAGACCTCCCCCTAACCACCGACGCCAAATATGATATAAACCAAGTCCACGATCGATGTTCTTTGTCTCCACAAGTCGCGAAGGCCGGGGAAATAACCGATTATCCCCATCAAACGACGTAGCTATCAGAAGACAACCCTTGTACTTCCCGTACAGATGAGTCCCATCTACACTGATGAAGGGTCTACAAAACTGAAATCCATGGATAGCTGGTCCAAACGCCCAAAAAACCCTATCAAACCGCACAAAATTTCCTTCTCTCACACCATCATCTGTGGTTATCATCTTGTACTTAGTACCTCGGTTTGTGTCTTTGATTGCCTTAAAAAACTGAGGTAATAAGTTGTATGACTCATCCCATCCACCAAATACAGCAACTAGTGCTTTGTTCCTTGCCCTCCATGCCCTACTATAACTCACCTGAATATGATACTTGTCCTTGACTAGCTGAATGATCTCATACGGAGACAGAGTGAAACTCGTCCTCACGTTGGGCATAATCAGGTTACATATCACGCTAGAGGTGCACAACCGGTTGTCCATGCGCAACTCGACGTTCAAACACGTGTGTTCATCATTGCATCGTCTAACTTTCCACATGTTCAACTTCATACTGTATGACGCGTATATGTGCCATGGACACTGATCACCTGTACAACGAACAGAATAAACCGCCAGTCCCGATTTATGCACCCTGAACTGACATGTCTACTTATGCAGTAGTCCTTCAAGTACATCACTAATGCGTCCTTGGTCATAAACCTCGACCGACTCCAACACCGATGGGTGGGGGTACATTATCATCATCTACGCTTTGAGACCATTGTGTTCCTATATGTCACATCCATGTCCATCACTCCTATCCACGGATCGGGATACGGCTCGTCATTCTCTTCTAGAGGTGGGACACCCATGGTAGGGAGGGGTAATTCAACATCTTCTTCTTCCTCAACTTCATCCTCTGTAACTGGTTCCGGCCACGACCCCTCACTACTAGAATCATCATTTGCTTCCTCACTTCGTTCCCTGAATTCAATTGTAACTTCATCAACAACTAATGCAAAATAGAAATTAAGTAAAACTTTAAACTATGCTAGATTGATAATTCTCACCTTTCTACAGGGATGAACTCCGCAATGGGTCTTTCAACTCTCTCATCCCCTTCGGCCAGAGCTTGCCCCCCGTATACCATAACAGCCCCTTCGCCGGTGCCACCCACATTTTCCAAACTTCTTCCACTATCCATCTCATAGGAGTAAGTATCCCGCTTCACAAACAGCTCCAGCATTGATTGGAACCCATACTTCACCTGACCTAATCCGCTCTCCAATGACACGTCATCGAGTACGGGAGTGTACATCAACCGACCATTGCACGTAAAACTCAACCATATCGAAATGTGGTCCGTGCGTGGGTTCCCTCCAAGAACATTATATATCGTAGTGCACAACGTATTAAATGAACACGTCGGCTCTAGATATATAAGTCTGGTTATCCCCCCGCTATAGCCGACCATATTACCGTACTCAAAAACAAAGTCACCACCAAAATAACAACACGCAGGTATGACTGTCATCCTCAACTGAAATTAATCAACAGACATTACCATACAAATTCCCAAATTGCCCCTAAATAACGCCTCTAGAAACTACAACGCCTCATATACTAAATTAGCGTATAAAATTCTAGATTAACCTAGACACTCGATTAGCATAAAATATGACTGAATTACGATTAAAAATGCTTCATTAGTGTATAAAATCATAACTTAACAAAAAATCAGCATTATCAAACAAATTACCAAATTACCCCTGGAAAACCCTAAATATGCATAAACTCCATTAATTACCATAAAAACCCCTAAAATAGCATCAAATTAAAATTAACATAAAGATCCCTCAACAAGCCTCAAAACGCCTAAATTAACATAAAAAACGTAAATTAGCAATAAAACCCTAAAATTAACCTAAAAAACCCTAAACCCTAGACACAAAAAACCCCAAATCCACGCAATACATGCAATTTAACCCTAAATCAACTAACAAACATGCAATTCGTAGCAAATTCATGGTAAATACACTACAATAGGATCAATTTCAACTGAAAACATGCATCAAATCCACAAAACGACGTCGAAACACATTCTAACTCACGAAAAATAAAAGAAAAACTTTCTTTTCCAACGAAAACACGAAGATCCACGGGAGAAATACACGATCTGTGGTCGCACAGCCTCCAATCTCTGATTTGCTGCTTCGATTCGGCAGAAATAGAGACGAAAGGAGAGAGGAAAACGTTCTTTCGCGCGCGGGTTCGATTTGGGAGAAAGAAGGAAGAAGAGATAGAATATCGTCGCGAATAAAAAATGCGTGAAGCGGCATCCCGATGCCGCCTATACTTAAGTTAGGCGGCATCGCGATGCCGCCTCCTCATGAAATACTAAATCGCAAGGAGAACAAAGGAGCGGCATCGCGATGTCGCCTCTAAAATGGACGGCGGCATTCTTATGCCGCCGCCGCTTTTTAGAACTTTTTCCAACTATCAATTTTCGCTAACAATTTTCGTTTAAGTGCCGGATGAGGCGGCATTTCGATGCCGCCTGCATATGTTGTAGGCGGCATTTTAAAGCCGCCTCGTCATTTCATTGTAGGCGGCATTGAAATGTCGCCTACGCTCTTCTTTTAAAAAAAAATTTTGGCGACACGCTGTGTCCAGCGTGTCGCCTACATGGAGGTTGAACGAGTTGGTCAACTTTGACCAACTGGGTCAACCTATGAATAGTGTTATATTTGCAAATAATTTGGGAATAGTGTCAAAACTGTAAATTTTTTTTTTTTTTTAATTAATTGTAAAAAAACTTCACCCTTGTCTCACTTTCGAACATCCCCGAATCTGCTCTATGTTCTTTATCATTTGTTTCAGCTCTCTTATTGCAATGTCCTGCTAACTGCATTTTTCTTTCTGAAAACTTAGTTGCATTTTTTATTTAAAAATGATGTGAGTTTGTTCTATCTCCTTTGCCGTTCAATTATTTCTAAAATGTGATGTGAAATCAGCAACGGTGTGGTGGAGGCCACCTTTACTCTGTGTATAATTATCTACTGAATATGAACTGCCTCCGGGTTTCATTATTTTGTTAAAGTTTGCTATTATAAAATACCCTATTTTTAAATTGACATTGTTCTAGTGCAGCACTCGAATTTGCCTTCTCCTTTAATGGAAAATAATTTGTCCATTATATATGTGGACCCCTTTTCTTTTGTTGTTGTTTGATAAAATTTTCTGTGGGATTAAGGTTTTTATAAAATGTTAGATTAGTTGACGTAATATTTATTTTGTTCGTACTGACTAGGAATTCTTGATTGGTTTGAACTGGGCTTTGTTTATTTGGTTTTTAGCCAAGTCTAAATTTACCTGATGCCTTTTGTTTCTTATCTCTTTTGTTTTTTCATTAGAAGTTTAGTGCTGCCAAGATTCAACTGTCGTGCTCCAAAGTGGTTTGGACTAACAAGTTTAATTGCATCTTCTCCAAAGTTTACCATCACTTTTGGAAAGGTTTTGGTACTTGCATCGCTGCATGAAGGAAATCTGCATGAAGGAAATGCCAAGAGTTTATGACCTTATTATCTTTTATGAAAAAATTCATTCTGGTAATTGCTATGCATGAATAATAGTGCTTCACATTTCAATGAGAGGGAGGTTCAAGTTAATGAGAGATTTGCCAAGGAGATTTAAGTTAATATGAGAGTTGAGAGGAAGATTCAAGCTAATGGGAGAGCTAAAAGGAAGCTAAAATTAGGTATGGAAATGCTGAAATTCCTTTTGCTCACTTTTAAGGAGATTTAAGGTTTTTCTTATTCTGGTGAGAACTTAGGTCACTTGTCTTGGCTAACAATCTTCTTTTGCATTTGTTCTTAGTGTTGGGATGGAGATATTACACCAAAAAGTGTTAATGACTGGTAATATTTGAGATATTTTCTTCCAGCTTTGATTTCATAAGCTTAATTGTTTTAATGGATCTTTAAGCTCAAAATGGTAAGAGCACTTAAAAGTCTCTTTTGAGAGGATGGTGGTTCGAATCCACCAAGATCCAAGTTGTGTTATCCCATGATTTATTTGTTTGTTTAACTCTTCTTCTCTCTTTATTGGGAATGACTTATAGAAAATATTTTCACAAGAATTTCTTGAGATAGAATTGCATGCATTTTATTGGAAGACGTAAGTCAATTATGATGCAGGAAAGGTAGTTATTAGAGGGTTTCACTTTGGAAGCTCTGAAAAGTACAGAAGATAAGTTATAGCATTTTTGGCACCTGTAATTAAGAGAAAAACATGTAGAGGACTTTGTCATCAAAATGCTTACAGGAAGTATCGTTAAGGATTGAAAATGATCTATTATGGCTGCCTAAAAACTTTTCAATATTGGTTCATTCTTGTTACTTTGTTGTTAGATGCAATGAATGTTTGTTTGGGTTCATTTTTTATGAGTTTGGTTTTTATAAAAGTTGGGTGAGTGAGGATTGTTTGATCCATTGAAAATTTCAGTCCAGCAGTTTTCAAGGTAAACCTGGCATTAAAAACTAGACAGGACTGCCAAGCTAGACTGGACACTATTTTATTGTAGCCTTCTACAAATCGATTTGGTTAGTTGGCTTTGTAAGACAAAAACAACATACAAGTAACACAACCGTATAGAATCTAAAAGTTATACATTTCAGTGGAACATAATCTTTTGAAGCTGCTCAAGTTCCTCTAGTATGCTAGCTACCAGTGTAGCTCCTAAGTGAAAGATGCATTCCTACAAAAGTTGATGTAAGTATCTGATCAGAAGTAAAAAACTCCTTTAGATTCTGTATAAACTCCTATATTTCTAAAGACAGCACCAACACCCACTCTTTTTCAAGAAAGACAAAAAAGAATGATATGATGTTGACCCCACTGGGATTCAAACCCAGATTCTCCGACAAGGTCGGTGCCTTGCCTATTAGGCCATGGAGTCTCTATGTCCAATAAAGATTACCTTTGACACTAGAATAAACCCATAAGTTATAGTCTGTATAGTCCTATTCATCTTTTCATTTTAAGTGGCAGATGTAAAGGTGCTGAAATAAGTCAAATTATTCACTGGATGTGTGGCTTGTGAAGTAGCATTTCATAGCCACCATAGCAGATCAGCCACCATAGCAGATCGTATTTGGCATTGCAACACAAAGCAGCTATCCAAAACGATAAGAATGTTTATAGACTCGCTGCACCTCTAGTAAGTCAAAGAGATGTAGTTTGAATAAGCTCCTCTAGTAAGTCAAACGGTCATAATCAATGCATTTCAGACTCACAGCCTCTATGATAGTTGCTGCCACAGCTGGGTATGGTACTGCAACACAACCCAACAAAAAATAAAAAATAAAAGCCCCAGAAAGAACCAATAAAAGGCCCTTTAACTCAAGAAACCAAGTAAGACACATAAAATTGGCATAGCCTCATTTACATATAGTTCTAATTCTCAACTAAACCAAAACTCACTGCTCAAGCTTGTCTTGTGGTGTGAACCACTGAAAATGTCATCATCTGCTAGCAAATGAAAGGATGTTTGTCATTTAACAAGAAAGGATGTTTGTCATCCTACACTACAAGAAATGCAAAATGCTCAATCATTCCATAGTAAAATAGAACAGAAAATATAGAACACCACACTGGGTACATTAGAGCTACTATCATTCCATAGTAAAAAAGAACAGAGAATATTTATTCAAGCTATAGCTCACAAAGTTGACTTTGTACTAAATTGAGAAGTACTTTCAAGAAAAAGCAACGATCAAACATGAATTGAAGTCCGAAAAAATAAGAGCAGCAAAAATAAAAAAATAAGGACTCGGTAGGAGACTTTTACTCAGTTATCATATCAAAATCAATTTGAGTGATGGCGTAGCCCAAGGAATTCAATGGGTTAGGTGAAAAACAAACTACCAGCATAGGAACTGGACTTTTCCACTGTGTTTGCTGGCAGATACTTAGTAAACTGTCATAACAGTAAAATCTTTTGCCATATTCTACCATCACTGAATTATCACATTCTGGCGCAAGATTTCTTGTTTTTCCTTATCCATCAAGAGTACATAGAAGATCACTATGCTTCTCTAGAGAAGAATGCTTCGATATGAGTAGAAGTCCACTTCCTTGCCACTTAAAATAATATTTATTCTAATTAATGAAACTGTAAAATCTCATTCTGTGGTATTCATCGGTAACAACCGGAGGATGTACGCAGTGAAACATTGGAATTAATTGTGATTCAAGCATGATATATTTCTCTTCCAACCTTTAAAACCAATAACAACAGAAATAAAAAACTTGCAACCATGCATTTTTAGAGAAAAGCGCGACCATGTTGTTCTATTAATTCCACTGCGCAGATTAACAATATGACAAGGCAAGGAATAATTCAAATTCAAATTGACAATAATAAAAAGTCTTTCCCACATTTACTCCTGCTGACATTATATAGAGCTACTGCTTGCAGCCAATACAAAAATTCTAGAACTAATGGGGTAGCTGAAAAGAAAAAAAAAAAAAAAAAAAGGTGCACGGAGAGAAAAGAGTAGGGAACGGGCAGAGATGAGCAGAGAGCAACTGAGATGAGTGGATAGAAGAGAGAAGAAACATAATAGAAAAAATTAGAGTCCAAATATAAAAAAAATAAACCAGATTTGAAATAATAAGAAACAGAGACTAAAATCAGATTCGGGAAAGGACTGAAATAAATCAGATACGAAATTGAGAAAAGAAAAAGAATAAAACGAAATGAAGCTCAAACTAAAAAAGAGAAGATATAACCAAAACCGAAGAAGAAATTTTGAAAAAGATGAATTTCCAAAACCTACATACCTGGAATTCTAGAAGTCGTTTGAGGATAACAGAGCTTCGGAAGAATTGGTCTGAGCTTCAATCGCTTCTTCATTGCGATTCTTGTCTGAGATTGTTTGGAAGAGTCGGCCGAGGAGTCGGGAGGGTCGGGAAGTAGCAACGTGTTTTTCCCTTCCTTTTTGTCCATCAATCTGGTCGATTTTGCAAGGAGGGGGAAGAAATGGAGGGTCCGAGGGTGGAGTATTTTGGGAGGAGAAAGAAGCGAACGAGAGAGGACTTCGGGAGAAGGGGGAGAGGAACGAGGGTCGAGGGATCCGTTATTACCAAACGTGGAATTAGAGATGGTGGACGAGGAGTAGGTTTTAACTCGGGTCCATGACGATTATTTACTCTTTCTTTTAATACCGTCGATCGAGGCTTGAGAACGTGTTTCACACGTGTCACACCAAAATGAGTTTCACACTGGATCAGCCCTCTATATATATATATACACGTGTCACACAAAAATGAGTTTTACATATATAAACAATCTCAAAGAGAAATAGGATAAATCAAATCAAACTTTTATTTAAAAAAATAACTTACAAAAGTACGTAGCACACCACAGCACACTGAAAGCTTCAAAACTTATACAAAAGAAAAGAAGGAACGGATGATTCATTCAAAGGGGGTGAGACTCCTTTTATAGATGAAGGAGGCCCGGACATAAATACAAGATATTTAATTCCAGCTTGCCGGTAGAGGCGTTAAGTCCGAAAACCACTTATCAAAACCAGGGGCGCTCAAGGTTTTGTAATAGTGGTGATGATGTCATTGGTGACGTTTTAAATAAAAGGAAGAGGTCCTCCTTTAGCAATCCGTAAATGTTTTTCATCCTTCGCCATCAAATCCACATGTAGTTCGGATAATAGCGAATATTGTGAGCTGTTGATGGATCAAGATCTAAGTCCTCTGGGACCACGTTGTTTTGTCCTAGCCAGTCAGCGTACAGAGGGCTGATTTCTCTCACTTCTTGCTTCATTCTCGTATATGAAACAGGTAGAGACGGTCTCGAAACTTCTTCTGGTAAATTTTTGTAAGAGTTACCTGAAGAGATGAAAAAGGAGGGGAAGGCCCATGCTCCTGGCGAGGGTTGCCACTCGTCTGCAGCTGGTGCTGGTAAGTGTCCGGCTGCTATTTCCCATGGGTTGGTTTCCATTTTACTCCTGGTACGGATCCTGGGAGTCCTGGTCTGATTCTCCCAAATCTTCTGGATCATTGCTCTTTGAAGAGCTGGGTGCTAATGGTACTTTCCTGGTATCAGAGTCATGATAGGCTAACCGCCTGAGAGAGGATCCATAGTATCCATGAAGTTATACTAACTCTATGTTGTTCATTTTGATACTCTCTTTATATCAATAATAAGTCGTTATGCTGAATTTTTAGTTCTTACTAGTCCAAGACTCGGGTTCCTATTCAGTAGGAACCACTGTAATGTTGCCCAGGAAATCCCGTAAGGCCCAAGGAGAGGGAGGGTAGGGTGTATGCAATACAGTGTTGATCTACCTTAATGGTTGTGAGCCGGTAATACGGCAGGAGTCTTGTACCGAACAGGAACTATAAAACTTCTGCATAGCGTCCTATTATGTCTATAATCAGAATACTTTATAAATAGCATATTTTTAATTAAAAGCATGGATACGACTGGATCTCTCTCTCCGGCTCTTGGCAAAAATGCCCAGATCCCTAATTTCCCGCGCTACTACAAGTAGTAAAAACGCATCTCTCGACGAATACACCGTCGATATGCGTGACCTTAACCAATGGTCCATACCCAAGGTACCATCTAAACAAATTTATAACATTGGCTCCTTTACCCTAGCCTAGTCTCACCTTGTAAAAACCTTAGAACAGTCTATTGCAATAGAAGACACCGAACAAACCCTTGAACTCCTAACAGAAAAGGATGTCCAACCCTTTAGGAAAAAATACAAGTTTGTTCATATCGGATGTATCCAAATCGCCTTGAAACCCCTTACTCTGAAAGGATTAGATACGTCCATTTTGGTCGCACTACGCGATGCTAGATGCCTTGACTGGGCTAGATCCCTTATGGGAGTTATGGAGAGCAGTTTAACCAACGGTCTAGTCTATTTTAACATTTACCCCGATTTAGCTCTTTCTCTTTCGGATCCACACCTTCTGAAAACGTTAAGCCCAAATATGAAAACAAACAAGTACAATTTTTTACCCGAATCTGAAACCATTGCTGTTATATATCGAATTTATTATAGAGTGTTAAATACTTTAACCTCTAATATCAAAATAGTTTCTGAAAAGGTAAAACAACCCTTATAGAATCAAATGAGTTGTCTACTAAAACAGCTATTCTCAGGACTCTCAAATGGGAAGAAATTTTTTTTCCCTCTACCTGGCAGCTAACAGAAGCCACTACTCCACGATCTCTAGATAATAGAGAAGTAGAACAGATAGCCCAAGATGCAAAAGGTAATGTTAAAATTACCTTTGCACCTAACCTGAGGCAAAAAATACCATTAATTACCTCAGGTAGAAAGTCTACGGGCTCAATTCCTCTTTCTGAGTCATCCTTTCAGTTTACTCCTGAGATGACAGATCTATACACAAATCAGCAGGGAAACCATCAGCCTGTTTACAACCTTAGGCCTTCTTCTAGCATGACTTTTAATGATTAAGGCCGAACAATTAATATCTGGACAACCACTTTGAGTTATTCTAGCGAATGATTTCGGCAAAAGTACAAATAAGTGGTTCCGAGACTGGTTTTTTGCTACCTTCAATAACGAAGACCGACTATTTATCAAGGACTGGTACTACGCAGGCTTGGTCGGTAAGGAATATGCACTATTTTTTATTCCTTGGTTTTTTGAAAAAAAATTTGAAACTTGTTCGAAGTATCTAACCACTTTGGAACATGAATGGCAACTTAGTACATGAACATTTGTCAAATCGGTGTTTCCACCTAAAGATGCTCTTACAATACAGGGTAAGACAAAAGCATCTATTGTTGTGGTTTCTCCAGTAGAAACAACCTCAAGTGTCCCCAGCACAATGGAGATACTTCAGACTGTAAACCAGGTCATCAGACAAAATAATTTTACAAACCTTACCCTCGAAGCTATTGGAAAATAGCTTCAGCAATTGGAAGCAAAAATCACGATGCTCTACCAGAAAAAACCCTCTGCCCCATAAGCATCTACTTCCAAAGCAGTTATACCGGAATCCTCGGCGAAGCTGAAACCTTTTATGCTACACCAACCTCCTGTCTTAAAGATTCCACCATCACCACAGGAGCAAAATGCAGCAGAGATTCTCAAATTACTACTTGAGAAGCTCGAAAAGACTCAGGTAAGTATTATTACTTAGCCTTCTGTTTATGCTAAAGTCCGCCAACAACTGGACTCTGAAGTCGCTACCAAGTGGCAAGATAAAAAACCCAAGCCACCCAAACAAGCACCGTTTGATGTGCACAAAAGTAAGGAAAACCCCTTTGTCATAACTAACAGTTATGACGCAAGGACCATCTACGAATGGAACTTAGACCATGAATTACCCAAGGGAGTTGTTGACAACATTCATTGAATGCTTATTTATTGCAATGTTTGCAGAGCTAAAGGACTAGCTGAAGCACAGGTAGTTAACCAGATAGTAGCAAGACTCTCTGGCGATATACACGGATGGTGGTATAACTACCTCTCCGACGATAACAGGTATGAAATTCTTCAAGCAATCAAAGTTGACGAGAACGGAGACACCATCCTCGACAATGAAGGCCGCCCAGTATCAGATGCCTTCATGACTTTCTGTCTCCGGGTCATGGCCATGTTCGTCGTTGATCCGTAACGACAAGCAGAAACTACCATTTATCTGCTTCATCATCTCAGGTGTTGTACTCTTACTGACCTTCATTGGTATATTTCTACCTTTAGAAGTAGAGTAATGATTCTTGCAGATGCCGCTAACCCTTACTGGAAGCAAAGGTTTATTGAGGGACTACCCACTCAATTCGCCATTAAAGTAAAGGACATGCTTCGTCCCGGACCTAATGAAGAAATTAAGTGGAACAGTCTTCATTATGGCCAACTGCAGACGCCCTGTACTCAACAAGGCCTACTCATTTGTAATGATTTTCGGCTTAAGAAACAACTTAAGCACGATAAAATCTCACCCAAAACCTTAGGTACTTTCTATTAACAATTTGCTTATGATAATCTACCTGAGCAAAATTGTTCCAAATGTAGGAGTACTTCCTCAAACCTCAAAAAATTTACCAGGCGAAACCCGCCTCGACCGCCTTTTTAGAAAAGGGAAAAGGAGAAGGTAAGAAAAAAGAAACAAACCCAAATTTTTGCCACAGAGGACAACCCTCCTCTGCAGCCCCGAAATGCTATAAGTGTGGACACACTGGGCATTTCGCAAAAACCTGCTTTGCTAAACAAAAGCAAAAGGTCCAAGAATTAGCAATTGACGAACACTCCAAACAGTTGGAGTTGCAATTGCTTTCAGAAAATGAAGAACAGAACCCTTCCTCAGACTCAGAACAATAGTTCTGTGAACCATTAGGATCTTCAGGTTCTACATCTCTGTCTTCCTAAGATACCGAAGAAGTGGAGAATACCCAACTAGATCAACTAGAAGCCATGTTTAGGATGACCACTTCCCTAAACATGATCTCAGCCAATGATCTGTCAGGTTTACTTGAACGAATCACAGATCAAAAGGATAGAAACCTTATATTAGACACTTTGTTACAAGGAAAATAAGAAGTCCCGAAATATTGTGACAAATATTACACCATGTCTACCTTATTTAAGAGACAACAACTACAAAATCAAAAAAGGCTTCATGATCTCCAAACCGAGATCAAGATCTGTAAACAAGAAATACAAGAACTAAAGACAGCCTACTTCGAGTTAGCAACCAGACTCGAAGCAGTAGAAGAACAAACTACTCCGAGACAACAATCTTTCTTTGCAGGAGAAAGTTCTTCTCAGTAACCGGTGCAGATTACATCTCAGGTATGCACCACCACGGAACAATTCCTACAGCAAATGATCACCAGTATTATCCAACAAAAATGGTATGTATTTATTTCTTTAGCTGTTGGAGATACTTTGATTTTAAAAAACCTGATTGCTTTGGTAGATAGTGGTGCAGACTTAAACTGCATCAAAGAGGGCGTTATCCCTTCTCACTATGTTTCTCCTTCTGGTGAAACATTAAAATCCACTACTGGAGACCCATTGAAAATTACAGGCAAAGTAGATACTCTATATGTCTGTAACAAATGAATGGACAAATGTTTGTCCATTCGCCCGCAGTCATTGTCAAGAATTTATCTCACAAAATTATTCTTGGCACTCCATTTTTGCATAATATACTACCATTTTCGATAACAAAAGAGGTCATAATTTCCACAAGGTTAGGCACTCCTTACCATTTTACTTTTGTAACAACACCTTCGCCGAGATATCTGAACACTCTTACCGCAGAATTACTTCAGGAGAAGGAACATCACTTATGTTCTCTCAAATCAGAATTAGACACAACTCGGCTCAAATTGACTATCAAAAGCCCGTTTTTTCTGGAGAAAAAACAAGCTCTCCACAATGAATTACTAAGGGAAGTATGTAGTGATATCCCTAACGCTTTTTGGAACCAAAAGCAACACATGGTCTCTTTACCCTACGAACCAGGGTTTAAAGAAACAGAAATACCCACCAAGGCTAGACCTTGCCAAATGAACACCGAATACCTCAATCTATGTCAGAAAAAAATACAGGACCTACTGATAAAACGTCTTATTCAAACCTCCTCCCCGTGGAGTTGCACGGCATTTTACGTCAACAACGCAGCTGAGAAATAACGAGGGAAACCCAGGTTAGTAATCAATTATAAACCTTTGAATAAGGTATTGCAGTGGATTAGGTATCCTATACCTAATAAAAGGGATCTGCTTAACCAACTAGTTAAAGCAGAAATCTTTTCCAAATTTGACCTAAAATCTGGATACTGGCAAATCCAAATCAAATCAGAAGACAGATACAAAACTGCCTTCGTAGTACCCTTTGGCCATTATGAATGGAATGTGATGTCATTTGGCCTAAAGAACGCCCCTTCTGAATTTCAGCATATCATGAACGATATTTTCTCTCCATACTTTGAATTCATCTTGTCTTACATAGACGATGTCTTGGTCTTTTCACAAACTATAGACCAACATTATAAACATCTATGAGTTTTCAAAACTTTAATTTTGAAAAATGGATTAGTACTTTCTGAACAAAAAATGAAACTATTTCAGACAAAAATAAGATTTTTGGGTCATACTATTTCCAATCACACTCACACTCCTTTTCAAAGGTCTATTGAATTTGCCTCAAAGTTTCCTGACGAAATTACAGATCAGAAACAATTACAAAGATTTCTTGGAGCGTTAAATTAGGTAGTAGATTATTACAAGGATCTAGCTACTCATACTGTTTTACTTTATGCAAGATTCAAGAAGAAACCTTTACCATGGTCTTCTGAGCATACAAAGGCAATACAAACTGTCAAAGCTAAAGAAAAAGCTTCACCATGTTTGGCTTTAGCCGACCCACTACTATACAAAATAGTAGAGACAGATGCCTCCGACAACGGCTATGGAGGAATCCTAAAACAAAAGTATTTACAGGGCAAAGAATAGTTAGTACGATACTGTTCAGGCTTCTGGAATACAGCCCAGAAGAATTACTCTACTGTTAAAAAGGAAATGCTAGTTATACTAAAATGCATTTCTAAATTCCAAGATGATTTACTAAATTAGCAGTTTCTATTACGAATAGACTGCCATGCTTGCAAGCCTATTATACAAAAGGACATCCAAAACTTGGTATCCAAGCAGATATTTGCGCGATGGCAAGCCGAATTATCTATTTACGACTTTACTATTGAATACATTCCAGGAGATACTAACTCCTTACCTGATTTTCTTACTCGTGAATTTCTTACAGGAAAATGATTCCCTCACCAGGGAAAACACCATGGTCTCCAGCGAAAGGGTCACTACCTTCGTAAGGAAATAAAGGCAAACAACTTGTCAACCGGAAACAATACAACTCCGGATCTCAAGCTACACGCTTGCAGGGACCTACAACTCCCTCCAAGGCTATTACTAAGCCATTAGCCTTCTATGCAAAAGAAGAGCAAGAACATGCATTAAAACGAAAAGGAAACTACTACCTCCAATTCTACAGAGGTTACCCCCTCTTACAAAGATACGGTTTACATGCCAATTCCTTGGTACACTAAATCTCACAAAGATTTAGTTGTCTTTGTTACTGACGGTCTTAACCTACAGCAGCCAGCATGGCAACTGGCGTACCAGACGCTTTGCGGCACCTACCAGTTCGTTCAGCGCAATAGGAAATCTTTGGAGTACTACCAGCAGATTTTGTTACTTCACAACGTCCGCTTCAAACAGCAGACTCAATCCACTGAAGTCCTCAGAACGCAAGTGGTTATCGAACGCCTTCTGGCACCCTTCGAATGGCCAACAAGCCCCAACCATGCTCTGACATTCCACAACCAGACTCTTGGATCCCAGTCATACACTTATTGGGATTACATTGATGTCTTTCACTTGGTGTTTCAGTACAACAACATTGCCCGCACACATGCATACTATTTTCAGATCAGACCCTCTGTTCTCAACCAAACTCTGCCCACCTGGTTCTACCACTGGTGGTCGTCGATGGGGGGGAGAGATGAGGATATTCGATGACCCTTCGAGCAAACCATTACAAGCACTTTTTGCGGAATGGTGTAAACTCCACCCGGCTCTAACTAAAAGCCAAACCACAGACTTGTGCGCAAATCAAGTCGAAGCTACCTTCTTCATACGATTTGAGATCCCTTGGTTATGGAGAAACCAATGGGAAGAAAACAGCTCCTGTGCCAACACTCCGGCTCTCTTGAAAAAGTACGAAATCCAGATATGACAACATTACACCTCCACCAAGTTGTACGAGACATCGGTCCACGCTATCAAAGCCGAGCTTGAAGAATGGAGGAAGCTACCTCCTCCGTTAGAACTAGATTTTGATCCTTTCACTAAGGATGCAGAATAGATCAAAGCACGATTTTAAGAAGGAATCCTCAAGCTACATAAGAGGAAATCTATGAACACTGTCATATTGCTATTATGTCTAACCTTGCTGCTCTATTTCCTACCAGGAAAGTACCATTAGCACCCAGCTCTTCAAAGAGCAGTGATCAAGAAGATTTGGGAGAATCAGACCAGGACTCCCAGGATCTGTACTAGGAGTAAAATGGAAAACAACCCACGGGAAATAGCAGCCGGACACTTACCAGCACCAGCTGCAGACGAGTGGCAACCCTGGCCAGGAAGGCATGGGCCTTCCCCTCCTTTTTCAACTCTTCCGGTAACCCCTACAAAAATTTACCAGAAGAAGTTTTGAGACCGTCTCTACCTGTTTCATATACGCAGAATGAAGCAAGAAGTGAGAGAAATCAACCCTCCGTACGCTGACTGGCTGGGACAAAACAACGTGGTCCCAGAGGACTTAGATCCTGATCCATCAACAGCTCACAATATTCGCTATTATCCGAACTACATGTAGATTCGATGGCGAAGGATAAAAAGCCATTTGCGGATTGCCAAAGGAGGACCTCTTCCTTTCATTTAAAACGTCACCAATGACGTCACCACCACTATACAAAACCATGAGCGCCCCTGGTTTTGATAAGTGGTTTTTGGACTTAACGCCTCTACCGACAAGCTGGAATTAAATATCTTGTATTCGAGTCCGGGCCTCCTTCATCTATAAAAGGAGTCTCACCCCCTTTGAAGGAATCATCCTTAGAAGTTCCTTCTTTTCTTTTGTATAAGTTTTGAAGCTTTCAGTGTGCTGTGGTGTGCTACGTACTTTTGTAAGTTTTTCTTTTAAATAAAAGTTTGGTTTGATTTATCCTATTTCTCTTTGAGATTGTTTATTTAATAATACTTTAAAAATAAATAGTAAGATAAATGAAAACAAAAAAATCCATGAGGCCCCGTTTGCATAGCTCTTTGGTGAGAAAAAATCAGTATTACAAAAACAAAAAAAAAATTGTGTTTGTATTTGAAACATAAGTTTTTACATCTTTCAAAGAGCTCAGAATAAAAACTTTTCCAATAAGGATTTTTTCTAAGAGCTATCTGAAAGAGTCCTTCACCAAAGAGCGATGCCAAAAGGGGCCTTAGAGAAAATAAGAAAACACAAATAGCTCAGTGGTCCCATGGAAGTTATTACTATGGGAGGTCTTGGGTCAGTAGCATTGGGAGTAAAACTTATAATTGGGAGTAAAATTGACCAAGAGAGAATAAAGGTATCTAAAACTAGGAATGCTGGCACAAATTTAGAATATATTCAATTACACCTCTACTAACAATCCCATTGAATTGGACAGAGTACTCTGATTACTCGTTCTTCCGAATCTTAATTGGATGAATAAGAAATAATTTATTTTTATTTCGGTTACCCGATGAGATTTCTCAAATGACTCTATTTGACCTCGCTTTTTTACAAAGGATTTTTTGAAATATGTCTTTGAAAGTGTCCTTCTTGGAAAAGTTTAATTTTGGATATCTTTTAAAGATCTAAATACTGTTGTTTTAAGTAGAGACTAATAATAAAGGAGGTTTTAGTCAAACACAATGGGCTCGATCAATGGGCTTGAGGCCCCATCAACTCGGTGGCAAGTCCAATCAAGTCTGGACGTTGAGCCGGCCCATGATGGATTTAATGACCCCGAGTCCGGTCCTATATGCGGGTTGTGAAGCCCGGGTGGATCGCGGCCTCGCAGGGAGGTAACATGAGAGGCACCGTAGCAGATGTGCCGTATATAAACCAAATTTAGGTTTAGGGTTTACTCCCGCTATCAGACCTTCGGCTTCTGAATCTGTCTTTCCGAGCTTTGAGTTCCTCTCTACCATGGCGGAGCAGGTGTGGCTCGATTCTTCACTTTCTTTAACTTACGTCTTTGATTCAATTCTCTCGAATAGGTTTATCTTTAAAATGCGAACCTCAATTTATTCGTTAATTTTTCTGAGCGGCCTGCATTCGTGCTTTCGTGTTAGTGGTTATGAAGCCGATGTGCATGTAGTAACGATGCTCTTATGTTTTTTTTCTGCAGACGGAGAAGGCCTTTCTGAAGCAGCCCAAGGTTTTCCTTAGGTAAGTATTTTTGTACTGTAACAATCCACTGGTATGTTTTAGCTCCGAGTCGCTTTTTTAGTTTTATGTTTAATTTTTTCTTTGTTGGACTGCTTTTAGCTCGAAGAAATCCGGTAAAGGAAAGAGGCCTGGAAAGGGTGGAAACCGTTTCTGGAAGAGTATTGGTCTCGGGTTCAAGACTCCCAGAGAAGCGATTGAAGGTGCGATTGTCATTTCGATTTTTCAAAGTCTTTAAGTTTTATAATTTTCTATCGCTGCGTTAAAACCTTAGACGATAAAGTTTTTCTTGCTAAGGAGGGATGCACAGACAGTTATCAACGTATTCTTAAGTAAATAGTATGTTGTGGATGTTCTAGTATGAAGTTCTAGGGTTCGTTTACATGATTTTTTAATAAATAGCTTTATTAATTTTCACCTAACATTACTTGCTACTCTATTTATGTATCTTTAATGTAAAATTTGGCTTTTCATTTGTCTGCTAAAATTATAACAAATTTTAAGTGATTGTCATTTACTCATCAAGATCAACTTGCTGGAGGTTCAAATGGCTTTGGTACGACTGCTGCAATTGGTTACAGAAAAACAACTATCATGTTTTTTCATGTCTTTTTTAGTAGGTGCTATGGTAACTGATGTTCTCTGTCTCATATACCTTGCTGTTTAGCCCCAGGAACTCTGAGGCGAGCATTGTACATTGGGGGGTTTTGAGTGGTCGATTATTATTATTTTTAATTGCTTCTAGGTTAAAAATTGCTGATCCATTTGTATCGTCTTACCTTGATTTGTTTTGTGTTATCTCTACTCTGGGGCATAGGACAAGGGGCCTTTTTGAAGCACACACTGTTTGGGAAAAAAAAAACTTTGCAAAGAAACCTGTCTGGGGGACAGAATTTCTTTCAATTTCTGTTTAAATATGACTGTTGTTGATTTAAGGAATGCTTGTTTTCTTCTGAGTGTAATCCTTGCATATCAATGGAGACTAATGTAGTTTGTTTCACAGGTACTTACATTGATAAGAAATGCCCATTTACTGGAACTGTCTCTGTAAGGGGCCGCATCCTTGCGGGTACCTGCCATAGTGCAAAGATGATGAGAACTATTATTGTTCGCCGCAATTATCTGCACTGGGTCAAGAAGTACCAGAGGTAAGTTGATGCTTAACTTCTTATCTCCTAATGTTTGTTCTTCATTGTCACAATGTAACTTAGTTTGTTATTGTCAGATACGAGAAGAGGCACTCAAATATTCCAGCTCACATTTCCCCATGCTTCCGTGTGAAGGAAGGTGACCATGTTATTATTGGGCAGTGCAGGTAAATGATATTGCTGCTCACTTTCCATATGGCACACTTTCTCCTATCCGCTTATGTTTTTTTCTTTCAGGCCTTTGTCAAAGACAGTGAGATTCAATGTATTGAAGGTCATTCCAGCTGGTTCTTCCGCAGGGGCTGGTAAGAAAGCTTTCACTGGAATGTGAGGCTAGCCCGTAATGCCCCCTTCAAATGGCAGATTGAGATGGGGGTTGTTTAGATGTGTTAGCTTTAGGCTCCAGAGATTCTAGCATATTTTTGTTGCATCCCTAGTAGTTGAGTTGTCAACACCGATCCTTGAACAGTAACCAACGTTTTAATTTTGTATGACATGTTTTCTTATTATCGAGGAAATTTGAGATATATGTTTCTTGTTCTATGAACTAGCGCTGCAGCTTGAGTTTTGGGATCTGAAGTTCAAGTATATATTTTGACAATTTAAGAATATCATAAATAGTTTGGGCAAAGTTGGTTTACGCTACGATTGTTTTGTGGTACTTTGGTTACTGGGGGCTGTTATATGGCTTTACCGATTCTGGTTATCCCATTTCTGCTTTCACTTACTAGCGAGTGAAGCTGCGGCTTTCTACGAGGTCGAATCTTGATATGGATTTTGTAGCTTTCCCCTGGTTTTCGTGTTATATACATTTTGACTCTACGCTTTCTGGTGTTCGATCCTTTTGTAACCTTGGTTTTACCGTGATTGAACCATTTTGTACTTCGTTAGAACTTCAAACAACAAGAGATAAAAAGACCAAGGCAAATGCAAATGCTACAAAATCTAGGGGGAGTTGTCGGACTTGATATTGATTTGTTAAAATTGGGTTTAATTTGACTTGGTGTCGAATGAATTGTTACTAACCCTGCCGAACCATTTGAACTTGTGCGGTTGCCAAGGTTAACTGGTGTGTTGACGCCTTCCTTTACAGGAATATTTTTTGGGGTTTCTGCTCCATTCCTTTTTTAACTTTAGCAATGTGGGCAGTGCGGCTAGTAAGGGAGCAATCGAGCTGAGTGGAGCCAGAAGCTTCTTAGGTTCAGGCTGGCTTCCATCTAGAATAACCGTGCCTCGGGTCTGAGTTAAAGCTTCAAGCGTTGACTCGTGCTCCATAAGAGTTTGAGCTTTAGTGCATGTAACCTTCTGAATTTGAGTTCGTGCTTGAGCCAACTCAACTGGTTTACACTTGATATTCACGCATAAACAAAGCAGGGAAGAATTAAACTAAAGTAAGGAGAGACTGAAGCACCAAAACAGTAAGAAGTTGTAATGCTGGTGGCCTATGATGTTTGTGTAGACGCGCATGGGCCCACCGCAAACAGGGGTAATAACAGAAAATCCCCCATCTTACTCCTGATCTGTTTACAAGAGCTCACGGGGGATCCTGCCCGTGCTAAAAAAATCGATGACTAACTCGAATTATTTGCAACTCATGTATGTCGATTTCTTTGAAAAAATTGAATACTAAAGCATCATTAAAATATATTTTAACCGCTAAATATTTGCTACATCTATTGGAAACAGGACAACAGATAACTATAAATGTGTAAGAAATATTGGAGGCAGGAGCCTTTTCGGAAATGGATAGCCAAAGCCGTTGTGTGGCTAAATGAAGGCTTTGCAGGACCAAGGATTTGAGAAATCTGACTATTGTACAGGATATGAAAGATCATGTAGTTGTTGCGGATCAACCTTCGATGGTGCCCCAGTAAGAGCGCACTGAGCCGTGCTAGTCTTTGGGAAAGCGATAACATCTCTGATAGAATTTGTACCCGCCAGAAGCATCACGAGACGGTCCAAACCATAGGCTATTCCACCTACATATACGGGAAGATCGGTTAAAAGACAATCTCCACACAACAACAAAAGAGATCTTGTTTTTGGTCATCAAGAACCAGATATTCACTTCTAAAATAGATTTTTAGATTCTATGTTTACACACCCATTATTAAAGACTTAGTTTATTTTTCAAGAAAATGTTTTTCTTTTTCTGTTATAAGGAAGAAGGGTTATAAAGCCCAAAGTTCTCCCACTTTTCTCTTTATAAATTTTACGCAATCTCAAAGTAGATAAGTTTCAGAGATGAAGGGAAAGAAGATGGACAATAACTGGAAAACAAAAAGACAGAAGAAAGAAAACCAAAGTCTTTTTTTCTTCAGAATTCCATGTCTTAACTCCAATTTTGTCCGTAGAATTTGCTCGTTATTCAGATTTTCATATTACCAATTATTTATCTCAGTAAAGGTCTATAAGCCTAATTCAAAAATAAAAATTTTCTACAAAGAAATATCACAAACTGAGGTAGTTGGCATAAGAAAAATCACATGCCGAGGCAGTGACCAACTATATTTCATTCAGTTTTAATTTTTGCAACTTGATTTTAGTTTCAATATTTCATACTTTCAAATTGATAAACAGCTGCTACACTCTGATGACACTACTGTAAGATTTTAGGTAATTATTTGTTTGTTCTCTACTGATGTATTAGTGTATCGAGAGGCAATTGAGTAAGCAAAGAGAAAAGCAAGACTTTCTTGCTTATTGTAGGATATGTCTTCTGTAGGCAAGTCCAAAAGTATCCTCGGCAAGAAAAGGAAGCCTACCGTGGCTCAACCTATGAGCTGTTTGATAAAGGGATTAGTCCCCTCGAGCTGTTGTAAAATCCAATAGTGGGTCTCAGCATTCATTACATACAAAGCTGCTGTAAAATTCATTTTCAGGTCCAGGATTCTATAGCCTAGTAAGATGGTGAAACACCCTTCGTTGACCTCTGTATTAGTTGCCAGGTTTTCTGTTGTACAAGTTCCTATAGTGGGCATTGCTGTGGTGAGATTTGTTCCCAAGTTAAACTGTTAGTTGAGTAGCTGAGTGATTTAGTCTCGGTGCTTATGGTGGCATATCATATGGATTCTTCTGGATAGATCAAAGGCAGATGGCAGACAAAAGCACATAGGTAAGCATTCCATCACTATAAAGCTCTATCATGTGGCAACAAATTTGAGATGGATGGTGCTTTCCGCCCTCACCTCACCAGCTGGGTGTAGACTCTTATGGGAAGAACTGCTATCCGTGCGTTAGTTGTAATCTCTCCCTTGGTGCCATGTGTTGCAAACTAGGGCAGGAGCCCCAAATATGTCTAGAAAGTCGTAAGAAGGCTTGTGAAGCCTCATTGTGATACTTGGAATATGATCCCATAAACTTGTAAGGGTCGCTTGAACTGTACTGAAACAAGTAGAACACTAAGGACACTGCTAGGGAGTAGATTAAAAGATCATGAATTGGATTGTGAACTAATTTTTTTCTAAAGTTATGCCAGTTTACATCTTAAATCGACCAACATCGCTTAATGAAAGTAAATGACAAGATCCCATAAGGAAAAAAAAAAGATTCTCCTAAGCTATTAGGTAAAGAAGCTTTAAATTGGCATAAATTCTACACAAATCTATTCTCCTCTAGGTTTGTAGGTCTATGGAACATTAGATAGTTCCCCATACATCTGAATGAAATATACAAATAACTTTAAAATTACAACTCTGACTAGATTGAAACAATTCTTTCCAAGCTGACATAATTCCACACTGAAACTACAAGTTTGAAGGTAGTGCAGGAATTACCTAAAGTAATTTAGCTAGCAAAAGATGCCCTAGTTGTGGGTGCTCCCAGAAACGTAAGACATTTGTACCTAATGTTAGAGGTGATTGCAAGAATGATCCTTCCATGTGTTAGAGTGTTGCTTTCTCGCACACTAAATCAATAATTTAGATGAATGGGGATAAAAGGTTATTGAACAACTTAGACTTTCGTTTATTTGGCTAACTAACAGTAGGTTCACAAGAAATTTCCGAACATGCAGTACTGACTTGGTGTGATACATCTATTTAGAGGACAGAGACGTCCCATAGTACTGAACTAGGTGCTTGAAGCCCCACATCAAATTCTCTAGTCTTCTTCTCTTCTCTTCTTTCCTAAATCTCTTCTTGTTGTTCCTTCCTTTTACAGCAGTGGCATGGTGCATGTAAGAGCAATGTAGCTCGTTTAAACTAAGATACTACATAAGAAGAGAGCCATGTTGGAAAAAGTTGTATTTCTTTTTCTCATTTCATCCATATGAAATACCTTTGAAGGACAATAAAAACAAAAAAGTCCAAAAAACATTGTCCTGAAATCTTGCAAAAAAGCACAAGCTGATGCCAATCATTTAAATTGTATCTGTCAAAGTATTTCAAAACTTTACGTAAAGAAAGAGCTTTATAACATCAGATATAAATTTCATAATCATCCAAGGCAATTTCTTTCTCAATGAAATTTCCATAGACAGATGATTGTTCCTCTAACTTAACATGAGCTTGCTACTGTTAATGCCAAGCTAACAATAAGACTTTCATCAGGATAGTATACATACCATGTGGAGGAGCTCCCATGTCGAGCGTCTCTAGAAGATAACCAAATTTCTCTTCAGCCTTCACATAAAACAGTCAGCTGCTTTAGCTTTTTGTGTTATTAAGAATATGAAGATAAAGGAGAAACAAAAGTAGAAACCAAAGAGAGAACTGAGAAGACTGTAAAATCTACAAAAGCTTCAAAAGTAAAAACAATTCCAAAGAGAATGTTATATACAGAATTTCAAATTCAAGATGGACTTAAGAGAGGCTGGGGTGAGTGTTAGTGTTGGGTCTCCTTAAATGTTAACCTCTTTCCCCTTATGCAGAAATTTCATGCATAATTTTTGTCATTCCACCCTCATTTCACCCAATTGATAAACCTTTCCCTTCTTCATCCAATCTCAAGATAGATTTGGAACATGTGTCACTCTAAGCTTGGTATACAATACTGCATCTCACTTCTCTGTGTTTTCTTTTGGAGCAAATGGTCATTTCCTGGTGGACAAAAACAAATTTGGACACAATCCTTTGCAGCAATTATTTTGAATATTTGGATGAAAAGGAATTGGCAGATTTATAAGGTAAAACGTTCATGTAAGGCATTTGAAGAATCAATCAATAGTGCGCTCCTTTCATCAATCAAGCTTCATGACCCCCCTCATCTCCCAACCACCCTCATTAGGAGTGAAAGGTCATAAATTAATTCATCAAATCACAACAATACCAATAAAAACAATTATAATCCTTCCTTGGCAGGTTGGTTAAATTTAAACTTTTATATTAGCTCATTGGGCGCTTAACTTTGAAGTGGCGATGTGATCAAAGACTCTTCAGGATTCAGGAAGCTTCTCTGCACCATGGACCAAAAGGCAATGGCTAAGGAGTTGAGGGAATTACAAGGCAAGTGATTCTAGGTGGGCAGATTCACGGATCATTTTGAAGGAGCCCTTTGAGCTGCAATTACCTGAGTTGGTGGGAGAAAAAGGACCACAAGAGGGTCTTTAATATATTTTGATGAAATTGAGGATATATGAGGAGACATGAATGTATCTTGGTAGCACACCCACAGATTGACAACACTCTCTTAACAGATTAACAGTGGGAGGAATTTCCCTACATTAACTCTCAACAAGTCCCCCACTAACCTAGCCTTGGCACCATTTGTTGTAGGGTCTAGTTGTAAATTTTATCCTTCATCTTGCATATTGTACTTATGCATTCTTGTCTACCTTGATAAACCACTCAATGGAAACCGGCTTGTCATTCAAAAAAATAACAAAAATATAACCCAATTTATAATGAGAAAACCACGTAATCAATGACCACATTTCTAAATTATTAGATCTAAATCCTTTGATTTCTATTTTTTTTACTCTCACTTCCTATACTTTTTTTCTCATGAAAATAACAGATAACTTCATCAGGCGGAGATCTACTTCATGACAAACTGAAAAACATTTTAAGATATTCGTACAAGTATTTTCCACCCCTTTTCAAAAAAGAAAGAAAAAGAGAGAAGGTAACAGAAGAGATTTAAATATTAAGGAAGCAAGTAAGTTTACCACTATAAATGGAGAAAAAGCAATTAAACCTACATTTTGCATTTCAACATTTTTTTTGCATGTGCAAACTGAAAGCGGATGTCCCAACATATTTGTTTGAAGAATCATTACAGTTGGTAGGAAGCCAATTTACATGCTAAGTACATCAAAGTTGCTTAAATTAATCTTAAAAAACAAGTAAAGAGATTTACCATTTCGGGTGTGATACCAACAATCTCCAAGACCTTTTCTTGAACATCACGCTTATAAATTCTCAAGCTTCCACCACCAATCTGTTTCAGAAAAAAAATGGAAAGAACTTCTTCAATTAACACTTTGAGTATCTAGGAAAAATCTTGTATTAGGGCCTTTGCTGCCCACATAAGCTTTGGTTAAAACTATTCAAATTGTACTTTATTCTTTTTAGGAAAGTGAGTATTTATTAATGCTTGGCAATTGCCAAAATTTTACAATTACATACTAGGCTGCCTAGGGAGGTTCTCTCACATTGATGAGAACTCCCTCGTTTGCTAGCTCATCAGCTAGACAGTACACCGACCTCGGCTTACATTGTAGTGTATACTGCAACTGACTTAGAATACTTCTAATTTCTCTAACCATAGAGCAATGTAAGGAGCGACAACGTTACTAATTCCTCATGATACTACTGGGCTGTTGTCTCCCTCTACTTCTAATCTTCCAGTGTACCTTTGTTTGAGTAGCCTCAACCTGTGCAATAACCCTATAACTTCCGCTGTTGTAGAGTCTGATATGCCCATTGGTCCACAATAAGATAGGAAAATTATTCCAGCAGAGTTCCTAATAGCTCCCCCAAAACCCGAGGGCCCTGGATTGTACTTTATGCTATAAAGGTATATTTGTTTTAATAAAATCATAGTCATTCTCAAAAAAAACTTTGTGCACACTTTGTCAAATGATACTAAATATTTGCCCTTTTCGCAAACACGGTAATCAAAATCATCATTAATCTTTTCAATTTTTATGGTGAATGAAACTCTTATTTTTTTTCTTTTTAATAAGTGAGGATTTTTATTAGCTTTCAGAAAAGATACTGTTACGTAGGTTACAACATATTCTACAACAAAAGGTCGTTAAAAATAATGTATCTGGGGCAAGTTGGTAATTTCAAGTGTAGCCCAGGGTATGTAGTGTTTGAATAACATGGGTGCATAGAGCTCAGTGTTAGGAGTTGATTGATCTAATTTTTATATTATTCTGGTGTTTATTTACTGCCCTAATAGGTAACGGGGCAATTTTGTCATTATATAAATTGTTACTTAAGTGATTAATAAAGAGGCTGGGGATTGTTTTAATCCCTAAGGTAATTAGACTGCTGTAGGCAACGTCTGGCACTCTCTCCACCCCTTTTCTCTCCTCTTTCTCTGCTTCTTCCCTCTCTTCAATTTCACAAAGGTAACTTGTAATACAGCAATAGACCCGTGATTAGGGACTGAGTTAAGGCTATCTCTTGAAAGTGAAACTTTCTCTTGTTGTTCCCTCTTTTTCCAACTTGTATGCTATGGAATTTGAAAAGCTAGGTATCTTTAACCATGCCATGTGCCATTCTGTTGTAATAATCCTGATCTTACAAAAATATCCCATAGTCTCCAAGGACGCGAGGAAGATCCGCTCCCCCAACTAATAACCAAAGAATAGTCTCCATGAATCTGCAATAGTCCTCTGAAATGTTGTTGAAAAAGCCTGATTCCAGTGAGAAGTGCCTTAGCCCAGGCTCATTCCAAGTGCCACAGCCTGCAGGTCTAGAATAACTTATTAGTGTTTGTTCGTTGGTGTCTCTAAATAAGTATGTCAATTTCACCCGATTACCCGATTACCCAAATGGTAATCTGGTAATATCCCCAAAACTTAAACCCTTTATATACTTGCTTTCTCTTGTTCCCTCTATCCTAATCTTTTTCTTCTTTCTACTTACCCTTTTCTCTTTCTACTTCCCCTCCCCCGATGGCCAACCTACTCTCAGCACGCCTCCCAACCTCAATATCTGGACTTTGCCGCTGCTTTGTTGCTCTTAGCTGTTATGGTCACTGGAACAAGGCGTCCCCCACCTGCAAGCTGCTGTTCCTTTTCCACTGTCTTCTTCTTCTCTCTGTTGATTGTCAAGTTATTTGTTTGAATCAGAGTGCTTCCTCATTTCTTCTGCCCTAACCCTTCGCCCCACCAAATTTTGGAGCACATGGACGGCAGTGAAAGTGAAAACAAATGGTGAGGGCTGGTTTGTTAATAGCAGTTTTGATTTATTTCTTGTAATTCTGATTTCTTTGCAGTCTATTCTTGTGATTTTGATTTCATTATATCTTACCAGTGAATGCAATTTTTTTTACAATTTACCCATATATTTACCCATTTACCCACAGATAATCGGGTGAAAAATTCGGAATCGGAATAACAGATTTAAAGTCGGGTGAAATCAGTAACGAAATACGGGGTCAGTAATCGAAACGGGTAAACGAATACCCTTTACCTGTTTCGATTGTTACCCATTTACACCCCAACCCCGAGGGACCCGTATTACCCAGTGAGAAGCCACTGAAATTCAAAGATATCCACCCCAATGGTGGTGGTTTCCATACTTCCACTACAGTTGGCTTACTACTTTTAAACCATATGATCTTATTCCAACTAACCTACCCGGCTTATGACTCCTACCCCATACAATCTTATTCCATTACCTGTATCATTTCTGTTACTTCTATTTTTTTCATCATTACTCAGATTCCTTCTGAGTTTTAGGTCATGACTCTTGATCAGTTCAGGCATCAACAATTGTGAGTTGCTTGTTTCAACATATACTGTATATTCTTGGATATTTGAGTTTTAAGGGTTGCATTTTTCCCATAGCCTTTTTTTCTGCCTATTTCTAACATGAAATCTTATCTGTTTGGCAAAGTTTTCTTTCTCCTCCAGAATGGCTTGCCATATGGCTGATGTCTTTTCATTGTCTTTGGATAGCCAATTGTTCGAGTTTTTTGCATTCTTTGCATCAATGACTTTCCTCCAAAGTGTTGTTGATCATTGAGATATCTCCATAACCACTTTGTAAGCAGAGCAACATTCATTTGTTGAACTCTTTTAATAACTAGTCCCCCTGCAATTGGTTGAAGTGCCCCTCTTGATAGTCTGGTTAAGCTCAATTTTGATTGCTTCTCTTTGGGCAGCACAGGGCTTGTGGAGTTCGAGGGGTGATTCTTGATGCTCAAGGACTGGGTGTCATCCTCATCTTCTTCTCGAGCACCTTCAGCGATGATGACTCCACCTCAGCAAAGCTCCATGGCCCCTTGCAAGCCCTCAATTTGTTTTGGACATGCTTCTCCAGTCAACTCTAGGTGGAGGTGACTCGACGTTCATTGGGTCGTGCAATAGGAAGGGTCCCCCTTGGAGACTCCTTTTAGCATTTAGGGAGATTTTGGACCTGGTAGCTTCTATTGTGTGTGTGGTCTTGTTTTCTAAGATCCGACCACTTTTTAGGCATACTCTTTGGATTGAGAGTGGGTCTTTACAACACTTTTGTCCTAAAAAAAAAGTCACTAATGTCAAGCAAGGAGATAAAGAGAATAGTCGATTGGTGAACTTGAGCAATAGTGCAGTGGTCACATGTTGGAGTTGTAATGGGAGGTCTTGAGTTCAAGGCTCCTTGGGGGCATAGGGGTATTGGGTTTAAAATGGAGTTGCATATATGCACTTTCTTCTAAAAGAAAAAAGAGAGAGAGAATAGTTGATTGTGTCATGACCAAGATCATCTCTTGGTGGGCTCCATTTCCAGAGTTCTAAGATCTTAGTGGAGATCAACTTCAATCCGCTTGGAGACAACCTGACTATTTCTGTTAAAAAAATATGATAAAGATATTCTGCAAAAAAAAGAAAAAAAAAAAAACAAAGCTTCTAGTGCCTTGGTTTACTCTTAGGTGTATGAAGCTTAACTTTATTTTATGGATCCTCCGCGGATAATCCATGGCCCTGTGGGTTTATTGGAGTCTTTAGTGGATTTCTTTGGTACAATCTGGCTTTTTTTTTTTAGCCAACCGGGCATCTCAAGTTCTGCTTCAGTTGAGTTGGCAGGTTATTGAATGAACTACACATTTTTAGGTAATAATTTTCCAGGCAGTTGCATATTAAAGGGACTCTAGTAACGTCATTGATTTAGTTTGGATAGAAAAACACTTGATTTAGCTTTTGATGTTGTTCTTCATTGCTCTTGTATAACAAGATCCACCAACTCTGTGACAAACAACCTAGCTAAAGAGGGATTCTCTCCAATCCTTTGTGGAACCCCCTCAGTTTGTATTTTGTTCCTCTTGCTTTCAAAAGAAGTGTGTTTTCCACAAAATAAATAAATAAATAAATAAAATATATTTGGACTATTGAGAAAAAAAAAAAGAGTAAAAAATAGACAAATTACCTCAACTCCATTGTAAACCATGTCATAAGCCATTGCACGAGCATTAGGAAGGTCATTGATGTGTTCAGGGTATGGTGCAGTAAAAGGATGATGCATAGCCTGCAGAAACAGTTTAATTGTGAGTACATATATATGTAGACACCAGTGAAGTTCAATGGACTAGATGAAAAGTGGTCACTAAAACAAAGAACAAGAAGGAGAGAAAATGTGCTCATTTAATAGGAAATCCACAACCATAATCAAACAAAAAGATCCACCAAACTTCTAATCAAATTGATTCCATCAGCCACCATATTCCATCAGCCAATGAAGCTACAATCACTTCTTACTAACCTTCATTTACTACCTCAATTTTTTCCTGAAAGCCCGTAACTCAATTTTATTTCAAAACTCAGATGACTAAAGAAACAAATCAGGTCTTACCTCAAGTCTTTGCTCTGACGGGTTCCACTCAAACATGGGGAAATCAGTCACCCAAAGAATCGCATGTGCTGACTACAAATCAGAAGAAGTCGACATGCCATCAGCAATCAGAAATAATCTTAAACATCCAGTAAAAATAAGGATGACATGAATGACCACAATAAAGGCCAAAGCTCAATTTACACTACTCAGAAAATAACATAACCCAGAGCAAGGACAATGAACCTCCATGTATTGCTTCATTATCACGAAAAATATTTTCTCAAGCAATCATAAGTCAAGGAAGAATTGCTACAGATACAAAACAATTGGTGACAAAAAAGAGAATTAGCAAGGTACACTTCAGTCAGAAAATTTTTTGTTACGGAAAATGTTGTGCTTTTATTGATTAATGAAAGTTCAGTTACATCAAGTTACAAACGAAGGGGTCATAGTCACCGTAGGTGAGGATAAGTGTACCTCCTCCTTAGCTAGGGAGTCTGGCACAGAGTTGGCAACTCTAGGAATACATGACCTATCATAAACATATGACGAAGTTAGGAAATAAATCTCTCTGAATAAATAGAGGAATCTCAATGGTGGTATATTTTAGTCAGAAAATTGATAATGATTACCTCCATTTCGCATGTCTACGTTTACATAGAACCAGTGACTACTAAACACATCACAGATGGACCACTCACAAATATCTTGTTGAAACAAAAACTACCTAACTACTAATATGAATTCCATATTCAATGTCACAATTGTGATGGTGAGAGACATTGTGGTTAGTGAAGCAGAACAATGTTACGACAGACTGGATTCAATAGCAAATCTAAAAGAAAAAAGATTGCGACCAGTGAGATTAGTTGAAAGAGATTTTTTTTTTTCTGAAATGGGTTTGAAAGAGAATATCATTAATGTACTGGTTAACACAAGATGAGATTTAGAAAAATGAAGGCTGAAATCGAAGGGGACCGCATCAAGCTTACACCAAGAAGAGGGTGGTGTAAGCCTTCTCAAAGTGGTAGCAAGATTAGGAGATTAAACCCAACCTTACTTGCTAGCTAATAGGATATTTAGAAAGGATCTAATACCTCAACGAACCAGCCAAAAGTAATAAAAGAAACTCAAAATAAACAAGAGATAACAATCAAAAAGTAGGAGGACAAACTATAGCTTTCATCCAGTAGGAGTGATGCCCAAACAAGGGCTGATTACATTTATAGGCTGGTTATCCTCTTATACATGATTAAAATAACACTTGGCTAAAAATAAGGAGTCCATAACTCCTAATACAAAAAAAGTTCTAACAACCTAACAACATGTTCACTAACTCCAAGTGTGTGGTGTGAAGTACCTCAAGTGTGTGGTGTGAAGTACCTCAAGTGTGTGGTGTGAAGTACTCCAAGTGTGTGGTGTGAGGTGGCACATGTAGGGGTTATCTAGAAAATAAAGAATCCAACTACTAACTCAGTGAAATAAAATCAACATAAACTACCAGCACTAAGGGGCTTTAATTCCTCTTCTTTTCTCTCTCATAAGCCTTCTCAAATCGATCAACTAATTCTTCTACATCAACCCTAGATGGGGATGATGTAGGAGATGCTATTGCATCAATCATCAAGCCCAAGGTTTATGTTTGAACTCTATCTACCAGACAAAAGCTTTTCTTTTCATCGAACTTGACAAGGATATGTAGCACGTTTGGCAGATGAATAAATATTGCAGATGAATAAATATACAGATGATGTTTGCGAGTAAAAGGTTCACTTTTAGAAAGCAAGAGTTGAGGATAAGCACTAACATCATTGACCAAACCCAGCTGGTATGCAGTGAACAGTCGAAGCCGGTCCAGAGTCTTGTTGACTGATGATTGAGACCCAACAGCAAACAGGATAAGATCCCCAGGTTTTGCAGATAATACTCCCAAAAGCTGCTCTTTTTTTTCAGCTCCTAGTGTTGATGTTAATGCTTGAATGCCTTCAACATCTCCTGATATTATTTTACAAATAAATGAAACTAGAAACTCATGTTCAAATCAATTTGAAGAAAAAATTGACAAAATGTAAACTCTTTACCATCACTAGTGACCTTGAGAAAGAGTAAACCCTTCGCCCCAGATTTAATAGCTTCATTGTAGAGTTCACCCTTTTTAAGGGCAGTATTAGAATATCTCTCTGTGCCTGATGGCACACACAAAGCTTTAATAATTCCCCCACCAGCCAAGGTCTCAGCAAATACCTTGAACGTGGAATTAGAAAAGATCTCAGATACCTGAAAACCCACTAATAGATGTCAGTAGATGCTCTAAAACAAAGCAGGATTCATGAGACAAATAAGATGCCAGCAAAACTTGGTGCAAGATATTAAGGCACTACCAGTAATTACTATTCCCCTGCTTCAAGTGAACACTAGTCTATTGCAATCATAAAGGATCAATGACTTTACACTTGGAGACTCAAGATCATCTATTGTGGACTGCATCTCCTTGATCAAATATTCAGCTTGATAGAGAACATTGAACTGTTTCAACTTTTTTTGCAAAAAAGCAAAACAATTTCATCTGAATATTATTTGTGGAAGAATGTAGGTAGGGGCATATTCAATGTCTTTATGGGTTTCTTAGATCAGGTACTTAAATCAGAGTCATAAATATCAAGTTTGAGATTCGACGGAGTTAGGGGCATTTTGGACTACTCAAGTATTTTAAATGTGTTATTAAAAGAGGATTAAAAGGTACCTAGGTCTGCTAACTCCTTTGCAGATGGTTTTGTTAAGGAAGGAGTTTCCTTCCAATCTCTTGTTGTTAGAGGCCCCACCTAGCGTGTATTCTATTGGCTCTGGATAGTAAATTTTGTATGCTTCAAAGAATTAAAAAAAGAAGGATAACGAGGTCTACTTTAACCAGCAGCATCAGAATGTGCAGCTTTTATTCTCTTCTCTCCTTCATATTTCATAATAATCAACTTCTGCATATTTTTTATAAATCATTTGCAAAAGTAAGTCTGCAATGATGAAATTTTTTGACATAGATGAGTTGGAAAATAATAAAAGAAAGACATAAACAAGAATAAACAACATATAGGAAACAGCAAGTTTGATATAATGGTTAAGAAGAAAAGACCAAGCGATCTACTTAATAATTTCTGTAAGAGTTTCAGGGATATTTTGGTCATTTTATTACATATACAAGGCTCCTGAGTCTATTTATAAGGTTAGTTGCTTTAAAAGTCTGTTAATAACTTTTACTCACATATTCGCTGTTTATCTTTTGTTTTAGAGGCTTGGAGGTGCATCATAATCATGTCATGTAAGATTGAGACTCTTAAGTGAATTTAAAAGAAAGGGGTTTGCGGTCATCCTTTACCCCACCTTGTGTCTCTCTTGCAACCACTTTCTCCTACACTCTCTAAACATCAGTACTTTATATATAGTATTAGTGCAGTGTACAAATTGAAGTTTAATTTGCAATCTTCAATATGGGGCTTTATCCCATCACATTCCCCCTCATTTCACAAACTTCCAACAGCGCACATAACAGACGATAACCTAGAAATCACAGACTGGGTCTAAGCTCACAGACATAACCTGCTTTCATACCATGTACAGATTGAACACAATTCCATGCCAAAATAACTAACTATTTAAGAGGCCTACTATTCAATCATATAAAAAAGAAAAAAGTAAAACAGAGAATGTTTTTTTATTTAAGAGGCCTATCATTCAATCATTCTGCAAAAGGAACAATTTTTTCAAATAATATAGCTTTATGTCTAAATATAGCTTTATGTCTAATAACAAAAAAGCAAAAAAGAGAATACTTCTTTCAGCTCCATGTCAAAACGAATATCAGGCCTATCTGTCCCATATCGGTCCATCGCTTCAGCGTATGTAAGCCTTGGAAAAGGATTAGGTAGTTGGATTCCCTTTATCTCTTGGAATACCTAAGAGAACAACTGATTGCATTAGTCCTTCTAAAGAATCTTTCTATTTTAAGTAATACAAGGATCTCATGAAGATATAAAGAAATGCTTGCAGACAACAAGGACAAACATGTCTTATCAAATCTTCATTAAGTTTCAACATATCCTCCATAGGCATGAACGCCATTTCCATATCTAGTTGAGTGAACTCCGGTTGGCGATCTGCTCTTAGATCTTCATCTCTAAAACATCTAAAACAACAAACATAGTTATTAGAATGGCAACGTTAATGTGATAAACAATCAGACAGGCCTGTTAAAGAAGTATTGAATCAGACGGCATGTGAATCGATATTTCACGGAACAAGAAGCCAAGCCTCCCATAACAAAGAGACAAAAACAACATTAGCTGTTTCATCATCAGTAGATTTCCCCTTCTCAATCATTACGCTAGTTGTTTTTGTTTAGAAAAATAAAATAAAATAAAATAAAGAGGGGAAACATTTGCATCTAGAGCACATTAACCAGTTCAGAAAACCTAACTCTCCTACATGGAATAACTAAAAGCTTTTGTAGAGAATTCTCAAAAGCCAGACTAAATCCTAAATTCTAAATGCTTTTGCAAATTGGTTCTTTTGTGGTTAAGGTTTTGCAAAATTACCTGGCTATTTGATAATATTTGTCAAAGGAAGAGACCATCAGCATCTGTTTAAATAACTGCGGACTTTGAGGTAAAGCATAGAACGTTCCTGACTTCAAGATAAGAAGTTTAAAAAAGTAAGAGCTGTATGGCTTTTTCAATAGTAAGACATGTAAATAATCAATAAATGTAGAGTTAAAGAAGGCATCTTCTGTAACAGTAACAAGACACCTGGACTGAAAGGCCACTTCACCGATTAATTAAAAAAAAAAAACACTAATTGTTGATAGGTCATCATCAATAGGGAATCCAAAGCCTGCTGGTATAGGGGGTCTATCGGGGGCTACAACGGGGACACTCCTCACATAGGTTGGGCCAATTAGTATAGTTGATTCCACTATGACGGATCAGACCGCGCGGCGGTCGGAAACAAGACTTCACCTTCTCGTAGATGTGTCAAAGAGAGCTACTGTAGTATCCCCCATTGACCTTCTTTAGTAGATATAATCTTCAATGAGTGGAAATAAGACCAGACTTGCTCTGTTGTACGAGCCTCATACAGAGCCATGCCCCTTTGATATGATGAGAAGAAGAGGGGCCCGCCCTCTTCTTGCAAGGGCTTAAAGTGCTTCCATAGGGCACTCCTAATGGGTCCTCTACATTTTGCAGGAGACTCTAACGTCATTATCCAAAGTCATGATCCAATGGTGTAAAAGGGAGATCAGGCCACCATGGAGACACTGGTTGATTATAAATGAAATTCAGGATCTCACAAATGTGGTATCTAGTTGGTCCCATGTTCTCAGAAGTGCAAACTGTAATGATGAAAAATAAGAAAGGGAGGTGGGAGAGGCTTTCATTAAAGTACAAAATCTAGTTGTATGTGCACCCTAATGAGTCTAAATTTGTATAAGTAATGTGGTTGTGTTGTAATTTCTAGTGTTCTTGCCAAATGGTTAATGAAATTCATACACAAACTTTCAAAGAAAAAAAAAGTGAGACAGATAAGGTAAAAGATCTGATGGCATAAAATTGTCTAATGAGAAGTACATAGAGAGGAAAAGATACAAAAGATGAGATGAGACCATTTGCAAGCTAAACAACTATCAAGAAAAAGAAAATAAACCGTACTAAGGTCAATTACCTGAATTCGTGAAGGCACTAGATAATCCCGAGCACCTTCAGGTGTAGATTTAGATAGAATTGGAGTCTCAATCTACCTTACAACCATCAGAAGATAGGTCAAAAGGAGAATAATATAATAGTTTAAGCCATTCAAAAACGTGTCAAAAAAATTAAACCCACATAGTTAAAGAATGACAAACAAATATTCTATAGAGAGAAACTCCCCTAGAATAGCCAGCTATCGTCAATGAGCATCATGAAAAATCCATGGGGTTGAGGATTGTAATCATCGAATTTATAGTGTTCCTCCCTCTGGAACATCCTTCTTTATGAATCCTCATTTCTAAGCACTATTTGGAAAGAAAGGTTTAAACCGTGTAGGTTAACACCAACCATTTTAACAGTGTCTGAATTTCTGGAAAGAAAACAGAGCAGATTTCTGCCAAATTGATGGGCCCCTTTTCTTGGCATGTAAAACCTTAGAGTTGAAAGCAACAAGTCCATAGTGTTTGTACAGAAGGGCTCTATCAAATCCCACCACCAAGAAAATAAAATGGAAAATAAATGGAAGAAAGTAAACATCTGCCAAAAGGAACAACAGAGTCCCACTGTAGTGAAAAATAAGGTACATATAACTACGCTAAAAGAATATCGGAAAGTTGCCCTAAAAAAGAAGAAGAAAAAAAAAAAAAAAAAGTACCTCTATGAAAGCATGAACATCTTCCAGAAATTGGCGGATAACCTTGACAACTCTGTGTCGCAACATGATGTTGTAGTTCATCAGCTCTCTCCGCAAATCAAGATACCGGTACCTAAATTACATAGAAATGAACTCTCAAAGAAATGATACCATACTGGCAACAAAGACAAACTGAAAAACTATTAGAGTTGGTCTAAACACAGCTCAAAGTAGCAAAAAAAAGTTAGATGAATCCGTCACAACTAGGTTAGGATCTTTTCAAACTCAAACAAATGTTGAACTATTTCCTATAAAACTCACTTTTTAAGAACTGCCCTAACATGTGGTTGAGAAATAACAAACAAACTGAGACACATCTTAAAGGTTAAGGGTTAGTCTAGTGACTTAAAGAGGCTTTAACTTTTATCAGCTCAAAAGAAGAAAGAAGAATCACAATTGCAGTTTATCTCCTCTTCCTCCAGTTGAGTTCTCTTCTCTTAACCGTCTGTTTAGTAATAGAAAAGTCCAACTACACAAACATATCATTCAAGAAAGAATGAAAGATTGTGGTGAACAAGAAAGGAAAGCTTGAGTACATGGACCAATTAGGTAAGGAGTAGCCAAATGCCATCAGGCAGCCTACAAAGACATCATCTATGTCGCATCAGTAGATTCAACTTCAGCACTACAGCTAGAAGTTACAACAAATAAGCTAACCAAATATTTTACAGTTTAGTATGAAAAGTCATCACACATATTCAATTATCTATTTAGTGGCACTGATATGCAGCTACAAATGTCTTCCCAGAAGAAAGAATCTCATGAATCATTTTTCACTAAATCATTCACCACTGACAAGCAGATCAACCTTATCTAAGATATACTATGTAACTATGAAAATTAATATTTAACAGACAATTTAAAAAACATATCATTCATTCATTTTGAAAGGTAAATTAGAGGTTACATTCACTGCTACCATTGTCTTTGAAATATGAATTTTTTTAAGCAAAACAGCAAAGGCAGCAGCCAACTATGTGGTTAAGAACACAAACAGAAGAAAGGACAACTAAATGGGAATGAAACAAATTCAAATAATAATAATAATAAAACAAAACAAAAGAGACTAAACTTGACAAATTCTTTAAGACACTCAGGTACCTCAAACGAATTTCCTCTGTCACAGTCTCCTTTGCATCTGCTGCAGTGGTCACCAAAAAGGGAAGCCGATGTTTTACAGAGTTAAGTGACACTACATGTTCTGCAACAACCTAATAAAAGAGCAAGACACAAATTTAACAGCTAGAAACAACCTCCAAATCTGAAATATAAAATCGTGTACCACACTGCCAAAAGTAACAGTGAACCTGAATATGAGGATTTAACCAGTAAGATGATATTCAAAACTATTTTTAATCCCAAAAAGGGTCCAAGAAAAGACCTCTATCATTCCAGTTTTCATCTTCTTATTCACGTATTCAACAGGTCGAGATTGCACAGTACCCTCCACGGCTATGACATACTCAAGGCTCAGCTTATTCACAGCAATATAGGCATCGGGGAACCTATCTGGAAGTGTTGTAATCTGAAATGAAAACAGTTTGTCCAACCATAAAACTGTTTTAAGCCACCCAAATAATAAATAAAATAAAATTATTTTAAGCCATATGTTGTTCTAAAAAGGTAAAGCACGTTGAGAGCTTAAAGATGGAAATTTTGAAAACAAGAAATCCTAGGCCACGTATCTTTTCAAACCCCTAAAAATGGCAGACAAACCACAAAAGATTCTAACAAAAGGTGCCACAATCACACTTTACATAAAAGAAGCCAAAAAATAGACAAGCTGGGAATCACCAAGAAAGAAGGCCCACAACAAATGGTGCAAAACACTTGAATTTAGCTGGAAATTAACTGATTTCAATCTAGCTATTTGTTGAAAACCAATGAAAATCTTACCTTATGGGATAGCTGTTATTGATTTTGTTCTATAGACTGTTTCAAAACAATTTTGTTCTATAGATCTTTATTTTAGGAGTCTATTAAGGCCATTTCTGTAATCTTCATTGGGTTGTGGGAGCATGGTTGTTTACATCTTCCTGTCCATTGATATAAACTCACTCAAGTTATTAGATAAAAGAGATTAGGGATCAGCTTTTGCACCCTAGCAAAGCTAGAGAGCTATCACAAGTTGAAACCACTTCTTGGGCATTGAGATTGCTACTAAAGGGATGGTCTTGGCAGCACGCAAGTTGATGCTTTCATAGAAACCAAACCGAATTTTTATGATGATGAGACATTTTATGTGACGGACAATGCACAGACAGTTTGTGGGCCTGCTTGCATTATTGTAACAAGATGGGAGCAGCTTGCCAAATTTTAAAATACATGAATGGAGTACTTGAGAGAAGATTGAAATTTAACCTTATGACCACTTGGAGAGTAAGAATTTTGCAGATGTAGAATATGCTAGGTTTGAGTTATATAAGAAGTCTACGCTAAGGTATTTAATTTTTTTTAGGGTAGTCTAGTTGATTGGCAAAACAAGACGGACCATGTGATTGCTCGATCAAGTATTGAAACTGAATATATAGCAATAGCACATATAGTGAGTGAACTTATGGGTGAAGTATATTCTCAAAGAGTTTGAAATTACAAAAAAAAGATTCCAACAATTTGATTGTGATAGTCAAGCGGCCATTGATATTGCTAACAACCCAATATTCCATAATAGGGCAAAACACATTGAAGTTGAGTCTCACTTCATTAGAAATGCAATTTTGCATAAGAAGATTATGACTCCTAATGTTCAAATTGCTCATCAAGTTGTTAACTACTAAGCCTCTTGGCATGTGGATGTTTACTTACTTGACAGCCAGCTGGGTCTCTGATATTACTCCACCTACTTGAGGGGAGTTGACGACTACAGGTACTAGTAATTTTACCTTAGAGGGTTATTTCTGATCTTTTGATGTAAACTCACTTTTAAGTTATTCACTAAATGAAGTTACTGTCACTTTTACAGCCTAATGAAAGACAGAGAGCTGCTGCACATTGCAGCAGCCCTCACGTGTCTGTTCTCTATTTTCTTCTCTTTTCTATGATTTCTCCTCTCTTTCAAAAATTTTACTAAGTTCTTGTTGCACCTGAGTGTGATCGACGTTAGGATCATTGAATCGTTCCAAGCATCTAGGTTTTCAAATCAATCAGATTTTTTTATTTTGAAAGTGGCTGAGAGAAAGAGGAGCAGTTACGCCTCGTCCATTTAACATAATTTCTTTAAAAGTCTTCCAGAAATGTGTTAAACAGTGACGACCGTACAAACGCATCAAATGGAACAGAATTGTCAACACAAGACGTACAACAAAACAAATTATAAGTCTTAAAATGGACCTGAACAATCCCTGTGTGATCTCTGAGATTAACAAAAGTAACCCCTCCATGAATCCGATGGAGTGCCACCCACCCACACAAACGGACTCGCTTTCCGACATCTTTATCCGTCAAAACGCCGCAGTAGGCCGTTCGGCCAATCCATTCCATAGTATTATCATCACTATTTACGTGCTGCGAATCCGGGTTTCCTGTTTTTGTTACGGACGAGGTAGCGGAGGGAGAGCCAGCAGAAGCTGAGGTAGAAACCGCACAGTATCTTCGCCTCGGCAACCGTCGGAATTCGAAAATAGGTAATTTACATCGTACAACCGGCAATGACGCTGCGGAGAGAGGGATAAAGCGATGACACGCGAACGGGGAGAGACGGCGCACCAGCGACATAGCCCTCACGAAAGAAAAGCGCGGGAGGGCTTCAGAAACGTTGTGAATTTTATGGCGTTCGGATCACACACACGGCGCGCTCTACTGGAGAACAACGCCCAATAAAATTGCGACACGTCGTTAAGTGAGCTAGCAGAGCACACCCGGTCCGGCTCACTCTGGTCCAGAGAAAAAACCACCCGATTCAATTTTCTCATATTACATTTCCCGAATCAATTCTTAGGTTTTCATCCCCCCTCCCCCCACGTTCAATTGCGTATGAAAACTAGCAAACATGTTTTTCAGTTGTTCTTATAGTCTGTGCTGATTTCAGGCATTCTACACTTGAAGTACTTTTTAGGCATTCTGTACTCATGCCTTCAACAGGATTAAGTTATTAACTAGTTGCTGTTAGTGGTCTACACTTCCTCAATATTCAGAATCTGATAAAATCCATGAAAGATGAAAGAGGACGAGTTCCGAACCTTCTGAGTTTCTTATAATGAGTATTATTTTCTTCTTCGTCGTAGTCTTAGTTATCTTCTAATTCTGAATAATTTTTTTCAGCTTGAACTCAAGGAGTACTTTGCTTGAATGGTTACTAGACTTTCCCATTATACACAGGTTTGGCTACTTGTGGTCTGATCCAAATCTGTTGATGCAAATTATTTTTCAGGCGTCCTCATTAACTGGGATACAAGATCCAATCTTATCAGGGCAAGAGTTGATCAGGAGAGGAGTTCAGACAAACTGGATCATAATTAAGATGGGTCCAAATGGTTCAATTTTGATAACACTACAAAAGTATGCCTTTGTAGCAGAAGGTAATTGCTACCTCTGTGTTTGAGTCCTCTCATGGCGTGTTGTTTCTGTACTAACTAGGGCTTCTGATTCAACAAAAAAATTTCAGCAGAACCTCTTATGTTATGCATTTTGCCCTTGTATCCACCTATTTTAGGTTACGAGTTGCTGTGTATTGTGGCAAGGGTTTACCAATTATCTGCTGTAAACATCTTCTACATGTGATTTTGATACTAAAACGTCCAATTATTGATGATAGTTGTTGCCTTTTTGCCTCCATTCTACTTGGGCACAGGGGATTGGTCATTGTCCTTGATAAACTGTCTTTTTTTATAAACTGGTGAAGATGGTAGCTTCAATATAATTATCTTTGTCAAATGTTCATTCCTAGAATGCGTTTGGCATAGCTCTTGTTCTTTTTTGTGAGAAAAAACTGTTCTTAGTTCACAGGAATATTTGTGTTTGGATAAACCTCCCTTAAAATTAATCTTTATTTTAAATAGGAGCTTTTAGTTCCTTGAAAGTGCCTTTACCTCTCAACATCCCATTTGACGGAACAGTGGGCAAAACCTCCAGGAAGAGTTAAAACCCTTTTGCTGACAGAGCAGAAGCAGCAGCTCTGGTTTTCATGTCATATTTCTGTCATCAGCTTTTACTTTCGATAATTCTGTATCAAGCTAAGAGGAAAACCTAAATAACAATATATATAGACCAGATTTACAGCAAGTTGAGCTCAAAAATATCATTTGCAACGTCTTCAGAAAAAAATCATCTGCAAAAATTAGCATGTCTTGGGATGAGGTCCCTATTTAATATTTTGGGTTACTGTGGCCCAATTGGAGTACATATAAAGCGATATCAATTTAAATTCTCAACAAAAACAAAATAATAAACATACTAACTACTGCATAGCATGCATTGTTTCTTGGGCATCCATGGGTGAGATCAGATGAAGGCATCAAACCAGATAATCTTTCCTTTGTTCTATCTAGATAAATATGATTCTGATGAGAGCATGCACAGAAAGTCATCCAGATGGGACAAGAAATGAGGGGGCTAGATGTACATACGAAGTCTTATTTATTGGTAACTATTACCAAACAAACTCAAATCTAACTATCTTCACCACCATCAGCTCTGCTCAAGATGGTCATACAAATCCTCCTTGATTCTTCTCTTTTTTTGAAAGCAAATCCTCGTTGATTTTACTCCATGTTTAACTGTATTATTAGGTCAATCATCTCTTACTCTTTCATCTTGACCAGTTCCACCCGTAACTATTGAAATTCATGACAAGCCACGGCAGGTCTTTGCTAACATGCCTAACCATCATAAATGATTTTCTTATTTGCTGTAATCCTGGAGCACTCAGTGTCTTCCGAAGCATTTATTCTTAGAATTGATCGGCAGATATTTACAGATTTCAGTGACCAAAGCACAATCAGGCCTTTGTTTAGCAGGCCGCCTTTGTTCAGCAGGCCTAAACCATCAGAAATGACTCTTTTTGTTTTCTCTACTAATGCTGCTTAATTTATCCGGTGATTATATTTGGGGAAAAATATGTTCTCATTTACTAATGAGAATAGGCAACAATTTTAAATAAGTCTCTCATATATCAATACCAACAAACACACAGGGCAGTGATTTAGACATGCATCTCAGAAAAAGAATCGAAAACAGAGTTGTTTTAAATTTGGTTATCCTACATTGATCTCGATTTCTTATATCACTAAGATAAGCACACGAAGTGCCTTTGGGCCTCACACATAGTGGAAACTGCTAAGAACTTCAACTGTACATTTGAGCGTTTCCCAGTTTAACTCATTGTAGCATGAGGGAATTAAGATGAGATTCTTTCATTCAGTGGGCACCAGTTTGCAGTGACAAACATATATAATATCAATTCATCAAATTTAAGGCCATCTTCACCCTCTCACTGGGACAAAATGTTTTGAGGTCTACAGAAATGGGAAGTTTTACTGTATATGGTTATCCAATATCAAGAAAGGAACACAAGGTGTATTTTCCTTTTCCAATGAAGAGCAGCACTGAATATATTAAAGTGTCATACAGCTTTCTGAAGAATATATGATTAACGGCCAAGAAAATCAGCATAAGATAACAAGAAAGTACTAACATGCATATAAAACATTCCTCAAATATGGAAGGCGAGCTCGAAACAAGAACCCTCGTTGACGCCGCCGTTTAGTTTTAAATTCTTGTTTCATTTATTTCATTTCTAAAAAAAGTATTACTCATTGATTCAGACTTAAAAATATTTTTATGCTGAGTAGTGAGTATTGATATTCCTCTGCAGTTATGATAACTTTTGCTTTTATTAATAGGATAATATTCCCTCGCCACCACAAAATTGGACAATCGGGTCAATCCAAGAATTATACAGAATTTTCAACCTGTAACCGGAACAAGCAATACAATCGATTTTCCAAAATACACTGAGCTGAACAATCCTAGTGGGAAACCCTTCTTGGAAAATCGTCTTCTTCCCAGAGAAAGTCTTCTAGATGGATATTCCTTCCAAAGAACTGATAAAGGCGCTAAGAATTGAAGGAATTTGGTTTCTAGCTGGAAAGGTATCTCTAATGCTTCCTAGAAGGACATAAGAGGGCCTAAACGTCCATGCTGAGACAATATACAGTGACAAAAACAATCTGATTTTTTAAATCAAATTTTCAATGGTTACAACATCATCTGGTGTCATGATTATGCCTTGAGAACTGCCAAAGAGCTACTTCTTGACAATGAATAATACTTTTGTCAGAAATGCTAGTCCGCTGAAGCCTCCCAGACACTAGAGTTGTTTTGTCCAATCAAATGGTTCCCATTCTTGAGCAAAGCTTGCAACTGCCCTCTTTTGTATATCCACTGATTCCCGCTTCCGTCGACGATACATGTCTTCCTCTGGCAGGCCAAGCATTCCCCTAACAACATTCAGACCAAGGTTGGCCTTGAACCTGCTCTCATCATCAATCACATGAACATACCCCCTATGAAGACCGAATTCAACATGGAAATAAGGGAAGTCTTTGGGGATTGAAGCACGGAGGCCTTTTTCATCAGTAGGAATAAGCTTCTTGGCATTGTGCTGGCTCCATTCACCTGTAGCTTCATCAATTGCCTGAAAAGATTATGATAATTATATTAGAATATTAATATCACACCAAAGTGTTCCTTAAAAAAACAAACTAAAGGCGACTTAACGTTACAAACAAATAGATCAAAGAGTACATTTCCACAAAGCACAAAACACAACTTTTAGCATAATGAAGAATAATAAAAATAAATGAGGATAAAATAACACAACTACAAAGATTTTTATGATGCAATAATATGGACTCTTTACTCGTATTAAATAGAATACAAATGCAAAAGGTTTACAGGACAGACCTTTTTAAAATAAATCCGTGCTTCCTCTGCTCCCCCACGGGGTAGAGGTATGCATTCAACCATACAATGGCGCCTTTGTTTCGCTAGCTCCAATACAGTTTCCAGAAATAACACATCCTTTTCTTGCTTTGAAAACATCCCTATGAGGCACTTTTTGAAATTTCGTATTTCCTCCCACACATTATCATCAACGCTTCTTGTGGCTGACTCATGCTGCATGCATAAAACTGTTAGGAAAAAAGATTAAAGATAAACGAAAACTGAGACAAACAAACAAATCGTGTGGCAGATTCAGTTTTTTTTCAAAACAAAAAAGCCTGACAGATTCAGTTTTCTTTCGGTTGAAAAAAAATAAATAAATAAAAAATTATAGGTATATTTTGGCATAGAAACTGTACATAGAGTTTAAAGAGTTAGTCGTCTCAGGGAAAAGACTCAAAAGAGCAAGCAAGTCAGCTAATCATTATTTAAGGGACTATAAAAAGTATGATAAACAATCTAGACTTGCAAACTTTGTTGCCTAAAATGCATACACATCCTCAACCACACCTTTGCAACTCCAAGAGCAAATATTATGATAATGCAAGGATTGGGTTTCCCATGGTTTCCAGATTTGGCTTCTACATGATCAAATGTTGAATGTCAAAAACATAACACAAAGAAAAGAGAGAAAAAAACTACCTCTTTTGTTAAGATGCAGCAATGGCCTTCAACAACAGGCTGCCACTGTGGTAGCATCAGATACGTAAAATAAGCTATTGAAACGATTAGGTGTTTTGGCCTTGTAGGATTTTCAAAACAAAATTGGCAACGCTCCTGCTGAGTAAGTATGTGTGTGGGAATATTTCTTTCAGCTGATTTTTGCTTAGAGGCTCCTTCTTTCTTTTGTTTCTTTTTCTTACTAGGCACATCATCAAAATCATACTCATCATCTGCTCGACCAGAGAGCGAATACTGTTTATTTTGCACTATTCTCCGTGCCAAATGTGCATCAGCATCATCCTCCATTTTCCTGTGATGGCTGGGCAAGTCCCGACCAGTATGCCTAACTCAAACACAGTGTATATCATTTCAATGTAAAAATAAAACATAAATAATAATAATTTAAAAAAAAGTATAAGGTAAAATAAACAATAACAGCAAACTATTAGCCATTTTAGTATATGAAAGCAATTCTGACTTTCTGAATGGTGGCGACATAGGATTACTCAATCAAAGAACATGAAAGTCCTCAGTGGAAAATTTACTATTAGCATGCATATGGTTTTTTTTAGGACCGTGTAGGTTTTATTAATGCATAGCAATTGCCAGATTACAAATTTTACATAACTTCTATATGGTTAGGGAGTTAGTACTCATATGTTAGAGTCCTCTAAAGTCACACTTTCGGCACTAAATACCTGTTTCGATTTGCATTTACACCACCAGTAGGCTCATCCTTAGCATCATCACCCACTGTTACAGTCTCTGCTTCTTTCTGTTTGACATACACACAACAGAAAAGAACAAATATCAGATAAAGGTATGGATGCTATAGGAAAGAAGACACAGTAGCTGCAATGACTCTGGAATCGGTAGCTCACCAATAATGACTCAGCTTCTTCATGCTTTCCCTTCATGCGGAGCTGCAGGACCTTTGCTGCTAATTGATTTCCAGTTAGCACACTCTTGCTAACCACAGAAATGCCAGAATTGGAAGAAGGCACATCTGGCTGTTCGATTTTTTCAAGGCTAATATGAGAAGAACCATGCTCTGCATCAGAATCATTCTTTTGCCGTCTACTGAACTCCTTCGTGAAGCTACCATCATTTGCAAACTGGTTTAGACTGGTTGCAGCTTCAGAGATGATCTGATTACGTTCACTAGACATATTTTGCCTGTTCTTTTTCCCCCAAGATAGTGAACCATGAACCTTTGGCTCCTTCATTTTTGGATGTTGAACAGAAACATCCTGCAAGTATTCATGATGGTTCTCACGAAACCCCTCAGAGCTCTTCCTCATTTTCTCATCACATGTTTCTTTTGAGCCCATCTTCCTGCCTTTTATAGCACCTAAATGTGCTCGTGCAGGGGCTGCTCTCTGGGATGCCACTGATAAGGTCATTTGACCTAGTGAGCCCCACCTTTCTTCAACAACCTTTGTGATTGATATATGTAGGCATTAGTAGAACATTAACAGAGAAAAAATCAAAGAATGATTATAATATTCATAAACCAGGAACAAACCTCATCGAACATGCGGCCTTCTCGAGCTGCCTGTTCCCTAGCCCGTTTGAGTGCCTTGAGTCTCCAACTTGCTCCACCATCGCCAACAACTGAAGAAGGCAACAACTGACCTGCACTGGCCCCTGTTTGTGTTTCATCTTCAGGATAACCACTGCCCCTGTTTTTGAAGTAGGGATTCAATTCTCTTGGGTTTGGCTCCATAACCTGACAACCAGACACGAGACTTCTTGTTACGAAAGTCATAAAAAGACATCATAAAATCATAGCAAAATTTCAAATGCCAACTCTTCAACAGTAATATGACTACTCAAAGGTTGCCGCTTACCTCATCAACCAGAAGTTCCTCCTCAGGTTCTTCTCTTTTTGTGTCTGCCTTGCTCGAAGGCTTAAGCATCCATTCCAGTCCCATACCTTTCCTTTTGCCTTCATCCTCATCTTCCTCTTTTCCGTCAACTAGAAAGAACAGTAAGCAGAACAATTCATATCTTAGAGCTGAAAATATTTAAGCCAACAGGGTGCTAAACAATAAAACACTACATACCCAAAAAATCATCATTCCTTCCCTCATGTTGGTCCTTTTTCCATTTCTTACTTTCCTTTCTATGGACATTTCCCCTAGAAAAATAAGTGGATTCTTCTTTTTCAGAATCAAACGACGAAAGAGACTCGGAATTCCTTTCCGGTCTTCTCTTATTCACTTTTTTCTTCAGTCTTCTCGTTACGCTTTTACTTTCATCATCATAACCGGAGCTCTCACTATAACGCCTCTGCCTCCTTGTCTTTTTCATTTTAGATTTTTGTTCTCTCTCAGAATCAAAATCACTTGCTCCACTAGAAGAAGAACCACTAGAGTACTTTTTTTTGTTTCTACTTGAGTTTTGGGGGATCATCTGAAGTTCTTCACTCTCAGAACTGCTATAGTCAGTCATCTTTTTCTTATTTCGCTTTTTCCTACAGACTTTCTTCCTTTTCTCTGACTGTGAATCCTCATCTGATGTCTATCACACCAAAAATATGATTTGGATCAGCATTGAACAGTTAATTAAGGAACATCCCAAAGAATAGAGGGACAGTGGAAGAAAAAAAATATAAATTTGCTTATATTCACCCTATTAAGCTGATCCCGGGAAATGAACTTCACTCCAGAGAGCATTTTCTAATGTTTCTAAAGATTTATAAAACCTGCATTTCCAGAAGAAAGTAATCTTGATTACAAACAAAGAGATGAGAGAATCCAGAAACATAGTTTGGCACAAAAAGGGTATAACTTTGGATTCCAATTCAATATCAAAAGCATGAAAGAAAATTAAAACAAGAGTAAGAGCATACTTATTTAAAGATCAAGTAACATAGCTAAAAGATTTACTGATAATAATCATCCCATATATAACCTCTCCTTCAGCTTGTTCAATTATTAATATACTTGTTCTATTGTTCATTACAAAATCTCTCCCTTTACTTTTTTGGCTTTCCTCCATTTTTAATCAGCTTGACAAAAGACATCATCCTTTTTCTATTTCTTTTCCATCCTTTCAATGGTTAATGTTAGCCTATATTACGGTCCCAAATCATTTTTACTTTTTTTATTGATCCAAAGATTCTCTTAATTTTTTTTTGCAAATATTTTAAATATTTATCATAAATATTTCTTTCCATATTTGGTGGCAGTGCATTTTATAAAACTTAATTAGTAAAGGTAATTAGCTTTTACAGAAGTTGCTTTGGTGGAGGGAAAGAAGTTTTTACTACAGTTGTAATTTACCTACTTTTTGAGAGCAGCAGCAGTATAAAGACAAGACTGATGATATGAGGTCTTCGACGTACACATCATTTGATTATCTTTCCTCCCCATTTGAGAACTTAAGGTGTTTTGAAATCCTCGTCCTTGTAAAACCTGATTTAAGATTCCCCCTAGAAAATGACCTAGCAATTCAGTGCGTGCATGTGGGCTTGCGCATGGGAGTGGGCGTGGGCGTGGGCGTGCGCGCCCACATGTAGCACTAACCTAAGCCTAGAGGCCAGCACAAACCAGTTTGTACTGACTACTTAGTAGGTTTATAGGCCTGAAGTCACTTGGGCAGCAGGCCCCTTCTTTTTTCAGCTGTTAGTCCCTTTTCATAGAAAATAATGGACAGATTTAGAATGTCATCCTTTAGAAAATCCCAACCTTGCTCGTAAAATTCAGCCATGAACCCGTCCATCCTGGGTGCTTTATCCGAAGGCATGCTTTAGATTCGACTTTTAATCTCCTCCATGGAGAAAGGCTTCTCTAGAAATTCCATTGATGCAGTTGATAAAGACTTCAGGGGCAGACCATGGGGAAATGGTCTCGGCTCTCCCCCATTTCTATATAATTCCAAGCATAAGGTTGTGAACCCTTCAATGATTTCTTCTTTTCTGGTAATTTCAGTCTCATTTATATTCAGGCAATCAATCATATATATTTTTTTATCTTAGCCATCGACAAGCACTTAAAACTTCTATTTCAATCCATGGAAAAAGAAACAGAAGAAAGAAAAGCAAAATTGGAAAACCAAATGGCGAAATACTAAAGAACAGAGATCAACCAACAGGTATCAGACTGCAATTCTTTCAAGAAGATGAACTATCCCACTTCATCACAAAAAAGCCCTAATAAAAAAAAATTATACAAAGAGAACATGCGCCCAATTCATGTTGGCATTTCTTTTATTGGCAGAGAAATTGGGTAGTCCAATTGGATCTATTGAACCTTAAACAGAAACAAATTTTTTTCTCAAAGGTACAATTCGGAAGCAAACAGAAACAAACAGAAGCAAATCAAATAACTATTCAGTCTCTTAAAAACAAACAGAGCTCGCCTAGAGAGATAGAGAAAGAGTGAAACGAGTGAGGAAATAAAGAGAGGGGAAGAGCTTACTGAACGGCGATGAAAGCTTTGGCGGTGGCTTCTGCTTTTGGCGGTGGGAGTGACGAGGGCTCGGTTGAGACTTGAGAGCTAGAGGAGGGAGGGAAGAGATTCGAGGTGCAGTCTACGAGACCCGACCTGATGAAGACCCGACGGGTTTTAACAAAATCCGACCCAATTTATTTAACATAATTTTTTAAACCAATTGAATTAAAAAATTAAAAGCATACGGTGACAAAAATTTCAGGCTTTCGGCAGTAAACTAAACAGACCAAGAGAAAATCAAAACAAATGTTGAAAAGATTAAGTGTATACCGTTTGAAAAAATAAAAGTTTTTAGAAAAGATTAAGAGTAAATTAGCCAGGTCCAACGAAGATTAAGAGTGAAAGATAAAAATAAAAAAAAGAGAAACAAAAGATTTTCAAGACATAGATAACGAAAGGGAAAAGATAGAAATAAAAATAGAGAAGAAAAAAAGAAACTGAAAAATCTCTTCTTAGAGTAAAGACTGAAAAAAAAATAAAAAATAATCTCCTTGTGGAATGGCAGTCTTGAGCAAGTGTGTGTGTGTGTGAGAGAGAGAGAGAGAGAGAGAGAGAGAGAGAGATTGCGACGGAGTGGAGAAGAAAGAGAGTCGGAGACCGCAAGAGTGGTTGTGGGAAAAGGGGCGCAAGAAGGATTGAGCGTGAAAGAAATTAGGGCAAAATTTTTTTTTAGTTGCTATTATTATACCCCAGGCACGGGTTAGAATTTGAAAATCTAGATTCGACATTTTCGGGTCGGGTGGTTTTTGTCCCTGGACCATAAAGATTGTTTATGATCTGAACCCAAGTTTATTTTATGAGGCTATCAAATCTAATGCCTGTCGGACTGTCGGAGACAGACAGATACTCCGGACTGCGTAAAAAACTTGCTCTAGTAAAAAATATTTACTTGGATATTTCTTGGCCTCCATAATATTATAACATATTGGCACCACAGAGAAAATAATTAATCTTAGATTTTCATTAATATTTAATCTGATGTAGTTAGGGATTAGATTAAAGTTTCATAAAGGCGAATAGAGAGAGTAATTGAAGGAGAAGAAGAAGACGAACATAAATAGAGGAGAAGGAGAAGAAGGAGAAAATAAAGAGTAGATAACGAGAAGAGAAGAAGGCGGCAGCCGGCAAAGACAAGGAGAAGAAGAAGAAGGAGAAGAATAAAAACCAAACCAAACCCGCCACGGGTTTTAAGAATAAAAACTCGAACCCACTTTAAACGGGTCGCGTTCCCGTTTTATTCTATTTATTTAAGCTCGAATTTCATAACCAAAGTTGAGGTCAAGGTCAACGTCAAGCTCAAAGGATATCTTAGTGTTCAGCTTGGCTGCCAAATTCTACCGAGGACGTGAAAAGCACAAAATTACCATCAATATAACTAATGCAAACAAAGATTTTTCATGTGAAAATGAAATTTAAAAAGATGCAAATAAAAATCACTTTCAACACCTTAACAACCATTCATAAACCATTGAAACTTAGTATGGTATCCCCACTCTTGCAAAACATCACACGTGAAAAACTATCATTAATTAGTTCCTTTGTTTGTCCTATGTGACAACAAACCATGTTTCACTGATGATATCCCTTGAAATTCATTTATACTAACACGTATATATTTGTTCATCCACAAAATCTCTTATTTGACACAACTGGAAAACTAGCCAAACAATTAATAGAGAAGCTATATCTTAAGAAAAATAGAATAAATCATAGGGGTTAAAATATACATTTAAGACTTATAAACCATTCCAGTGGGTAGCTCACAATCTCAATTATGAAACAGGTTTTGACTAATTTATTTTGACTTAAGGAGATAGCTCGGGTTTTACAACATAGCCCATTTTTCATACTTCACAAAAAAAATGTTTGATTTACTAAAATTAAGTCTTTAGAAGGACAAACCTCGTGATTTATTGATGCAGGAGATTCATCACTAACTTGTTAATGCATAAAGGGTAATGATCGTCACAGCAATGCTTATTTCTCATGATACTAAATATTTTTATTTCAAACCAGTGTTTTAAAAATCCAACTGCCCATCAAACCCGTAATATGTCCAGTTTTGGTTGAACCGGGTTGGACCAATGGTTCAACTATTAAATATTATATTATATACTTTACAATTTTTTATTATTTTTATAAGAAAAAAGACAAAAATAATGTTGATTAGAGTGAACCGGCCCAATTCAATAAGAACCGAATTGGCCTCCAATTATGGTTCAACTGGGTCGGACGGGCCAATTTGGTTCCCTTTTTAAAACACTGTTTCAAACATATATGTTTGTGACTATTATCGAGTTAGTTATTTTTCAGATAAATGATTAGAAACCAAATGTAGATGTGTTTAAAAAGTTATAAAGCAGCATGTCAATAAGTAAGTACAATTAATTTTCAATGAACTCCTCGCCTTCCTTGTCATTTTGAAGGTCCACACAACAATTGGTCTACTTGAAAAGTTAATTTATAGTCTAATTCAACATGAATGAATGTTTTTGTTTAGAGGTAGTTAATTTATGTATGTGTTTAACCAAAAATCCGCTAGTTCGAGAAGAGGTGCGACCAAAAGAGTAATTCGATTTGCGACATAAATTTTGTGTTACAATTTGTATTTTGAATATTAGGAATGCGAGTACAATCTCCTATTCTTCCTCTGATTCGATATCTGTGTGAATTTGACAAAGTTTAAGCTTCTGGCGAGTTGTCGTCGAAATCCAAGTTTCGAGAACGAGTGTGCACGAACTGTGATGACTGTGGTCGGTCGGACGAAAGTATTTGTGTTCCGCGTATATGACTTGTTGACGTTGTCGTCGAACGTGTAGAGCTGCTCCGGTCGAACTGGTGAATTACGACGGACTGCAAATTGCTGAACTTCTTTGGCTCGAGAGAGCTTCTATGCGTGAGAATTCTTCTCGACGAAGGATTTTCCAGACCTTCGTCTCGAGAGAGCTTCAATGCGTGAGATGACTTATCGGTAAAAGATTTTTGAACCAAGGTTTTCCCACCTCTGCGACATAACTTTTCTAGCTATTTGTAGCTGGCTCTGTAAAGTTGTTGGAGTTCTTTTCTTGGAATGGAGATCACGATCCCCTTTTTACTGTTGTTGTTGAGATGGGAAGAAGACCAGGAAATCCTCTTTTGGTTGGCGACCAGGCTTGGTCGTTTAACTGTTGAAGAGGTTGACTCATGGCTGGTTGTTGACTGGTGCTGACACGACGATTTCTTGTTGACTGGGGCGACGACTGTATCGATGATGCAGCGATGCGAATGGGTCTGGCAATGGGCTGCGACAAGTGACTTTGAAAATCGACATAGCCTACCTACGACAATCGTTTGCTGGATTGATGGGCATTTGGGCTCATCGAAATTGGGCTGGTCACATTTTGGTGCATACAATATGTAGTAGTAAACCTGAACACGTTCACATATAACTTGTTATATATTGATTAACTCATTCACTTGGAATGCCTCTTTTCAAGTTAGTTAAAAAATTTTAGTGCAATTTTTTTTTTTCTTAAATCTCCAATTATTATAACATATATAAAAACTAAAACTTGATGTATTACTTCATGTACCTTGATAGAGTTGAAGCGAGATTCAATTGAGCAAATTAAAAATATGATATAGATCTCAATTATAATAAAAGACATTGATTTTTTCCTTAATTATTACTTATTAAATGGAAACAATATAGTTATTCCTCCAAATGAGTTGTACCAAACAACAATGACACTAATGGAAAAATGTCTCTTAAAGGGTTAGTACATCACTTTTGATCTCACAAATGTTGCGGTTTAATTACGCTTTAAGCCTTTAAACGCTTATAAGGTATAACTTACCCTAATAACTTAATTTTCCCATGTTAATAATCTTAAGAAACCTTAATATAATTCAAATTTCTGCCTATTTATAAGTGAATTTATTTTCACCCAAATGATTAAAATGTTAGCAAAGAGCTATATTATATGTATCTCTTACATTTAATAAAACATTTAATGTTTGGACTTTGGACTAGCGAGAATTAGACATGAAAGTGGATTGTTCTCCTCGAGGCTTTAAAAGTAAAAAGTCCGTTGATTTACAAGGCAATGAAAACCCCAATTTACATCTGCGAGATTGTCGTCTCTTAGGTCACCTCACTCGACTCTCTTAGGTCTGTCCTTCTCCCCTTCCTAAATTCGAGTATCTCATTCTCAGAGGGAGCCAACTCACCTTACCCTGTCTTCCTACCTAAACAAAGCGGAGCGTACTGTTTTCCCCTCCAAGCGATGCTCAGCTTGCCTAGGGTTTAAGCGAGATGGCTTCCGGCGCCACGTCAATCAGATACGGCCCCGCAGCGTCGGCCACCGCTGCTGCCGCTGCGTCGGGAGTCGATGCTCTTAACCGCATCCTTGCCGACCTTTGCACCAGAGGCACTCCGAAGGTGCGTTTCGTTCTGCATTTGGTTTCTGTGAGTTTTGCGCGTTATTTACGGTACGTTCGACTTCCGCTCCGTGTTTGCAGGATGGCTCGGCATTGGCACTTCGGAAGCACGTCGAAGAGGAAGCTCGAGACCTCAGTGGGGAAGCCTTCTCTCGCTTCATGGATCAGCTTTATGACCGGATATGGAGTCTTCTGGAAAGCAACGACGTGGCTGAGAATCTCGGGGCGCTTCGAGCGATTGATGAATTAATAGATGTTCCACTTGGAGAAAGCGCCTCGAAGGTCTCTAAGTTCTCGAATTACATGAGGACTGTGTTTGAAGTGAAACGGGACCCGGAAATTTTGATTCTCGCCAGTAAGGTTTTGGGTCATTTGGCAAGAGCTGGTGGGGCTATGACTGCCGATGACGTGGAGCGCCAGGTTTGTTTGTGTTCTTCACTGCTATTGTCATATTCGGTGCGTAAGGTGGCTACTTTTACTCTCCTGAGTAGTTGGTTGACTGTTTCCTTCCATGTTAAGGTAAAAAATGCACTGGATTGGCTTCGAGGTGAGAGAGTGGAGTACCGCCGCTTTGCAGCAGTCCTGATTTTGAAAGTATGCCTTCTATCCAATTCGTTATGTATCAGCTGTTTAAACCGTGTGGAGCGAACTGAAAGTTTTGTTCAAAAAATCAAATTTCTTATTTGAAGTGTGTAAAGTATTAAGGATCTCAAAATGGGTGTAATGCCTCAATATTGACAGGAAAAGTATTCTTTTAGCTTATTAATTTGCAAAGTTAAATGTTCAGCCTTGATGTTGTGGAGACATCTAACGGGTAATATTCTCTTTCACAGGAAATGGCAGAGAATGCTTCAACTGTATTTAACGTTCACGTGCCAGAGTTTGTTGATGCTATATGGGTTGCACTAAGGGACCCTACGTTGGCCGTCAGGGAGCGGGCAGTGGAGGCGTTGCGTGCTTGTCTTCGTGTGATTGAAAAGCGTGAGACACGTTGGCGTGTTCAGTGGTATGTTGAGTTGTTCACAGTTTTCAGTTACACAACAAAGTAGCCTGTTTTGTGAACCAAAATTTAGAACAAAATGGGGAACTTGGGCAGTAGCTTAGTGGTCCTATGGGAGCCCTTACTACTGGAGGTCTTGGGTTCAGGTCTCCACAGCAGCATTGGAGTATTGGAATTTATTGAAGTTTGTATTTGCTGTGTAAAAAAAAGAAATTGAGCAAAATGACCTAGGTTTTGCTGATAGTAGTACTTTGTAATGTGTAAAGCGCATTCATACACAGAAGAATTGAGAATATGTTTTTGTCAATGAACTTGTCATGTCACAGTGAATCCCTGAATATTCTTGGCTGTCATTTGGATTGAGAAAGAAATATGAACTCTCACTAAATCAAAATTTAACTGTTTTTGGCATGTGCTCCTGTGTATTTGCAACTAAACTTTATCAACTTCAACTAGGTAGATACGCAGTGCACATGTTAAGATATGAAAAGAGAAATACATAGGTTGTAGAGCTTTCGGAGATTTCCTCTCCAAGTAAGGCAAGTTGCCATTGGTGGATTTGGATTCCTCTTTGACTAATTGATTTGTTAAACTCTTAACTTCATGAGAACATGCTTATTAGTTGTAGTACGTAAGGCAGCAAAATCAGTAAGATTTCATCAAAGATATAGCTTAAGATTTCATCAAAGATATAGCTTACCTTCAAGGAGGTACTGTTTTCTTGGGACCCAAGTGACAACATTTGTTGAGTTGCTCTTTAATAGCAAAGCATCTGAAAATCTTTGATCAAATATTTCTTCTTTTTTCTTTTGAATTCAAAATTCATTCAGTCAAAGTTCGGATATAATGAATTGTTACTTTCTTATATTTCCATCATTTCTTTTGTCCTGATTTGTCTCGAAGTTTGTTGGTTTGCTTCTCTTTATATTAGCTGTGCTGTACTGGATCTTTGTGATGGGAAACCTCTTTTAAGTTTGTTTCAGAGAGCAATATTTAATTGAGAATTCCTTGTTTCCTTTCTTGTGGATTCCTCAGTGGCCATTTAACAACTTGTATGTTTCCTCAAAAAATTAACAACCAGTTGGGCCTTATCTATTCAACTGTTTCAAGTCCCATAGAGAACTTGTCTCTATTTGAGTATCTTATCCCTTTTGACTGTGTTTCTTTCATTTAATAGAGTTCATAAGATTCTCAAAAATGGAAAACAAAATGTACAATGGTACGAAAAAGGAGGACAAAAGTGCAAAAAACCAGGAATTAAAATATCTAAAGAATCTTACAGAAAACAAAAAAATCTGAAATTAATATGAACGACCCCATATGGACAACCATGCCCTGCTAGCTAATGAATCGGAGACCTTAAGTGTTCAAAGCAGGCCAAATATTGGTAAAAATTATCTGGGAAATTGCCACATGGATCAGCTAAGCCTCTTAAATGGTGATAACCTTGGAGTCCCCTCCTTAAAATCTGAAATGAAAGATGCTTTTTGTACATTGAATTCCATGAGGAACACTTCTAACTTCTGCTTTCTTTGAATCTGTTCCACAAATTTTCAGCTTGAGAATGGGAGAAGTTGGAGGTCCTAAAGGTTTTCCTCCCACTCCATTTGGTCTTGGGTTACCTTTTCTACTACTGTCAACATGAATCTTGAGTGAGCCAAACAGTTGAAATTAAATAATCTTTTTTTTTTTTTTTGAGGAAATTACATTTACATACAAGTGCAATTTAAACCCAGTACCTCCAATGCCCCCAAGGAGACTCGAACTCAAGACCTCCCATTATAACTCCCACACGTAATCACTGAGCTGTTGCTCAAGTTCACACGAGATTAAGTAATTTTAGTGTGTTAAGAAGAGTCAAAATCAACTTTAGTCAAGTGAAAGTTGCAACAGGCCATGGGGTAAGAAGGTGGTTTGGGCCGTTGCAGGGTGATAGAATTCTCTTCCATAAGATGGAAGATCCCTCTGGAAGGCCCTTTCTCGCTCATCCAATTCCTCCCAAATACTTCTCCTCCTCCCTTTTCCCCTTGTTACATTGCTTTTATATTCTTTCTTCCCTACTGCTCATTCCCCTCACGTTCCTCAGCAGTGCTAACTAACTTGCTGTCCACTTCAGTTTGTTGGTGTGCTCTTCCAGGTGCTGCCACCTGTTCCATGTGGTCCCCTATGTCTGCTGTAAACTGAAGTTATCCGTGGTCTATCAGTGCCTCTATCAGTACCCCCTTCAAAGAGAACCACCTTGTCCACAAGGTGGAAATCTGGGAAGTGAGTTGATATAATGGCTGCATTTTCCCAAGTATTCTCAAATTCAGGCAGTCCTTTCCATTGGATCAAGACCTCCATTGACCCATCGGGTAGAGTACAAATGTTTTTGAGCTGCTCTGGCAGTAGTTGAAGTTCTAGGTCGAGGCAGGATGGTAAAGGTTGGACTGTGGATGTAGGGCTGATGGCTTTCTTCAATTGGGATACATGGAACACAGGATGCAGCTTGGTATGGGGTGGCAAGGCCAACTTATAGGCAACTGGGCCAACTTTGTCCAGAATGTCGAAGGGGCCATAAAACCTGGGACTAAGTTTTTCATTGGGTTTTTTGGCAAGAGACCGAAACCTGTAAGGCTGAAGCTTGAGGTTTGCTTTCTCCCCAACAGCAAAATGGAGGTCACGTCTCTTGGAATTAGCATATTTCTTCATGCGATCCTGGGCTTGTAGGAGATTGGTCTTGAGCAGTTGAGCTCATCTAATATGGCATTCCGGTCTTTGATTTGTTGATTGACATCTTCAGCAGAAGAGGGGTTGTTGGTCCACCGTAGAAGCAAAGGAGGATCATGACCATATAAGGCTTTAAAAGGTGTCATTCCAGCCGCACCATGGTAGGAAGTATTAAACCAGGACTCTGCCCAGCAGAGCCATTTGGGCTATGACTTCGGATGAGAACCAGCGAAGCAACATAAATAGGTTTCTAGGCTATGGTTGACCACCTCAGTCTGGCCATCGGACTGGGGGTGATAAGCTGAGCTGAGACGAAGGGTGGTACCAGCTAGCCGCCAAAGTTCTGACCAAAAAGTGCTGATGAACACTCGATCGCGATCTGATACGATAGACTTAGGAAACCCGTGTAATCTGACCACTTTATGAAAATTTCAGCCATCTGCTTGGCAGTATATGGGTGATTGAGGGGGATGAAGTGGCTGAACATGGTAAGTCTGTCGACCACCTCTAGTATAGTGGCCATCTCATGGGCTTTAGGTAATCCTCCCAAAAAATCCATGGAAATATCTTCCCAAATCTGTGTGGGAATAGGTAAGGGCTGGAACAGGCCGGCTGGACTCATGGCTTGATATTTGTTTTGTTGGCAAATAGCACATTGAGCCACGAAATGCTGAATGTCCTTCTTTTGTCCTTCCCAATAAAGGAGAGCAGCGATACGTTTATATGTTCTGAAATACCCCGAGTGTCCCCCAAAAGGGGAGGAATGGAACTCTTGCAATTGCTGGGGTATGAGAGAGGAAGTTTTACTGAGCACTAGCCGACCCTTGTACATAAGGCTGCCATTCTTCAATGAAAAATCCCCATGTTCTGCCTTTAAGCAGATCATGTACGATCTTGGAGAATTTTGGGTCCTTACTGACCTCCTCATCAATAACCTCTAGGCCGACCACTTGTGGTTGAGAGGTAGCAAGAAGAGAATGAATTCATGGTTTCCTGGATAGCTCATCAGCCACCCTATTGTTTGCCCCAGGCATGTAGTGAATATCAAAATCAAAGCCAAGTAGCTTCAAAACCCATTTCTGTTTCTCAATATCCCAAGGGTGTTGGTCCATGAGGAATTTGAGACTCTTTTGGTCAGTTCGAATGATGAATTTACTACCAAGAAGGCAGTGCCTCCATTTTTGCACCGCAAGAACAATGACCATGAGTTCTCTTTCATAAACTGATTTTGCTCGTCCCCTCTCAGATAGTGCTTGACTGATAAAGGCAATTGGACGTCCTTCTTGCATAAGCATAGCCCCAAGACCGGCCCCGGATGCGTCGGTTTCAATGACGAATGTCTTGGAGAAATCAGGTAATGCTAAGACTGGTACTGTGGTCACTGCTTGCTTGAGGGCTTCAAAAGATTGTTGTGCGATTGGGGACCAATGGAATGAATCTTTCTTGAGCAAGGTAGTGAGTGGGGCTGCAATTTTTCCATAGTCTCTCGCAAAACGTCTATAGTAGCTAGTAAGTCCCAAAAAACCATGGAGCTCCTTCACATTAGAAGGCTTAGGACAATTTGTCACGCATGAGATTTTGGATGGGTCGGCTGCCACACCATGGGCTGAGATCAGATGCCCTAAGTACTCAAGCTGGGATTGTGCCCATAAACATTTCTTTGGGTTCAGATGCAATGAGTGCTGTTGAAGAATTTCAAACACCTGCTGCAAGTGAGAAATATGAGAGACCAGGTCCGCACTGTAAACCAAGATGTCATAAAAAAATACGAGAACAAATTTGTGCAAAAGAGGCCGGAAGATGTCATTCATAAGAGACTGAATTGTGGCCAGTGCATTACACAATCCAAAAGGCATTACGAAAAATTCGTAATGCCCCTCATGTGTACGAAAGGCCTTTTTTCTGTCTTGTTGTCGAACACGAACTTGGTGGTAGCCCGAACGCAAATCTAGCTTTGAGAAAACCACAACCCCACACAATTCATCTAAAAGTTCATCAATAGTAGGGATAGGGAACTTATCTGGTATGGTGAGCTTGTTAAGGGCTCTGTAGTCTACGTAGAAACGCCAACTTTCATCCTTCTTCTTTACCAAATGAACTGGGCTAGCATACGGATTGTTGCTGCTCTTTATAAGGCCAGCGATCATCATATCCTTCACAATCTGTACAATTTCGTTCTTTTGGTAGTGTGGATACCGGTATGGCCTACAATTAGGCGGGTGGGCTCCTTCACACAACCTTATCGCGTGATCATGAGCTCGAATTGGAGGTAATTGCTGGTCTGGTTGCAATAGGGACTGATATTTAAGGAGTACCTCACTTACAAGCCCTGTAATATCAGACTTGGGTTAGTCAGCTTTGGGTAGAAGATTGTGTAGCTCGACCTAGTAGCCCAGCTTGCTGTTTTTCCAATGCTTCACAAAAGATCCCAATGCGACTTGAGATCTGGTCAAGCTCGGGTCCCCCCACAGTTCTCTAGTTTGCCCCTGCCATGAAAATTTGAGGTTAAGAGTGCTCCAATTGGCCAAGATCTCACTGAGACAGGAGCCAGTTGCAGCCGAGTACCAGATCAATCCCCCAAAGTGAGAAGGGAGAAAATAATACCAGTCGATTATATCCTTTAGTTGGAGAGAAATGTTGCGGCAAATACCCGAACCAGAGATTTTGAAACTGTTGCCTACTCGGACTCCGAAATTGGAAGTGGGTATCGCTCGCAACTGCAGTCGCGACACCAATTCTTGTGACACGAAGTTATGGGAAGCACCGCTATCGATCAATACAAGCACTTCAATCCCTTTCAATTTTCCACACACCTTAATTGTCTATGCGGAGGAGGGCCCGACCACCAAATGAAGAGATAGTTCTACCTGCGGCTCATTTGGAGGGTATCAATGGGGTCGTTTGCAATCTGGTTATCTTCCTCGTCATGAACCAGAAGTAGATGCAGCTGGCGGCTCCAAAATGGTGACCGGGAGTATCTTTCATTGCATCGAAAGCACAAGCCACGATCGAGCTTTGATTGAAACTCGACATCGGAGTCTGCAAAATCCCCCACTGCGTTTGGTTGTAGCTGGTAATCCCATCGGAGCTGGGGACAACGAGCTTGGTGGAGTAGGTAGGCGCCGCCTAGGGCCGAGTTGCGACGACGTGGGATCGGGTCCCCTGTGATTAATCATTGAGGTGGAGTCTGAGGCCGACACAAGGGGAGGCAAAGGTCGGGGAACGTTCGGGGTTCCAAGAAGTGGGCTCCATGAGAAACGTGGACTGACCCAATGAGAAGCACGTGGGTTGCCTTCTCTCACTGGTTTGGTTCTGGGCAGTGTTGTGGTCTTCAACTCTTTGGGCCATAGACATGGTTTGAGTGAGATCATAAGATCCCAATAATCGAACCTCCACTTAGGGGTGGCAACGGGGCGGGGACAGGTTTTTGAAACCCGTCCCCGCCCCGTGAAAATCCGGAGAAACCCGTCCCCGCAAAAACCAGCCCCGCGGGTTTGCATTGTAAACCCGTCCCCGCCCTGCCGGGCAAAAATCTTACCCTAACCCCCGAAAACCCGGGCCCCCCCCAGTCTTGCACCGACCCCCCCATTATGAGATATTTAGTATTAAAATTTTTTAAAATATAAAAAATTGAAAATAAATATTATAAATCTATAAACATATAAATACTTATGAATCATGTAAAACTTAAACATGCTATCAAACATAAAATTCATTGATATATTTTTTTATTATATATTTACCTTTTAACATTTTATTTTTTTACATAAGTATTAAGCGGGTCGGGTTCGATTTTTGGGGAGAAACCTGTCCCTGCCCTTAACCCGTGACGGGTTTTGCTCCAAAATACCAAACTTGCCCCGCAGGGAAAAAATACAACTCGAACCCACTTTAAGCGGGTCGGGTCGGTGCGGGTTCCCTGTTAACGGGAACCCATTGCCATCCCTACCTCCACTCGGACTGTTGGGGCTAGCCCATTGATAAAAACCCCCCACGAGGTCATCTGAGAGATCTTGGAGCGATGCCAACAGAGCCTAGAATTGTCGACGATATTCACCCACATTGCCCTCCTACCGAAGAGCCATCAACTACTCCAACATCGAGCCTTCTTGCGACGATTGGAAGCGAGACAACACCCAACGCTTAAACTCCTCCCAATTTCTCGTTGGAGCTCTGGCATTAGCCCATTGGAACCACGTCAATGCAGCATCCTCCATACATACGGCAGCGGCGACGTTGTTCACCTCAAATTATCATTCCGTGCCAAAAATGCATCCCATAGGATCATCACCTCGAAAGATGGGTAGTTCTAACCGTTGAATCGGTTCCTGAAAGCTCTAATTGGGACTCAGTGCTGAGCGTTGTTCTTCTCTCTGGTGCTGCATTGAATGTCCTTTTGAAGGAGACTTGCTCCCTCTCACACTGGCGGCCAAGCACTCAAACTCCGCCATCGTGGTTTGCAGGGCTTCAAATCTGGCATCAAAGCTGCCCAGTTTCTTTTCCAAGTCTCCTAGCTTCACTCGAATGTTGCCCAGATCTCGCTCCACCCCATCAATGCGCGAATTTGCTTTGGTGGTTCCTGTCCTGGACCGTCGGCTCTGATGCCAGTTTGATAGAACTTCTCTTCCGTAAGATGGAAGATCCCCCTGGAAGGCCCCTTCTCGCTCTTCCAATTCCACCAAAATGCTTCTCCTCCCTTTTCCCTTTGTTACATTGCTTTTATATTCTTTCTTCCCTACTGCTTATTCCCTTAACGTTCCTTAGCAATGCTAACTAACTTGCTGTCCACTTCAGATTGTTGGTGTGTGCTCTTCCTGGTGCTGCCACCTGTCCCATGCGGTCCCCTGCATCTGTCTATCAGTGCCTCTATCACTGGGAAAATGGAAAGTATCATGAGGAGATTCTTATGGAGGGGTGCGGGGGAAGATTTCAAAATTTATTTACTCAAATGGGATGTAGTTCGCAAATCGAAGAGGGAAGGTGATTTGGGAGTGAGGAAAATCAGCACGCTTGATCGTACGCTGCTGTTAAAATGGTGTTGGAGGTTGAATGAAGGGGAGCATTCTCCATGGGGCAAGCTCATAAGATTCATGCTAGGAGTAGGGGAGAGAATGGGTTCTGGGTGACCACAATCCAAGAAAGGTATCCCCGATTTGGAAGAAAATATTGAAGTTGGTACACCTCACAATGCACAAAGTTCATATTGGGGAAAGGAGATTGTGTTCTGTTCTGGTCGTCTAGATGGATGGGAGAATCTCCACTCAAGGAAGCATATCCCTCTCTTTACACTTGCCAAAAAGAAGAATGCGACGCTAGAGGAAATCCTTCAAGGGGGGTAGCGCAAATAAATTGGAGCATTCATTTCCGAAGGGAGCTTTGGGACCAGGTGGCAATTGATCTAGCTGCCTTAGATCAAGCACTGGTCTCTATCTTCTTAGATTCCCGAAGTGAAGATAAACTATACTAGTGTGGATGCCATCTGTTGAAGGAGATTTTACTGTCAGGTCAGCTGACAATAAGCTAATTGGAAGGGCGGAGGAGCATTGCACACGCATTGCTTGGGATCTTGAAGGAATGCCAAGAGAAGTTTTTCTTATGGACAACATTGCACAACAAAGCTCTTACAAGGGATAATCTTGCTAGACGTGGCATGACCATTCCGTCCAATTTGTGCCCCTTCTACAGCGCCGAAGCAGAGACAGTATGCCATATTATGCTCCACTGGCCTTTCACCTAAAGAGTCCGATCTATGTTCTTCCAGGTCTTCTAGGTGGACCTATGCATCCCAAGCAACCTGCACCAGATGGCGACTCAGTGGAGTGCATTGCCGAAGGGCAGTAAAGGTAGGCTTATGGCGGAAGTATGCATTACCATGGTCTCCTGGGGAATTTGGCGGGAGAGGAACAATAGTTTGTTTGAGCGAAAGGATTAAGGGTGGAGAAGAGTTGCAACAGTACTAAACAAGGCAATTGTGTGACTAAGCAAACACAGGATTTCATGATACACAAGGTGATAGCCTACGACTCAACTGGACAGTGGTTGCGATGCAATCAATCAAAGGTAAGATGAAAGAAGTGGCGCACTGGCTACCACCTCCCCAAGGCATGATCAAGCTTAACACAGATGGTTCCTCTCTTGGGAACCCAGGGGTGGCTGGAATTGGAGGACTCTTTAGAGATAGCGAAGGGCAGACTCCCCTATCCTTCTCTAGTCCTCTGGTGTTCGCTGATTCTATGAAAACGGAATTGCATGCAATACTACAGGGACTAAAGCTATTTCGATCCCAGTTTTCTAATCCTTTAGAAGTGGAATCGGACTCCAAGAACATAGTAGCTTGGGCTCAAAAGATCGAAGATCCACCGTGGTGCCTTCTCAGTCAGTTCCGGGAAGTATGGTCCCTATCTCATAATGTTGTAGTGTGGAGGCATGTTTTGAGGTTGGCCAATCAGGCCGCTGATGCTTTAGTCAAGGAGGGAGTTACACTACCTACCCTATTGGTGCGACCCTAATTGATGTATATAATGTGAAGTGTTGTAACTTGAAGTATTTAATGAAATGAAATTTCAATCTTCTCAAAAAAAAAGTAGCAGCAGGCCCAGACTGTGTGCCTAGGTCTGCGAATTTCATGGAGGATTCATTAGCTCATGAAGGGGTCACTCTCTCTGTTGTTATGGCTACCTTAATTGTAGTATCTGGCTGCCAACCCTTTTAACCAATAAACCTCACTTTCCTAAAATAAAAAGGGATACACAATGTACATTATACTGTAAATTCACTCGATCAATGAAAGACACCAATTTAAAAAAAAATTATACTTCATAGGCCTAGAAAAGAGAAGTAAGATAGCACCACAATTTCTGATACCTCCCTCAAATGCTTGTGGATTTCCATTGAAAAACCATGAAAATGTAGCTTTAGTCAACCTTGAGGACGTTTTTGCTGACTAGAGGGGTTTGCTGAGAATCAGACTTGAAACTAGATGCTAGATATCCAATGAACTATGATAAATCAATTAGAAATGAAGTCACCACTGTGGTGGTTCTGGTAACTCTGCCATTTCTGTGCTGGAATCTAGGATTGGAGCTATCGCTTTCCTCAAAAAAAAAAAAAAAAAAAAAAAAATCTAGGATTGGAGCTCCACTTATGTCTATTCCTTGTCCAATGTGAAAAAGGTCAGCTAATGGTTGTGCCTATAGTTTTGGTAGAGAAGAGGTGGCTCAAGCTCTTGTTGTTAGGGGACCCGCTCTTGATTATGTTCTGCTTGGGGCTTTTGAATGAAAGACAACCTTTTCTTATTAAAAATGTTAAACTAGGAGATCTTTTAAAAGATCAAGAATGCGTATTAGATGATCGAGTAGATAGTCATGTCTATATTGAGCTCTAGTGAACTTTTTATGCTGAAAAGTCGGTTTTATTTTTTTGAGTCATAAGGGCATTGCTGCAATTTTTGGTTCTTGGAGGATTTTTTTTTGTTGAGGAAAGCGATGATTCTATTAATTCAGAAAATGTGGAGTACAATACAAAGAGGCTTAAATCTTAATGCCGTTACAGAATTAACATAATCGTCCTTGCTATGGAGGGTATAGGATCTCCATGACTTGTAGTAAGACTCTTGCCCGAGTTAGGGCATCTGCAGCTGCGTTAGCTGATCTGGGCGTGTGACTCCAACCAACTACAGTTTCTGAGAGGTCCCATATTTCTCTTACTTTTGGTGCTAGTCTCCAAGGTACCGAGGCTGCCTTCATGCACCATTTGATAGTGTTGCTAGTCCCCTTCCACCCATAGTGTACCCGGGAAGCGTGATTTAGCTATTCGCAACCCTTGGAACACCCCTTCAACTTCAGCTTCAGTGGAGTCAGCATGACCTAGGGGACCTTTATAAGACAACAAGATGTTGCCCTCAGTGTCCCTGAATAAGCCCCCATAACCGGAGGGACCCGGGTTGCCCCAGGAAGCTCCATCTGTGTTGAGCTTAATTATGGAAGGAGGGGGCGGCTTCCGGGAGGCTTGAATTACACTTCTGCCCTCCCCATTTAGGTCCATTTGTCTCACCCATTTTGCCCTTAAGCTCTCTCCACTCACGCCTTGGAATTCTTTTGTAGCTAAAAGCCACTCAATAGATTTGTTGAACACGCACTGCATCACTGTTTCCCATCTTCTTTCCTTCCGTCTGAAAATTCGGGAATTCCTTTCAGTCCATATGTTCCAAACTATCGCCAAAACAGTTCTTGGAGGATTTTTTGCAAACTGAGTTAGTACTAAGGAATGATATAGATTGATGAATTTCTAGAAGGAAAGAAAAAGTATATTGCATTGGCAATTTGTTATATTACCCCTGAAACAAAAGAAACAAAGCTCTTGTTTCTTTGTTTCCATTCTTGTCATAATAACTTTCCATGGATTTCTCTAGATTTGAGTACTCCATGTTTATGTGTAGGTAGAAATTCTGAATAAGAGAATGACGGGGACAACTGAGTTCCTAATTATCGATTCATAAAACTAAAAGTTACCTAAACATAATAAAGAAGTGGTAAGAAGAGTGCTTGCAGTGCAAATAGCTTTAAGTGCATGGAGAACAGATCCTTTGTGAGGATCATGGTTGATGAAATCTGGGAGACACTAGATGTTGTGCGCAACCTTAAATGAGCCAATTCCCGTGGTAGGATGATGGAGATCTATATAGGGCAGCTTCACGGGGGCTGTGTGAGAAAAATGGGCCGATCATCCCAAATGGGATCTGTTGACATATGAAATGCTGTTAGCACAAAATGACATGGGGAGTGGCTGATAAGAAATCTATGTCATACGAGAAAGAAGAGAAACAATGAAAGAAGGAGACTTTTGTCCGAACCAAGGCACAACAAACCCATAGTTGGTAAATAGAACATATTGAGACGGGCTTGTGCTGAAGCAGATGAGCCAAATGACACAAAGAACCTATCATTTTTGTGGAGCACGGAAATGGTTGTGCAATGTTGATGGTAGGGCCAAACTTGTGAATCCTTGGACTGAATTGCAGCTTTGTGTCATTGTCAAGACACGAAAAAACGAATGGGATAAGGAGGTGCTAGTGCAATCTATAAGAAGTTCATGGTTATTGGCGGCAGTGCCGGTGCTGCATTGAATCAGTCTAAAAGCCCGACATATCTCCCTCAACAATGTGGAGAACAACAAAGAATTTTAGCACTTAGAGGCAAGATTTTGGAATAGCTCTTGGTAGACATCGGCGACTGTAACCTCTCCTTTGGTGTTGTGGAGCGCTCATATTGGGTGGCATGTCAATGCACTTGTGGTGGCTTGATGTCTTTCATGCTTTGGTGGGATAGGTTGGACGAAATGTAGAACTCAATCTTGAATGTGCCTTTGGTGAGAGGCTTGACTGCTTGCGTGCCCATTTCGAACTGACCAAGGCCTTGTTTGTAGCGCTGGAAGTGTCGATCCTGGAAGGCCGACATGTATACAAAGTCATGATTGCGATGGAAGGGGGAAGAAAAACATGTTAATAGGGGGGGGAGAACAAGAAGAAAAGAGGAAGATCACTACAAATATGGAAGAAAAAAGGGCGGAAGTGAACATGTTTCTAGAGGGGAGATTCTGGAACTATACCAGGGATGGGAAACACAATGGGAAAGTTGTCCGACATACGATGCTGAGGTGGATCTAGAATTAGGAACTGATGCAAAGTCGACACATCGTGCCTCAACTTGTATCAAGTTTACTCAAAAATTAAAGTTGCTGAAAGCAAAGATAAAGGCAGAGGCAGTTGAATGTAAGGTTAATTTCTTGGCAAAATGGGCAGCCTCTATTAGGGAGGATAAAACAATATGATAAAAAGGAAGGGGCTCAAGTTCACTCATCTACTCTTGATGGTTTTGAAAGAGATGCATTCTTTGTTGTTCAACATAGTGGGAGAGAGGGGTTATGTGCACTTTCCTACAAGACCCAAGATGGCTGTTGGATAATGGGTATGAGTTTGAGGAACCAGATCAAGATTTGCAGTTTTCCAATGACATTACTTTTTTGTGAAGGGTTAGATGAAAGTGTTCTGAATACAAAAGCATTGCTATCGCTTTTTGTGCCTTTTCAGGATAAGAGTACTAATTGGGAAAAATCTAGCTTATTGGGTGTTAATTGTAACAATCCTATGCAAAATTGGTTGGCTGGAATCTTGGGCTGTAGTCACTCTCCTTGCCAACTGCCTATCTTGGCCCCCCACTTTATCAAAGAAGGGTGATAGTGCGACTTTGACAATTGGTCCTAAAAAGATGTCGAAGAAGGTGGGAAGCTTGGAAAGGGCAGTTATTGTCTCAAGCAGGAAGAACGATGGTCACAAAAGCCACACTAGCAGGAATTCCGAACTATCTACTATCCAAAGGAAGTTCTTATGGTGTGAGTCCCTCAATAAATTCAAGTATCCCTTGTAAAGTGACAGTGAGTGTGTAAAACAAAAGGAGGGTAGGACATCCGGACGATAAAAGAGATGAACTCAACTTTGCTTGGAAAGTGGGTTTGGAGATATGCGAATGAGAAGAACTCCCTTTGGCATCACTGCCAAGTATGGTCCAATACCCCAAGATTGGAAGCTCAGGAAGACAACCGGAGCCTCAACAATCTGGAAGGCTGTTCTTGCTGAAAAAGAAGAGGTGGAAAGTAAAATTTGGGCTCATGTGAGAAGTGGACAGAGCACAAGTTTCCGGTGGGTTTCTTGTGTCGAAGACATGCCGTTGAAAATAATTTATACAAGGTTCTTTGTATTAGCTAAAAACAAATGTCCTTGTGTATGAATCAAAAGCTTTTATCGATTCTTGGAACTTGGATCTGAGTAGGAATTTGAATGAGATGGAGTCTGAGGAAGCATCTAATTGGGTAATGCAGCTACTAGGAAGGGAGAGCTTTGCGTTTTTTTTTTCATTTTTTATATTTTTTGAAATGGCAAAATTTTATTGATAATCAAATAATAATGTTACAATAAATATTTAAAGCTTTACATTTGGTGTAGTATGGGTACTACATTTACTTGTGCATGTGCTTCATGGTTGTGTTAAGCTTCAATTAGCTGATACTCATATTGCGTATGTTCCCTATATTTGGGTATTTTCTTGTCTGACTTTTATCATACTATTGGTAGGTACTATCGCATGTTTGAGGCTACACAAGATGGATTGGGGAAAAATGCTTCAGTTCATAGCATCCATGGTTCACTGCTTGCAGTTGGAGAGCTTTTGAGGTATTCGTATTTTGTTATTTAACTATATTTTACCGGACAAATCCCCAAAAAATAAATAAGTGCTAAATGACTATTAAAGCATATCTTATGTGGGAGGGATTTGACCTGATGTACAATCTTTGTTGTCAGGAACACTGGTGAATTTATGATGTCAAGGTATAGAGAAGTGGCTGACATTGTCCTCAAATATCTTGAACACCGTGATAGGCTTGTCCGCCTCAGCATTACCTCCTTGCTGCCACGAATTGCACACTTCCTGCGAGATCGTTTTGTTACAAACTACTTAAAGGTCTAAAAGCTTTGCGTTGGTTGAGATTATGTTATTTTGGTTCTTTTGCTCTAATATGAGTGTTGATGCTTTTATATTGATATGCTGTGGCTCATTTGGTGAAAAAATGATACATGCAATTAACTTATGGAGTAGTAACTGTTCTTTAATGTTCAAACTTTAATCATATTTGATTGAAGAAAAAACTTAGACGATATGATTTAGGTAGGAGCAGTATGACATAATAGAACACTAAATTCTCTAGGAAAGGAAATAGAGGAATGTAGAAGAACTCAATTGTTGATTGCAATATACAGATTTGCATGGATCATATTCTTGCTGTTCTGCGGATTCCAGCTGAGCGTGCTAGTGGATTCATTGCTTTGGGGGAGATGGCTGGTGCTTTGGATGGGGAGCTCATCAATTATTTGCCGACAATTACCTCGCATTTGCGTGATGCAGTACGTGTTGAGTTATATCTTCAATTCCTCTCTAATTGTGTGTATATCTGTTTGAGTTGCGTTGCTATATTTGTTTGCAATTCCTTTTTCTTTCTGTTGTTGGGGATGTTTAGTTAATCTTTCTTCCCTTTCTTTATTAGTTTTTTTTTTTTTTTTGAGGAAAGTGCTGATTTTTCTTTATTAGTTTCTTGTCTTGCAAAAAACAATTTGATTGTACAACCCATTGCTTTCAAGCTGAGATAACTTGTAGGGGAGTTTCTCAGAACAGAAGTATCATTTACCTTCGTTGGTGTATCAATTAGGTTAACAATATAGTTGAAGGGACCCATGGCTTGTTGCATGGTTTATGGGTGTTAGAGATCGTTTCAAGGGCAAATGTGTAATTGAAGGACTCCTGTGTATGGCTTGTTGCATGGTTTATGGGTGTTAGAGATTGTTTCAAGGGCAAATGGGTAATTGAAGGACTCCTGTGACTTAATTGGCCGGTGCAAGAGGAAGTTGACACTCACCATATAGATGTAGAGAGATAATGGACTTGGCAGCCGATGTAGTAGATGACTAGATTCGTATTCAGTGGTATGCAAAGTGTTCTGCTGGTTCACTTTTCTGAGTGGGTTTCTGTTGCTCGCTAAACTTGAGTGCTTTCTAATTAAAGAAAATTACTCTAGTACGCAAGTGCACGTGTCGCTCAAGTTATAAAGTGGACTTAAGAGTCTAAATGTTGAAACCACAGGGACTGTGTAGACCAAGTACTAAACATGTATCCTAAAAGCTATATTTAACAAAAAAAAATAATCAGTGAAAATAACTAAAATATAAACATAACTAGGACTCGAACAAGGGATAAATATGATTATCTACTTAAGATAGAGGGAGTGATTTCACGTCCCCAAGCTTAGTATTGAACCTATTTTAGCATTCGGGCATTTCATCAAACACTTGGCGGACCCAGGAATTTGGTACGTATGACCCTCTTTCGAGTGTACTAAAATCGTATTCCCTATTTTGACCCCTTAATCTCCCGATTGGAGGTCAGAAAAGTGAACCCAATGCATGTAGCCTATAAGTCACGTACAATAGTGAGTTATTCTTAACCTTACCCACGAACTAGGTTGCCCTATAATTAGGTGGAACGCACGTTGCCTAATGCAAGTCTACCCAAATCTACTCTCTCAGGATCGAATCAGGTTCCTAAATCTCAATTATTAGTTAGCTAGGCAATAAATCGAACACTAAACATGCATTAGTCACTACAACATTGAATCATGCTCAAAACACTAAAATACATTAATTCATCGCATAAGTACACTACATCACATCGCCAAACATGGGTCTAAATACACATTGTTTCAAAATACAACCACATTCTCAAATCTATACACATCCATACTCAAAACATACATGAATGAAAGAAAATGAGAAAATTTTATAAACTCCTTGTGTACAAAACTTCTTGGTGGTTGAATCTTCCTCCCGGATGAAAATTGCCCCAAGAAAATGCCCCAAAATCCTCCTTTTGAGCTCTGACATGAACCCTAGATAAGTCTGGTTCGACTCGCCAACTCCCATGTCCGAATCCCCAAGCATTTCCCCAAAACAGGTATTTATAGAGCAAATAAGTGACTGGACGCCATGTGGTGCCGGGTGAAGCGCCTTGGTGCCCGGTCACTTAAATAGCATAAAAATGCAAAGAATGACATCAGACACTTTCATGGCCCTAGGTTTATGGTGCCCTGGCAATGAAATACAATGCAGAGGCGCTGAGTTGCGCACTTTTTTGCCGTGAGTTGTCGCGGCGCTATATGGTGCCCAACATCCTCCCATGGCTCCCAGGTTGCAAGTGCCAGCCACACGTGCGTAAAAAAGTCTTCAAACGTAAGGCTTAACTCTGCACATCTGGTCCAAATGGCGCCATGAATTTCCCTGGGCGTCGCATGTCGCCGAGGACTTTTGCACTTTCTCAAAAATGGGGTAAAATCTTCGTTTCTTGTCTGATTTTCTTCGGACTTCTTCCATTGTTCTTCTTATTGCATTTTTGTCATGTTCCCTGCGATAAACAACCAATACTAAGTTAAATTTCCCATAATTGGTGCAATTTTGGGTATATAAAATAAATGTAAAATACATGCAATTAGTCTTCTTTCACTCATTAGTCATAAGGGATGCTCCCCTTTCTTGTAACATGATTTATATAACTTATTTCTTCGCTTAATGAAATAAAAAAAAGTTTCATCCAAAAGATTAGGCTAGCAATAAGACAATTTCAGGAGTGCTTGAGGTTAAGCTTTTTGGGAGTGTGAGTACTTGTTTGAATAATATTTCTGGATTGGATGGGAAAGCACTTCCCTGCTTACCTTTTTATTTTTTTAATTGTGTTTTTTATTTTTTCAAGTATATTGTATGAACTATTAAAAAAAAAAGAAAAAATCATGTTAAGAGATATTGTGCATATTTTCATTATTTTGGTTTGAATGATGAGAATTTCTATGTGAAGTTAAGGAATGAAAGGAAATTACATGGTTGGGTGAAGCTGCCATAAGTGCTAGCAACAATTAGTATTGAACTACATTGTTGTGGTTTGTGATTGGCTATATAATTTTAAAAAATTATGCCAGAAAATCTATTGACTGTTCTCATTTTTTTTTGAGGAAAATTACTTGATTTATTTATTGACGTGAAGTAATCATCATATAAAAGGAGCGTCTACCCTTACCTCAGGGTGATTCCCTGTTTAGCCAATGTATCTGCCAGTGTTGGTAGACTTGGGAAACATGACCACTTGTTAACAAAAGGAGACAAGGCTAGAATTTTTCTATATAAATACAAGTCTCCATGGTGGGGTTGAGGTTTGGCGGCACCATCCCATAATGTTCCTTGAGTCACCTTCCACTTTAAGCTCTCCGAAAAAGTGTGTGGAATAGATGCAAGGCTTGCAAAACTCCATGAGCCTCGGCCAAGGTAGAGTCATTTACCCTTGGGGGCCAGAAAATGATAGCAATATGTTGCCTCTGAGTCTCTAAAGACTTCTCCAAAACCAGCAGGGCCTGGATTGCCCATGGATGATTCATCGACGTTAACCTTCAAACTTCCTTCTGGCGGTGGGGTCCAGGTGGCTGCCACCCGAGTGTGTCCAAAGCTGCCAGATGTCGCTATTGCATACCATGAGGGCCGAGCTGTGCACATGTCCATACCAGCCAGTATCCCTTTTGCCCCAAGCCAATAATCACCCTCATTTGATTAGCCACCTCCTCCAATGTTAGGGAATTGGCTGTTCTTATAATCTAGAAGTTTATGAAGCAGATGCTTATGATCTTTCCTTTAAATCTTTATGAAATATTTGGACTTTGTGTAGACCATTGATCACTTTGACAGCCCACACAACTTGTGGTGCTAATCATTTGGCCTTCTCCTCAAGTAGGAAAGGATCTCCATTCAACATCTTGTAATGGTTGTAGGCCTCGTATTTGGTTCAATCGTCAGAGTATTTTGTTTGCTGCACTTTTCTTTACACCAGCTTTACTAAGTTATGTCTCTCTTAAGTAAAGTTATTGAATTAGGCACAATCACCTGCTTGAAGATGAGAGATGATCTGGTCTGCATAAACCCAGTTAGATTGGTCATGTTGTAACTAAAAGGAAATTGAATAGAAAATGAAAAATGAATTAATAGAGAATCCCTTTCTACCTCTGAATGTAGTGGCAGGGGTGGTCTCCTCATTCTATCAGATGAAGAGAGGCCTCCTGTGTTCCCTCACACATTGATGTAATGCAGAGGGGGGTTTCGATTCCAACTCCTTTTTTCTTTTCCAAGAGGGCGGGTGCTCAGTCTGCATGACAAAGGGAAAGGCGTGAGATTCCTCCCTACTGTCACAGAAAAGGGTGGGTTCCTCACTTGTACGTACAGCGGTGAGGAAGAGGGTTGCTGCCTGACTCCTCCCTTCATTTCCTTCATCAACAAAGGATAGGTCTCCACTTCTTGTGAGGTGTGAAGGGGGGGGGGGACCTCACATATCTGTGTCAGAAGCTTATGCATCTCAGGTGGAGAGACCTCTCTTGAGTGATTGGGTTGCTTGCTGATGTGACTCTAGTCTGATACTCCCTTTGTTGAGTTATAGAAGAATTAGTTCTGTGTGATCAATAGGGATATTCGATGATAAATGAAATGTAAGATTATCAACTGTTTCTATTTGAAAATTTAGATTGTGTTGCTCTCCTTTGTGGTGGGCTTTCATTTTGAATTAAAGGGCTTTGAAAAGCTCATTATTCTGTTGCTACTAATGATTCTTTTATGGATGATTATAGATTGCTCCACGTAGAGGACGACCTTCACTTGAGGCCTTGGTTTGTGTGGGAAGCTTTGCAAAAGCCATGGGACCCGCTATGGAACCTCATGTTCGTGGTCTTCTTGATGCTATGTTCTCAGCTGGTCTTTCTCCTACTCTAGTAGAAGCTCTTGAACAAATTACTGTCAGGTTTGCTTTTTATTCTTTCTGCTGCCTGTTTCCCTTCTTGTATATGTTTTTGCTGTAGTGTTAATAAATTCATGGTTATTTCAGCATTCCATCTTTGCTGCCAACAATACAAGAGCGTTTGCTGGATTGCATTTCATTGGCCCTTTCCAAGTCACTTTATCCTCAGCCAAGGGTTGGTGCTGCTGTTGCTCGTGCACATATTGTGATCAATCCTCAGCAAATTTCAGATATTACCGGGCCACCCCTTGCACAACTTGCATTGAGAACCTTAGCTCGCTTTAACTTTAAGGTTGGCTCGTATGGCGGATACTTTTATCTTGCTGATATTCTTAACTGTGCGTAAAATAGTTTCTTACTCCCACAAGACTTGGAGTTGGAAACTAATCCAACTGGTTGTCTTTGTGTGGTTAAAAATGGTTGACTGGGTGTGAAATGTATTTCTTGAACCGAATAAGACATTTATTGGGATTATGGAATTGCCGTTAGTATGATGCAGCCTTTTATTTTTCTACACTTTCCGATCAGCAAGTGCTGATGCCTACTTAGTGTTCCGCTCAATTGGTTTGTTAGATTCTTGTATCTTCTCAACTTGGAATCTCTCTGGAGCTAACTTTTTTTTTTTTTTTTTTTTTTTTTTTTTGTAGGGTCATGAACTTCTTGAATTTGCAAGAGAGTCAGTTGTTTTGTATTTAGAGGATGAAGATGGTGCAACACGAAGAGATGCTGCTTTATGTTGCTGCAAGTTAGTTGCAAACTCCTTTTCAGGATGTACAACATTTGGCTCAAGTAGATCTGGTAGACCTGGTTGGGGAAAGCGCCGCCGCCTTATTGAGGAGGTACACATAAGTTTGACTCAGGATCGCTGTTACCTTTCTTACCTAATCTTTCAGAGTTTGTTTTTTGCTTTTGTTATTTATGGTTCTTTGATTGTTGTTTGTATTCTGTCTTCAATTGATTAAAGTCTTTTCTGTTTGAAATTGACTATAATGATATTAATCCCACAAAAAGGAGTACAAATTAGGAAAGAGCTCCCTTCCAACAAGGTTTTGGAGGTCAAACCTTCCTAACCCAATAAATCTGCCACACCATTGGGAGATCGATTTTACTTGACTTCAGGAATGTTTCAATGGATTGACAATTTAGCTGAATTTTATTACAATAAATGAAGAAATGCCGTGGAAAAGCCTTATGGTCAAAGCATCATTGAGTGATGTTCAAAGAATCTTCTTCCATTAGTAGATGGAATTGTGAGTAGTAGAGAAACAATGAGAATCTCAGCAATTGTGGATTCCTTGTGACCTGCTGCAGCAGTAAAAAATAATAAAAGTTTTCCCCATGTGAATGTGAACAATTTCCCAAAAACTTGATAATCTTGTATTACCTCCTGATGAGCCATCAACATTAAGTTTTCGCATTCGAGGTGGCAATTGGGCAAGAGTGTGCCTTTATGAAAATGGATGCTTAAAATTGTCTTGCGATGAGATTGAAATAGGGCGCAATGGTATTGGTTGCAGCATGATAACGTCGGTCACCCTCGGTCCCAAGAGCTGCTACTTGGTTCTCCCTCGGGCTAGCAACACGATCGCTCATTTGCAAAAAAAAACCTGACAAATCCGTCAGTGGAGATCCGCTTCAAGGGTGTCAAAGAGCACCCTATCCCTGCAGGTACACGACCCTTCTCAGGTCCTGTTGGTTATTGCACTTCAAATGAGGCAGAGGTGAGAGCCCTACTTACCAGGCTGAGGTTGCTAAGGCACTGACAAAGCTGTCCAGTGATTATTGAAGGGGATTCGGCCTTGGCAATTGGTTGGGCCAACAACAGCATGAAACCCCCATAGAAACTAATGAGTCTTCTTGATGAAATATCAGAAATAGCGCAGGGCCAATACATTACAAGGTTGAGAGTTCCTAGGTCTGCCAACTCATTGGCAGATGCCTATGCAAAAGGAGTAACACAACAGAAATAAGTATGGCAATAGCTTCTTATCTCACATCATAAGAATGTAGAACCTTCAGTGCTACTATGAAAGCTGTACTCTATATAGCTCTATGTAATGCTTGAAATGATTTGAATGATGAAATAAAAGCCGAAAGGCATCACTGTTCTCAAAAAATCTCAAATTGTGAAAAAGGAAAATGTTCTTTGAGACAGGAATAGTTTCTTAGAATCAATATATTAGCATGTTTTTGTGTTACTTACTTCTTTATAACAATCGACATCCTACTTTTACCATTTCCTGGTAAGTTCACGGAAAAGATTATCATTTTTTGCCCTTTCGTTTTTCTCGGACTCGACTGTTTCCAAGTTAGTTCTTATTTGAATATTGGGGCAGCCATTTCACAAAATTATATAACCCTAAGGTCTTTCCTGCCATTTTGATAATTTTAAAATTTTACATCTAAGAAATATATTTCATGTAGAGTAATCAAAATCTGAAGAGTGGTGTTTTGTCTGATTTTCTGCATACCAGTTTGAGATATCTCGTAAATTATGAATAAATTCTGCTGTCTCAGATTGTTAGTAAAGCTCGGATCATTTTCATGTTATATAGGTGGGATTTACATTAGGTTTAATTGTTTATAAATTTTTGCTAATCTTAGCTGGATTTTGATGCCAATTTTATTTTTCAGAAGAGTAAAAGATTGAACTTATTTAAAAAATAAAAGAGTGAACTTGGAGTTAATTTTTAGATATATGGCGAATTGAGCTCTTCAGCTGTGAGATAATCAATTGGGAGTTTCATGATCTTTGGGCCCACAGGTAGCACTTCAATATGTTGGTAATCCTGCTTGTTCATGTTGCAGATTGTTGAGAAACTTCTGATTGCTGCTGTGGCAGATGCTGATGTTAGTGTGCGACATTCAGTTTTTCTTTGTTTGCATGGTAATATAGGCTTTGACGAGTTCTTGGCTCAGGCTGTTAGTCTTACAGCTATATTTGTTGCTCTAAATGATGAGGTATTATTTCTTTTAGCTATTGTTTTACTTGCTTTGTGGCTAGTTAATCTTTTGGCATCCTGGAAATCTCCCTTGGGTTAACAAATGTTGCTTGTGCTTATAGTAACACTAGGCGAGTTTGCCTTAGACTTCAATGTCTTTCTTTTGTTTTAAAGATTAAGCAATCCTACTCGAAAGAGAATAATGTCTCTTTCTTAACTGTTACCCTTAAAAAACACTTGTATTTAACTTCCTACTCTGCTCAGGAGTATTAAATGAAAATCTGTGGGCTGATTACGTATATGATAAAAACCGTCTTTTAGTCCCTAACCGATTGCTCATCATTTTCACAAAAAACTGTTGGCTGATTACCTTCTTCTGTTGTCTCTCAACAAGTTGATATCATTTAACTGATTTGCAGCTTGCACCAGGTAGATTAAATGCGTGAAGCTTCAATGACTCTTTTTTTTTCTTAATACAATTGTTGAAACTGTTTTGTTTCTTCCTTGGAAATGCAGAAATAGTGTCTGAATGTGAATATAAAACATCTGTGATAACATAGCAGTTCTGCTGTGGAAATGTGGAACTTTTTAGCTGCATTTTTCTTTTGTACGTTGGAAAAATGTTCTTTCTTCAAAAATGCAGAAATAGTGTCTGAATATGAACATAAAACATCTGTGATAACATAGCAGTTCTGCTGTGGAAATGTGGAACTTTTTAGCTGCATTTTTCTTTTGTACGTTGGAAAAATGTTCTTTCTTCAACTGCCATTTTTTTTTATTTTGCACTGGTATCCTGGTTTGTGTTGTCTACTATTTGTATTTGTTAGGGAAAGAGGATGGGACTTGACAGGCTGATCATGGATGTGATTTTGTGTCCAAGCATTTATTTACTTTCATTGTCACAGGATTTTGATGTTCGTGAGTTTGCTATATCAGTAGCTGGCAGATTATCAGAAAAGAATCCTGCTTATGTTCTTCCTGCTCTCCGTCGACATCTCATTCAGTTATTGACATATCTTGAGCACAGGTACTTTGGTGTTATTGTTCCAAAAATCTTTGAAAGCTTTAGATAAAGAAGGAGCATCCTGTCAGCTTCTTAGTATATGCCTCCTTATTGATGTATTTTGGTCTTTTGGCTTTTATAAAATCTGTGCCATTTTTAAACTCTGCACCCTTTTCAAAGGTTTGAACTTTGTGATTGGAAAGTAAATCTACCTATGCTTTTACTGCTCAAAGAAACTTCCAGGTGACTCTGTTTTCTCTGTCCTCAGCTCAGATAGCAAATGCAGAGAAGAAAGTGCAAAACTTTTAGGTTGTTTAATTCGTAATTGCGAACGATTGATACTTCCTTACATTGCTCCAATACACAAGGTTTGTGTCGTACTTTGCTGAAGTGGAGCATCTGTTCTGTTCACTTTTGTCTACAATGTCTGTTACATAACTTCTACTTTGTCAGGCACTTGTTGCAAAGTTGTGTGAAGGCACTGGGTTGAATGCTAATACTGGGGTTGTAACTGGGGTTCTTGCAACTGTTGGAGAGCTTGCTAGAGTGGTGAGTCCATGCCCTGTTCTGTCATTCATTCTTTTGTGACTACTTTTGAATGTTAGAATGCTATGACCAAAACTGTCTTCTTTGTAATCAATTCTTTTATTGTTTACTAAGAAATTGAAGGGACTCACTAGATCATTTGAAGAAAGTTTTCTTATAATATTTTTGGATGGTATTCTCTATGGAGTAACGTTGTGGTATGTCACTCATTGCTTGTGAAGTTTGAATGTTGTCACTACCACTCACTATTCACGAGAAGCAAGCCTTCAACGATGGTAGTGGTACTTATTTACAAGATGATATTGTGGTATCTTGTGGTGACATTGAGGGTGTAAAGGAGGTTAAAGCTAAGCTAGCAGATCACTTTTCGACAAAGGACTCAAGGCTCCTTAACATGGTTTACCACTGAAATTCTATCCGGATATGGTTTACTTTGGGCTATAGCAATTCAGATCTATGGAGTTGAATCTAAATTTGCATGGAGAAGCGAGTGTGAAACTTGATGACATGATTGTGTTCTGATGGCTTGTTGTGATACTTGTTCATGTATAGTTATCAGACCCAATATTTTGTTTCATGTATTTTTTGAAACAATTGTTACTTTCATTGATTGTAAAAAGACTTTGGTACATCAATACTATACATTATGGTACATGCTTTGAAGGGAGAATCTCTTATGCTTAGGCTTTCAAAGGAATTCTGTTACTATGCTTGCTTTTGTTTTGCCTTGTTTTGCCTCTTTGTCTGCCAATGAATTTGCTGTACGTGGGATTTGAAGCCACTCTATGGTCCATCCGGCTGTTATAGTTTGGATTTCATTGAATATGTATTTTAGCTTCCATGGGGGTGGGGATTCTCCTTTGCCCCAGTTGAAGACCAGTGTGGAATCCCCTTGGATCTGAATTGGACTGTTGAGATGTAGGCTTATCAGTTTGATGCCTTCATGTAGTGTCATGGCTTCCGCTGTGTTGGAAGTGCAGTGTCCAGCAGTCCCTGAAAATTTTAGGACAATATGACCACTTGGATTTCTGATGACCCCTCCAATATTTTGTTTCATGTGATTGTTACGTCAGTTTATGGATTGCTCGGAAAAAAAGTTACCGTAACACAACACTACATATTCTAATATACTTGAAAGGTTCTCATACTCCAATTTGCTGACGACTCATAGATGTTGTGTCATGGCCTAGAAACAAGCTCTCTGGACATGAATGCTCTACTGGATCTGCTTGAGATAGTCACTGGCGAGAACATTAAATGGACAAAATCAGGCATCCTTGGAGTCACTTTCAATGAGCAGAGGGCCAATCAAGTGGCTGCCTTCTTGGGATGCAACCAAATTACTTTGCCTACTACATACTCGAATCTACTTCTCTACCAGGGTAGAGCAACAAAAGGTTTATGGCAAGTTGTACTTCAGAGGTGTCAAAAAAGTTTGAACAAAAGATTTGAGCTCAGGTTTGCTTGCAAGGTGGCTATGGGGTTATGCCACAGAGTAACATGTCTTACAGAGAATTCTCATAGCTGCCAAATATAAAGTCAACTTCCCAGACTGGCTCCCCAAGAAAAGAAGCTGATGCTCCTTTCTATGGAGAGTTATTCTTGCTGAGAAAAGGAGGGTTGAAGATGGTGTGAGTCTCCTTGCAAGGGAAGGTATTGAAGTCAGATTCTGGAAGGATAGATGGCTCAGGGACTCAACTTGGACACAATCTTGCCTAGTATCTACTTGCTGGCCATAAACACGGATTTAATAGTGGCTGAGGCAAAAGCTGACCTTTGACCTTCATGGAATAAAAATCTGAGAAGAAACTTAAATGATGAAGTGGCAGCAGAGGCTCACACTGTGCTCAATCTGTTAGAATAAAACCATGCACCTGCCAATGGTATTGATGAGATAGTGTAGAGTCCTAGCTCAAATTGGCTCTTGGTGTCATCTTTCTACTAACTACATCCAAACTGCAGGAAATAAACTCCCCTAAAACTATGTTTGCAAACTCACATGTCCACTTGGATAGCTTCTCTAGCTAATTTTACCTGTGGGGAGCTTACAAAAAGGGGCCAAAATCTGTACAACACCATCTGTAAATTGCGTAATGTGGCTTAGGAAACATGCTGCCACCTACTGAAGCACTGCATCTTCTACGGAGAAGAAAGGACCCATTTTCCAAAGTTTGAAATAGTATTATGCATGCCATGTCCCTTTGGAAGCCTCAGTCAATAGTGGTAGCAGTGTTGCTTCCTCTCTTGTGGATGGATCTTATGGAGAGCTACCCTTATTGGCGTCCCTGGGCAATTGTGGATGGAAAGAAATGCTTGTCTTTGATTACAAAAGCAACATAATTGGAGATGTGATTGAAAGAAGCAACCATAACATTCTCCTATAGGCTAGTGCTACTCATAAGCTCCACCCCTCTACTCCACTAGAAAGCACTGGAATAAAGTGATACATTTTTTCTTGAGGAAATTGCTTTGCTTTATTTTATTGATAGAATGAGAGTCATCATAAAGCGAAGAAGCATGTATCGCTTTATCAATAATCTCATTATTGATAACTTTCAGTACATACATTTTGGTGACTCTCATTTTGGCGAAGAAGCATGAATGTTACCTACAAGATTTTTTTTTTTTTTTTTTTGAGGTAAGCGATATTTTCATTAATTCAAGATTGAAGTCTGAACTACATTTTGATATAATACATTACAATACCCTTCTAAATTGTATCACCAAGGTGGATACATGATCTCCATTACTTGTAAAAGAACTCCTTCCATTGCTAGAGCATCTACAACAGCATTTGCGGAACTGGGGACGCGAATCCAGTCAACTGTCCGTGCAGATAATGCCCAGATTTCCCTCAATTTGCTTCCAGCCTCCAGGGTGTAGCGGATGACTTAGAACCCCATTTGATGGTGTTAATTGAGTCACTCTCTACTTGTAAATTGCCTGTGAAGTGCGACTGGGCAATCCAGTCTACTTGTAAATTACCTACAAGATTATTGATAGAATGAGATTTTGTATGTACTGGAAGTTAACCTACAAGATGTCTTTAAAGTCACTGGCTACGATTCTCAACATCTTTTCCTTATTTTAAACAGAATCCTGTATAGTATCTAATATAATTTTTTCTTAAAATCCTGCTTTAATATTCATGGCCTCTCTCCTGTTGGTCTTTGATGTCTTCCTATATCTTGTATCTTATCTGTACACAAACATGTTCTTGTTTTTACATTTATTGCAAATGTCGCTGCTTTCTTAAATGAGGCTGCAGTTTCCTCAAAGTGAAGAATGCATGTTTTACATATTTGTTCTTGATGTGTCGACTTTCTTGTTTAAAGGATGAAATGTTTTGTTTTCCTTTCAGATTATTGCGTTATTCTGTTTTTTTTTTTTCATTCATGCACAACCATCATAAGTGAAGTTTCTGGAAGAATGTCCTTATTTTTATTTATTTGTCATGAGAATGTCCTTTTGCTAGATTTATTTAGTCTTTTCTGCAATTATCTTTTGTAGGGAGGTTTTGCTATGAGACAATATCTTAGCGAGCTGATGCCTTTAATTGTTGACGCCCTCTTGGATGGAGCCGCAGTTGTAAAGCGCGAAGTCGCTGTGGCAACACTTGGACAAGTTGTACAGAGCACAGGGTACTCCATATGGATTGACTCTAAATTTTTGTGCATTCACATGTTCACTGCTATGTATATGCATATGGATAATCTAATTTTTGAGGTTGCTGAAACAATACTGTTTGGTTCAACTCCAAATGAGTCCATCAACTGGGTCTTTAACTTCTTTTTAACAATTTAGTGTGTTTTTATCTATTTAAAAGCTGAATGGAAGTGCGCAAATGGCTTACGACCTAGAACATTTGATCATGTGGTGTGCCTCATCACTTGCCTGGATGAAGAAAATGTAGAGTGGAGAGAGCATGATGAGTCATTCCCCCTTAAGTTTATCTTGAAGAACAATAATGAAAAAGGCAAGTAATACCACTGGCATGTAATGAAGAGTCCCCATGTTGAGGAAAATGACATTTGAGTTTTATTTCCAAGTAGAGGGAGACAATCAGTCAACACTAGGCCAACATAATTGAGGAACATTCATAATAAAAAGAAGTCTCATTTTCAAAAAGCAAATCTGTAAATGAATTTTTTTCTTTTTCTTCTTCTCTTCATCCTTATTTGTTCTATGTGGATAAGGATTTCTTGTGTGTTTTAACTAACAAGAGCCACACTGTGAGGTGGTCAAACTGTTTAGCAAGAAACAATGAAGGTTCAGAAGGATGACCCAAATTTTTGTGCTGTGTTATTGTTCTGTGTCAGAAGTTACAACTGATATAATTGCTTTGTCAGGAAAGTAAAGAACCTTCTTTCATGGTTAGTTCAATCACCTTCTTGCTTTGGTTCTCCTGAAAAACACAGTGAGAGGGGAGTCAAGTCATGAAAGAAGACTGGAAGGAAATTGAGGGAGAAACAAATAATTATATAGAGGTAACTTAGGTTACTGAATGATGGGGTCCAATCCTAGACATCAGCTTGGGAACTGTCAACTATAGTGACAAGCTAGAGGAATAGTCTATATGGTGATAAGCTAGGAGATGAAAGAAATATACTTGTATGTGCTTGAGAAAGAAGTTAACAACCCTTTTTTTTTTCCTGAAACAGTAAAAGCTTTATTTCATTTAATAATAAAGAATTACATGAGCTTTACATGAGCTTTAGGGCAATCTTTGAATGTAGGAATACATTGGAGAGTGTAGATCAAGATACTAAATCTGGACCTACAACGAAATTTGCTGTTGATACTCCATCTTAGCCAATTTGTCAGCACAAGAATTTGCTGACCTAGGAATTTTGGACCAGAGCACAGTTGGGGGCATCAAACCGAAGATCTCACCAAAATAAGTCTTTGAGTTTCCATGGTGGAGGTGTTCTTCCCCACCCAATCGCTAGGGCAGAGTCCCCTTCAATGATTAGTGGTAGGTGTGGCAGCTGATGCATAATCTTAAGTTCCTCGAGTAGAGCCCTTGACTCTGCTTCGTTTGAGGTACAAAAACCAGCATTCCTGGAGTATGCTTGCAGCACATGACCATTGGAATCCCTTAGGACTCCACCAATACCTGAGGCTCCTGGGTTTAATTTATTAATTGCCTCAACATCACTCCTTGAGTGGTGAGGTAGCTTTGTTGTTCTGGGTAGCATGTGTCTGATTGACTGAGGCAGGTACTCAGTGGAATTTTGAACACTTCTCTACCAATTAACAAGTCATACCACAATATGTAAGTTACCTCTACACCATTGCATCTGCCTATTATAGCACCTCTTCCATTGACTTTGGTGCCTCTAAGATGGCAGCTAAAAAATTTATTTCCTCCATCTAAAAGGGAAACTCATCATTGCCATAATCAAGGCAATGCCTATTTACTTTGTCAGAGGCTTTCTCGATGTCCAATTTTAGTACTGCCCCTTCCTCCTGGCCTTGTAATGATAAATTAGCTCACTGGGCAATAGGGCTGAGTCTAGGATCTGCCTAACTTTTAGAAAAAGCTGATTGGTCGTTGCTAATAATCTCATGGAGAAGAAACCTTCGTGTTATGCAGCTGGACTTGCGAGTGCTGTAGACAAGCAACTCCTTGCCGTGTACGGCTTACGGTCAGCGTTGACCCTAATCAGCCTAACTCACCCAAGGAACCAACCTTTTGTCAACCCCCACAAAGATACACCATTCAACACATAAGAGAGGCAACAAGACAAGTCTAGATGGGAAAACTCTTTCACTATATCATTGACACGAATTTAACCAAATAACAACGAGTAGGGTAAGACCCTTTTATAGTACACTAATAGTCGCCTTCTTGTTTGTAGGATAAAAAAAAAAAAAACCCCCTTCATTACACATGCCTTCATGTAAAGTTACAATTCATGCACCTATTTGGTATGTACATACACACAAACTTTCAAAACATGCCCTTTTACCCCAGGAGACATCCCCCCAGGAATGCCATTTCACAGACATCTTTTCAGCCAACCACCACGACCAGGTGCCATGAATTAGTGCAAGTGTAAGCTTTATAAGTCCCGTCAGCTCCTGCCTGTAAATCTGCTGGTACACGCCTTACGCCATCACGCATATAAACTTACATCGCTTACACCATGATGCATGTCCAGCACTCAGGGTACCGACAACCCATGGTTATAGGCTCGCCAACACGCCCACTCACTTGCGCTGTGTGCATGCCCCCGCTGGCCGGACGCTGTGTAAGTGTGCTCTGCACTTACACTTGCAATCAGGCCCTTGTTACACACAGCCTATTGGAGAGCACTTTAACTGCAAATGGTTGTTGTTGAAGTATGACCACTGCTTGAACATTTACTGGAATTAGGCTGTATTCATATTATTGTTTTCATGTTACACTTAGTTCAACTTTTTCCCAGGTATGTTATTACTCCGTACAATGAGTACCCTCAATTACTTGGCTTACTCTTGAAATTGCTGAATGGCGAATTGGCATGGTCAACAAGAAGAGAAGTTTTGAAGGTTATGCTTTCTCTCTTGATTGAATTGTTGTATTTCTTTTTTCTTGTATTATCTTTTTTGGATGTCCAGATTTTGTTAAAAATTAGAAAGTGAGGTTGTCTCTGGTGGTGGAAGCACAGAGATAATGAGAAAAACTGTCAGTTAATAGTTACAGCAAGGCTGTGCATATTGGTCTTTTCACGGGAAGGGGATTGTTTTTCTAGAATGTAGTGCATGCAACCTTTCTTTAGTAGGATGTGTGTTTCCAGCTCTTGAGGCTTAGTTTTTCCTATCAGGTTTTGGGCATTATGGGTGCATTAGATCCCCATGCTCATAAGCGCAATCAACAAAGCTTGCAAGGATCACATGGGGATGTAACACGAGCGGCAAGTGATACTGGTCAACATATTCGTTCTATGGAGGAATTGCCAACTGATCTTGGACCTTCATTCGCTACTTCAGAGGATTATTATGCTACAGTATGTACATAGGTTGTTTGAAGTTATTATGTTATGCAAATTATTTATTTGTGTTTGATTTGCGGATCTTTGGTTTAGGTTGCAATTAATTCTCTTATGCGTATTCTTCGGGATCCTTCGCTTTCAAGCTATCATCAAAAGGTGGTGGGATCTCTTATGTTTATATTCAAGGTGGGTCATCAAAAATCAAATGTGATGTCTTACACCCTTATTATAGAACTCATCTTGTTTTAGATTCTGACATTTTTTCTTGTTTCATTGTATTTAGTCTATGGGCCTCAGTTGTGTTCCATATTTACCAAAGGTAAGACTTACTCTACTCTTGACTGATTGTTTCTCATATCTGTTTCTTGCTTGTTTTCTCATTGTTTTGATCTTTCTGGAACTTGTTTTCTCATATTGCAAAGAGAGTGATATTGTTTGGGATAAAAATCTCTAGTTAGTCTTACGAAATTTCATGAATCACTCTCCACAGCAGCATTGGGAGTAAAATGTATTCGTCTTCCTCAAAAAAAAAAAAAAAAAATTTTATCATTTATATGATACTGTCCCTTTTCTCAAACCCTGCTAGATTTTGACAGAAATTATCAGATTAAAATGAAGGGATTGTTAGTTATGGGATCCTAGCATACAGAACACCCAAACCTAGTCAATATGCTTAGCTTGCCGTCTCAGTGGAAATGATTGTTGTAAATCTTTATAGCTCATTGCTCATCATCGTTATCATTTGTACCTTTGTCCAAACTGTATACATTACTTTAGTCCTACATTCTATTGTCTGTTGGAACAATCTAAGCTACGTTACCTTAGTCTTTCCTTAACCCATATAACCTTATTATTTTGTGCTTCTTCTAATTTTGGTAGAGATTTGACAATGACAAGTCTCTTCCTTGACTTATTTTGTTTCATTTGGATATGCTTGTACTGTCTTAAATATATCTTGTTCTCAATTTAAAAAAAAAATAAAATCTTGTTCTCTTTTTTGTCAGTTTGTGCTACTCGGGTGCATTTCACTTGTACTTTCTTTCTTATGTTTTTCCTAGTTATTTACACGTGAGAAGTAGATATGTTCTTGTTATCACATGATTAAGATACAAAGTACTCGTCCTTGCTCAATTGCTCTTGTTATCCTAAAAGAAAATATCAAATGAGGAACATTTATATTTTCTTTTGTTTAGGTTTTACCCGATCTTTTTCACACTGTTCGCACATGTGAAGATGGTTTGAAAGAGTATATAACTTGGAAGCTTGGAACCTTGGTATCTATTGTGCGGCAGGTATGGTAGTAAATTGGCTCTTATATTCAATTTTTTAATTTCTCAGATAGGCATCATGGATAAATTCTAAGAGATAGAGCTTGCAAATTGTTACAGAAAAACCACATGTTTTTCTATAAAAAGTGTTGCAGAAGTAAATGGCTGTAACATATAAAAGAAAATGGCCATATATGAAAGAAATACCCCTTGTCTCAATTGCCTGTTGTTCATATAAATAAAAAAGAAAAAAATATTACTACTGAAAGAAAATCCCTTGCTTCAGTTGCCTGTTGTTCACTGCATTTGTAGTCACCTAATCAATTTCATTTTGTTACTTCTGTGGTTTCGGAGGAAATGTTTTTCATCATTATGTTTACCTTGCAGCATATACGCAAGTATCTGCCGGAGTTACTGTCACTTGTTTCTGAACTGTGGTCTTCTTGTTTGCCTGCTGCTAATCGTCCTGTGCAAGGTTCACCTGTAAGTGTAAAAAACCATTAAGTTGTAACTTGTGCCTTTATTTGCTTTTCTTATGAAAGTCATTCTGACTTTTTGCTGTTTTGTCTATCTATTTTCTTTCTCAGATTCTACACCTAGTGGAACAACTATGCTTAGCTCTGAATGATGAGTTTAGGACGTATCTTCCTGTTATCCTCCCTTGCTGTATTCAGGTGCTTGGTGATGCAGAACGCTGCAATGACTATACCTATGTTGTGGATATTCTTCATACTCTTGAAGTGTTTGGCGGTTTGTGTGCATTGCTGTTTATGGTTTCATGATTTTGTTAAGCTGGTGTTTTGTGCAGACACTCAATTGACATTATTTCCTTTAACCCTATAGGGACTTTGGATGAACACATGCATCTACTTCTTCCAGCACTGATTCGTCTTTTCAAAGTAGATGCTTCAGTTGATATAAGGCGTGCTGCTGTCAAGACTCTTACTAAGCTCATTCCACGGGTGCAGGTTGGTTGCTTGCCTTAATTTCTCTGGAGCCCTACTTGGTATTATAGTGCTTTCATGTGGTACTTACTGTTTGTATCAGGTCACAGGTCATGTTTCAGCTCTGGTGCATCATCTGAAGTTAGTATTGGATGGGTATGTTGGTGACACTGTTTAACAAATGCGTAATTTCCTGGCATTTTTTATGAGGTAGTCGGTGTCATGGGAAGTGAATATTAACTATGGAGAAGGTTTGAGATATGCCCTTATTAAGTGTTGGTGAGATAGAATTCTATGGGTTGTCTGATTGTCCTGGTCAACTTGTTGCTCATCTGGTTGACTAGGGTTTTCAACCAATCGGTTGGGTTGGAGGATCAAGTGCCTCCAACCTGTTATGGGGTGTTTTTCTCATTTGACTTGTTCTGGTCGAATCAGGAAGTTGACCTGACTTGACTTGTTTCGACCTTATCCAACCAATCCAAACCAAGTCCGCTGATGCGACTTGGCCAATCATTTTTATATTTTTTATATTTTTAGGAAAAAGGCTACCTGACCCAACTCGAATTGACCTAATCCAACCATCCTGGACCAAGTCAGCAGACAACTTGTCCAACCTGAGTTTTTTTTTTCTTTTTAATTTTTTTTGGAAAAAGGTTATTTTCGTTAGAGGCCAAAATTACGAAGCATATCAGAAGGCCCTTGCATCACCAATGACGGCAGGAGGTACTTTTCCTTGACAAGTTGGTTTGCAATGGCATTAGCAGACCTTTACACATGATGATGGAGGCTACAAAAGTTCTATCAAGACATTGAATTTCATTACAAATGGATGAATAGGGCTCATCCACTGTGTCTAACTATTCACATTTGTTGTTGAGTCACCCTCCACCTGCACTGGTTGCTGAATCTTGTCATAGACCAGCTGTCTGTCAATAGGCAAAATCTCTCCTTCTGAGGAGCTAGTTTGCCCCGGCCTTGTATTAGAGAGAAGATGCTACTGTCAACAATGATAGGACCTGGATTGTTCCTTGATGATCCGTCAATGTTCATCCCAGCCATTGGGGGACCATTGAGCCACGTTACCCATCTAAGGAAGATGCAGCTCAGCAATGTCCCGGCTTTAATCTTTGCAGCAATCTCTGGAACCCTTGACACTTCCTCATAGTGAGCAAATTTGGTGAGAGACCACTTGAGCTGGCCTGGCATTACTTCTAAAACATTTTTATTCCCTCTCTAATCGGATCCCCCAAGGCACCAATGCTAGATGAGTCCTCTGCATAGCGCTAACATTGATAAATATATATCTCTGCATGACTTGCATGCAGCTTGCTTCAATTGCAAGTGTTTTAGTATTATAGGTGCGCTATTGCGTATCTTTATTTGTTTAAGCTGCTGAAGAAACAAGTTATCATTGTTGTGGTTTCAGGAACAATGATGAATTAAGAAAGGATGCTGTTGATGCTCTTTGCTGCCTTGCACATTCTCTTGGGGAGGACTTCACCATTTTCATTTCATCTATCCATAAACTTCTAGTGAAGCATCGATTGCGGGTCTCTCTTGCATAGTTGACCTTAAATTTCTTTTTGAGTGGTCCATTGCTCTTCAAGGTCTTTATGCCTAACTTTAAATATTTTGCAGCACAAAGATTTTGATGAAATTGAAGACCGGTTGAGTAAACGTCAGCCATTAACTGTCGATAGTATATCTGTTCAAAAGTTGTCTCGGCGTGTCCCTGTTGAAGTTATTAGTGATCCTGTGAATGATGTTGACAATGATCCGTATGAGGAAGGAACTGAGTTGCACAGGCAACTGAGGAGTCATCAAGTAAAATTTGTACAATATTGCATGTGTTTTACATAGACAGTTTTATATTCTCTTATTGTTCCCAATTGAACTCGATGGACTGAGAGTATCACTGCAGGTAAATGATGGGAGGTTGCGCACTGCTGGAGAAGCTTCTCAAAGGAGTACCAAGGAAGATTGGGCCGAGTGGATGAGGCATTTCAGTATTGAACTTCTTAAAGAGTCTCCTTCTCCAGCATTACGTACTTGTGCAAGACTAGCACAATTGCAAGTAAGAAATTTTGTCCAAGGGGTAAAGTTTCAATAAGTAACCATTGATATGGTTCTTTGCAGTTGTGACATTTGATTTTGCAGCCTTTTGTTGGGAGAGAGTTATTTGCTGCTGGATTTGTGAGCTGCTGGGCACAAATGAATGAGACCAACCAGCAGCAACTAGTTCGGAGTCTTGAGATGGCCTTCTCATCCCCAAATATCCCTCCTGAAATTCTGGCAACTCTTCTAAACTTGGTATGTGGTTCCTCTATCATGTTTTTTTATTTTTTTTTATTTTTTTTTATAGGATGTACTGGTAGTTACGTCATCTAACTTAGTGGTTGAGCTTCTTCAAATTTCTGTGGTTACCCTTTTTCTCTCATGGATATTTTCATTGTACTGGAGAACATTTCTCATATAAAAACTGAAAATCTTTCTTTGGCAGGCAGAGTTCATGGAACATGATGAGAAACCACTTCCTATAGACATCAGACTCCTCGGTGCTCTTGCTGAGAAGGTGAAATGTAAAGGAAAATTATGATGATATGCTATACCGGGAGGAAAATTTTATTGATATGGATGAATGTTTATTATTTCCTCTATCTTCAGTGTCGGGCATTTGCAAAAGCCCTGCATTACAAAGAAATGGAGTTTGAAGGTGCAAGGTCAAAGAAGATGGATGCAAATCCAGTTGCTGTGGTAGAAGCTCTTATACATATCAATAATCAGTTACACCAGCATGAGGTTTGTTTGTTTGTTGTTTATGCTTGAAGCTGTTACATTTTGTCCATACCACTAGTTTGTAAACAAAGATTTTCTTTGACAGGCTGCTGTGGGAATATTGACTTATGCACAGCAACACTTGGATGTTCAGCTCAAGGAATCATGGTATTTAAGTGATGAAACAACATAGTTGAATTTCCTGATTGAAAAGTTTTTATTTTTTTGAAAATGGAACATTTTTAACTGTTAATATTTATATTTTTTATTTTTCATTATGAAATCTCTTGTATGCGCTTGTCTTTCTCTGTTTCTAATTTCTTGGTTAATGCAGTGTTTTAAAAACCGAATCGGCCATCAAACCGGCAGTATGTCTGGTTTTGGTCGAACCTGGTTGGACCGGGTTGGACCAATGGTTCAACCATTAAATATTATGCTCTATTCTTTATATTTTCTTAATATTTCTATTGAAAAAAAGACATAAACAATGCTCATTATAGTGAACCGGGCCGAGTCAATAAGAACTGGATTGGCCTCCGATTCTGGTTCAACCGGGTCGGACTGGCCGATTCGGTTCAATTTTTAAAACACTGGGTTAATGTATTTTAGATGGAATTTTTTTGCCATTTGAAAAAGAATATTTGTGATCAGTTTAGTTATGTATGTTTCCGATGCCAGCCACATTATTTCAATGATGATATATCAGTTTCTGGTTGTTGATATTGGAATCAATTCCTCTTGTATAGTAATTGGGAAGGTGTAGTGGTGGTAGTTCTGTTCTTTGTCATAATTACCATTTAGGTTGAATTAGATGTTTACTCTTTTGATATACAGTTTCTTGAAGGACTTCTTCTCAAGGCTTTTCTTCTTATGCTGTTTTAGGTATGAAAAATTGCAGAGATGGGATGATGCTCTCAAGGCATACACTGTGAAAGCATCTCAGGCAACAAGTCCACACCACATCTTGGATGCCACATTAGGTAGTCATCTTAATATCTGATTATGAAATCATGTTTTTTTTCGGAAAAGATTATGAATTTGTTTGATGGTACCGTTTAAAAAAAAATTCTTTGATGGTAGCTTAGTGTGATTCCTGCTCACGTTCCTTATTCTATTTCTTGTGGGCTTTTACTTGTCTTTAGAGTCAAAAGATGTTATAATGTTAATCTCTAATGACCTTCACACGAGGAGTTATGCATGATAGAATGGCACTTTGATGTTTTCCTTGTGGATCAAGTGTATCTGTGTGACACACTACACAACCGCTGCTTTCATCTACGAAGCTTGTTGGTGGAATAGCCGAGACAGTCTGTGGCCTGTACATGTGCTCAATGTCTTAGTCTGGTAGTCTGTGGTTGAGCGGCTTGACTTTGTGCTAGTAGACTTGCATTTCCCTTGAGCTTGAAAGATGTTTGGCTATTCTTTTGGGACTAAGGCTTATATTTTGTATAGTCAGTTTTTGGTTAACCGTGTGACATCTTGGGATCACTGTGATTTCAGGGCCAATTTTTGTGGCCCATGTGATGTTCTTCACATCTTGGCCCTGGTTGTCCATTTATTCCTGAGCACGAAGGGGTGCTGGTTGGTAAAACACTCTCCTTTTTATGACTAAAAAACGGTGCCCGTGCATCTTCATAGTAACTACTCTCTCTCGCCAAAAGAAAATGCAATTTAACAAAAAAAAGAGTAACTACTCTACAAAGTTACTATTTCATGAAATTAATATATTTGAAACTTTTTTAAAAATGGCGATTTTTTTTTTCTTACTGAAATAATAGTTTACATAAGTATGGTAGAGTACATACTTTACAAAGGGTACTGCTGCCCTGTTTGCTGTGCTTTCCTATGGACTCCCTCTTTTGCTAGGCAGTCAGCAAAAGAATTTGCTGACCTAGGGATTTTGCACTAACAAACATTCTATTCTGCTGTCTGTTGCTTGAGCTCATCGAATTTATATTTGAAACTTTTCATTTAAATATATATATATATGAAATTTTCTATTTTGTGAAAGTTTTGGTTTCTGTTTACATGTTTTATTTGTTGAAGTCCTAATTAATGTCCTAGTGAGTTAATGAGTCTTATTTAATAGAATTATAAGCAGGCATGCCGGCATTATAATTAGGGGTGGGCACGGGTTGGGTTTCTGAAAACCCGAACCCAACCCGACTTATATAACTCGAAAGCCGAACCCGTTAAAAACCGAAACCGGAACCCGACCTGAATCATCTTTTTACAAACCTGAACCCGGCCAAAATCTGACCCAAACCCGACCCGACAAAATCCCATTTTTTATACAATTTTTTTAAATAACTCAAGAAAATATATAAAAAAAATTTAAATACCCGACCCGATTCCCACCCCTAATTGTAATAGAGCTCTTCTAAAAGTTTAAATGTGAAGGGGGTCTTCCTCCCTAAAGCTTCTACTTTAATTTATATTGCTAATGTACTAAAGCTTTCTTAAATTAATGAAAGTAGGAAAGTGTTTTATTATGAGTTTTAGTTTCTTTAGAAGTTTAGTTTCTATTTTAGTTATCAGCTGGAATTGTTTTACAGCAAGGGTTTATTTTATTTAGTAAGTCATAATTCAATTGTAATTAAGAAGGCTAGGCCAAAGGAAATTATGTGAAAGCATTTTGGCATACTTTAGCAAGGATTTGGTTGATCGCATTTGCATTACCAATCCCTAGTTGTAAGGGAATCTCCTGGTGTATATTACTTTTTCTTTTATCTATTGAAGAATGTATTCCCTAAGAAAAAATGCTTCAGCACTTCAAATAATAAAAATGGTAAATGTATCTTTGCCTATAATCTGAAGCCATTTTTGTCGATACTTTCTTATGAAAAAAATTGAACCATAGTAGCATTTTCATTTCCAATGATTCACATTAGAATTTGAAGTGCCACCGAGTTGAATAATTTGCTAACTTCCTACTCAAATGTTTCTAGGTTGTGGTTTTATCTAGTCATGGTCTAGTAAAGTTCTTGTCCTTTTTAATTTTTTCATTGGTGTAAAGTTTTTCAATTTTGTCCTTTGCAGGTCGAATGAGGTGTCTTGCTGCATTGGCCCGTTGGGAAGAGCTTAATAATCTTTGCAAGGAGTATTGGACCCCAGCTGAACCTGCAGCTCGTTTGGAGATGGCACCTATGGTTTTTGCAATAACCTTATATCTTGTTGAATAATTGTTTCTTTCATATGCCATATTGCCTGGACATGCTTTTTGCAATTGTAGGCTGCTAATGCTGCATGGAATATGGGAGAATGGGATCAAATGGCAGAATATGTTTCTCGGTTGGATGATGGAGATGAGAGTAAGCTTCGTATTTTGGGTAATATTGCTGCTACAGGTGATGGCAGTAGCAATGGTACTTTCTTTAGAGCTGTTCTGTTGGTTCGCCGTGGAAAGGTTTGTTATACATGTGACTACTGTGAACCACTTTTGGTACTGACCATTATGAGCTTCTTTTAAAAATATGCTTCTTTTTCTTGTTATAGTATGATGAGGCACGGGAGTTTGTGGAGAGAGCAAGGAAATGTTTGGCCACTGATATTGCAGCTTTGGTTAGCTTCCTCTTCTTTGAAGTCTATATCATGACGATTCCTTATTCTTTATTTGTGCAGTTTTTGTCATATTATTTTTTGTTGCAACTGCAAAGGTCTATTCTCTTGAAGAAAGTTACTTTTCTTCTTCCTTCGGTAATATGTATTAAATGAGACACTTAATTATATGACAGATTGTTGTACTATGATTGACTTTCATATATTTGATAAAAACAAAGCAATTTCTTCAAAAAAAAAAAAGACAGATTGCAGAGACTATCTGCATTTGAATTTGAATAGGTGATTCGAATTCAAATTTAGTCTTTTAAATTTGAAGTGGATGTTTTTGAATTTGAAGTGGATGTATTTGAATTTGAATTCGGAGCATCTGAATTTGAATGGGTGACATTCTAATTCAAATTGGAGATGTAGGATGTGGTTGTTTGAATTGAAGTGAGTGATACATTGGGAGTTTATTTCACGTGTAGCAATTGAATTCAAACTCATGATTGAGAAGTTGGGATAGGATAATAGGTTAACTTTTGTTCTTCATAGCCTATAAATAGGCATGTACACCAGCCTTTGAGGCATTCAAACATTTTAGAATCAGTGTAGAATATTTCCCTCAAACCGGCCAGGTTAGTATGGATACTCCCAGCACCTCATAAACTCGAGCAATATTTGTGGACAGCAACTCATGGCAAAATCTTAACATGTGATGAACCGACAAAAAAGGGCCAGATGATAGTAAAAGAGAAAAACTATCCCATTTCAGAGAAAAAGAGAAACCAACAATCACATCCTTGTGCACTGCCCCTCTAGAAGAAACCTTTGGACAACAATCCTACAATGATTTAACATCTCATTCTCGATGCCTAATATTATGCTTAATTATTCCAATTAGCATCAGAATAGCCTCTCCCAAAAATTGGCAAAACACTATTGGAAGCTTCCATGGCTGGCATTCCTTGGACAATATGGAATGAAGAAAAAATAGAGCTTTCAATTGTAAAACAAAGGTGGTCAATACCTCCATACAAAACATATTCCCATGGGCTGAGACCTTTAGTAATATGCCCCCCTCCCTAGAACCAAACTCAAAAGACATTGGCAAATTGTTATCCATTTCAAGATGCATAAACGTCCCATCAGGGTAGAATGTACTGCACCGCTAACTAATTGGCAAAGAAGCCTTGACAAGGATGTGCCTTGCCAAAAAAACTCCCTCTCAACAGAATCTCGAAATGGCTCAGTGTGTTTGATTGTTGATCCAGACTACACCCAGGCCGGAAAAAAACTGGAAAGATGCCTCGTAGCCTACACGAAGGAGATATGGAAGAGCTCTGAGTTACAGTCTCTCATTAAATCCTCTTGGATACTAGCCTCACTGTAGACTCTGCAAAAAATAAACAATCTTCAGTGGTTAGTTCAACTCAAAACAATCGAGGAAGTTAAAAGAATATTGTTGCTACGAGAAGATCTTGAAGGTGAAAATTTTGAATCCTTTTTAGATTGGAATACAAACCTTGGCACATTGGAGTAGGAAAAATGGCTGTTGGTGCGCGGTGTCCCAATCCACCTGTGGACCAAAGAAGTTTTCCGCACTTTGGCAGGAATCATATGCACGGTTCTAGACATGGACGACAAAGCACTAAACGGAGATCATCTAGATCTGATGAAAGTTAGAGTGAGAACTTTCAAGAACTCAGGTTTCTTAGAAATTTCAATTGTCATAGACGAACAAACATACTTGACAATTATCAAAGAGGTGATTGAGAGGAATGAAAAGCCAAAAAGAATAGCCAAGCGCAAAGGAGTAAAAAAGGGTCGAAAGTAGAGAATGATTTGGAGAATAACTGGTCGAAAGTTCAATCCAAATCCACCGAAGAGCTCGTCGGCACCGAAGGAGACGGCGACAGTCCCGAAATCCGATCATGCAATGATCAAATCTCAAGAGCCTGCAGAACCTGCAACTGCTTGGCCAAATAAAGAAGGAAAGCATAGTGCAATGTTCGGCCCCTCAAACCTCCCTGAAATAGAAAATAGAGAAGGCACAAATCTAACAACAGACTCGCTAGATCTAGAAATAGTCCCGAACACCAACATCAAAGAGATAAATCTAGAGAGCAATGCCAGCATCCCTCACAGTGAGAAGTACGATAGGCTGCCTATCTCAAATACCGGAACAAAAGTGTGGATAGCACAGTTGGATACACACGATCTGACTTCAAGTGCCGATCAAACCCAGAACACAGCCAGCCTAACTTGAGATGAAAGCCACACAAACACATCGTCCATAACAGACCAAGCGAGAACTTGGTACACTTTCCTGACTAACGTGACTCCTCTCTGCAGGCCAACCTCAATAGCGAAAATACAGGTTCTTCAAGTACTCCTACAGCCGGTGCAAATCAAGACAACAAAATATTTCGATTGACATAAAAAAGCAAGTTGATGAAGCAGTCATGATCATAATGTTAGAATAGTGAAGCTCTCGGCATATCGTGGGAAGATATTATGGAAATTCGAAACAAGAAGAAAGACAATGAACTCACACTACCAGAAATCACAATCAGCGAAGATGCTCCATGAGTATTATATCATGGAATGTCCATGGTCTAGGCTCCAATTCAAAGAAAGCAACAGTTAGGGAAACTCTCAGAAAATACAAAGCTAAAATAGCCCTTCTACAAGAAACCAAGGTTCGTACCTTAGCACCTAACACAACAAGAGACGTGGTATTTAAAAAACCCAAGTTGGGCAGAACAACCTGTAGTTGGTACCTCGGGAGGAATGCTGATATTTTGGGATGAAACAGATTATGAGTTATCTGCACAGAAGAAAGCGAATTCTGCTTGGCAGCTCAGTTCTCCTAAAAAAATGATAATAAGCAATGGGCAGTGCTGTCAGTTTATGGACCAACAAATAACACCCAGAGACAATTTTTTGACTGAGCTCTCAGCCATTATAAACCTCTGGCCAATACCATGGATAGTTGGGGCGGATTTCAACATCATAAAGCGAATATCTGAAATTAACAGTTGAAGAAACTGCAGTTTCAAAAAAATACGTGTTAGTTTCAAAAAACAGTGGAAGAAATTGAATCACCCCAGCCATGAGGAACTTTGAAGAGTTTATCACAGACCTGTCCCTTATAGAGCCCACATTAGGAGCAGAGTACACTTGGACAAATGGAAGAGCACGCCCTATCCTAGCCAAGCTCGATAGATTCCTAGTTAATCAGAAATGGTAGACATATACAAAAACACGATGGGACGCGTTCTACCACGACCTACTTCAGATTTGAGGATGGCTGGCTTTTAGAAAAGGACTTCAAGGATCATCTCAAGACGTGGTGACAGGAGAACCATCATGGGAACAGCCTGCTATATCTTTTGCCAGAAATTAAAACAATTAAAAGCTAAGATCAAGACATGGGCTAGCCTCCGAAAGTTTGATTATGAGAAAAAGAACCTCTTACTAGAGAAAATCCAGAAATGGGACACCCAAGAAGAGCAAGATGGAGACCTATCCACTCTTGATCAAATCGAAAGAGAGGCCCTAAAAGATGAGTAACAGAAGACAGTAGTACAAGAGAGAATGTTTTGGAAACAAAGAGCTAGATATAAATGGTTAAGAGAAGGAGATGGCAACACAAAATTCTTCCATGCCGTAGCCTCTGCTCATAAGCGTAGAAACCGAATCCCCAACCTTACCATAAATGAAGCTCCCACTCAAAACAAAGAGGAAATAAAAAAGGAATTCATTAGCTTCTACTCCAACCTATACTTGGAAAACCATAGAGATAGACCTTTCCCAGAAAATCTACCCTTAAAATGCTTGTCCTTATCCACAACCAATTCACTAGAAAGACCCTTCTCCCTAGAAGAAATAGAGGCGGTAATAAACTCTATGCCCTCAGGTAAAGCACCCTGACTCGATGACTTACTGCAAATTTTTACAAAGAAGGTTGGAACTTCCTAAAAGAAGATGTGCTGGCAATGTTTGATGAATTTTATAGAAATGGAATCACAGCCCATAGCATGGGCTGAACTTTCATAACATCGATCCCCAAAAAGGAAGGAGCTAATGAGCCTACCCAATTCAGATTAATAAGCCTAGTCTCCAGCCACTACAAATTAATTGCCAAAGTTCTAGCTAACAGACTTCGTGAAGCACTACCTGAAGTCATTAGTGGAAATCAATCAGCCTTTATAAAAGGAAGGCAAATCCTTGACTCAGCCTTGATGGTCCACGAATTGGTACACTACTACAAGCAAAAAGGCCTTAAAGGTTTCCTCCTAAAGTTAGACTTCGAAAAAACTTTCGACAAAGTGAACTGAAACTTTTAAATAAGCTAATGATGAAGATGGGATTCCCAAACAAATGGTGAAGTTAGATCCTGAGCTGAGTCTCCTCGGCGAAATTCTCAGTTTTATTAATGGCATAGCTAATGGCCCCCTCTCACCCCTACTTTTCCTAATTGTGGGAGAAGCATTATGCTCTCTAATGCACAAAAGTCAAGAGATGGGATGGATTACGGGATTCAAAATAAACAATATTCAAATTCCCCTACTCCAATTTTCAAATGACACCATTCTCTTATGAGAAGAAAAGGTAGATCAAATCATCTCCATAAAAGCATTGCTACAACTATTTGAGGCCCATCTTGGGACAAAGCATAAACTGGGAGAAGTCGGGACTATTAACTATAAATGGAGATGAATTAGACCAGCAAACCATGACTACCATACTTGGCTGCAGCCCCCTCTCGACCCCTTTCCCATACGTCAAAACAACTTTGGCACCCTGTCATTAAAAATGTCTAAAAAGGCTAGACTCATGGAAAGGACAACTTCTCTCCCATGCAGGCAGAGTGATTCTCTGCTACATTGCCCAAAATCAATCTCAAAAAGGCTTGAAAGTATACAAAGAAATTTCCTATGGTGTGGAGCATCAGATATGTTCAAATACCCCCTTGTCAAATGGAATCGCATTTGTAAGTCTAAAGAGGAAGGAGGGTTAAGTATCAAAAGACTGCAAGAAATGAATATGGCCTTGTTAGCAAAATGGATTTGGAGATATACTAATGAGAAAGATGCCTTATGGAAAAAACTAATCTCTGCCAAATACAAGTCAACAAGCCACTACTGGTTACCAAACTCCATCCCGGACCATCATTATTCTTCAATGTGGAAAGCCATTATGAAAGAAAAGCACACATTTATGCAAAATATAAGATGCCATGTAAGAAATGGACTACAAGTGCTATTTTGGGAGATAAATGATCTGCCATTAAAAGAACAATATCCGAACGTTTACCTGATCACAAGACACAAGCAGACTAGTATGGTCACTCCCAGCACCAAACAACGTGAAACAATTTCTGTGGGCAGCTACCCATGGGAAAATTCTAACATGTGATGAGCTGGCCAAGAGAGGACAAATGATTATAAACACACTTTGTAAACTTTGTGGACAAGAAGAAGAGACCAGCAGCCATATCTTACTACACTGCTCATTAAGTAGAAATCTTTGGTCAGCAGTCCTGCAAAGATTTAACATATCATTCTCAATGCCTAGTACCTACTCCCACTTAATCCAATCAAGCTCCACATGGCCCCTCCCAAAAATTGGCAAAGCATTATGGGAATCCTCCATGGCAGCAATCCCTTGGACGATATGGGCTGAACGAAATAATAGAACCTTCAATGGTAATACAAGCACCATACGTTGGCTGTTAAACATCTCTATTCAAAACACATTCCTGTGGGCAGAGACCTTCAGCAAGATGCCCCCCTTCCCCCGATCCATACTCAAGAGACATTGGCAAACCGTCATTCACTTTCAAATGCATAAATCCCCTGTTATTTTTGAATGGCCATCTCTGTCGGTCGATTGGTTAAAACTTAACTTTGATGGCTCATCTAGAGGAAACCCAGGTTAGGCTGGTTATGGCGGCCTAATAAGTGATCATTTTGGGAACATCATTACAGCATATTCTGGCCCTCTTGGCTGTGCAACATCCAATGAAGCTGAGGTGAAGGAACTTGTAGAAGGAATCAAACTGCTAAAGCCCCTATCAACTAAACAAATAATTGTTGAAGGGGATTCTTCTCTGACTATCAACTGGGCAAAGAAAGTAGCAAAAAGACCATGGAAATTTAAGCCTATCGTAGATGAAATAAAGAGATCACATCAGGTTGGCACATAGAATGGACCTCGTCACCAAGATTTACAAATTCTATAGTTGACCTACTAGCAAAAGAAGGCACAAACAGAACAGCAGCAGCAATTGGGCAACTTCTCCCGCTCCTTTAAGTTTTGTAAATTTTCCTGCTTATGTTGTAAGACTGTAACAAGATTGTAACAAGTTCAGATATTAGTATGGATAGAGCTACTTAGACCCATTGTGCTATCACAGCTACAAGAGTTGTTTGTAACATTCTTTATCAATAAAAAAAATTACTATTCTCAAAATAAAAACTCAACTTTGATGGATCATCTAGAAGGAACTCGGGCAAGCTCGTTATGGTGGAATAATAAGAGATCACTGTGGTAATATTATTGTGGCATATTCTGACCCTCTTAGCTATGCTCCGTCCAATGAAGCTGTGGCGAGGGCACTTCTTGTAGGGATCAAAGTATTAAAGCCCCTATAGGCAAACAAATAATTCTTGAAGGAGATTTCTCTTTGACTATCAACTCCTTGAAGGGTGAGTTAGAACTTAGTAGAATGGAGCATTTTCATGCCGATTCTCTATGGAGTCCGACTAGCATCCAAACGGACTTGGAAACTATGGCACACACACCGAGAAGAGGAAAATTTGTGCCTCATTTGATCTTGTGACATGACACTAAGGCTGGTAAAGTGGCAAAAATTAAAAATGTTGATGCCCACCTTTTTGGTAAGTCAAAGGATAAGAAAACATTTGCATGCATTAGTGCTTCTATATGCATTACTACAAGTCACATCAATCTTTGCTGGCTGACTCTCTGCTGTACAACATATATGCACAACTTAGTAATTGTAGGCAATTGGCGGTTATTTGGCTTCTTTTTACATTATTGTTGATTGGCTTAAGCTGAAGTATGATGCAATTGCGATGGGAATGGAAGGACCAGCTGGAACCAATGTGTGGTTTGGGATCAGAGTGATATTTGTCGCAAGAGTCGTTCCCAAAAAGAGTCGTTCCCGAAAAGAGTCGTTCCCGATTCCCGACTTCGATTTAGTTTTAAACCTAGAAGGTGGATCAACAGTAACCAAACCGGTTGAACTGGTTCGGTCGGTTCAACGGTTTAGTGGTTGAACCAATCAAACTGCCCGGGTCGTCCGGTTTTCCACTCTCTTGCGGTTTTCAATTTAAACCAACCGTTTTTAGTCCCGGTTCCGGTTGAATCGGGTCGAACCGGCCGGGTCGGTTCGGTTTTTAAAACACTGCTGTAAACTGAATTCAAAAATAAAATAGACATTTCGTATAAAATTAGAGGCACCACGATGGATGAAGAACAACAGGCAGACAGGCGGACAGGCGGACGATGGAAAAATCACAGATTGCTGAAATTGAAGCCCTAGGAAGAATAAACAGAAGCTGAAATAGAAGTAGACGATCAAAGAAGAAGACAATGAGAATACGAAGAAGAAACAAACGGTGAATATAAACACCAAAATAAAAATTGAGGCGGTGAGGTGGTGAAAGTAAATATGTGGGGAAATGTTAGAATGTCATAAACGACCATGAGAAGTAGTTGAGAGGCCCTGTATGGCCACCGACTGCTTCTACTATTTATTAGATTGTTTATCGATGGGTCTATCTCCAAAGTCAGACCTAGTTTGGCTGAGTCTGACATCTGACCCGTACTGCGTTGACCTACCCGACTCAGATTTTCAAGTACTCAAGTGGGTTCTCGAGTTTGGGTACAAACCATGATTAGGACAAAACTGCCTCTTACATGTACAAAACATCTATAGCCTTAAAACATAATAAGAAACAGGAGAATTACATATTTTGACTTCTCAGGGTCAATCCATCTAGTGAACCTTACATCTCTAACAATGGAGAATTGGGCAAAATACCTTGGTATCTCTAACACTCCCTTGAGCTTTTGTTTCCAGGAAGTCACAGTTTTCTTTAGAAAACAAAGAGACAGAAACACTCCTTCCATCTTGATCATAAATATCTTCTAGTTCTACCTTGCATTGGAGACAATGTCTTGATTTTCAAAGGGCTTGCTTAATGTCCTCAACATAATCTGTCGTTTGAATATTCTGGGTTGTGTTTCTTTCCACTCATGATTGCATTTATGATGAAATGCTAACCGTTTTTATATGCTTGGTCCTCCATTGGAACACTGGATTATTTATCGAAAGAGCTGCCTGGTTATTATAATTTTTTTCCGTTGGATGATTATTTTTTTGTTCAAATCCATGCATTCAGACCTTGCCCATAGTAATTCATTTATGTTATGTGCCATTGCTTCGTAGCCCGCTTCTATAGTTAACCTTGCAACCGTAGTCTATTGCTTGCTCTCCCTACATACAAGGAATACCTCATTCAATGATACAACATCCTACGGTAGATTTTCTGCCCAATTTGGATTCTACATTTGTGTACCCTTCAAATTTTTAATGTCCACATGGTTCATACCTCTAGTCATTACTGTACACACCTATGAAGTTCTTCAGAATTCTCCGTGCTGATACCAAATGTATCTTGTGGAGATTTCCCTAAGTGGACTGAGAAGTCCATCAAGAGATGAAAGTCTAGTAACATTAGCAAAAATCATTCTACCAAGTGGTTTCTTATTACTAAGAAGTGGGCTTCATTGGGTCTTGGGCAGTAGCTCAATGGTCCCATGGGAGTTATTGCTGCGGGAGGTCTTGGGTTCAGGTCTCCACAGCAGCATTGGGAGTAAAACTTGTAATTGGGAGTAAAATGTATTCGCGTTCCTCAAAAAAAAAAAAAAAAAAAAAAAAAAGAACTGGACTTCATTATGTCCACGAGTTTATTTCCATAGGTGTGTACAGGTTGTGACAAGTAAACCAAACTGAAAGAATCATTTCTTTCTTACTGTTGGCTACATTTGTGTTTTACACACCATCATCTGCATTATATCTTTTGGTGTTTGATGGCATAATCATCTGCTATTTAGTTTGTAATATTGATATGGAAATGGTGAGAAGTATCATCCTGAAATCTATATTCCATTACTGTTTCTTTTTGTTGTTGCTGCTTCTAACTTCATTTGGTTTGTTCATGACTGTTTTTGAATGGTGTTGAAACAATTATTTGATGACTTAAGGTTGGTTGTTTGCTTTTTTTATTTTTTATTTTTATTCTTTCTCATTCTTTCTGAATACTTGCTTAGGTTCTTGAGAGTTATGAACGTGCATATACCAACATGGTCCGTGTTCAGCAGCTTTCAGAGTTAGAGGAGGTTTGCTTTAACTCTTTTTAATCTATAAATTTCTGCTGTATATATTTTACTATTTTTTTGAAAAAGAGTATATTCCTTTGCTTAAACTAGTGATCTCTTTCTCTCTCTTTCTCTTTCTCTCTCTCTCTCTCTCTCTCTCTCCCCCTTTCTCATCCTCTTTATTCATGCATGTATGGATAAGATAACATAAAATTAAAAGAGATTTTATTTTCCAAAAAATGAAAAGTTATTTTTAAACAGTATTCTTGGTCAATAGCTGCAAAGAAAAATACAATGGTACAACCCATCTGCCAGGGATCAGAATTCACGGATTTTTCCTTAGTCTCCATGGTGCATTTGCTGTTCTGCTGCACCATTTTATAGCATTTGCTAAGTCGCCCTCAACCTGTAATAGAATTAGTGTGTACTTTGCACAATTGTGGCATTTATGTGACTCCTTCCATTTTGATCTACACCTGATTCCACATTTCATTACCTATTCTTCAAATGAGTAAACCTACCGTAGTCACAAATGCCACTTGTTAGAAGAAACTGTAGATTGTAGTGTTTACACCTTAGCCACTGTACTTATGTCAAGATAGTACAACCCATTTCACCTTTGTGTTTGTTGGAAGGTTTTGGAGAGCACAAAAGGAAAAGCTGAACAGATGCTGTGATAGATTATAAACTTTAGAATAAATAAAGCTGGAGATAATGATGGGCCAGTAGTTGTTGATTTGTTCCCCAGACATGGATCTTTTATTATGATCGATCACCAAGAGAAACTGATCCGATAGAAGTGAAGATTTTTTTTTAAAATTGTCTTTTATTGATTGTAATATTTACAGTATAATGTACATTGTGCTTGCATTTAGCACTTGGCTTACAAAAGTATACTTAGTGAGCACTTGGCTGTCCCACTTTCTTATAGAAGTGAAGTTAAAGAACCAAACGGATAAAGATTACCTAATGTGTGAGCTGAGGATCCAGAATGAATGACTTTTGCAATGAAGAAGTAAATATGTGATAGGTGTAGCACATAACTTTACCTTTTCCGACTTAAGTAGCAGTAGCCATAGCTAAAGTACAAGTGGTGCTTCACTGCCCTCTAGATGGCACGAGCTGCTGGGATAGGAGCTGGGTGCAGGGCCTCAAGAATTTGATTTGGATAGGCTGAATCGGGTCAACTTGGTTGTCCACTATCTGACTCTTGTCAGGGGACATCCACCTTTTGGGAAACTATTGCAATCCTTTCCATTGTTACCAGACTTTATCTACAGATTATTATTGCCGGTTTTGCCAGCTTGGTAAACATCAACATATTGTCTTTAGATCGAGTCTTTGACAGACTCAACAATGTTTGGATTTAGTCCATTCTACTGTATGGAGGCCTGGTTGTCTCTCAGCTATTTCCAGGTCTCGTTATATGTTCTCTTGAGAAATCCAAAGCACTTGGTGTATTATCAAGGTTTCATAAAGAAAATAATCACAAGTTACCAAGTGAAATCAGATTTATCAGTTTGGCAACTATTTCAAATTTGGAAATGCTTGGTACTCTTCTTTTTTATGCATCTCATGAAATCATTTGTTGAACTTCATGTTTCTATACTACCCAGCAGAAGGGTTTGGCAGATAAAAAGAATAAACAATAAACACGTTGAAGTGGAGGATACTATTGTTTGTTAACAAGTTTGTATGATGAGCACTAGGAAGGCATAAGGTTTATGCGAGTATTCTTAATGTTTATCAGCTGCATTTATTTATTATTTATCTGTATGGTGCGTGATTGAGATTTTAATTGACTTCTTTTTAATATTAGGGGTTGTGTTAGGATTGTTTTTCTGGTGCTGATGATGGTGCTCTTGTTTCGATTCTATTTTTCTAGGTTATTGATTATTGTACTCTTCCATTGGGGAACCCTGTTGCTGAAGGAAGGAGAGCCCTCATTCGAAACATGTGGACCGATCGTATCAAAGGAGCTAAACGAAATGTTGAGGTGGATTTGTCTTTAGTTGAATTTTGGAGAGGAACAGGGAACAATCTGTCCTCGGGGGTTGAGTTCAACCCCTTTTATCAGTCATTCAAGTGAAAAGACATTGAAAGAAATGAATTGCCCCTCTACTCTCAGAAAATCATAACTCACTCCCAACGCTCCAGTATTCAACCAAGTTTGCTACATAAATTCACTTCTTCACTCCTATGCCACCCTTCGTAAATAATGAAGACTTTACTGAAAATGACCTAAATGCGCCTGTGATTCATTTCAACGTTCTTCTTTTTTTGTGAATTGTCCTTCCTTCTGAACCTTCTTACTTGAATGTGAAATTTAGGTTTGGCAAGCTCTTTTGGCTGTACGGGCACTTGTTTTGCCACCAACAGAAGATATTGGAACTTGGCTAAAGTTTGCTTCGCTCTGCCGGAAAAGTGGCCGTATTAGTCAAGCACGATCAACCTTGGTAAAACTTCTACAGGTAAGTTCTAGGTTACTATTGATATGGACTGCAGTACTGACATTTGGTTTTGCCACTAATTGCATTTATGAAAGGTCTAACTTTTCTTGTTTCTTGACAGTTTGACCCTGATCTGTCTGCTGAAGGTTCACCATATTATGGGCCACCAGAAGTGATGCTTGCGTACCTGAAGTACCAGTGGTCTCTAGGGGAGGATCATAAGAGAAAAGAAGCATTTGGAAGGTTACAGGTCTAGTATATCATAGCTTTTTAATGACAGCTGTGTTCTCACTAAATTATTGTCAGCAATCTGTTATGTCAACCATTTGGTTTGCCAGATTTTGTATATTTCATTTACAGAAAGGGGTAGGAATTAATAAAACGCAGTCAACTGAAATCTTGGAGAGGCAGCTGAAATATGAAAACAAATGAAATATAATCTTTGGCGTGATTATTCTTATTCATTTGCTGGATGACTGCATAGAGCATCCTCTTCCATTTATATCAATTGTATGTTGATTATTTCTATGTTCGTTTCATCCAAATGTTTCTCTTTATCAGGCTGGTAGATTTTCTTATTTTTATTTTTGGTGGCAAATTGGTAGTCATTAATATGAATAAGTATTGTACAACATGGAAGTAGAGTAGCTGTCCACTTGTGGAGTTCAATAATTTAAATTATGTCGCAATCAAAACTTAACAATTATTGAATAAAATATCAATGTACATTTTCACATGTTACATTTTGACCTGATTGCAACACTTGAGAGGGTTTTTGCAAGATAATAATATGAAACTTGTTAGAGAATCATCCCACATAGATAAACAAGTAAAAGAATCTTGGCTTATCAATGCGGGTACTCGTAGTGGGCCTCCACCCATGTCCACATGTTAGAGCCCAAAAGTAGGCACATGTGGGGGAGTGTTAGAGAATCGTCCCACATAGATAAACGAGTAAAAAGAATCCTGGCTTATCAGTTGGTAAGAGGCTTCCTAACTTTGGCTAGTCATTTTGGGATACACCTCGGTCCCAACTTTTCAAAACCTTCATCACCTATTGAACTTTTCAAAATAATAAATATGTTTGCCACTAACAAATTTTTATTGGTTGTGTTTAGACCAGTGTGATAGAAGCTGATGTAGAGAGAATCAGGTTTGCTTCAGACTGGTTCAACCAGATTTAACCAGCAGTTGAACTTTTTGGGAACAAAATAATGATTTAGAAAGCAGATGATTTTGGGAACAAAAAAGGTAAGATTTTGGGAAAAAAATGCTGTTTTAGAAATCAAGCGAAATGAGTAATGGAATAAAGCCGCAGGAAATCTGACGATAACAGAATACCCTTACCTGTTCCTATTCTTGCCAATTTACACCCCTACTTGCGCATGACTAGTGAACTAGTCTGGTAGAGCCGATTTAATAGCTGAATTGGCTGATCTGGTCCACTTTGCTGGTTTTTATGTTTTTTCGTTTTAATGTAATAGGATCAAGAATGGAAGCCTGGTCTGGGTTGACTTGGCCAGTTCAATAATTAAAGAGCCTGATGTTGGTGATTCGGATAGTTTTATATGTTTTCTGGTTTGAGATATATGAGATCCAAAAATGGGAGCCTGGCTCCTGTTAAATGCTATTGAACTGTGCAGTTTAGTCAGGACTTTTTTTGCTAATCAAGGCAATTTCTGTACCAGACACAAGTGTAGTGGAGGGAAAAGAAGGATTTATAGGACGAAGAGATAAATTGCCTAGATTTGTGATAATCTTTGAACATGTTGTAACGATGGTTGCAATTGGTTCACTTTTTATTCACATGCTTTTACCTGCATACCAGTTGGTCCCTTGGGGTTTTTGTTTGCATGTACTCAACTTTCTTGGTTATTTACTAAATTTGTTGGTTGTTAATATTGCAGGATGTGGCTATAGATCTTGCAGGCTCTACGAGTATTACTTCTGGAGCATCTAGCATGGTTGTGAATGTTTCTTGTTCCAGTGTACCACTACTTGCTCGTGTATATTTAAAACTTGGAGCTTGGCAATGGGCTCTTACTCCTGGACTGGATGATGCATCTATACAAGGTACCTATTGCTTTATTTTTTGGACTCATTTACATGTTACCTTTAAAAATTGCTAATCTTCAAACAATAATGGTGCAGTTCTCTGCTATATCCCCTCATCCTTGCATGGCTCGTTCTTCAAGCCCTGCTTCTCTCTTCTTCTTCTCCCTAGGGACCAACCATATGGAACTGCATGAATGAAACATATTACAAGCTGCATTGTATACATGTTTTATAACAGCTGATCTGTATTTTGACAGAGATACTAATAGCATTTCGCAATGCCACCCAATATGCAAGTGATTGGGGCAAAGCATGGCATGCATGGGCTCTATTTAATACTGCAGTAATGTCTCACTATACACTGCGAGGGTTTCCTGCTATTGCGGGGCAGTATGTTGTTGCTGCTGTCACGGGATATTTTCATTCAATAGCATGTGCGGCAACTGCAAAAGGAGTAGATGACAGTTTGCAGGTGAGATTTGATTCCAATATCGAGAAGAACGTCAAGTACTTGATGTACTTGATGATGCGCAAGACCTTATAATATTTTAATGAAACTAAGGGAAATAAATTTCCTCTGCTTTATATATATATCCTTTGTAAAGGTTTTTTAGAATTTATAATATTTTCAGAAAGGGAAAAAAAGTCATAATCAAGTGTTTGTGCCGTAATTTTATTTAATCAGTAAAGCATCTTATACTTTCATAAAATAGAATGAGTGTGAGAGTGAAGGCGAAGGTGCAAGGGGAGTGCAATGATAGTGGCTGGACGAAAGTTGGATAGTGTGGGACACAAGGCTCCACCTTCCTCAAGGTGTCTTGGTACGAAAATGGTCGGTAGAGATCTTGAGTATTGCAAAGAGGTTCAAAATGTTGAGGAAGAGGAAAAATGAAGTTGGATCAATGGAGGTCTCTCACCAGTGAAGGTGGGGAGACGAGGGATTCCTTCTTAGGTTGAAGATTTTCTGGATTGATGAGTCCACTCTGTAAGGTGATGAATGGTTTGGACCTTTAGGTGGCTGCAGTGCATATCCTATGAAATGGGAAGGAGACACTTGTGAAATGTTTGATTTTTCGAAAAATGATGGTCACCTGTAGGTTGCAAGTTTCTTTAATTCTGATTGTGAGGGATCTATGACTGGCTACTCTTTGTATGTTGAGAGTTATATAGTGTCCTGGAAGGGCAGAAAGCGGAATATGGTGATGCATTCTAGTGTTGAAGTTGATTATCATGTAATAGCTGATCTAATGAGTGAGATGCTTGGGTTACATACGTTTTGGATGATTCAGTGGTTTGTGTTTGGCTTCTTCGTAAGCTGAGATAATCTACCAGCCATATTATTGCCAACAACCTAGTTTTTTATGAGAGGATGAAAATGTGTCATTCAAGATGCTTATGAATATAAATAGGCTACATCTTTTATGTTGTCCGCTGATAAGGCCAGTGATACTTTCCTGTTTGCTACTAGCTGATTAGCCATTAATTTGTTTGGAATCTTAATAGCGATGCCCATCTTCTTAGGCTCCTAAAGGTGACAATTTGTTTTTTGGGTTCAATGAGATGAGGCCTTCTTTGTTTGTGTGCTCCATGAGGTCTGCCCCAGTTTGTTTGTGGGGTACATGAGGTTTGCTCTAGTTTGTTGTGGCTATTTGATGTGCTTCCTACTTTTTGTATTTCATTGGGATTTGTAATTTCGTCTTAGGCTTCTTATGCTGTCTTAATGCAAGGGGGAGTGTGGGTGAGGAAACGACACACTCAAGTTTTTAGACATGATACTTGAATAGTGGTCAATGAGTATTTAATTTAATTTGTTGTGGAAGTTGTTTTTTGTATGACTCTGATGTGATTATTTGGATCGTGCAACATCTCTAGGGCCTCTATGATGATCATTTTTAGTGCTCACTTTTTTGTATTGATCATTGCTGCTATAAGTGTTTGTTTTGCAGGATATTCTCCGTCTTCTGACATTGTGGTTCAACCATGGAGCTACCTCTGAAGTTCAAATGGCATTGCAGAAAGGCTTTTCACATGTCAATATTGACACTTGGTTGGTAGTATTGCCTCAAATTATTGCTAGAATACACTCCAATAACCATGCTGTGAGGGAATTAATTCAGTCACTTTTGGTGCGTATTGGAAGGGGCCATCCACAGGTGAGGTTTGAAGGATATGTTTTTCTTTTCCTGTTCAATGCAATTGGTTTATATATTTTTTTTTTGAGAATGTTGAAGCTTTTATTATTCTGGTAATACAAATACTAGTTCAGTGAGGTAGAGTACATTAATATTACAGTGGACAGAGTCCTCTTAATCTCTTCAGAGAATTTGCTATAAGGTGTGGCTAGCGTTCATGCTATTTGCTGAGACCCCTGCTTTTGCAAGTTTATCAGCTAAAGAATTGGCTAATCTCGGGGTTGCCATCCAAGCTATTCTCCAATCTCGAACAATATCGTGGATTTCATCGAATATGCTTTTCATTGCCCAAGGGGCAGACCCTGGTTTTCTGGCTCATCCAATTACTAACTGGGAGTCTCCTTCTATCTCCATTGAGGTGACATGCATTTGATTTAATAATTTGATCCCAGTCAGTAAAGCTTTTGCTTCTGCTATATTTGACCCACATACCCCAGCAGGACCTGAGTATGCCATAAGGATTTTACCTGCGCTATCCCTTATGACTCCTCCCACACCTGCTTGGCCCGGATTCCTTATTGCAGATCCGTCGAAGTTTAACTTAATTAGGGGTAGCGGGGGCTTCCATTGGACCATGTTAGGGGGTTTTGGTGCTGTGAACTGTACTACACTGCTCCAAAATTTCTTAAGCACAGGGAGGGGGAGAGGTGGCAGGCCATGTATGCTTTTAGTCCATATCAATACATTTCTGGTTACAACTTCTACTACCCCCACCGTGTTTTCCTTACCATTAAATGTTCTATTGTCTCTCCTTCCAGAGTTGCCATGGGACTGCTGCCCGAGTAGCTTTCCATAAGATCTTTCCCTAATAAGGGTGAGGGCTCGTTGACCATTGCTCTATGAGGAACTGGAAAGATGCTGGCATACAGAGATTGACCTTGAATTTCTTCGGCAATCCTGCCCACACTTTGCTGCTAAAAGGGTAGTGCATTAGTAGGTGGTCACAAGACTCCTCCGTGCCACTGCAGAGCTTACATAATGAGTTGATAATAGGCTGACCTCTTTTCTCCAATTCGTTGCATGTCAAAATTTTCCTATGGCTTGCTGTCCAGATGAATTGTTTCACTTTTGCTGGTGCTATTAGCTTCCAACTGTGGTAAGTACCACTTGGAGAGGGGCTTGCAGCTGGTTGTGACAGTTTGTAGTATGAGGCAACAGTATATTCACCGTCTGGTTCCGGAGCTCAAATGATTTCATCCACTCCAGAGTTTGGCATATATTGGCTATCAAGGAGTTGTAGGAGTTCTGGTACCTGTATAACTTCTTCTTCCTTGAGGTCTCTTCTTAGCTGGAGGTCCCGGCCTGCAAGAATAATGTTGCTCTTTATGCTGGATACTTTTGACTTTTTTATTGCGGCTCAGGTGGAATACCGCAGGGAAAGATGCTGAGAGAGTTTTGTCCTACCCAAGCATCTGTCCAGAAATTTACTTTGGTGCCTGTCCTAACATGAAACCTTATATGCCTGATTACTTCCGGTGCTCTCTTCATAATTGCTCTCCAAAGACTTGACATTGTGCTATTTGAGCATTTCCTGGGTAACCACTTATTCTGTGTGCTTCCATATTTTGTATCCAGCACTCGTCTCCATAGTGCACTTTTTTCCTTTGTATACCTTCACACCCATTTTGCTAAAAGAGAAGAATTTGTAGTTTTTATGCGCCTTATCCCTAAGCCACCTTCTCTCTTTGGTTTGCAGACTCCCATTTTACCAAGGGGTACTTAAAATGGTTTTCAGATCCGCACTAGAAGAATTTTCATTGAATTGCTTCTAACTTCTTCACAACACTTGCTGGGCACTCCATTAGGGACATACAATAGGTTGGTATACCGGCAAGAGTGGCTTTTATGAGGGTTACTCTCCCGGCATGGGAGAAGAACTTACCTTTCCATGTCTCGAGTCTTTTCTGGCAGCGTTCTATAACATGGATCAGTGATCCTCATAGACGAAAAGACGACAAGAGGCGACCGCATTGATATTGCCAAAGTAAAAGTTAGAGCATACAGAAGCTTCTCAGGCACGCTTGAAGTCCCTATTGTGGTGGGAGACCAATCCTACCTAGCTAAGATCGAGGAGCATACCCGGACAGCACCAAGAAAAACCAGGAAGATGAAACAGAATAAGAGTAAGAGACAAATACGACACAAGAAAATCTGGAAAAAAACAGGTTGGAAGATTCAAGGTGAGCCGCCGGAAATCCCACCGGCGCCGGAGTCGATGGCCGCATTACCGAAGCTTTCACTCACAACGGTCGAAAATAGAAGTCCCATCGAAGTAGAGCTTGTCTCTCTGAATGAGGAAAGAAATAAACTGTTACGTGAAATCAGTAGTCGAGGGGAAGAAGGGCATCAAAATACAAACCCGGTTTTCGAACTGGACCAAACCGCTGAACCAGAAGCTTTATGTCACCCCATTGCTGAACCGGAGACAGAATCAGACCACTACCTTGAACCGGACCAGAACTCACTTAACGCCTTCCTCCCTCAAGAAGCAAGTGACGCTGGCTTGTCTTCCCCACTCGGCAGCTCTAAAATCAGGTATGCATTTCCAATTCACATCTCACCGGTCTCTGCAGGTACAATACCGCTACAAAGATATCGCATATTCCAAAAGACCTACCGACGACGACCACAACAGCACATCTCAATCGAGCTGGAAGACCAAATCGATAGAGCAGTGGAAAAGAAACTTCAGGACTTCAGTGAAGCATTCAATATCTCCATCGAAGACATCACTACAATCCTGAATATGAAGAAAAACAACAACCCGAACTCCGCTCTAGAGGACATCAACAGTGAAGCCCCTCAATGAACATCTTGTCATGGAATGTACGAGGTTTAGGCTCCTGCCCAAAAAGAGCGATAGTCAGAGAGTCACTGAAAAAATACAAAGCCAAAATTGCCTTGCTGCAAGAAACCAAATTAGGTCCGTTATCACCAAGCATGGCCAGAGACATATGATACCAGAAAAAACCAAAATGGATAGAGCAACCAGCACATGGCACATCCGGAGGAATCCTAATTTTCTGGGATGACAATGAATTTGAGCTTATCAGTGTTGAGGAAGGCGAATACTGTCTAGCTGCCCAGATCCTTTCCAAGAAGGATAACAAAATATGGGCAATTCTCTCAGTCTACGGACCAACAGATAACACCCTCAGACAAAACTTCTGGACTGAAATGTCTGCCATTATAAACATTTGGCCTCTCCCATGGATCATAGGAGGAGATTTCAATGACATTAGACGGGTAGAAGAGAAAAACAAACACAGAGGGCGTATAACCACTGCCATGAAAAATTTTGAAGAATTCATCACTGAATTCTCCCTGATAGAGCCAACACTAGGAGGAGCTGAGTACACTTGGACCAATGGGAGACTCAACCCTATCCTAGCCAAGCAGGACAGATTTCTAGTGAATCAAGAGTGGCTGGATATGTACAACAACACAACAGGAAGGATTCTTCCTAGGCCTACATCCGACCATGCCCCTATAATTCTTGAGACCAACCCAGAAGTGTGGGGCCCCCCTCCATTCCGCTTTGAGGATGGCTGGTTATTGGAAGATGAGTTCAAGAGTCTACTAAAAACCTGGTGGCAGGAGTTGAATTTCATTGGCTCAGCCTGTTACAACTTCAGCCAAAAACTGAAGACATTGAAAATCAAAATAAAAGAATGGATTAGCAACAGAAAGTTTAACTATGAGAAAAAGAAAAATCTACTTTTAGACAAAATCCAGATATATGACACTCGAGAAGAAGTTGATGAGACTTTGTCCACAGTGGAGCAAGTAGAGAGAGATACCTTGAAGGATGAGTATGAAAAAACTGTTAACCAAGAAAGATTATACTGGAAACAAAGGGCTAGATATAAATGGCTGAAAGAAGGTGACGACAACTCAAAGTTTTTCCATGCCATAGCCTCAACCCACAAACGCAGAAATAGAATCTCATCCCTCAAGATCAATGGTTCACCAACAGAGGAAAAGCAGGAAATTAAGGAGTTCATTAATTTTTACTCCAACTTAAACAAAGAAAACCATAAAACAAGGCCTTTTCCTGAATACCTCCCCCTTAAAAGGCTCAATTCTGAAAGGGCTAACGCACTAGAAAGGCCATTCACTCTTGAGGAAATAGAGCATACCATCAAATCTCTACCCACAGATAAAGCACCAGGACCCGATGGCTTTACCTCTACCTTTTACAAAGAGGGCTGGGAGTTCCTCAAAGAGGATATCTTAGCCATGTTCACAGAATTCCATAGAGAAGGACTCACAACAACAAGCATAGGATCCACCTTCATAACACTCATCCCAAAGAAAGAAGGTGCAGATGAGCCAGCCCACTTTAGACCCATTAGTCTAGTGTCAAGCCACTACAAGTTGATTGCCAAGGTTTTAGCCAATAGACTAAAGGAAGCTTTACCAGACATAATAAGCAGAAACCAAACAACATTCATAAAAGGAAGGCAAATCCTAGATTCTGCCTTAACAGTTCATGAGTTAGTGCACCACTACAAGCAAAAAGGCCTAAAAGGTTTCCTACTAAAACTTGACTTCGAAAAAGCCTTTGACAAAGTCAACTGGATTTTTTTGGACAAATTAATGACCAAAATGGGATTCACCAGCAGATGGAGGAAATGGATTTACAGCTGCATCTCCTCGGCCAAATTCTCGCTATTAATCAATGGAACATCTAACGGCTACATACAAAGCCAAAGAGGATTAAGGCAAGGTGATCCTTTATCCCCCCTACTGTTCCTTATAGTAGGAGAAGCCTTATGTGCCTTACTACATAGAAGTCAGGAACTAGGTTGGATAACAGGATTTAAAGTAAATCACATCCAGGTTCCCATTCTCCAATTTGCTGATGACACCATCATCCTATGTGAGGGGGACAAAGAGCAAATCATCTCAATCAAAGCCCTCTTACAAATTTTTGAAGCTGTTTCAGGCCAAAACATCAACTGGGAGAAATCTGGTTTACTAAACATCAACGGGGATGACCTTGACCAGCAAGCCATGACCACCATTCTAGGGTGCAGCCCTCTCACCTCCCCCTTCATGTACCTTGGGCTACCCATGTTCTCCAACAGGAGCACCAAACAGTTATGGTACCCAGTGATAGAAAAATGTCAAAAGAGACTTGACTCATGGAAAGGCCAGCTGCTTTCTCAAGCAGGTAGAACAATACTAATCAAATCAACTTTAGCCGGCATCCCTAATTATTACCTATCCCTACTCTCATGTCCCAAAACAATTGCAAAGAGTAGAAAAAATCTAGAGAAAATTTTTATGGTGTGGTGCCTCGACAAAGTTCAAATATCCCTTAGTAAAGTGGAAGCTAATATGCAAACCAAAAGAGATAGGGGGTCTAGGAATAAAGAAAATACATGAAATGAACAAAGCACTACTAGCAAAATGGATTTGGAGATATACAACAGAGAAAAAAGCCCTCTGGAGATCTCATTACAGCCAAATATAAAACACCAGTCCATGAGTGGCTTCCAAATATGCTACCTGCTCAATGCTTCTCACCTCTATGGAAAGCTATTATGAAAGAACGAGAAACCTTTGAGCCGTACATCAGATACCACATCAGAAATGGCTCACAGGTCTTGTTCTGGGAGGACTGTTGGATAGAGAACCTACCACTCAAAAATCAATACCCCAATATCTACCATATAACCAGAAGCAAATATGTCAAGATCCAACAAATGTATCAGGAGAATGACGGCAGATGGAATCTCCAATTAAGAAGGCTAAACACAACACACCAGCAAGAAGTAAATTCTTTACATGACCTCTTAGCATCAAAGTATATCTCAAGGATGGGAGAGGAAGAAATTATTTGGACCCAAACCACCTCGGGTTTCTACACGGTCTCCTCATACTACAAGGTAATAGCTAACCCAAATTCCAGCCCTCTTGGTGCCCCCAAACATCCAGCAGGATTAGCCTGGACCCTCCCAGCTCCCAACAAAGTTAAACAGTTCTTATGGATAGTAGCTCATGATAAAATATTGACATGTAATGAGCTAGCCAAAAGGGGACACCTGATTATTAACTCGCTATGCAAATTTTGTATGCAGGAAGAGGAAACTAGCAGCCATATCTTATTACATTGTCCATTCAGCAGACAAATCTGGGCAGCTATCCTGCAAAAATTTAACATCTCCTTCCCAATGCCCAACACATATGCACAATTAATACAATCAACTTCTTCTTGGCCCCTCCCGAAAATAGGTAAAACCTTATGGGCAGCCTCCATGGCTGCTATTCCTTGGACCATATGGATTGAAAGAAATAAAAGAACCTTGAACAGTACAACAGCTACCACCACCATTAGCCACTTAGCAAATACATCCATACAACAGACTTTTCTGTGGGCCACAACCTTCGCTCGAATGCCCAACCTACCTAGAGCTATACTCAGGAAACACTGGAGGGTGATAATCCGCCTTCAAACACACAAACCCCCTACCATGGTAGAATGGACCCCACCACCACTGAACAGTTTAAAGTTTAACTTTGATGGTTCCTCCAAAGGCAACCCCGGACTAGCTGGTTATGGTGGTATAGTAAGAGATCATAACAAAGACATCATTTTGGTATATTCTGGCCCTCTTGGGTGTGCCACATCCAATGAAGCAGAAGCCAATGCCCTGCTAGCAGGAATTAAACTATTAATACCATTCTCGGCAAGGCAAATGATCATTGAAGGTGACTCACTTCTGACTATCAACTGGGCAAAAAGAGCTACCACCATTCCATGGAAGATCAAGCACATCTTTGATGAAATAGAAGAAATCTCAGCACATTGGGATATAACATGGAGCTCAATCTCAAGATCAGCAAATTCAGAAGCAGACCAACTAGCAAGAGAAGGAGCTGAAAGACCTACGCAAGCAATTGGACAACAACTACCACTCCACTAGTTGATTATGGATGAGACACTATAATACTTAAAGTTTCTTCTAAAAGCATCACGCTAGCTGATGGAAAAATGTAAACAGCAACATGCTAGCTGATGTACAAATCATACTGTAACATTTTTTAAATGATAATGAAAAAACAAAGCATTATTCTCAAAAAAATAATTGCTTTGTGGCTCTGCCTTGATATAATGGATGGTAAGATCATCTTGGGACAGCCAAGAATTCTTCTCATATGTTCTTCTAGTCCGTCTTCTATGTTGAGGCCCAGCATGCTGGACTTCTCCCAATTTATATTCTGGCCTGATGCAATCTGATACAGATTTAGGACTGCAATTGTGTTTTGCATCTGTTCATTTGTTTCTGATAACCATCCTTTTTCTTGCCCTTCTAAGATCATTGCACAAAGTCCTTCGCTGATTATATTAAACAGTAAGGGGGAGAGGGGGTCCCCTTGCCTCAACCCCCTACTGCTTTTGAAGTAACTCTTGACTGTCCCATTCAAAATGAGAGAGAAACGAGCCGATGAGATGCAGCTACTAATCCATCTTCTCCATTGTTGTGCAAAGCCCATTTTCTCCATTATCTTGTCAAGAAAGCACCAGTTAACCTTATCAAAGGCCTTCTGGAAGTCCAGTTTCAAGATTGCCCCCCTTTCTATCTTCTTACTATATTGATGTACTAGCTCGTGGAGGATTATTGCTGAATCCAGAATTTGCCTTCCTTGTACGAAGGCTGATTGATGCTTGCTGATTACTTGACCAAAGACCCTCTTCAACCGGCTTGCTAGTACTCGAGAGATAATTTTGTAATGGCTTGAGACAAGGCTTATCGGTCTGAAGTCCTTGGGATGTGCTGCCCCTTCCTTTTTCGGGATTAAGGTGATAAAGGATGAACCCATGCTATCTGATGTAATACCCTCGTCATAGAATTCTTGAAAAAGATTCATTATGTCATTCCTCATAAACTCCCAGCCCGCTTTGTAGAATTCTGCGGTGAAGCCGTCGGGTCCTGGTGCTTTGTCTCCTGGAAGGCTGAAGATTGCTGCATATATTTCCTCTTCAGTAAAAGGTTCGATCAGACTCTGTGCTGCTTCCTCTTTGAGTACTGTAACTTTAAGATTTTCAGGAAAAGATCTCTGCTGATCTTCCTCTTCATATAAATCTTTGTAGAATTTCACAAATGTTTCTTCAATAACCTCCAGTTTCGTGATAGTTTGCCCATCAATTTGCAGCATGTTTATCCTGTTGATTCTCCTTCGGTGGGACGCGATCATATGAAAGAGCTTAGAATTTAAGTCTCCCTCTTTTATCCATTTGTAGTGTGCCCTCTGCCTCTAATAGATTAGCTCTTGTGTGTCTATCTTTTCGGCCTCTTGTCTCAACTTGCCCCTTTCTTCTTCCTCAAAGATATCTAGGTCTTGCTGTTCTTCCTTTTGATTAAAGGTGTCAAGCATGCTCAAGATATCCGTCCTCTCCTTCTCAAAGTTCAACTTTCTTTCCTTACACCATATTTTGATTTTCCTCTTGAGCCCCTTCAGTTTTTGGCTGAATTGGCACCCTCTTGTGCCATTGGCTTCTAGCTCCTCCCACCACTGCTGCAGGCCTTGAATAAATCCATCTTCTTGCAGCCATCAGTTTTCAAATCGAAAGGGAGAGGGGCCCCACGATTTTGGTTGAGTTTCTAGTAAGATTGGGTTGTGATCAGATGCAATCCGTGTTAGACACTGCTTGAGGAGGCTCCAAACAAGTCTAGCCATTTCTGATTAGCTAGGAAACGATCCAGCTTTACCAAGATTGGAGGTTTCCTTCCGTTAGTCCATGTATATGCACCACCAGATAGCCCTAGATCAATGAGCTCGTGGTCTGAGATGAAACTTTGGAAGTTTGTCATTGCTGCTGTAATCGTTCGTCTACCTCCTTTTTTCTCCGATGGACTTCGGATTGCATTGAAGTCCCCTCCTATTATCCATGGAAGGTCCCACAAGTGTAACATACTGGACAGGTCTTCCCATAGTTCTTGCCTTGCTGCGTGAGTGGTTGGCCCATATACTGTGAGAGCTGCCCATTCTTGTAGTTCCTTTTTCGATCTGAAATGACATGCAATTACATGCCTTCCTTTCTCGACCTTTAGTAGCTCAATAGTTCCTTGATCCCACATTATGACAATACCACCAGATGCTCCTTCGGCTTCAAGTGTCTCCCAAGCTGGTCTACCCCCGTGCCATAGATCTCGGGCTGTGGCTGCTGTGATTTCTTTCATCTTGGTTTCCTGAAGGAATAATAGCTTTACTTTATGCTTTTTTACCATTGCTCTTACACTTGCGCGATGGTTAACCTTTCCCAGTCCTCGAATATTCCAAGAGAGAATATTCATTCATCCTTCTTGCTTGTGAAATGGCCTGCATCTTGAGAAATTTTTGCCTTGAGGCTAGCATCTGCTCTTTGTCCATACCCATTGAGTTTGCGAAGTCCTTCATGGCAGCTTCCATTATGCCTTTTACTCTAACGTCTCTTTCCTTTGGTATCGCGGAGGCAGTGCTATCTTCTATAGTGTCACTTATAGAAGGGGTGCTAGCCTGAAGCTGGCTATTGGAGCTGGTGCGGCTGCTACAGTGTTTCTCCCTTAGTTGCTTTTGGATTTTTTTCCTCGAGTACGTGATCCTCGAGGCTAGGTTGTGTGCTCGGTCTCCAGCGATGCGCTTTTTCATCTTGCTCCATCTCCGTACGGTAGCGTTATCTCCTTTTTCACTCTGGTTTTTCTTTTCTTCTGCCCGTCTTGGCTGTGCTCCTTTCTCCCTTGGTCGAGCCTTGCGGGCGTTTTGATCCAACCTCCGCAAAGCTTTTCGTGAGGGTTATCTTCACACTTCTGTCTAGCGCCGGCTCGTAGAATTGGTTTCGGGGATCTTTAATCTTCTTTGCATTTCCTTCGCTCGTGTCCTTGCCAGTTTGCGAGACTGTCCAGCATCATACCTTCTGCCCCTTCGAGGTCCTCTCCTGGCTTTTCCTACACTTTGCTCGCAATTGAGTCCATATCAACGTCTGCGCCCGAGCTTGCTCCCAAAGAATCATTTGAGTTTGAGCCGTGATTCGCGTCCGTTTCCGCGTTCAGGTCTACAGCAGGATTCCCGTTCGGGTCTGCTTCCCGGTTCGTCATCATGTCCGCATGAGGTTCCTTATTAAGTTCCGCTTCCGGAGTCATGACCGGGTCCACCTCCGCATCCGCGCCTGGGTCCACCTCCGCATCCGGGTCCTCATCCGCGTCTGGGTCCACCTCCGTATCCGCATTCGGGTCCACCTCCGCATTCGTGTCTGGGCCCACCTTCGCATCCGCGTCCGGGCCCACCTCCGCAGCTGCGTCTAGGCCCGCCTCTGCATCCGCATCTTGGCCAGCCTCCGCTTCCGCGCCCGGGGTCCTCGCTTTCGGCGCCCGGGTCGCCTCAAACTTCCCGCGCCCGGTGCGCCTCGCCTCCGCGTTCGGGCCCGCCTCCTCTTCCGCGTCTGGGCCCGCCTCCACTTCCGCGTCCGGGTCTGCCTCCGCATCCACGTCCGGATTCGGATTCAAGTTTGAGTTTGGATACGCCTTCGATTTTGTGCCTGGTTTGCCATTTGGGTTTGCCTCGAGATCCGGATTCGAAACCGAGTTCGATTTCGTGCCCGGTACTGTATTTCCCTCTCGCCTTGACCCTTCTTGGCCTGCTTTTTGGTTTGAATCTGGAAGCTTTTTTGAACCTTTCCCAAGGTTGGTTGAAATCCCCAAGAACGTGTTTCTCGATATCCGCATACCGGATTCAAATTTGTTTGAATTCCGACCCAACACCTTTTTAACCCTACGTTGCATCAGCATCCCTTGTACCCGCTGGTCATTAACTGCGAACTCTGCTCGCTGCTGTTCCTCCGGCCTCCCTTGCCTCACCGGAGTCGCCTCATCCTTCTCTTCTCCGGCTGTGTCTTTCTCAGTAGTTTTTGTAGCCGAGTTTTGTGTCGTCGCGGTTATCTTCAACTTTCTCCTCTTTTTCCCTTTCTTCACGTTCTTAAGCCTCACTCTGATATTGTATACTTGGTCTCCCAATTTTATATCCATCATTCTGACCTTTGGTGCCAGTTCCTCCACCTCTACGGTTGCGCGCAAACAGTCTATACGTTCTCGAGACAGATTTTCCTTGTCCACATAAAGAAGATTTCCAATCGTTGTTGTAATTTCGCGAAGGATTTCGGGCCCCCACAAATGGTCAGGGATTCCCCTTACCTCTAGTTCCATCGCCTTAGTTGCCTTGCCATTTTCTGGGGTCCATGCTTCGATGCTTCTTAACTCATCCCCTTTAATCTCTTCGGATAATGTCAAGGTTCTGTCATTCTCTTCTTCTGAGGCTAGCTGTGCTAACCATTTCCTTTCCCCCATTCGGTTTAGGTCTGGTATTTCGGCCAGTTTCCATTTTCCTTTTATCCATCTTTGGAGGTCGCCGATGTTCCATATTTTCCTATTTGTCTCCACTACCACGCACTTCAGCAGCTGCTGCTGTCTCTGAAAAACGAGGTTTGGGTCGACTGTTAACAAGACAACTCCATTTGAAAGCTCCTTTGTGATTGGGGGATGGTGTTTTCTTCCGATGGGATCTGGTTGCTCCACAGGCCCTGACTTCCATCTCCCACTTACGGCTTCCGCAAAGGACTTGGTTTGGGAAACTTCCACCAAACTAGGCCTTGTATTTTCCTGCACTACGGGTACTCTTTGATCCCTTTCCGCCGCTTCAACTCTTCTTTTAATTGTCGTGAGTCCATCTAACAACCAGTTCCAGCCAGAATACTGTTATGCCATTTTTGGTACTGCGACTAAACCCATTGTAGTGCTCCCTCTGAGTTCCGTAATCCTGTGAGTTCCGTAATCCTGCAGAGTTGGTCCCCAGGCTATGACATCAATGTAGAAGCGCTCTCCGTCTATCATTGTGAAGAAGGATGATTTAATCCTCTCCGACACCAGATGCTTGTCCTTGCTCTCCCATGGCTTTTTCCCCTTTTCGTAAAAGCCCCTGCTTCTCTCCAATCTTGCTTGCTCCGTCGCTCCGTCAGCTCTGCCGCTTCGTCGCTCTCCCATGGTTTTTTCAAGAGCCTTCACCACCAGAACGAGGGTTCATGGAGATAGAACTTTAAATGTTTTTTCTTAACAACTCAAATCAGAATAGCACCTCCTCATCCCCGTCATCTGCATAGATGGTATTGTCTTGCACTCTTTGAGAATCTGCTGTTTTCATCTGGATGTTTTCATTAACCATGCGCTGAGCAGTTCAATTGGTTTATATATTGACCGGTTGCTTCTGGTGTAAGTTGGGTTTTACTTCTCTTAATTTGACCTGTTCTTTTTTCGTTTTACAATTTATTTCAAGGATTTTCTCTCATACAAAGTTATTCATCTTTTAGGTTGTTATAACTTTTTATTTTATTTTACCATTTCCTTCTGCTTGGGTGGCTACTTGTTCTCTTTTTTTTGAAAATTTGGTTGTGTAGTTGTTTAATCAAATTGTTGACTTGCTGCCCCTTTGTCATCTGGACAGCCTTGGAATTATTCCTTTCTCCGTTAAACATCTGGGCTAGCTAGGTGTACATCGGTTTCATTTTTTAGAAGATTGTGATCTATTAATAGAGCTGAAAGGTAGCAACATACATCTAGCCATGAAATCTCTTACCATGAAGGAAGCCTCATATTTACCTACTGAGGTAGGCTTACGAGGGCAGGTAATGATAACATTGTAGGCAATTCAAGAATTTCATTTATCCACAACAATGGTGCCTAGGAGGTGTCGCCTAAGCACTGACTATTGTTTCTGCTGGAATCCTCATTCAAAATGCTGCTGCCTTTGAAATCATTCACCTAAAGGTGGCTCTCCTTTGAAGCTCCCGAAGACGCAACATTAGATTTGTGGTCTTTGTAGAAAAGAACCATTCCATATGTTTCAAGCAAATCACTTTTATAACACCTGATGCATGATCTAAGTTTTGGCAGTAATCACTGTTTTTTATAAAATCAAGTTACCATATTTGTTAAATGGAAATGTCATAATTTTTTTGAAAACCCTTTGTAGACCAATTTTGCATGAGCTATTTAATGGTGAAATTGGGCACTTGGGCAGTAGTTCAGTGGTCCCATGGGAGTTATTGCTGCGGGAGGTCTTGGGTTCAGGTCTCCATCGTACCATTGGGAGCAACACATTGTAATTGGAGCGTTTTAAAAAAAATAAAAATTAATGGTGAAAATAGATTTTTGGGTATTAGAAAGTACATGTGGATGAGACTATATCCCGAATGTACAGGCAGAGTATTAGGAAAGGCTGTATCAGATCATTTGCCCGTGCTGGTGGATAGCAAGTCGGCTATGTGGGGCAAGAAGCCATTCAAATTTGAAAATTACTGGTTGCAAAACAGCGAATTTAAATGGAAATTGGAACTCTGGTGGCAGGAGCTCAACATGCAAGCGGGTAGGGTAGTCCGACTGCGAAGAAGCTGAAATCTCTAAAAGGAAGGATCAATGAATGGGTGAAGTTGGAAAGAGCAAAGGCCACTATCCAAAAAAGGCTATACAATATGCAACTTGAGGCATTGGATATGATGGAAGAAGATAGACCCCTCCCCCCTAGTGAAAGGTCAGAAAGGCAAGCCTCGGCAGGAGCAGTCCGGAAGCTCATTTACAACGAAGATGTATACTGGAAAAAGAGAGCACGCTGCAGATGAATAAAGGAGGGTGACTCGAATACAAGATTCTTTCATTCTATAGCTTCATCCCATCGTCGGGCTAATAGAATCAACTCTCTAACAATTAATGGAGAGTTGATCTTTGATAGCTCGCAAATTACTAATGAAATTGTCAAGTTTTTTGCAGCTCTATATATGGAGGATGAAGGATGCAAGTCTTGCATAGGAGGGCTTAAATTCTTTAAGCTGTACTGAGAGGACAGAGAATGGCTAGAAAGACCCTTCTCAAAGGAGGAAATAGAAGACGTGGTATGCAGAATATTGCTAGACAAAGCTATTGGTCCTGATGGATATATTGGTGAATTCTTCCAAACAACCTGGCCATTCATGAAGAAAGACATATGCAACTTATTTGAAGACTTCCATGCTAGCGGCATCACCCACAATGGCCTTGGTGCCTCCATCATCACTTTAGTGCCAAAAAGAGAAAATGCGGAAGAGAAAAGATTATAGGCCGATTATCCTGCTACCAGGCCTATACAAAGTTATTGCAAGAGCCCTAGCTGCGAGGTTGGAGGCTGTCTCACCGATGCTCATCAGTTTATAGCAGAATGCCTTTGTAAAGAGCTGAAGGAACGACAACATTCTTCGAGCAGCTCATGGACATTGAGTGGCTCATAATCCCCATCCCAGGGGAACTACCCATTGTCCAATTCGCAGATGACACGGTAGTCTTTTGCAAAGGTACAAGAGACCAAATACTAAGATGACAAGTTGCGCTACTCTTATCGGAGACTATGACGGGACAGAAGATAAACTGGGGAATGACTAAAGTTTATGGCATCAATACGTCAGAAGAGCTCCTGGATGAAGCCGCGGGGATTTTGGGTTGTACCATAGGAGAAATGCCCTCTACGCACCTGGGTGTTCCCCTATTCTCCAAAAAAATCAAATATCCGGCTATGGGATCTAGTAATTGAAAAGCTACGAGGAACAATATCGACATGGAAAGCTAGGCACTTATCGAAGGCAGGGAGGTTAGTACTGCACTGCCCTACTACTGTTGGAAACCAAATGGAAGGCATCATGCAGAAGTTCCTGTGGAGGGGTAATTGCGAGGACCAGAAAATACAGCAGGTCAAGTGGGATGAAGTCTGTAAATCGAAGCAATGTGGTGGTTTTGGGGTTCGACGGATAAAGGATCTCAATCCGGCACTGTTGCTTATATGGTCCCACAAGGTGTTATATTGTGGTAGGTCTTGGGTTTGGATCCTTACAGCTCCTATTCGCCATTTTTTTTTTTAAAAAGATGATGTTCCATGGGTGAAAATTGTAAGAAGAAAGATGAACGCAAAAGAAGGTGAATGGATATTGGACTCACACCCGACATGGCAAATTTTGCTTGTATGGAGGAAGCTGCACAGATTATTCCACTCTTTCGGGCAGCATATAAGATTTCTTCCAAGGGATGAGGGAAGATCGTTGTTGTGAAAGGCATGTTGGATAGGGGATACCCACTAGCTGAGGAATTTCCAACTCTATTTGAGAATGCCTCGAGGCCAGATGCGACTATATACTGTGGTAGGATCGTTGTTGTGAAAGGCATGTTGGATAGGGGATACCCACTAGCTGAGGAATTTCCAACTCTATTTGAGAATGCCTCGAGGCCAGATGCGACTATATACTGTGGTAGGATCGTTGTTGTGAAAGGCATGTTGGATAGGGGATACCCACTAGCTGAGGAATTTCCAACTCTATTTGAGAATGCCTCGAGGCCAGATGCGACTATATACTGTGGTAGGATCGTTGTTGTGAAAGGCATGTTGGATAGGGGATACCCACTAGCTGAGGAATTTCCAACTCTATTTGAGAATGCCTCGAGGCCAGATGCGACTATATACTGTGGTAGGTCTTGGGTTTGGATCCTTACAGCTCCTATTTGCCATTTTTTTTAAAAAAAGATGATGTTCCATGGGTGAAAATAGTAAGAAGAAAGATGAACGCAAAAGAAGGTGAATGGATATTGGACTCACACCCGACATGGCGAATTTTGCCTGTATGGAGGAAGCTGCACAGATTATTCCACTCTTTCGGGCAGCATATAATGGGGGAAGAACATTGTTGTGAAAGGCATGTTGGATAGGGGATGCCCACTAGCTGAGGAATTTCCAACTCTATTTGAGATTGCCTCGAGGCCAGATGCGATTATCGCATAGATTATGCAAGGAGGTAACGGTAGAATGATTGACTGGTCGGGGGTCTTCAGGCGACACCTTCGTGATGATGAAACAATAAGTATGGCAGAATTGGATAAACGATTGGAGAAGGTATTCCTATGCCAAAATGTAGCTAATGGATAAAAATCCCGAGGTCAGCTAATACGCTCGTTGTCACTTTGGCCAAAGAGGGAGTATATCTTCAAAACATGCAAGTGAGGTAGATACCTTAGAGAATCCTGGAATATCTGTAATTTTGTATTCCACATTTCAGAAGTAATAAATTGCTTCCCTCAAAAAAAAAAAAAAAAAAAAAAGTACATGAGTTGGAAATTTCAATCTGTGAATTGGCGGGGGAGCTTCCGCAAAAAACGAATGCATTTTGGGGGCATAAGGCTTCGGCCTCTCAATAGGCTATAGACATTCAGGAACAATTGTGACAGTCTTTGGCAGAACGCTGGATGAACCCAATGATGCTAATAACTCCCGCCCTAGTTAAAATGGTGTCTTGCTGTTAGATTCGGGTAATCCATCAGTATATTGCTAAAAACTGATTGGTAACAGAAGTTGCTGAGGTATGCTGGCTGGATGTGGTTCTATATTTTATGCTCTAGGGGAACTTGGGTAGTAGCTCAGTGCTCGTATGGAAGTTTTATTGTGTGAGGTCTTGGGTTTGGATCCTCACTGCTCCTATTCGCTATTTGAAAAAAATATTTTATGCACTAGCATGTGTCGCAGATTTGGCCACAATTTGCTCAACTTCAAGTTTTTCCTAAAGATCTTTAATTTCACTTTTTTATTTGTGCATAAGAGTCTCATGTCTGGTACTAGGGGGAGTATTCAGCTAAAATTCTGTAAACTTCCATTCTTTGTTCATACAGAATTGAGAAACTGGTTGTGCAAAGTTAGAGTCACACTCTGATGTAGATGTATGGCATGATGCTGTATGCTGGCTCCATGCTAAGATTGTTAGAATGATGAGATTACCAAAGATAGAGAGTAGAGCCATGTCATGCACATGGCTGTAGAATTTTCTATTCTTTTCTTAGAAATGATTTCAGAATATTATGGCAGGAACTTGACCAGCCATTGCAGTTTTGCTAGTCAATACTGCTTATCATTAATCTCCTTCTATATTCTTTTATTTGTTTTATATCTCATGCTTACAAAGTAGTGTAGTATTCAGCTAAAATTCCATAAACTTCCATGCTGTTTGTACAGAATTAAGAAACTAGTTGTCACGCTCTGATATAGATATATGGCATGCTGCTCTATGCCTGCTTCATGCTAAGATTGTTAGAATGATGAGATTACCAAAGATAGGGGGTAGAGCCATGTCATGCACATGGCTATAGAATTCTGTTCTTTTCTTAGAAATGATTTCAGAATCTTATGCCAGGAACTTGACCAGCCATTGCAGTTTTGCTTGTTATTAATGTCCTCTATATTCTGTTATTTGTTGTTTTATATGTCATGCTTACAAAGTATTGTTGTCTGTTCTAGGCCCTTATGTACCCGCTACTTGTTGCATGCAAATCCATAAGCTCATTGCGCAGGGCTGCAGCACAGGAGGTTGTTGATAAAGTTCGCCAGCATAGTGGTGTGCTTGTGGACCAGGTATTTCTTGTTTTTCTGTTTTATTGTGAAACTGAATTTGCAAGCTTAGTCATGGTAATCAAGTTAAGCATGGGAAATATTTGTGCAGGCTCAACTTGTATCTAAGGAGTTGATCAGGGTAGCCATTCTCTGGCATGAAATGTGGCATGAAGCTCTTGAAGAAGCTAGTCGCCTGTACTTTGGGGAGCATAATATTGAAGGAATGCTTGCCGTTTTGGAGCCATTACATGCGAAACTAGAGGAGGAAGGGGAAAAAACAGTAAAGGAAACTGCTTTTATTCAGGTACTTTGCGGTAATTGGAACTTAGAGCACTGCACTTATCCAAGTTCAAAAAACAAATTTGTAAATAATGTATTTCTGGACATAGGCTTATGGGCGTGAGTTGTTGGAGGCTCATGAATGCTGCTTGAAATACCGCAAAACTGGTAAAGATGCAGAACTTACACAGGTACTCTTTTCCCTTTGCAAGAATTGTTTGTTTTCTTGAGTCTTTGCAGTGTGATGTAGAAGCTTGAGGTAGGCTGAAATGAGTCCACCAAATTGATTAAGAGAACGTTGAATAAAGAAGATTTATTTTCATTTGAAGAGATTTCAAAACCAAATTTAATTTGAGGAGAGGCAGAGAGGAGTGGAGGGATAAAGAAGAGGAGGGAGTGGGAGGAGGGGGAGGAGGATGGATGAGAAGGAGGATGGAGGAGGATGAGGAGGGAGGATGGGGGATGGGATGATGAGGATGATGATGGGATGGATGATGATGATGATGGAGGATGACCATGATGATGATGATGATGACCACTTATGGATGATGATGATGATGACCCACCATGATGATGATTTATTGACCTACCATGATGATGATGATGACCCACTATGATGATGCATTTATGACCACTATGATGATGCATGATGATGACTACTATGATGATGATGATGACCTACTATGATGATGATTTATGATGACCTACTATGATGATGATGATGATGACTACTATGATGATGCATTTATGATGATGATGATGATGATGATGATGATGATGATGATGATGACCTACTATGATGATGCATGATGACCACTTATGATGATGATGATGACACTATGATGATGATGATGATGACCACTATGATGATGGGATTTATGACCACTATGATGATGGATTTATGACCTACTATGATGATGATGATGATGACCTATGATGATGCATGATGACCTACTATGATGAGGGGAATTACCATCAAACCCATAAATATAGGACAACCGAGTAGAGTGTTGGAGAAGGAGCTGGAGCAAAGACTCATTGAAGTAGTAGGGTTCCTCTCTTCATTTCATAAATATAGGACAATTGAGTAGAGTGTTGGAGAAGGGAGCTGGAGCAAAGACTCATTGAAGTAGTAGGGTTCTCTCTTCATTTCATAAATATAGGACAATTGAGTAGAGTGTTGGAGAAGGGAGCTGGAGCAAATACTCATTGAAGTAGTAGGGTTCTCTCTTCATTTCATAAATATAGGACAATCGAGTAGAGAGTGTTAGAGAAGGGAGCTGGAGCAAAGACACATTGAAGTAGAAGTAGGGTTCTCTCTTCATTTCATAAATATAGGACAATCGAGTAGAGAGTGTTGGAGAAGGAAGCTGGAGCAAAGACACATTGAAGTAGAAGTAGGGTTCTCTCTTCATTCCTTTTATTTTGTGAAAAGGTGTGTTGTGTACTTGCGTGAGGCCAACAAGTCTAAGAAATACAAGTTAAGGAATTGGGCCTCTAACCAAATGGCTTTGAAAAAACTTGATTAGAACTAGAAAAAAAATGCAATCTCATTGCTGAAATTAATAAACTGCCACATAGAGTCTTTAGTCTCAAAACAGCAGGTAACATTTTGAGGTCACTTTCAAGTCAGTGGACCTGTGAAATGGGCAAGGAATTTCAGACCATGAACCTCTTCTCTTTAATCCCCTGCTCCGTTTCACCCCTGTAAATAAGATTTTGTATGAAACTACTCTGCTAGAAACCTTAGTATATTAAGATTACATTTTCTACAGTCGTATATTCCAAAAATAGAGAGATTGCCACTGTGCTTTTTGATAGAATTTTATCTCGTTTATGTGAATGCGAGTCACCCTATCCTTCTGTGAGTTTGATGGGTGAAAGAAGCAGGAAAATATTTGGACAAATTAAGCCGTTTTCTGCATCTTTTTGTTTCAATAAGTGCAGTGATCGGTCAACTTATGTATTGTTCATATGATTGGTTATCTTTTGTTTTTACAGGCTTGGGATCTTTATTATCATGTATTCAGACGTATTGATAAGCAACTTCCTAGTCTCACAACCCTTGATTTGCAGGTATCAATCTCATTTGCATCATTTGTGAATGAGATGTATGGTGTATCAATGCATCATTTCAGAAAAAAAGAGCAAATATATCAATGTGATTTTCCATAGTTTGATTTCTTCTTTTCTGTAAATTGCAGTCTGTTTCACCAGAGTTACTAAATTGTCGAAATTTGGAGCTTGCTGTGCCTGGAACATACCGTGTTGGTAATGTGACTTGCAATTTTTATGCATTTTTTCTTTTTTGAGTACATTCTGAAGGTCTGTCATTTATATGCTATACCATTCTGCGAGCAGGATCACCAGTTGTGACAATAGCTTCATTTGCACCACAGCTTGTGGTAATAACATCTAAACAAAGGCCTCGCAAGTTGACAATTCATGGAAGTGATGGAGAAGATTATGCCTTCTTGTTAAAAGGCCATGAAGACTTGCGGCAAGATGAGCGTGTCATGCAGGTCTGTTATCACTTCCATTTCCCTTATTTTTTAAATATTGGTTAAAATTGTGTAATAAAATAATACATATAAAGCCAATACAGACCTAATTACAAAAGGCTAAAAATGTTCAAGGATACATAATCTATAAGAAAAATTGTGAAATCCATCGAAGCATCTAATTCCTGAAGAATCTTCTATCAAGTGAGGTGATTGGTGGTGTGCATGTTGCCATGCTACTTGGAATGTAGTGGATAAGCCATGTGGTATCAATGATTTCTTTTCCCAAAGAGATTACAGTTATCGATTGACGTTCAACAATCAATTATTAATCATAGAGAAACCGTTTGAATCAAAGGCCTATAAATAGTGCTCCAAGTGAACTGGGAGTGTTGCCAGAATATGCTGGTAATACTTTTCAACATCCCCTATTCCACCATCTAGCATCACCATGTGGGCTCCCATCAAATTACGTAGATGACCAGGCACTGGGGTCGTTAATGCTTCCTTATGTAGTAGCTACAGTTTAGACTTGTTTGTCCATTCATGCTTGACAGTCTAAAGGCATTCTTTTATGAATGGAATGGAGTAGAAATTATAGATTTCTCTAAATTTTTCTCACCTGTTTTTAATAAGTTAGGCTGAATTTATTTGGATGTTTGTTATTTAGCTCTTTGGGTTGGTAAATACTTTGCTGGAGAACTCAAGGAAAACTTCGGAAAAGGATCTTTCCATTCAACGTTATTCTGTCATACCCTTATCACCAAACAGCGGACTGATAGGGTGGGTTCCTAATTGCGACACACTGCACCATTTGATACGAGAGTATCGAGAAGCTAGAAAGGTTTGTCAATATATTCTCAACTTGTTCATAATGTACTTTTGGAGATTTATAATTTTAGTAAACAAGATATAAATTGAATTGACTCGTCATTTCACCATGGCAGATTTTCTTGAACCAAGAACACAGGCTTATGCTAGCTTTTGCTCCAGACTATGACCACCTGCCTCTCATAGCTAAAGTGGAGGTGTTTGAACATGCTCTTCAGAATACTGAAGGAAACGACTTGTCCAGGGTAAATACTATTTTAATGTCTCTTTTTATCTTTTGAGATGGCGTTTCGTTCCTAATGAAAAGAGTACATTCGTTGTAAGATAACATCGCCAGGGAAGGCCCATAAAAGTTACCTCCAAGGGGGAGGTGCTGATTTACTTGCCCAAGTAATGACCTTGTATCTTCAATGAAGTAATAAAATATCAATTTCCTCAAAAAAAAAAAAAAAATTCAGATAGTGGATGGAGATTTCTTATTTGAGAACAATGATCTCTTGTTTGCATTCATTGTATAAAGAATGTTACATTGTCATAATGGTACAATGTCTCTTCCATTTCATGGAAGGGCTATGCTGAAAATAACTTGATACATGAATTTTCAGTGAATTTTTGCTAGTGTAATAGCAAGTGTTGTCCTGCTATCACAATTTCCTCAAAAAAAAAGTGTTGTCCTGTTTCTATAGTTGTTCAATCAGCTCCTTCTTTTGCCAGCTGGTCAGCTATTGAATTTGTAGATCTTGCCTTTGAGCTCCATGCAATTCTCCATTCAATAGTGATGTCAGAAATCTCGTCAAAAGTTTGTTTAAGTTTCCATGGTATGTCTGCTTCTTTGGTTGCCCATTTGATGGTAAGGGATGAATCCCTTTCAACGATTATCGGCTGGCAGGATAGAGGCTTGAGAAACTTAATTCCTTCAAGGAGAGCTCTAACTTCTGCCTCATTCGATGTGCCATTTCCCAGGGGGCCAGAGTAAGCTGTTATTATGTGGCCTTCATGATCTAGTATAATTCCACCAAAACCTGCGGCGTTTCACCATGGTAGGGGGTTTGTGTAACTTATAGTGGATGATAATCTTCCAATGCTTGGTGAGGGTAGATCGTGGGAGAGGAGGCATCTCGCTATAAGTTTCTGCCCATACAAAGATGGTTTGAATTGAAAGGTTGGTTAGTCTTGGGATAGTGTTTCTTTTGTTGTTGAAGGTTCTGTTATTTCTTTCATTCTAGAGTATCCAAGGAATGGCCGCCATGGCAGCTTTCCATAAGCTTTTTCCTATCTTTGGAAGAGGTCAAGATGAACCTGATTGGATCAATTGGGTGTAGGTGCTTGGCATTGTAAAGGCTATGTTAAATTTTGTAGAATAGTTGTCCATAGTTTTGTGCTGAAAGGGCAGTGCAATAGGATATGATCACTAGTTTCCTCTACTTGTCTGCAAAATTTGTCCTCAATTGAATACATTTGGATAACTTTGCTTTGTTTGTCTCTTGCCATGGGATATAGGTTTGGGAATTGTCATTAGCAGGTGATTATCTATCCAGCAGTCTTCCCAAAACAGAGCTTGGTTGCCCTTTCTCACATGATATCTTACATGTTGCTCTAATTTTGGTCTTCTTTTCGTAATTGTTTTCCATATATTTGAGCAATGGGCGCTGGATGTAGCTTTTGGTAGCCAACTGTGAGGGGCTGCACCATATTTAGCTTCTATCAGCTTTCTCCATAGGGCTTCTTTTTCTGTTGCATATCTCCATAACCATTTCGTGAGGAATTCATCATGTGTAGTCTCTTGATGCCTAATCCCCCTTTTTCCTTTGGTCTACACACTTGTTTCCAATTTATGAGGGGGTATTTGAATTTATCAGTTGTGCCACACCATAAAAATTTCCTTTGCAGTCCTTCTAGTCTATTCGATATTGTCTTTGGGCATGGGAGGACGGAGAGTAGGTTGTTGGGGATACCAGCTAGGGTCGATTTGATTAGTACTACTCTATCTGCCTGAGAGAGTAGTTGGCCTTTCCAAGAGTCTAATGTGTTTTGGCACCTCTCCACCACCGGGTACCAGTGCTGCCTAGATGATCTTCCTGTGTAGATAGGCAGTCCAAGGTATGAAAATGAAATTGAGAGGGGGCTGTAGCCTAGGATGGTGAGCATTACCTGTTGGTCTATTTCTTCATGGTTAATGCGTAATAGGCCTGATTTTTCCCAGTTGATGGTTTGCCCTGAAATAAGCTCGAATAGTCGAACTAATGTCTTAATTGAGATGGTCTGACTCTCAGCTTCTTCACTTAGGATAATTGTGTCATCCACAAATTGAAGCAATGGTATTTGGATGTGGTTAATTGCAAAGCCTGATATGCAACCAAGTTCTTGACTTTTGTGGAAAAGGGGGCATAAGCTCCTACTAAGAGGAACAGTAGTGGGGATAGGGGTTCCCCTTGGCTTAGGCCCCTTTGGCTTTGAAATAATCCTTTAGATGTGTCATTAGTTAGGAGTGAAAATTTAGCTGAAGATATGCAACTGTATATCCATTTTCTTCATCTACCCAGGAAGCCCATTTTAACCATCAACTTATCTAGGAAGTTCCAATTCACTTTGTCAAAGGCTTTCTCAAAGTTTAATTTTAGGAGAAATCCTTTGAGACCATGTTTCCTATATGAGCGGATCATTTATGTACCATAAAGGCTGAGTCCAAGATTTGTCTTCCTTTAATGAATGCTGATTGGTTTTCACTTATTACCTCTGGTAGGGCTTCACGAAGTCTGTTGGCAAGGATCTTGGTTATGAGTTTATAATGGCTAGAGACTAGGCTAATGGGTCTAAAATGGGATGGGTCACTTGCTACTTTTTTCGGAATTAGTGCAATAAATGTTGATCCCATACTATTGGCTGTGAGTCCTTCCTCATAAAATTCAGAAAACGTAGATTGCACATTACTCTAGATGAATTCCCATCTCTCCTGGTAAAAACTTGTTGTAAAGCCATTTGGACCCGGTGCCTTGTTTATGGGGATGGAGGTATCTTCAACAGTGCAGAACAGGATAATATAGTGGTTGGCTACACAGGGTGCATTGGCTGGGTTTGATGGGGCTACAATTTGGTCGGCGTGGCCTAAAGTGGCATCATCTCTCATTCCCAAGACTACCCCTATCTGCAGGGTACATTGGATCCCTAAAATTAAGGTGAATGTGGATGACTCCTCTTTTGGCAACCTAGGCCCAGCGGGATATGGTGGAGTATTTAGAGATTACAGAGGGGAAACCCCTCCTCTCTTTTACTGGACCTCTCGGACATGATGACTCCACATTTGCTGAAACTCATGCAGTCATACATGCGCTTAGATGCTTTCATGAGCATTTTAGTGGAGAATTGATAGTGGAGGGGGACTCCAGAAATGTCATTGGGTGGTGCCGGGCAGACATTAGCCCCTCCATGACAGTTACTCTATTTGTTTAGAGAGATTTACTCTCTAGCTTCATCATGTGTTTTTTCTCAAAAAAAAAAAGCTTCATCATGTGTTTATCAATGGTCATGTATTCCTAAGCCCCCATACTTCCATTCTGTTGCCCTTTTTTTTTTTTTTTTTTTTTGAACTTGCAAATGATTTTATTGATGTAAAAGATGCTACATGAAGAATAGGCTAACAATGTCCAACAGTGTTACAAAGTTTAACTAAGTTCAACCACTAAGCCTGCTTTTGATACTCCTTAGCTAATCTATCTGCTACCGAGTTGGCAGATCTCGGTATCTTAGTCCATGCTATTCTCCTGTCCACTGTTAGATATAAGACTACATCATATACTTGCTTCAGTTTCCATGGAGGTGAGCTTTTGCAACTGGCCCAGTCTATGGCTAGCTTTGAGTCTCCTTGGATTTGTAGAAGTCCTTCACAATGTTGCTGGAATAATTTGAGCCTAGTGAGAAGAGCTAAAGATTCAGCTTCATTAGATGTACTATTTTCCATTGATCCAACATAAGTTAGAATCACTCTTCCACTGTGATCTTGAATTACCCCACCAATGCCTGCTGGGCCTGGATTTCCTTGAGAAGATCCATCAAAATTGAGAGATTTCCACCCACTGGGAGGTGGATTTTAGGCCTCCATAGTCGGTCTTTTGTGATCAGTGAGCAGGATTACCTTGCCCCAATATTTTCTTATGATGGGGTTGGAAGGGGGGTAGTTTGTTTGTGCCACGGGCCCAAAGTAATATGTTTCTGGTGAACTTTTCCACCAAGGCTCCCATTGTCATCTCCTGATGTTCAAATGTTCGTAGATTTCTCTCTGGGCAGAGATGCCACAGTATGGCTGCTATTGATATCTTCCACAAAGTCCTCCCGCAACTTGGTAGTGGGCAGTTTAGTGCTTGCTGCAGCAACTGGCCACATGTTTTTGGGAAACATAGTTGAATGCCAAATCTTTGAAGGACAGCTCCCCTTAGCTTCCAACTGAAAGGGCAGTGCAACATAATATGGATACAGGTCTCATCGACTTCTTTACAGAATTTTGCATAAGTTGTCAACTATCAACTGTTCTCTTCTTTCTAGTTGGTCATAGTTTAACACTGTTCTGTGCCACAAGCCATAGGAAATGTTGAACCCTTTCCATAGAACCACACAAACATATTCATGATGTCTTCTTGTAGAAAGTCCCAGCTAGCTTTGTAGAATTCTGTAGTGAATCCTTCCGGCCTAGGGGCTTTGTCAAGGGGCTTGCTTTTGATGGCTAACTCGATTTCTTTGGTGTACTAGGCAGCTCAAGGGAGCGGTTGGAAGTTGTTTTAATGTCTATTGCTGAGTACTTAAAATTGAAGGCTTGTAGAACTTTCTTTTTCACACTGCACAAGTTATTTTATCTCGTTTATTCTTTGCCCTGGATAATTTTTGTCAAAGATAAAGTCCTTAATGAAATTTTGTGTTTGTTTCAAAACATTACTGTTATAGGTCCATCAATTAAATTCTGCCTTTTAATGAAAACACATATTTCCTAATGATAGGTACTGTGGCTGAAGAGCCGAACCTCTGAGGTTTGGCTAGATCGACGTACTAATTATACAAGAAGCTTGGCTGTAATGAGTATGGTAAGCTTTTTTTTTCTTTTTTGCTGTTGTTGTTTGTTTGTTTGTTTGTTTGTTTATTGGTTTTAGGTTCACTCTTTTTGTCTGCTTCAAACCAGTTATTTTGGTTTTCTGAGATGAAGTGAAACATGCGTTGCAGGTGGGTTACCTCCTTGGTTTAGGTGATCGACATCCTAGTAACCTTATGTTGCACCGCTACAGGTCTCTCTTTGTATTCCTTTTTTTTTTTTTATGCATGTAATGTTGTAGCAGCAGGTTATTACACTTTTTTTTTTAAAAAGGAAATTAGAAGCTGTTATTATTATTATTATTATTATTATTATTAGTAGTAGTAGTAGTAGTAGTAGTAGTAGTAGTAGTAGTAGTGTTGAGATGATTGGTCTTCGTGTTCGTCCAGTGGAAAGATCTTGCACATTGATTTTGGAGATTGTTTTGAAGCATCAATGAACCGGGAAAAGTTTCCTGAGAAGGTCTGGACTGAAATCCAAAGTCTTTTATTTTTGGTTGTGACTTTTTCTTTACTTGGCTCACCTGGTTACATGGCATGAATTTCAGGTTCCTTTTCGCTTGACTAGGATGCTTGTGAAGGCAATGGAAGTGAGTGGCATTGAAGGCAACTTTCGTTCAACTTGTGAAAATGTGATGCAGGTCCTTCGGACAAATAAGGATAGTGTCATGGCAATGATGGAGGTATAGTAATGTTTTCAATTTTTTGTGCTTACTTTTGATATGCATTCGTTTATTGCCTACTAAGGACTTGGTCTGATGACCAAGTCCTATCATACAACCTTAAGAGATCAGCCTTTTAATGATGGAATCACTATGTAAAATTGGAGCTTCCTTTTGCTGTGGAGCTTTAGCAGTTCAGCTGGAAAATTGTGTGACCTTCCCTTCACCAAGAAATTTTCCTTTTGAAAATGTTTTAATCATATCTATGGCAGTGACCTGTTTGCACTGTGTCCAACCATTTTGTGGGATTGGCAACCAGTTCAATTCATTTATTACAACAAGAAATGGACACTTATAATTAAAAACATGTATGATAAGATAAGCTTTTACTCATTTCAGAAGTTGCCTGTTGTCAGTAAATCTTGCTACTGGCAAATGCTAATTAAAATTGCCCCTTATTCTACAGCTTCTAGGTGTGAACCCTGCCTATTGTTTGTGTTATATGGAGAAGCTAACTGTTGAAATTTTATCTGTACTCATAGGCTTTTGTACATGATCCCCTAATAAACTGGCGGTTATTCAATTTCAACGAAGTTCCACAAATGACCAACTATGGAAATGCTCACAACCAGCCAGTTGTGAACAGTGAAGATTCTGCGCCTGCTAGAGATCTTCCTCATCCTTTGCGTGGTGCCCGAGAAAGGGAATTACTTCAGGTAAAGTATCAGAATATGACTTGCTTTTTGGGTACATTGACTTTTTTTTTTTTTTTTTTTTTTTTTGAAGATACATTGACTTTTTATGTTTTGGTTTTAATGAATTTTTGATAAAGGGAAAAATCATGAATGTGACTTAAATTTTGTAGGCTGTCAATCAGCTTGGTGATGCTAATGAAGTTCTAAATGATCGAGCTGTTGTTGTTATGGCTCGCATGAGTAATAAATTAACTGGGAGGGACTTTTCTCCTGGTTCTTCTATATCTGCCCCAACGAGTTCCATCCAACAGGCTGTTGACCATGGTACATTAATCTCCAGTGACACACGAGAAGTTGATCATGGATTATCTGTCAAACTTCAAGTCCAGAAGTTGATTATGCAGGCAACGTCACATGAAAACTTATGTCAAAATTACGTTGGGTATGTCTATGCTACTTTCTTCCTGTCATTTCCTTTTGTAGGGCTTTGATGATTTCAGTTGGTAGATCGGATTAGTTGAACTCTTTGACGTTCATATCTCTGTTGGCATGGAAAATGTAATTTATCCTGACTGTCGACATTCCCTGTTTTGGAAAGTTGATGCAAATATGTTTGAAATATTTGATGGTTGGACAGATGATCCATCTTTTGTATATTTTGTTTTTTCATGGTCTTTTCCAAACCATATGCTCAGTGCTCAGTTTGTTTACTTGCAAACCATATGCTCAGTGCCCAGTTTGTTTGCTTGCAAACCATATACTCAGTCCTCAGATTGTTTACTTGCAAACCATATGCTCAGTGCCCAGTTTGTTTACTTGCAAACCATATACTCAGTCCTCAGTTTATTTACTTGCAATGCATAAGCACAATCCTCAGTTTGTTTACTTGCAAACCATATGCTCAGTGCTCAGTTTGTCTACTTGCAAACCATATGCTCAGTTTGTTTACTTGCAAACCATATGCTCAGTTTGTTTACTTGCAAACCATATGCTCAGTTTGTTTACTTGCAAACCATATGCTCAGTTTGTTTACTTGCAAACCATATGCTCAGTTTGTTTACTTGCAAACCATATGCTCAGTTTGTTTACTTGCAAACCATATGCTCAGTTTGTTTACTTGCAAACCATATGCTCAGTTTGTTTACTTGCAAACCATATGCTCAGTTTGTTTACTTGCAAACCATATGCTCAGTTTGTTTACTAGCAAACCATATGCTCAGTTTGTTTACTTGCAAACCATATGCTCAGTTTGTTTACTAGCAAACCATATGCTCAGTTTGTTTACTTGCAAACCATATGCTCAGTTTGTTTACTGGCAAACCATATGCTCAGTTTGTTTACTTGCAAACCATATGCTCAGTTTGTTTACTGGCAAACCATATGCTCATTTTGTTTACTAGAAAACCATATGCTCAGTTTGTTTACTTGCAAACCATATGCTCAGTTTGTTTACTTGCAAACCATATGCTCAATTTTTTTACTTGCAAACCATATGCTCAGATTGTTTACTTGCAAACCATATGCTCAGTTTGTTCATATTTTCTCTCACAATATTCTCCTCTTGAGTAAATTCTATTGCTTTGTTTTACTCCTGTTAGAAATTTGAGGGATTTGCTGTAAGGTTATGAAGGTTATGTGACCATTCTTTTGAATTGTTTCAGGTGGTGCCCTTTCTGGTGAGCAGTTTGAACACATTTATTTGTACATAATACACATGTAAATAATGTAGAGTTTTCTGGTGATATCGGTTGTATTGATTTATGTTGTATTGGTATCTGTTGTATTATGTAATTATGTACACAAGTGTCTTATTAATAAAAAGGTCTTCAGCCAGGAAAACCCTCCATTTTTGGGTGGATCTGCTTCTTGTTTTATGCATTTAACACTTCGTCAAGGCCAGGACGAAACTTATTGGCTCCTTATGACTTTATGAGGTCAAGTACTACGCCAGATTTTGTCCTAAAGATGAAAGGTTAGCTAGTGGCTAATGGATTAATTAGTTTCAGCATAAAGTTGCTACTGTCAATCGTGCCAAATTTTGGTCAAAAGAATATTTTGACAAGATTAAGGTAAGAGGAAGCCGTAACACTAAAGCTTTACAAAAAATTAAATGTTCATATTAAAGTCTTCTTCGCATGGTTACTTTAACTAGCTTTTTAAAGGTGATTTGCAAGCCTGACCTTCAGAGAAACAGAGAACCGTCCTCCATTTTTTTAGGAATAGAAAATTTATAAATCTGAAGTCATGAATAATTTTCCATATTTCTGCGAAGGCGCAGATGAGACCTCAACACTGCTCCAATAACGACTACACCAGGATTTGCTTTCAATTCAATTATATTCTTCCTTTGCTTAAGTTGAATGATATATCAATGCTAATGCCATATTTTCAGTCATAAACTCACATATTTTAGAAGCCCTTGCAGTCCAATCCGAGGTTATTAATTCATTTTTTAAAGTGTGATTTCCCTTTGGATGAGACAAATTCAAAATGCGAACCACACTAGTAGCATAACGCAGCAATCCCTATTAGATTTTGATTCCTATACAACTTATAGTTACTCCTTCAGTTTATATAGGCAGGTCACGGTTCAAGGTTACAAATCCATTTGTACAACACCTACAAAAGCAAGCAATGCTTTGACCAACTTAATCAGTTTCTACAACCACAAGAACTTAATTGTGGTTTTGCACTTTTCTGACTATGCTGCTTTTCAATGAAGCACAATTAATGCCTCTTAATATACCGGTGCAAAAGTGAAATGAAGAATTACAACCCCTAAATATAGTTCCATAATATAGTTCAATTTAGAGAGTGAAATGGTGATACTATATTAAAAACCACAAAATGGTTGTGCCTGTGGAACCTTTTTTAATATTAAACAAAAAAGTAACTTGAGATTTTTTCATGTGTATCAAAATATATTGGACATAAAATACTTCCCTTAAAAGGAAAAGATAAGCCCCCGAACTCGAACCCCTTAAAATATAAAAGTCCCTGTATTTACAAATCTTAAATAGAAAACAAATATATAGATTAGAAGTCCTTTTTTTAGGGTATAAATTGCGACAAAAATAGAACACTTCAAGTAACTAGTTAAAATAAAGCTCTACTAGGATTTTTGGATTTTAAGCCTAAATCAGAGTTTAAATTTATGTGTTTCTATTTTTCCTTATAGAATTTTTAGTTTTTAAGCCCAATAATTAGTACCATAAAAAATATTTAATGAGGACATCATGGATTAGTTAAAATCACAAACCACATTTAAAATAGAATATTATTCTTGAATAGCAAACTTAATTTAGAATTTTTAATCTTCTCATAAAATTTTCTAAAAACTTGTCTATTTCACAAGTAAATATCTCATACAGTGCAAATTTGATAACATTATCAGTATGTTTAAAGAGAATCGTAATATCATGTCATTTAATATGATGTTTTAAAAAAGCCTTTTCTTGCTTATAGATAATTTTTAAAATTTTAAAAAAAATCAGAAAGAACTTTTAGATTCATTCTTAAACTAATAAACTATAATTTTATTAGTAAGACTTTTCTCTATTTTGATCACATTTTTTTTGCAATCAACACCACAAGTTACCTACCATCTGTCATCCATGGCAACCTTACCATCGATCATGCTTCTTTGCAACCATCGATGTCATCTCTATAGTTCAAGCCTTGACACTCACTTTTTAATAAAAAAGTGATATCATTGTCATAAATGTGAAAGCAAAATGTGAACGGCCCAAATGCGATGAGCCCAAACCTTCATCAATCCAGCAATCAATCGTCGTGGGTAGGCTCTGTCGATTTTCAAAGTCACTTGCCGTAGCCCATCGCCAGACCCATTTGCGTCGCTGCATCATCGATACAGTCGTCGCCCCAGTTAGCAATAAACCGCCGCGTCAACACCAGTAGCAGCTAGCCACGAGTCAGCCTCTTCAACCATTAAACGACCAAGCCTGGTCGCCAATCGAAGAAGCCGAGAAAGAATGCACCCACGATCCTGATTAGTGGGATCCAACAGAGGAACTTCCCGGTCTTCCTCCTATCTCAACAACAACAGCAAAAAGAGGATTGTGATCCCCATTCCAAGGAGAGAGCTCCAACAACTGGACATAATCGGCTCCAAATAGCCAGAAACATTCTGTCGAAGGGGTTCAAAAACCTTTTGTCGAGAAGAAATCTTACGCACAAAAGCTCTCTCGAGCCGAAGAAGTTAAGCGACTGGCAGTTCGTCGAGATTCACTAGTTCAACCGGAGCAGCTCTACACGTTCACTGGCAACGTCAACAAGTTGATACACGTGGAACACAAATACTTCCGTCTGACCGACCAAAGCCGTCATCGTTCGTGCACACTCGTTCTAGAACTCAGATTTTGACGTCAACTCGCCAGAAACCGATACTTCATCACTTATACACGGAGATTGAATCAGAGGAAGATTAGGAGATTGTACTCACATTCCTTGATATTCAAATACAAATTGTAACACATATATTCTGTCACAAATCGAATTACTCTCTCGGTCACGCCTCTTCGCGAACCAGCGGATTTTCGGTGAAACAGATTTGGCACGCCCGGTGGGACCTTTCCTACATCTCATCTCCTTCTTCGTTCAACAAAAAAAAAAATCTCAGCCATGGCCAACAATGCCAATAACGGCAACAACAACAACAACAACAACAACAACAACAACAAAGGCAAGAACATTGCTAGCTCAAGCTCTGCCCATCCGCGCCCGACCGCAACTGCAAGCTCGATCGCAAGAGCTCGCGGACTAGCAACCGTCTCTCCGGCCAACATCTGTGCTCTGACTTCTCCACCACCGGCTACTCGCCCCATGACCAGGGCCTTGGCCAAGAGCTTGTCCACTGGACAGGCTCCCTTCATGCGCGACGCGCGTCGCCCGAGCGCCGTCTTCATACCACAAGCTACTGCGGCCTCCACCAAGCCACCCGTGGCCTCCGCCAAACCAATTCCAGCAATGGCCAAGCCTACATACTTGGCCGTCGCTACCTCTCCTCCTCTTCGCAGCCCGACTATCAGCCTGGCTCAGTTGCCACCACCCCAAAGGAGCTCTATTGTTCCTGCCATGGTGCAACGCTATGAACAACATGGGGGCATGACTTCCTCCTCCGCAGCAAGAATGTATTCGCCATCAGCCTCCGCCGTACAAAGAGCGACGGCCGAGGACAAATCTCCGATCGTGACTATCTCTCACGATCTCTTGGCCGAGCTCACCGCAGCAGCCGGCTCACCACCTATTCGCTCGCCTCGCCGACTATCACCCATTCCATCGTGCCGAATTTCACAGGTGGTTGCCACCGCAAGCCAGTCACCCCCCAAAACAACCTGTCGCGCTCAACCGACAGCGGCCGGTTCTCCTGATCGAACGCCCACCGTAACCTCTCCACACCCAAGAACACCAACGACCGTCTACCCAATGCGGTCGCCGGCAACAAACTCACCTCTACGATCTGCGTCGGGAACATCTCTGTCGACACCAACCGTCTGGATGGCCGCAATGACAACATCGGCCAAGACAATAGAAGAGCAGTTTGCCGAAATGCAAGCTGCACTTAAAGAGCAGAGTGAACAACTGAGCATCAAAGACGCGCAACTCGCAGCTCGCGACCTCCTGATCGCGAGAATCTTAGAGCAGCTCGAAATGGGTGCAGCCACAAACAATACTGGCAGCGTTTCTCAAGAAATCGACTGAAACCGGGCGACTACCAGTGGTTCGGCCGAACCACCGCGAGAGGATATTGCCTCTGACGATGAGCTGTTGCCTGTCACACCGATAGCCATCCACAGAGGTCGAGCCGAAGCAGAGCCGGCTGCCCTCACACTGGACGCAGTCACTGAACTCATCAACCGCGCCATATGGAATAGTTCAGGTGACAACAAATCTGTCGCCTACCGGAGGCCTTACACGCAGAGGATCCAGAACATCCCGATCCTGCTCGGCTACCATCCTCTAAAATTCCAGCAGTTCAACGGCGATGGGCACCCCAAACAGCACGCCGCCTATTTCATTGAAACGTGAAACAACGCCGGCACAGACGACGACTTGCTGGTCAAGCAGTTCGGTCAGTCGTTGAAGGTAAATGCCTTTGACAGGTACATCGAGCTGCCCCAAGAGTCAATTGATAGCTGGGAGCAATTGGAGCGAGAGTTCCTCAGCCGATTTTACAGCACTCGGCGCACCGTCACTCTGGTCGAGATCGCCAATTTGAAACAGAAGAAGGGCGAGAAGGTTGTCGACTATATTAACTGGCGGAGGAACCTGAGCCTCAATTGCAAAGAGAGCTCAAATTTATCTCTCAAAGCCAAAATCGAAATGTGTGCTCGATGGATGAAATGGGAGCTCCTGTGCTACATTCAAAGTTGAAGGCCGACAGACTTCCAAATTTATGCTCGAACACCTCCTCGACAACCATCTGCTCAAATTGCTAGAAGTCAAAAGACCCGGCGACTTGTCCAGGAACAAAGACCCGGCGACCTGTCCAGGAACAAAGATCCGAACTTCTGCAAATACCACCGCTTGGTCGAAGATCCGACCGAGAAGTGTTTCGTCCTGAAAGACAGGATAATGGAGCTCGCGGCTCAAGGCCACATCGAAATCGAAGGAGCCGAAAACACAGCGTCCTCACATGTGATCTCCATTCAAGCTGAGCCAAACCGGCGAGCTCGGCCAAACAAACAACAGGTCGCGAGGAAGGAGTACCGTCCAAAATCTGATCCCTCCAACCGATCACAAAATTACAGACTACCACCGGCTAAGGTTGCACCAAAATTGGCAACCCGCGAAGCAGTTGCAGCCGATGTAGAGGGGTGGATTCTGGTCACTCGGCGAAAGAAGCTTGTCCGAGAAATTGAACTGGCACCGGTAAACACCAAAACCAAGGCGAAGCGACCGAACAAAAGAGCCGCGAAGCACCAATAGAAAGCTCCCAGGACCACCATTCAAGGAGCAAACAAAAAGAAGATAAGACCCATCACACTAGCGGAGTTCTTCCCAAAGGAGTTCTTCGCGCCACCAGCAATGGTGGTGACTTGTTCGACAGCCCCGCCCGAGCAGACTGTGCCAAAAGACAAAGGCAAACGGCCAATCGTCGAATGTGACGACCTCGAGACGTCACTGAAACAAATCTCACCGCTTAACGAGATTGATGACGACGTCGACTTGGCCATCCTGTCAAGACAGGCCTTTATTCGAGTCCTCGACAAACCAGAGGAGCTCGAGGCCGAAGTCGAGATGTTGTTCATGAGGAAGCACGACTTGCCGAAAGTCGGGCTGATGCCACCCTACCAAAAGGAGGAAGAAGAAGCGCCCTCCTCTCAGCAGTTGGCAAAGTCAGAGGAAGCGCTTGCCGTTTCATGTATGCCGTGCGTCACCTTTCGAGAAGAGGACGCACAGTTGGGGACGAAGAACCATAACCGACCACTGTTCATCTCTGGCTACATCAGCTACCACAAATTCAATCGCATTCTCGTCGATTGTGGATCCACAATCAACATCTTGTCGATTCGCACAATGAAGAATGTTGGCCTCTCCGCCGGCGACCTCTCTCCGAGCTCTCTCCTCATCCAAGGCTTCAATTAGGAAGGCCAGAGGACGCTCGGCATGATCAGCCTCAAATTGCACATTGGCGACATGGTGGCCGAAACTCCGTTTCAAGTCATCAACTAAAGAACATCCTATAATCTGCTTTTGGGTCGACCGTGGCTTCACGCGAACGGGGTTGTGCCATCGACACTTCACCAATGCTTTAAGTACTGGAAGGACGGCGAGCAAAAGATGGTGTACGCCGACGAAAGCCCATTCACCAAGGCTGAAGCATCATTTGCAGATGCCAAATTCTATCTAATGACCAGACTGACAGTCAAATTATCCTCCTGGCCGAACCAGGCGTCAAATGCCAAGAATGTTCTGCCTCCAAAACAGACTCTGACGCAAGCCGCTTCTCCCAAACAGCCAACGCAAGCCGCGTCTCCCAAACAGCTGACGCAAGCCGCATCTCCCAAACAGCCGACGCATAACAACCAGCCGGCACACGGCCAAAAATCGGCCACAACAACTCCAGCGTCGATACAGCGTAATGTACCTATCTTACAGTACATCCCGCGGTCACAAAGGAAGAAGGGAGAAGCTCCCTTGGCCATCTACCACAAAATCCAGCCAACCCCCTTTGCAAAAAAAGTTACCCTCCCACTGCCGAAACTGGAGGACAGGAGCATTGTGAAACAATTCCCGAGCCACGAGCAGTTGCCATCTGCTCACTCAGACGAAGGCTTTGATCCAAACGCATATTGACTGATGGCCAAAGCCAAGGGCAATTTTACAAAAGACCAGCTCCATGAGAAGCCACCCGTCACTCTGCCGGTCCTCACCCCAGAACAAGAAAAGTTAAGAAAGGAGGGTCGCCGAATCACTCAAGGTCGCCTTGGCCTCGGCTACCAAAAGGAGAAGCCAATCCGCATCTATGGAGCCCAGAAGCCGATCAAAATCACCAGAAAGACATTGGCCGACCTCCATCAAGTTTCAGTCGGTCAAACTTCTGCGAAAAAGAAAAATGCTCTGAACCCAGTGATTATTTACACCTTGAGAGCAGCCATCGCATGAGCTCACGCATATGACTCGGTCACGGTAAACCATATCTCTGTAGCCGACGACAACCAAGAGGACGACGAGTTCGTTTTGAAAGAGGTCCCGGCTACGCTCGAGGAAGGCGGCCAATCGAGTGTCGACGAGTTAAAGAAAGTCGAGCTGGGCACAAAAGAGGATCTGAGGCCGACATTTCTTAGCGCTTCACTATCGGCCAACGAAGAGGTTGAGTATATGTCGTTACTTCGCGAATACCGCGATATATTTGCCTGGAATTATTCGGAAATGCTTGGCCTCGTCCCACGAGTCGCAGTACACAAATTGGCAGTTCATCCATCAGTCCGGCCAGTTAAGCAGTTACAACGACGATTTCGGCCAGAACTTGTGCCAAAAATTGAAAAGGAAGTCGACAAATTGATCGTTGCCAATTTCTTAAGAGAGGTGAAGTATCCTTCTTGGATCGTGAATATCGTACCGGTCAAGAAAAAGAATGACCAAATTCGGGTCTGCGTCAACTTTCGCGACCTGAACAAAGCTTGCGCGAAGGATGACTTCCCTCTGCCGATAACAAAACTCATGATGGATACGACAACGGGTCATGAAGCTCTATCTTTCATGGACGAGTCATCTGGTTACAACCAAATTCGTATGGACTCAAAGGATGAGGAGCTCACTGCTTTTCTGCACTCCCAAAGTCATTTTCTACTACAAGGTGATGTCGTTTGGACGCAAGAATGCCGCGACAACGTACTAGAGGGCAATGTAGAACATTTTCGATGACTTTCTGCATAAGCGCGTCGAGTGCTATGTCGATGACCTGGTGGTAAAGACAAAACAGCGGTCGGATCACCTTCTCGACCTTATAGCAGCATTTGAACGACTTCGGCGATTTCAGATCAAACTGAATCTGCTGACATGCGCATTCGGTGTCACGTCGGGCAAATATCTGGGATTCATTGTGCACCACCGAGGAATTGAGATCGACCAATAAAAAATCGATGCAATTCAAAAGATGTCGGAGCCCAAAAACATCTCCGAACTCAAGATCTTTCAAGGCCACTTAGCGTATATTCAGCGCTTCATCTCGAATTTAGCCGAAAGATGTCAACCGTTTAGTCGCCTCATGAAGAAAGACACGCCATTCGAATGGGACGAGTCTTGCTGGAACGCTTTTAACAACATAAAGGCATACCTCACCAAGCCACCGGTGCTCGTCAATCCAATTGTTGACCGACCGCTGGTGCTCTACATCGCAGCGCAAGAGATATCAGTAGGAGCTTTGTTGGCTCAATGTGACGAGGACAATAAACAACGTTCTCTCTATTATCTGAGTCGAATGTTGGAGGGGGCTGAAATAACTACACACCGATTGAGAAGACTTGTTTGCCACTCGTCTTTGCGGTTCAAAAACTCTGGCATTATCTTTTGGCGCATTCGACGAATCTGATCTCGCGCGCCGACCCGCTCAAATACATCATGTCGCGATCGATTCTTTCAGACCGACTGGCTAAGTGGTCGTTGCTCCTCTCCGAATTCGAGATCAACTTCGTACCACAGCGTGCGATTAAAGGACAAGGCCTGGCAAATTTCTTGGCCAACCATCCAGTACCGGCCGGATGGGAATTGACAGAAGAGTTCCCGGACGAAGAAATCTTCTTGGTCGAGGTACTTCCCCCTTGGGAGATGTACTTTGACGGCGTTGCATGGAGAAACGGAGCCCGTGCGGGAGTTCTATTCGTTTCACTGAGAAAGGACCTGCTCTCATATTCGTTCATTCTCACCCAAAATTGCTTGAACAACGAAGTGGAGTATCAAGCCATCCTCCTCGGACTCGGCATGGCGGTCGAGATGAAGCTGCCGCAGCTAAACATCTACGACTACTCGGCACTGGTTATCAAACAACTTACAGGGGAGTTCAAAGTAAAGAAACTCGAGCTCGTGCTCGAGCTCGTGCCGTTCTGGAGATATGCCGGTGACCTTCTGGCCCAAATTCAGAAAGCGTCGCTCTATTATGTCCCTCGATCCGAAAATGGGCCAGCCGAGACATTGACTGGAATTACGGCCAGTCTACCACAATTCGACGAACGGCCGAACCAAGCTCCAATTTGTGAAAGGTGGGTAGTCCCTCCACCAACTGAAGAAGAAACAGAAGAAGAGCAGACAGACGAGAAGGAAGAGTCGTTTCCTATCTCGGTCAGCGAAAACAAAGTGAGAGATTGGTGAGAGCCTATCTCGAATTTTTTTCAATACGGCACACTCCCGGCTGACCTGTGAGAGCGAGTTCATATTCGCCGAACAGTGCCAAGGTACATTTTCGTCAACGACGTACTTTACCGGAGGTCGTACGAAGCTCTGCTTCTCCAATGCCTATATAAAGAAGAAAGATTGCAAGTCCTAAAAGAAACACTTGGTGGAATTTGCGGCGTGCACCAGGCTGGCCCGAAGCTCCACCTACAAGTCAAACGGTTAGGCTACTACTGGCCGACGATGCTCAGAGACGCCACTGAAATGGCTCAAACTTGCAGACCATGCCAACTCCATGCCGACTACATACACCAGCCACCAGAGCCACTTCACCCAACGATCGCGTCATGGCCGTTCGAAGCTTGGGGGATGGACATCATCGGTCCAATCGCTCCTAAATTTGACTCTGACCGGTAATACATTCTGGCTGCCACCGACTACTTCTCAAAATGGGCCGAAGCTGCTACCTACCGAGAAATCAAGGATACCACCGTCGCCGACTTCATTCGGACTCAAATTATCTATCGATATGGGGTTCCTCGATACATAGTGACGGACAATGGTAGACCGTTCAGAAATAAGGTTATGGATCGCTTCTGCGAAAATTTTTGCATACAACAACGGACATCGTCAGCCTACAACCCGGCAACCAATGGACTCGCTGAAGCATTCAACAAAACACTTTGCAAGATCTTTAAGAAAACCATCGGGGCCAACAAAAAGAGTTGGGACGAAAAGCTCGACGAAGCCTTATGGGTGTACAGAACATCATTTCCAATGCCGACCCAGTCGACTCCATACTTGTTGTCTATGGCACAGAAGCAGTGTTTCCACTCGAGGTACAACTTCCCTCTCTTCGCATTACTATTAGTGAAGGGCTCACGACGGAGGAATGCGCCCAGTTGCGACTCGCAGAGTTATAGTCACTCGACGAGCAACGACTTGAAGCGCAACAACGTCTCGAGTGCTACCAATCTTGAATGACTCGGGCCTTCAACAAGAAAGTGTGGCTCAGGTCATTCTAGAAAGGCGACTTGGTGCTAGTAGTCAAACGGCCAATGCTCTTTACAAGTAAAATCGGGGGCAAATTCGCACCGAAATGGGAAGCACCGTACGTGGTACAGGAATCCTACACCAATGGCGCCTACAAGGTAGTAACATCAAACGGTTCGGAGCTGCCGATAACAAACGGTAAATTCCTCAAATGCTTCTATGCATGAGGGGGCAGCGAAAAAAAAAAGAAAAGAAAGAAAAGAGTCGAATAAAAGGAGTCAATGTTTCTCATCGCAACAAAATCAGAGTAATGGAAGCCTCGCAAACAAAAAGAGAGAGGCTACAAGTCAAAAAAAAAAAGTATACAAGATCAAAGCTGTGGAAGCTCAAAGTTGGCCACCCGTCACTGCATCCGAACTACTTCGGCACGAACCTCAGACAGTTCCTGCGTTTCGGCCTCGCTGAGAGTCAAGCGCGAACGAACAGAAGCAAGCTGATCCTGGAGAGTAGAGGCCTCCTCCTCGCTGGCGAAAATTCCTCTCCGGATGGTCGCAAGCTCGACATTTATGGAGTTGAGTTGAGTCGATACAAGTGCCAGACGGTCATGAAGAGCCTTTTGCTCAGCCTCAGTAGCCTCGCGCTCTGCCTGATACCTATCCAAGTCCACCGTTAAGTCGTCACGACGACGGCCCACACACTGAATAGATTGGGCGAGCAAGACTGGACTTCCCGGCCAAGGAGTTGCGCAACTGATGAAAACGATCCACCTCTGAGGCAAAATCCTCAACCCACTGCTCCAGAACTGAAGTGTCAACGACGACCCCTCTCAGGTGGTCAAGAATGATGCGGGTGTCTACTACAAGCTCTGGCAAACATGGGTCATCGGCGAGGGTCGAAAGGCCCTGTTGCAGCAGTAGCCTCGATCTCGCCGAGGGTCGAAAGGCTGACGCCTATAAAGAAAAAGGGAGATTAGAAAGAACAAAAAAAAACGAAGGAATGAGGGGATATACACTTACCGACGAGGGCCGCGAAGTGGAGGAATCCTCGCTGATGGGTCGACAAGCCGAACCCGAAACTTCTTCCTTGACAGCAAGAGACGCTTCTCCGCTACTAGGAGGAAACGTCACAAAAACCTCCCTCCTCGAAGTCGTAGCGACAAGTGGGGACGGACCAGAGAGAGGGTGTTGAAACTCACCCACGTCTATAACTCTGGCGTCAACTGTAAGGCCCTCGACCATGGCTGGTCCACCCGAAGGCTGAAGGGGCGCCACACCCTCACCAACAGTCGTCGTCGGGCACTCGGCTCCACAAACCGCTAACTCACCGGTAACAACAATAGGTGGTGCTTCTTCTCCGATCCACTCCAACTGTCGAGTAACCTCTAACTCGGCGAGGTCGAATAAATCCTCCTGCTGAAAGACGGGCTGGTCCATAAATGGAGCTACGACGACTGCGAGCTTATCAGAAGGTAGGTCGTCCAATTCCTAGATCGCTTGCGCTCCAACCTGGTTCGCTGGCACTGGCCACACCGCCAGCTGTGCAGTAGTCTCTCTGGTCAGCAGAGCAACAGACTGATCGAGAGGCGCCGACTACTTAGCTTTTTCCCCCGACCCCGACAAAGGAGTCTTCAAAGGCTGAACGACAGCAAGAGGAGTTAAATTGGTCAGCGGCTTACCAAGACCGGTTCAGATTCGCTTCTTGAATGGAGGCAGAGGAAAATGAAAGGCTTCGACTTCATAGCCGTCGACTTACTTTTCGCAGCAGTCCTCTTCGGCGAAGTCGGCGACTGAGCCAATCCCTTCCCCATGCCCACAGAAGCACCAGCTACTGGTAAAGAAAGCAGTACTGGCTGAGGTCCCCCTGTGCCGAAGAAGCCTCTCGGATCACAATGCTCTTCTCCGGCGCGACTTGCGACGGAGTTGACGACTTGTCCTTCGCGACCTTCGGCCGAGGCTCCCGTTTCTTCCCACCTTTGCTCTGTTTCGCCTTGGGAGAAACAGGGGGCTTCGAACTTGGCCGCAAACTCTTTCGGCTGCGACCCTCCATGTCGCCATCTCCTCACGCAGGCGGCAAGGCTGTTTCTGGCGCAGATACACCGGTAAACAGCCTCCACGCACACTAAAAAGAGAGAGAGAAGGAAAATCAGAAGGTGCAAAAGGAAAAGAAACAAAAACAGAGAAGAAATGAGAGTTACTACTTCGAAGATGGGAACCACTGTCTCGAGCCAAGACTCCCGAAAGAGGGCTGTAACACCAAGGTCGAAATCTGGACTCACGAAGGCCGGTACCTCCATGCTGCCAAGTGGACAAGCAGTCCCTGCTCGCCACAACTCCACGATTGCGTTAACTAAAGCCGCATTTTGTTGGTCGATGAACATCACACCCGACAAGTCTTGGCAGAACCCGAACTGACGAGCAAACCAGTGAGGACTGTAGGGTTCAACCACAAGAACTTCACGCTGCCGCAAGACTAGAGAGGTCGCTCGCAGGCAATGGAAGTACTCCGCCTCGATCCGAGAAGCGAAGTGATCAGCCTTGTCAAGGATCGGACTAGGAGGAAGAGCCTCCAAGGGGTACCAGCATCGAACTCTGCCGTGACAAAATAAAGAACGAGCCTCCTTCTGCGTACAGACGCGAACGAACTCCGGATTACGGTAGAGCATCATGAGGGGTCTGTCGCCGCCACTGGAGTCAGCCTCGTGAACGCCGAATTACTGGGCAAGCCATGCATAGATGAATGGCCAAAAAATCCTTCCTGGTGAGAAAGCATTCAGCCCTCGATAAAGGTTTGCTAAGGCTGCGCCAGGCAAACTACAACGAGAACTGCCTACCATGAAACAAGCCATCTTGAAAACACTTAACCTTAGCATGTTGCCCGGCAAAGGCAAGACAAAACGGCAGATCCACAACAATAAGAAGGCGGCCAGGTATACTTCATCTGTGAGGGCGTCAGGTACCCCAAGCTCGGAGAGGGGTTGATTCTGCACGGTCGATCGGTCGCGACTCTGAGAACCTGTCAGCTTCTCGCGATCAGCCCATGGGTCTTCTGAAGGTCGTGCGCCCCCCTCGGTTTGGAACCAGAAGGATGCCCACACTGACATAAAAACCCCCAAAGCTCCCTCCAAGTTCGAAGCCCTCAGACGACAGAAAAGCCGATAATACGCAAGGAAGAGGTATCGAATACTCTCGGGTAGCGGCACAGAGCGACTCAGAGTAAAGTCTTCAACCGTCGGAGTCGCTTCATCATAAATACTCCCTGAGATGGCCAATCTGCCGAGTCGATGCATATCCCATAGAGAATTCGACAACTCCCCCTCACGAGTGAAAATGGTGTTGGTCGACGAACACCAGACCTCCAGGAAAGAGTGGACAACGTTGTTGTAGCATCGATACGAATACATAGAGGCTCGAACTGCAGAAGTGAGGTATGTTGAGGCCAACTGCTTAGGACAAGTGTGGAGAACGACATCTGCCCAGTCGAAATAGAAAAGCACAGGGTAGGGGCCGGAGCATACCACCGGTTGACTATCCCAAGAGTCAAACTGGTAGCAGTCGATGACGAGAGTCGGCGCCGTGAAACGGATCAGCTGGTCATGCACCGGACTCAGTAAGATGTTGCCTACAGCCTGATGCGGAGACGTCAAGGGCTCATCGACTCCCGGGAGATGTCAAATCTGATCGTCTTCGTCAACAACAGGTCGACTCCATAGGTCGTGAACAGCCTTGACTGTGGACGCAGTTACGTCACAACCACCGTAGGCCGACTGTCCCCCGAGAACCAATAGTTGTGGCTTCTGTTCCTCCTTAGAATCACGGATTCGCAGACAGTGACGAAGAACACCCTTCACGATGGTCCTGATGGTCGACATAGTCAGACCGAGGAAGGAGAAGGAAGCCGACGTAGTAGACATCTGCGGCAGAACAAATACAGTCAGGTACGCAACTCATCTCCTGCGACCAGAGATGGAGAAGTTAAGGTCGTAACAAAAAAAAAGTAGAAAGGAGAAAAATGCAAGTAAAAAAAAAAGGGGGCGACAAAAAAGACTAGCCGCCGATAAAAAAAAAACGAACGGAGAAACAAAAAAAGAGAGAGGGTAATCACCGACGAGGTACACCGATTGCCTTCGACGGTTCGGCCAGCAAACCAAACTGATTACGAAACAAAGCTCTCCGCGAGATGGCAAGCAAACCTTCTTGTTCGGCGACCGAGCCGAACGCAATCAAGGAAATTTCACTGCACTCGGCAACAAAGCCGAGTGCTGCATTAAAACATTGTGCCCGACGACCGAGCCGACCACATTCCAAAACAAAAGCTTTGCGCCCGATGACAGAGCCAGACTCGACCAAAACAACAGCCTCGCGCCCGACAATCGAGCCAGACGCGATCAAAATCAAATTCTAGGGCCCGACGACCAAACCAAGCGCAGTCTGAAGGCCTCGCGTCCGGCAACCGTGCTAGACGCGATCAAAATCAAACTCCAGTGCCCGACAACTAAGCCAGACACAACCAAACAAAGAATTCAGCACTCGGCGACCAAGAGAGATGCTGCACATTCAATCCTAGTACCTGGCGACCAAGCCTGACGGGGCCAAATCAAAAAATTCAGCACCCGGCGACCGAGCCGGATGCTGCACATCCAATTCCATTGCCCGACGACAGAGCCAGATGCAACCGAAATATAAGGCACTGTGCCCGGCGACCGAGCCGAGCACAGTTCAAAAGCTTCACGCCCGCCGACAGAGCCGGACGCGACCAAAACAAAGGCACTGTGCTCGACGACCGAGCCGAGCACAGTTCAAAAGGTTCGTCCCTGGCGACAGAGCTGGACGGGACCAAAACAACACAGTTCAAAAGCTTCGCGCCCGGTGATCGAGCCGGACACAACCAAATCAAAGAATTTAGCACCCAGCGACCGAGCCGAATGCTGCACAACAAAACTTCGCGCCCGATGACCAAGCCTGACGCGACCAAAACAAATTCCAGCGCCCGGCGACCGAGCCGTACGCAACCAAATAAAAAATTCAGCATCCGACGACCGAGCCGGATGCTGCACAACAGATTTCAGCCCCCGGCGGCCAAGCTAGACGCGACCAAAGGATAAATTACAGCACTCGACGACCAAGCCGAGCAATGCACCAACACACTGCGCCCGGCGACCAAGCCAAGCGCAGACAAAAGCACCGCGCCCGACGACAGAGCCGGAAGCGACCAAAGTGAAACTTCTGCTCCTGGCGACCGAGCCGGGTGCAGCCAACAGAGCCAGGTATGTAACTCCTCTCCAAAAAAAAATATATATCAAAAGGCGACAAAAAAGAGCAGCCGCAGAAAAAAATTTGCGAGCGACAAAATGAAGCAGTCGCAGAAAAAAAGATTACGGGCAACAAAAAAGAGCAGTCGCAAGAAAAAAAGAAAGGGGTCGAAAGTACACTGACTCTCTTGTCAGTTCGACCACCCACATGGCCTGCACCATCGCCCTCGGCAAGTTACAGAACGTGAATCAGAGTTGCAAGCAAAACTTTTTCACCCGGCAACCGAGTTGAGCGCAGTTCAAAAGCCCCGTGCCCGGTGACTGAGCCAAGCACAGCCCAGTCCCCCGGCGACCGAGCCGGACAAAACTAAAACAAAGCTCTGCGCCCGGTGACCAAGCCGGACGTGTCAGCACAGAAGTCCAGCCCCCCGGCGAACTAGCCGGGCTCACTCAAAATAAAATTTTAGCGCCTGACGGCCAAGCTGAACGCAAAACAAAAGCTCCGCGCCCGACAACCGAGCCGTACGCAGCCGAAACAGAACTGCAACACCCGGTGACCGAGCCGGGTGCGACCAAAACATAGTCTCAATGCCTGGCTACCAAACCAGGTACGACACAACATCACAATGTTTGGTTTTTGGGCCAAACGACGCACTAAAAGTCGTCAGTCAGTCACACCGACAGACTGACAAACATCTGGGGTACGAAAGAGAGTAAATTCGAGAGGGATAAAAAAAAATAGTGAGAAAATTTGAGAGAGAATAATTTTTTTTTTTCGTGAGAGAGACTAAGGGAGAAGTAAAAAATGAGAGGAGAGAAAAAAAAGAAGAAAGAGGAAAGAAGGGAAGAAGAAAAGAAAAGAGAGTGGGACCCCAACAGACTCAAATTCAGCCAGAGATTGTCGAGAGATTTTTTTTTTTTTACAGTACCTTTAATTTTTAATTTGCGGAGAGTTTTTGACGCAAGGCGGGGCTCGAAGAAGATTGCCAAGCCAATTCGCAAACAAAGCCAAATAGCAGACTGTCTCCCAAATCGCATACTGTTTCCCAATTCGCAGACATAACCAAATCGCAGACTGTCTCCCAAATCGCAGACAGAGCAGCAAGGCACAAGCAGTCAAATTCGCAGGCAGAGCCAATTCGTAGGAGCAGGTCGCAGACACCAAAATTCGCAGAGTATGCCCAGAGGAAGAAGACACAATTTTAAACCTGATTATCCTAAATTTGTGGGAAGTGGATTAGTGTTTTCCCCACTTAAAAGGGAGCTTACTGCACAGGAAGGTGCTCTCCTAAAATCTGCGCTGAAGCCAAACCGTTGACAGAAATAAAAAATCAATTTCAACGAAACGAGCCGCAGAGGAACATTCCAACTCGTTGGGAGATTCACCTTGGCCAGGGCGGGCCCCACTGCGCCCACTCTGGCGTGCGTTCTTTCCCCGGTGCGTTAATTGAGATCACAGAAGGAACTTCGGTCTGCCAAAGGATTAGTTAAGCCAGAATATGGCCTCCCGAGCCTTATTCGAGTACACGTTGCTTCCTCGATGTGACGACCAAGTCGCCAAATTCGTGTTCCTCTCCGACGCGACGACCAAAGCCACAACAGTTGGGGATTTACCAAATTAAAACAGGTTTCTTTCTGCCTACTGCTTTACTCTATCTCCTTCTCCCAATGCGAAGTTCGACCGAAAGCAAGTCGTCCTGTCGAGAAGTTTAGTCAAGCCGAAACGGAGCAATTGTGTTTTCACTTCAGTTTGTAATATCTCTCTCCGGCGTGACGACCAGAGTCGCCGAAATCTTTCGAAGTCGCCAAAATCCATCACAATCGCCAGGAGAATCAGCCAATTGTCCAGAATACCATTCGCCGAAGGATTTTCTCATCTCAATGAGAAGTCGACCGAACTAGAGTGAGGTCTACCGCGCTTCACCGCCTTCCTCTTGACGAGATGATCGCATCTCGACCGAGTTCACTCTTCCCTCTGCTGTGCGATCAAATTCTATCAAAACAGCATTCGGCTACAACATTCAAACAGACCGCAGCTCAGTCGACTTCAACTCGTCGTCGATGCTCAAACCTGAACAACATCTCTGCTCAGGTACTCATTGTCTCTCTATATACCGTGCATATCATATGTACTTTCATTATACAAAAAAAAAAAAAAAAAAAAGCAAGCAGCTCTAAAACAACAAGAGAGCCAAAGAAAATTGAAAAGAAAGAAAAAATAAATAAATACATACGCGATACAAGTGTAAAGAAATATACACTATCCTGAAAGAGTAAGAGGACAAAAAAGGATACGTACATGAAAAGATAAACGACTCTAAAAGAGTAAGAGGGTCCAAAAAAAGTGTTGTGTGCGTGCGTGTGTGTGTGCGTTTCACATTCGAAAATTGCTTGTTCCCTCTGAACGATCAATTCTCGAAGGAGCAATCTGTATACACCAAAATGTGAACGCCCCAAATGCGATGAGCCCAAATGCCCATCAATCCAGCAATCCAGCAATCGATCGTCGTGGGTAGGGTTTGTCGATTTTTAAAGTCACTTGCCGCAGCCCATCTCCAGACCCATTTGCGTCGCTGCGTCATCGATACAGTCGTCGCCCCAATCAGCAATAAACTGTCGTGTCAGCAACAGTCCAGCAATAAACTGTCGCATTAGCACCAGTCAGTAGCCAGCCACGAGTTAGCCTCTTCAACCGTTAAACGACCAAGCATTGTTGCCAACCGAAGAAGCCGAGAAAGAATGCACCCACGATCCTGATTAGTGGGATCCAACAGAGGAACTTCCCGGTCTTCCTCCCATCTCAACAACAACAGCAGAAAGAAGATCGTGATCCCTATTTCAAGGAAAAAGCTCCAACAACTGGACATAATTGGCTACAAATAGCCAGAAACGTTGTGTCGAAGGGGTTCAAAAACCTTTTGTCGAGAAGAAATCTTACGCACAGAAGCTCTCTCGAGCCGAAGAAGTTAAGCGACTCGCAGTTTGTCGAGATTCACCAGTTCAACCAGAGCAGTTCTACACGTTGACCGACAACGTCAATAAGTCGATAGATGCGGAATACAAATATTTCCGTCCAACCGACCAAAGCCGTCATCGTTCATGCACACTCGTTCCAGAACTTAGATTTCGACGTCAACTCGTCATAAGCCGATACTTCATCACTTTACACGAAGATCGAATCAGAGGAAGATTAAGAGACTGTACTCGCATTCCTTGATTCAACCTTGAAAACCATTTCAAATTCAAACTTTTTATGGTATACAAATCAAATTCTGAAAGCATAAATTCGTTCCCTCATCTCTCCATATAAAGTTGAATCTCTTTAGATTGATGTGCCTTTGCGAGTACAACCGTTATGGAACAAGTGAAGTTGTTGTTGAGTTCATAAACCACTGTAGAAACTAGAGAATCACTTTTCAATTCTTCCCATCTGTCCTTTTCTATATGGTACTGGGCAGGTAAACATAGTATTGCAACATCTGAAAAAAAGAGAATTATGTCTGACTTGGTAACACTCTTGGTAAAACCTATTTTATTTTCGGCTGATGGCAGTCAACATTATTTGCGATCAGATGGTCATTGCAATGATACAATGTGAAGCTTTGGAATTCATAGTCGGCCACTTCGATTGGGAGATTTCCCCCGAAATGGGGATGCCGTTAATCATAACACGCTTTTGTTGATACTCATTGAAGGAGGGTACATACAATTTCGGGAAGTGAAATACTGTGGGACATTCTCACATATATGATATATTGATAAATCCAAGTTCTAGCTGCAGCCGGCCGCAATGGTCCAGGCGAAGCACAAGAAATCGATACCTAAACAGCAGCCCACTGTAAGTCTTTCTCACTAATATCGTGTCTAAATCCGCTAACTAATAGCTACAGTTTTTCTTCAACGTTTTGGTTGTAAGTTGGAGTGACTTGAGAATTTTTTACTCCCGCAGTACCGGCCACTGTTTCGTCTTTCGGGTTCCTTTTACCTCCCTCGTCTTTGAATATGACTGAAGGTCCTTCTGTAGATGATTCTTGAAATTGTCCTAATACTTTCAGAGCCTGGGATTTGAGATTTAATATGGTGAACAGGTGAGAAGGAGAGGGAGGCAGACCAAACTTGATCAGGATCAGTTCCGAGTTCAGCTTGACGCTTTGGGTTTAAAAATTGTTCAAGTTACTGCTGATGGCAATTGTTTCTTTAGGTTGGTGCCAATATTCTTGTTTGAATAATAGTGATAATTTGCGCCCACCTTTGCGTCGAACTCCCATAGGTTTTAAATTCTTGAATATCTTGCATATCCACCGAAAACTTTTTTCCCCATTCGTCGAGTTACTTTGTCCTGTTGTCTATCTAGTGGATAACTTTTTCACCAGACACCGGTTCTGTTACTCAACTTTTTCTCTAGTTTCTTGATATTTTTTATGTTTATGCGTTCTACTTGTTCATTACTAGGTAATGCTCCTGTGCTGGTCACATTTTTCACTTTCTGTAGGAAAACAAGTATTTTTCTATGGTTTCTGTTAAATAGGTGCCCAGTGTAGATATTTTCTTCTTTTTTTTTTCTTGTTGAGAGGGCAAGGTATATGGATACATCTATTAAAGAGGGAGGAAAATGCACAACGGACCCTGGAGGCAAACTTTTATAGCAAGAAAATGAATGATGCAACCAAACAGAGTTGCTCAGTAGCCCATTGTCGGCATAGGAATCAACTAAATGGTTGGTTTCCTTGGTGATAAACTAGGTCACTGTTAACTTCTTATCTTTTTTAAGTGATGGGAATTTTATTAAAGAAGACGGAATAATACAAGGTAGTTTGACCAAAATTGAAGCCAAGCAAAATTCTAGCAAAATAGAAATTCCAGCCTGTTAATAGTACGAAGCATGTGAGCAACTGCACCAATTTTTGGTTTTTATTTCATATTACAACTATTCAAAATACATGAACTGCCTCACTTTTCTCCCAAAGGAGATACATCCATGTGGTGTGATTATGACCAAAAGTACTCACATCCAAAACTTCTAGGAGATTGATATGGTCCCCATATATTTAAATGAAAATAAAACAATCTAGAGCTACGATGACTCTGATGAAAGATGTGAGATGCCCACTGAGGTTCGCCAAGTTGGTGAGATTCTCCCTTGGAAGACAAATATGAAGGTAATGCAGGCAAGAGAATGCACCATCCACAGGTGCCACTGATGATACATCAAGCAAAGCTAGAGGAGATTATTATTGTGATCACTCCAAGTGGTAGAACCTTTCTTTCTCATTCCTTAAACCAATTTTCCTCCTTGTCTTGATGTCTCAAAACACAGATAAGTAGGATATTAATTACAGAACAATTTAAAGTTTTAGCTGTTTGATTGATGAAGCAAGTTGATTGAAAACTTAGGAACGTGCAACACTAATTCTAAGAGCAAGGTAAATGTGGTGAACATGGCTTACATCATTAACTGGAGTGAGTGACCCATTTGCTAGAGTAATACGTTTCACTATAGCAGAAGATTCAGTGGACATAAACAAGGTAGACATACCTGACACGTGTAATGATGCAATAGCATCCCCTACATCATCCCCATCTAGGGTTGATGTGGATGAAATGCTTGATCGATTTGAGAAGACTTATGAGAGGAAAAAGAAGAGAAATTAAAGCCTTTTAGTGCTGGTAATTTTATGTTATTAGTGGGGTTTTCATTTTTTAGAAAAGCCACACATGTACCACTTCACACCACACACTTGGAATTAGTGGACATGTTGGACTCTGCTATTTTTAGATTGTTTGAAATTTTCTTGTATTAGGAGTTATAGAACTCTTTATTTTTAGACAAGTGTTACTTTAAGCATGTAAAGAGGAGGATCACCAGCCTATAAATACAATGTAATTTTCCCTTGTTTGGGCATCACTCCTATTGAATGAAACTATTATTTTCCTCCTACTTTAGAGTCGTTATCCTTTTTTGCTTGTCTTCTTTTATTACTTTTTGGTTGGTTTGTGTGAGGTATTAGATTCCCTTCTAAATACCCCATTCACTAGCAAGTAGGGTTTGGATTAACATCCTACCTTGCCACCACTTTGAGGAGGCTCACGCCACCCTCTTCTTGGTGTAGGCTTGATCCGGTCCCTTCCGAGTTCAGCCTTCTTTGTTCTAAATCTTATCTTGTGTTAACCTGTGCATTAAACTGGTATCAGAGCAATCAAAGTCCTACCTTTGGAGCTACCCCACCAATCCTATGTAAACTCTGATATGGCTTCATCCAGCAATCCACCCGCCGACAAAGAAGATATCCGGGAGTATGTTGATCAAAAACTCCAGGAACAAAGCCAAGATCTCAATCAGAAAATCGGAGACCTTGTCGACTAGGTGAAACAATTGGTGATGCTTATGGGAGCAGGCCCTGCACTACCTGTTCCAGGGAGGAGTGACTACCCACCTCCACAAGAGGGCAGCGCCCCTAGAGGTGAACCTCGAGCTGAAGTGAGAGGCTATGATTCACAACCTATAGCTCCCCACATGGATCCACAAGAGGCTCCCTATAGGCAGCCGCATGCCAGGGCTCCTCCTAGGGGTCCTCCACATCGCCAAGGTGGTTTCCGACCTCATAATACTTGTGAAGACTATCCTCCACGCCGTCTTCCTCTTCCGGTGCAAACCAATCCATATGGTGATCATATTCCACTCTATGGAACGGATGAGTGGGATAACAATTTGGAAGATACTCTTCCCCTAATGGATCGGTGCGTCGAACGTGATGAGCCACCAAATGCGCGAAGCTGGGAGAACCGCTTTAAGATGGAGATCCCAAAATTCCATGGACACCACAATGCAGATGAGTTCTTAGACTGGCTAACTAATCTTGAATTAGTTTTTCAATCTACAGGTGTTCCCAATTATGCATGTGTGGGACTGGCTGTTACAAGGTTCCGAGGTGGTGCTCTGGCTTGGTGGAGTGCCACGACCGCTAGGAGAGCACAAGTGGATGAGCCCCCTATTGCCTCATGGGAAGAGCTAAAGAGGGACATGAAAACCACATTTTTACCTTATCGGTACAAACAACAACTTTATGCTAAACTCTGTACCTTTAGGCAAGGGAACCAAACAGTGCAACAATATACTGAAGCTTTTTATAATCTCTTGGTTCGTAATGAGATTTTAGAAAGCCAGGATCAACTTGTGGCTCGATATATGACTGGACTTCGCCAAGATTTGCAAGATAAACTACAAGGGTTTTATTTTCTAACTATTGAGCAGGTGATCCCGAAGGCCGAAGCTTTTGAGCAGCAGCTGAATAGAGCCATGAGAAGACCACCACCACCGGGTACACCTCGGGCCACTATTCCCGCTACTGGCCGACCAACCCTTGGAACTTCTCAGGTGCCTAATCAATCCTTTGGGCCTCCACAATCTGCAACGAGGTTTACTTCATAGGGTCAGTCTTCCTCCCCTGGAATTAGGATTGGTATTACTTGTTTCAAATGTCACAAACCTGGTCATACAATGGCCAACTGCCCCACTGCTAAGCCAGGACTACTCACGGTGGAGCGAGAGGATATGGAGGACGAATCCACTCCTCCAGAACTTTCTGATGACATTTATAGCGAAGAGGATCTATCCGGAGTCGAGGGTAATTGTCTTGTGGCTAGACCCTTGTTTTTGACACCTAGGGTTGATGATGAAGACTGGAGGCGAAAGACTATCTTTATGACCACTTGCCTATTGGGTGGTTTTAAGGCAAAGCTCATTATTGATCCTGCCGCCAGTGAGAACATTATTGCTGAGAGGGTTGTCCAAAAACTTAACATGAAGACTGAACCACATTCTCACTCCTATAAACTAGCGTGGCTTTCCGATTCAAATAAAGTCATTGTTACTCGAAGGTGTCTTGTTGGGTTCTCCATTGGATCCTTCAAAGATGAAGTGTGGTGTGATGTGGTGCCTATGGACGCTTGTCACATATTATTGGGGCGCCCTTGGCAATACGACCGTAGTGTCGCATGGGATGGCCGTAGTAATGTTTACTATCTTGTTTTGCAGCACAAGAAGTACAATTTTCTTCCGCAACCCTTGGAATCTGGTGTCCTTAAACATTCAGCATGCCTTAGCCTCACTGAGATGGAGTATGAACTCGAACACGCAGACGTGTGTTATGCTGTGGTAGCTGAGGGGCAGCTCACCACCCCAACTGAAGATTAGATTATTTCCCCTGAAGGTCAAGCATTACTTGAGGAATTTGAAGATGTATTCCCTGCTGAGTTACCCCAGGGTTACCTCCTAACCGCTCTGTTCAACACCAGATTGATCTAGTTCCTTCAGCTGCTATTCCGAACAGGCCACACCACAGAATGACTCCTGCACAACATGAGGAGTTACGGCGACAAGTGGAAGAGCTGCTCATTAAGGGGTATGTAAAGGAGAGCACTAGCCCATGTGCAGTACCAGCCCTCCTTGTGCCAAAGAAGGATGGATCTTGGAGAATGTGTATTGATAGTCGTGCCGTGAACAAGATAACAGTGAGATATAGTTTCCCTATCCCTCGTCTAGATGATATGCTGGACAGTTTAGCAGGTTCGGTCGTATTCTCTAAAATTGGTTTGAGGAGTGGCTACCACCAAATTCGGATTAGGGCTGGAGACGAATGGAAGACTGCTTTTAAGACCAGGGAGGGTCTTTATGAGTGGTTAGTTATGCCCTTTGGCCTCTCCAATGCACCTAGCACTTTCATGCGACTCATGAATGAGACACTTTGCCCTTTCATTGGGTCTTGTGTCGTGGTGTACTTTGATGATATCCTTGTGTACAGTAAGGATGTTCCTAGCCACTTGGAACATTTGCGGAGCGTATTGATGAAGCTACGTGAAGAGAAGTTATTTGGTAATGCAACTAAATGTTCTTTCTTTGTCCAAAAAGTCATCTTCCTTGGCTATGTTGTCCTAGTGCAGGATTAACACCAAATGAAGAGAAGATTAAGGCCATTCGAGATTGGCCGCCCCCTAGCACCATCTTTCAAGTCTGGAGTTTTCATGGTCTCGCCAGTTTTTATAGAAGGTTTATTCGAAACTTCAGTGCTATTATGGCACCAATTACTGCCCTATTGAAACAGAGTGAGTTTACTTGGACCACTGAAGCTGATCGTGCCTTCCAATTAATTAAGGGGTTGCTCACCAATGCCCCTTGCTTGGCCCTACCTGATTTTGGTAAACTATTTGAGGTGGAGTGTGATGCTTCCAAAACAGGAGTAGGGGCCGTCCTAAGCCAAGAGAAGAGACCCGTTTCTTTCTATAGTGAGAAATTATCTGGAGCTCCTGCTAGGTATTCTACCTATGATGTTGAGTTGTATGCGGTTGTGAGAGCTCTACAATTCTGGCGACATTATTTGCTACATAAAGAGTTTGTACTTTATTCTGATCATGAAGCTCTCAAATATATACATGGCCAACACAAGTTGAGTTCGCGACATGCTAAGTGGATTGCTTCTTTACAAGAATTCACTTTTACACTGCATCACAAGTCTGGCACCAACAACAAAGTCGTTGATGCCCTAAGCCGAAGATATGCCATGTTGACTGCCATGAAGGTGGAAGTTTTAGGATTTGATACTCTCAAGGAAGTGCAACGGATTGATCCTACTTTCAGCCCTATATTTATGACGCTGGAAGCTGGTGAAGAGAAGCCTCCCTACTCTATACATGATGGTTTTCTATTTCATGGTGTATGCTTATGTCTACCTGCGGGATCCATGCATATGTTGGTGATGACAGAAGCACATAACAGTGGACACTTTGGCATTGACAAGACTCTAGCTCTTATTCGAGATAGATTCTTCTGGCCGTCTATTAATAGAGATGTCTCCTATTTTGTGAAGCGGTGTAACATATGCCAACGGGGTAAAGGGGCTGCTTCTAATACCGGCCTTTACACTCCTCTACCTATACCTACGGCACCTTGGGTGGACCTTTCAATGGATTTTGTGGTGGGCTTACCTAGATGCTTACATGGATGGGATTCTATATTTGTGGTAGCCGACCGATTTAGCAAGATGACTCACTTGATTACTTGTAAAGTATCTTTTGATGCAGCAAAGGTGGCAGACATCTTCTTCAAAGAAGTGGTGCGATACCATGGACTTCCTAGTTCTATTACGTCTGATAGAGATACAAAGTTTATGAGTATATTTTGGAAGAACTTGTGGACGCGAATGGGTACCACTTTGAAGTTTAGTAGCCCTTATCACCCCCAGACTGATGGACAAACAGAAGTGGTGAATCGATCCCTCGGGAATATGCTGCACACTCAAGTAAAGAATTTTGGGCGTTGGGATTCTTACTTGCTAAAAATTGAGTTTGAATTCAATTGCTCTAAGAATCGAAGCACAGGGTTTTCTCCTTTTGAAGTGGTGTTTGGAGCTAATCCTCGGGGTCCATTACAACTTGTTACTTTGCCGACAATTTCTGATGTGCCCGATATTGTTGAAAAATGGATTGACAGGTTGAAGACTGTTCATGAACAGGTGGTTGCTAACTTAAATGAAGTTTATAACAAATACAAGACCTATGCTGATCGCCACAGACGAGAGGTTTCTTTTGAAGTGGGTGACCTGGTATGGGTCTATCTTTCCAAAACTCGTTATCCTCAAGGCAAGTACAACAAATTGAAGCCTAAGAAGATTGGACCATGTGCTATCTTGGAAAAGTTTGGGACCAACGCTTATAAAGTTCAACTACCGGATGGATGGAACATTCATGACACCTTCAATGTGTCTCATTTGCAACCTTACTCCGGAGAGTTTGAAGATGCGAACTCGAAGTCGAGTCCTTTTGAAGAAGGGGGGACTGATGCAATAGCATCCCCTACATCATCCCCATCTAGGGTTGATGTGGATGAAATGGTTGATCGATTTGAGAAGACTTATGAGAGGAAAAAGAAGAGAAATTAAAGCCTTTTAGTGCTGGTAATTTTATGCTATTAGTGGGGTTTTTATTTTTTAGAAAAGCCACACATGTACCACTTCACACCACACACTTGGAGTTAGTGGACATGTTGGACTCTGCTATTTTTAGATTGTTTAAAATTTACTTGTATTAGGAGTTATAGAACTCTTTATTTTTAGACAAGTGTTACTTTAAGCATGTAAAGAGGAGGATCACCAGCCTATAAATACAATGTAATTTGCCCTTGCTTGGGCATCACTCCTATTGAATGAAAACTATTGTTTTCCTCCTACTTTAGAGTCGTTATCCTTTGTTTGCTTGTCTTTTTTTATTACTTTTTGGCTGGTTTGTGTGAGGTATTAGATCCCCTTCTAAATACCACATTCACTAGCAAGTAGGGTTTGGATTAACATCCTACCTTGCCACCACTTTGAGGAGGCTCACGCCACCCTCTTCTTGGTGTAGGCTTGATCCGGTCCCCTCCGAGTTCAGCCTTCTTTGTTCTAAATCTTATCTTGTGTTAATCGGTGCATTATGTAATGAGACCCTATAATCAACGACTGAAGGAGAAGCTAGAGACACATGGGGGAAGATGTACCTCAAGCCATCTTGTGAAAGCTATGTGACCATTGCCAAGGGTTTGTACGGATGAAGTGGTTGTAGTCAACTGACCATCCTCTGAGCAAGCTGCTGGAGCTAATCAAGTACATCATGCACATTACCTGTTCAAGCAGTTACATGTTCTTCAGGAAAGATCCAATTTTCTCAAACAAGTTTTCCAAACTTGTACCAGCAATTTTCAAAAACATGGTTAGTGTGCTGTGATTGAGACATTTGCAATCTCTTCAGTCCTTCATCTTTAGCTGTTTTAACAACAACCCCTGTTTGTCCATCACCCACAAGAGGACTCAGATCTTCCTAGAGTAGGTTAAATTATGAGGTCATCCTCCTCTTCTCTTGTGTTATCCTAGTTTGTTAGCTAGGGTGATGCCTCTCTCCTTTTTTGTTGTTTTCCCTTGAACTGGGTTTCTCCACTTTCTTTAGTTGAGGCTTCCAGCTTGTAGGAGAAAATAGAAGTGTAGAAGAAGAGGGAATTGGTAGAAACCTAGCATGAATATTCCACATGTTTTAATGGAAAGCTTATTTTTATGCGTCATCGTGGGAAATCCCAGTAAGAAGAAGCATTGGAGAAGAAAATCGTGTACCTTTTTCTCAAAAAAAAATTCCATACATGGCATAAAGAAGGAAAATAAATCAACGAAAGCTGCTAAACTTCCTTATTTGCAAGCTCAAGTTACATCTCCAGCTTGGAGAGAGTGTTAAAGAAGACATGCCAAAGAGTCAAAGAAGACATACTCTCATTGATACCTTTCTCGGCCATGCAAACACATCTCACTAGGCATAAAAGAGTTTGAGATACTTCTTATAGAAGAGAAACCTTATATCTAGAAACCACCAAGAATGGAGGTAGAAGTTAGATTGGCTTTTTGCTAGTTTATGTTTGTTTTGTTTAATCAGGAAAATGAACTTTGAGCAAAGTGGAAAGGGTGGTTTGATTTGATTAGGATTCCAAGTGTAAGTTCATGTATATAGCTATGATGTAAGTAGGCCTTTATATTCCTGCAATGGGCAGACTTATGCTGAAGACTTGTACTCTGTACATCCCATGGAGTCAAAATGCTTCACACTGCCTCTTTGTCCTGCAGCAAATTCATCTTGAAGATCTAGGGAGTTATAAAGTTGGCAATAGGCCTCCTACATTTGCTAGTCATTTTGGGGTGAAACCATACTCAATCTTTAACATGGTTCGGAGCAGGTTGTGTTCGTGGTCTGAGACCTAGTTATTTCCCCTGTTTGTATTTGGGCTCAATGAGGTGAGACCTAGTTATCTGTAAGCCTGGATGTGCGGGGGAGTGTTGAGTCGGATATAAAAATTTTTTAGGAAAAATTACTAGATTTAAAGGTTGAGTGAAAGGCCTGCTTTGTGGCTACTTAGCTTGGGCGGAATTAACAATATCTTTTTTTTTTAATACTTATGTTGTAATATTAAAACATAAACTAAGTTCATCCACTAAACTAATTCAAACAAATTGACAGTCCTTCAAACTGGGGCATACATGTCATATGTACCCCGCTAGCAACATCTTTCAGTTGCACCAGAGCTAATTCTTTAGTGAAGCCATCTGTAATTTGAATCTTTGATGAAGCAATAATAAATAAAGCTTTATGTATGTTTGTGTTACGATCCTGATTTATGTGCCTAGCCTTCCTTCTTCCATCAGCTTTTGAGCTTTTGGCATATCGGCTAGGTGCGTAACATTTGGTATCAAAGCAAGCACCACATCACGATTTCGAATCCCAGAGGGGACGACCTATGGAAAGGGCTACCTGGGCTAGAGTGAGAGCTGTCACAAAGGTGAAAAGGGCTACCTAGTGTAGAGTGAAAGTCGTCATAGAGTAGGCCGTCGTGGAGGTCCTGGAGGGGGCGAATGAAGAGGATTTACCTATGCTAGAGTGTGAGCCATCATAAAAGTGAAAAGGGCTACCTAGTGCAGAATGAAAGTTGTCATAGGGTGGGCCGCCGAGGTCATCGGCATGGAAGCGTGGTGGATTGTTACGATCCTGATTTATGTGCCTAGCCTTCCATCTTCTTTCAGCTCTTGAGCTTTTGGCATATCGGCTAGGTGCGTAACAGTTTGGAAGTTGTTTGGTTATTGGTATCTTTGCATCTCTGTTTTTATATTTAAACTTTTTAACCTACTTAACTGAGATGAGGTGGAGTGATGGTTGGGCCTAAGCGTTTAAGTGTTCAGCACAATTATGTTTGTTTACAACCATAAAATGACATTTTAGTTTCGGTTGTTGCTTATTGGTATTTTATTTTTGAGGAAGGTGGACTTGCTTATTGATATTTTTGCCCATTTATGTTTGGACTAAAGACTTTTTGGGCAATTTGACTGAGATTGACCATGAAGCTGATAAAGTGAAGGTTGTTGTGTAGGGCCTTAGCTGATCAGTTGGAGGGCAATGAAGAAGAGCATGCCAAATATCGCCTTATGGTGGTTCAACACTTCAAGGTACAGCCCTTATTTCTTATGTGTATGTGATTCAATTTATTGGTTGTTACACTTAATAATTGACTATTGTATTTGTAAAGAGCTATGAAGAAGAAAGTGAAGGAAAGCTGTGCAAAGTACATAATTTTGGATAGGGGCAAGTTCAATCCTACAAGTTTCTATATACAATGAATACAAAAAACACATCATTATTCTAAAAAAAATCTTACTAGTTTCTATTAAATTAAGTTAAAGGTCTGACAATTATAAATGCCCTTCTATAAGGGTGTACAAAGGTTAAACAACTCAGAAATAAATAAAACTTATATCATATGACTCCTAGAAACATCATCTATCTAACTTTGAATGAATTGATTAAGTAACCAGAGCAGGGTCATATGACTCAAATGCTCTTTTTCAGCAGCACTTCCCTCTCGAGTTGGAGCAAAGAGATCTGCAAAGTTGTTTTTTTGGAGAAATGGGTAAAATTTAAGAAGGTGACGGCAGGAGAGCAGCAAAGACGGTGAGGATACTTTACCAAATTTGAGGCCTCGAGGTGGAAGGACAGCAGTGTAGCAACCAACGCGAGCGACATCGACAACCAAAGGGGAGGAAGATAAACCAGATGATGCAGAGAACGATGGACTGTAAGTAATGAACAAGAAAGAAGTACCTTTAACTTGAGACTCAAGATGCTAAGATTCTCAAAAAAATGATACTTAGATTCGATGTGTTGGCTGTTAAGCTAGACAAATGAATTGACAACTCGAACAACCTCTTAAATAAAAGCTTAAAAATAACAATACCTAAAATCTTCAAGCTTTCCTTCATTTGTTCTTTCAGCACATTTGAGCCGCTGCTGCAACACACCCCACAAATTACTTCAATCAACAAAGGGCCCACATTGAAGTGCAACATGCGGATGATCACTTCTCTCTAAATTTCTGCTTTCAACATTTGTGTGTAAATTGGTCCAATGGAGAGGCGAGTGAACACTAGCTAGGCTCTACATCCCAACAAACACCCACGGCAGTTTTAAATGCAATCACATACTGGATATCTAAGTAATCTCCAGCCAAACGAAGATTTTGGGACTCTAGCCAATTCAAAAAGTCTCCCAAGTCAAAAAATACCAAACCTCCAACCCTATGAGATGTTGTCTACAACGGAAATTTGCTTCTTGTAGCTAACTTGGGACAGAAAATACCATGTGCTCTGCCACCTTGGTAGCACTACCAGACTTGGCAGAAACTGACTGCTTAAATCGCGTATTTTGTGGAAGCATACTTTTGCTGGGCTACAACCATAGCTCTCTTGGTCTCATTCATGGGACACTGGAGATTTCTTATGTGTTTGGCAAATGAAGAAGACTCTTCCCTTTTGATTGACTCCTGTTCGACAAGCCTCCCTGTCCCTTGTTTCAATAGCTTGAAATGGTGTGATTTGTGACCCATCCCAACTCTCAGCAAGGTGGGTTAGATTTTATGGGATTCCATGCACTATGGACAACTACCAAACTATCTTCAATCTTTTTGGAGTTATGTGGCTCTAGTTGAGTTGGACTATCTTACAAGGACAAAGAGCAGGCTGGATTTTGTGAGAACTGATCAAAATGAGACCTTGGACATCATTCATGAATCTCAAAGGTCTCTGTGCTGGCAATTGACTCTACGAGATTGCTGCAATTACTACTTACACGGTTATGATGAATCAGCTGACTTTTGACCCACCAAACAAATGCCTACTCTGACCAATCTAGGGGGACCAGGAAATTCAAATTTCAAATGAATGTCTTACAACCACCAACACCTCTAATGACACTAATGCCCCTCTGATTCAGTTGAATTCTAGTGTGAAGGACATATGCCACTTTGATGTAGTACATTCTAATTAAATAATTTGAGATTTTTTTTTCGAATAAGAGATTACACCAAGATAATAACTATTTATGAAAGGAGAATTAGATTATGAAAAGAACGGGTTGTGATGGAAAAGGAGAACGAGAAGATGCTAGCTGGAGTGAAGGAAGAGGTGGCCCTAGTATCTGTCGTCAATGGTTAGACCAATACCAGAGAAACTGCAGTTAGCTTATTCGTAGTGGAAGGCAATGCAAGATATTACATGGATACTGTGGTCCATGGCAACAGCTTCACAAGGAAAATCACAGTGAAAGGCACCCACTGGAGGTACTATGTTAGGCTACAGACAACCAGCCTTTCTAAGGTTACTGAAACCATAAGCAACCTGAAAAGAGAAGGCACAACCCAAAAAATGCGAATAGTGGTGCAAGGAAGGATATGAATTGGAGTCTACGAGGAAGACGAGGTGAAAAGTTGCAAATCAATGAGATAAAAGTGTCATACAGAGATTGGAACAGTGTGCATTTAATATAGAATAAAGATTGGATATGGATGGGATTGGCTTACAAAAAACCTTGAAATAGTGCAGGACACAATACAACAGGAAAAGAGAAGAAAGCCCAAGGAAAGGAGACATCCTAGGAAGAAATTATTGGGGAGAGAAGATCCTATTGGGAGACTTTTCTTCTGGGGAGAAATAAAGCTGGATTAAACATGAAAGGTGTGTAAAACTGAAATGATAAATGGGTTGCTGCTAATGATTGTTGAGGAAGACTTCATCTTAACCAGTCAGGAGCTTGAAAGTTGTGTGATGATCATGGCCACCCAAATTTAAACATTGGAAGTTCGGATTGAATGTCGAGATCTGTTTTCCATTAGTTGAGTGCCTTCAAATATGCAAAAATACGAGGGTTTAGGGTGCCAACCCAAATTACAAGAATACCGTTGAACTTCTACAAATAACTAAAATGCCCTATGCACAGAGTGTGCATTTCTGGTAGGGCTTAATTTGCTTGTACCAGGCTTTTATTTACTTAAGTATGAATGTTACATTTATACTCTTCTATGAGGTTATACGACAAAGTAAAACAGCGCAGAATTAATAAAAATTTACATCATATGACTCCTAGAAGCATCTTGTAACTATGGAAAAATCAGCTGAGTATAAGTAACCATAATTGGAAAAAGCAACCAAAATACCCGTGTTTAGCAACAATATATCTATCTACGTATTTCTTTTTTGAAGGTCAATAAATATACTATATATGGGTACTTTTGTGCTTGTCAGTCTTCTTATGAGCCTAACTAAGGCCAAGCTAAATTCCTTGGAAACAAGCTGTTGCGCATCTAGGCATGTCCATTTGCTCCCTTTCTGCAAGCAGTGCATGAAATTCAGACCTGGACGTCACTTTTTTTTCCATGATAAATATGTATATGTTCTCAATGGACTCATTATTGTCATTTTTTTCTGTCTCTTCTCTTTTCAACTTGCCCCGTCTGTCAAATGAGTAGGAAGATGAACTAGCACTATAGTGGTGTTGTTCATAAGATGTTTCTCTCTTAGATGCTCTATATTAAAAATGATTAAAAATGATTAAGAAATAATTTTGGATTTGAGTGAAACATTTCTTTAATCAAGTTTCCTTTTGTTGATGAAGGTAAATCTGATGTTAAAATGTGTTTAACAGATGCATAGGGAAGAATTTGAGCCATTTATTGAGGATGAAGTACCATTTGATGAATATTGCAAATCTATGGAACAAGATGGGACATGGGCAGGCAATATGGAGCTGCAAGCTGCTTCCCTTGTTACTCATAGTAATATCTGTATTCATCGAGTAAGTCCTATTTTTTGCATAATCATCTTTGCTCTCTCTTCCATAATTATCCTCAAAATCTATTTATATGATAGTTGTAAGCAGAAATTGGACTCAAATTGTGAAGAATTCTCTAGGGCATTGCCTTCTCTTTTTTTTTTGCTAGAATGGCTTTTATAATAATTTCACGTAAGTTCTCGGAGCAGCCAACAATATTACAGGAATGGCTAGTCCCTCAAAACACATGGCTAAAATTAAATTTTGATGGTTCATCGTTAGGCAACCCAAAGCAGGTTTTGGTGGGGTGATACAAACAGTAATGGGCAGAATCTCCTATCTTATGCAGGACCCGTTGGGCAATGCGCATCCAATGAATTGGAGTCAAAGTCCATGCTGTAGTGTTAAGGTTATACAAAGAACATTTGATGGCACATTAAATCATAGAAGGTGATTCAGCTCTAGTTATTGGATGGGGTAGTAAAGAGGGCCCTCCATTGTGGAAGCTAAAGTGCATTATCTATGAAATACTATAATTGTAAATGGCACATTGCTTGGAGTAAGATTCCCAGGATAGCCAACTGCAGCTGTTGGATTAGCTAAAATGGGTGTATCATTGTATAGAATCCATACGTGAATAGTTCTCTGAGTGTCACATTCCATATCCCAATGTACTCAAATTGTTTGTAACATGATTATTATTTGAAGTGAATGAATGAAGATTACAACAATTCAAACAAAAAAAACATATATTATAAATTTGTCATTTTCTTCTAACGCAGCCAAACTATTCAAACCAGGTCATGTCCTCAGAACAGTGGTGTCTGTGCAGTAGATTTATGTATCCTTATCAAATGCAGAATACTAGTAAATTTTTTTTTCCAAATAAAATTGTAAAAGAAGATGCCATGGTGACATCATTCTGGTTCAATGGATTGTTTGGACCTGCTCACCCTTTTAGGTGAGTTGTGCAGTAGGTTTAGTTATGCTTGTCAAATGCCAAGTAACATACTGTGCTGGTTTCGGGATATACTTAATTATGCCTCTGACTGCAGGCTATGTCACCTCGTTGGTACATACAGAATTTTGACAAACATGGTACGCATATGATTCACTTGTAAGTACCCAGTTCAAGAGAAGTGCTTAGCGGACTTTTGTTTGAAGTATCCATGTTGTGCAGTTGTGCCTTTGCTCTCTTGATTTCTGTTTTTTTTTTTAAATTGTGTCTTTCATTGATTGTAATAATTACATAGTAGTGTACAGTGTGTCTATATTTTGCACTTGGCTAATGATATGCTCTGTAAATGACAATTGGCTTTACAACAGTGTGTTTAATTGCACAAGAAGTAGGATATAATAACCCCACGAAAAATAAAGAAGAACAAAGGTGCTCTAGAAGTTTACAACAGAAATTCGTAATATTATTCAAAGCTGCTGAAAACATCATAACTCCCTATTTATAGACTCTAAGACAACCAAATCCTTGCCAAAGAATGATACAATCCTTTGGCATAACTTTTCTAGTTTTTGATACAATCCTTTGGCATAACTTTCCTAAAACTAGAATTCCTTGTTATGATTGAATACTTGCCAAATCTAAAGACAAAGGATAACTTAAAGGGAAATGAAAAGTCTCAAGTAAATTAAAACTCTGAAAGCAACTAAAACTTCTAATTAAACACTTTCCTAGTGCAATTCTCCTAATTAAAACTCATTGTATCAATAGGACACTAATTAGGACCTTTTCAACAGAAATAGAACCCTTCCTGAAACTTTCCCTAAATAGTAATTTTCCCTAAAATAGAAACTTTCCCGAAATAGTAATTTTCCTTAAAATAGAAAGTTTCCCGAAATAGTGACTTTCCGGAAATAGGAATATTCGGCTGAGTCTTTTCCTTTATTTTATGCTTTTTTATATCATATACCTTTAATATCACAGGATGTGTTAGTTTATCCTCTCACTTTTCTGCACTTTCTTCAACGTTAGTCACTTGTACTGCATCAGAAGGGCTCACTTGTCATACCTAAAAATGGATTGAGATAGTGTGGTTGGTAAATTTTTTCTTAGCTTAGACACTCTTCGCATAGCTCAATTTGTAGATGACGTGGGCACCCCAGATCAACTCAAGAGGCTTAAGTCTGCCACAGATTTATTCCAAAGCACGGATGGCCAGCAGGTAAGTTGGCTGAACAAACTGATCGTCTATGTGCTCCAACTTGGTGTCCTAAAGAACAACCAAGCTTGCTTTATGACTGGCAAGAATTTCTCAAATATTGGATTACTTTTGACAGCAATGGACTCCTTGAACATTCCATGGAACGAATGGAACGATAATCATGGATTACTACAGTTGGACTCCTCTGCATCTTTCATTCTAGCAACTTTTGCAGTTTCATCCATTGTTCAATCAAGATCTACCATTTGAGTCCACATTGCTTCATCAGACTTGTCACTTTCTTGGCTAAAAGCTACACTGAGAAATCTTAGTATTGTCACCTGGGCGGTGAATGGTGCCTTTGATTATGTGAGGGCAGTGAGAAGATGGTCCTTTAGTGAAGACAAAACAGTTGTTGGCTTCACCGCGTTCAACTACACACCCCTATCCTCCTGAGTCCGAGACCAAGTGATGGGACCTTAGGCTGTTCCGTTCTAGTCGCTGGGGATCATCACACGAGGCTATTGCTGGGAAAAATGGGGTCGGCAAGTTGCTTGACTTGTAAGGGGATGTGGTGCTCGGCTGGTGGTCATTCGGGAATATGTCTTGGTGGGTGGGGGAGTGGTATTGCGAGCAGGGGTGGAACCGAGCCATTCGGATTCGGCTCTGAAAAAGCTCAGTTCGCCTCGAAATTTTACGAACTCAAGCTGAACTCAAACTCCTGCTGAGGCTCGTCAATGTAAACTAGCCAAACCCAATATTTTTAGGATTCAGCTTGCCAGCTCGTGTGTCGCCTCGTAAATAAATAATAAAACCCGTTCTATTAGTGTTTTTTGCCATACAACTGTCTCCAACTCTCTGTAATTACTCTCTCCCTCGATTTTCTTACTTTACACTTTCTTCTCTCCATTATATTACTTTCCCTCGTTTTCTCTCCCCCATCTCTTCCTCTTTTCTCTCCCCTCATCCCTCCCTCTCTCTCCCGTCTCTAGCTCTTTTCTCTACCCCACCTCTTCCTCTTTTCTCTCCCCCTCTTTCCCTCTTTCTCTCCCAACTCTCCTTCTTTTCTCTCTCCCATCTCTCACTCTTTTCTCTCTCCCATCTCTCCCTCTTTTCTCTCTCCCATCTCTCCCATTTTCTATCATGATCTCGCCTTCTCTTTCACAGTCGATGCAGTCTCCTCCTCCCAGCAGCCACCTTCTCATTCTTTATTTTTTTCCCTGCTCGAACTGACTCGAGCTCGTAAAAATGACCCGAGCCCAAGCTCGGCATTTGCTCGGGACTCATTGTCGAGCTCAAGCCCAAGCTCAACCTGGGGATTTCCAAGTCGAGCCGATCGAACTCATGCAAGTTCATGCTCGGCTCGGCTCAATTCTTCCCCTAATTGCAAGTGTTTTCCAAAGAGGTATTGGCACTGTGTTGAGTTGGTTGTAGGTTTAACATCAATTTCTGGTGAGAGGGAAAAGGACAAGTGCTTCTTGGGGGTGGTTGGGGCTAGGAAAATGAGTCATAACGGGTGGGCGTGGGTGCAACTTAGGCAACGGATCGTGGATAAGAGGTGTCACAGGCCCACTAGGGACTGCAGTTGTGTTAATGGAAGCTCAAGGTTAAGGTTCAAGTTGAGGTTTGGCACACTATCCCCCCACTGCTCAAGGGGAGGGTTCATGCGCTTTGCTTACCAGCTGAGGGGTATCTCCACAGGCTCAAGGTGGTCCACAGTATCTGCCCTTCTGGTCCGAACCTTGGTTTTCCTTCAACCTAAACGACAACCTTCTCCTGCCTTGTGGGCAGCAGGCGTAGCCACTAGAGCTTTGGGAAAATCAAGTTCAGGCTAGCACTGTCTTCTCCAAGCTACTCCCAAGGGCTCAACAATAGAAGAAGGCCTCCTCGCTCCGTAGTTCCACTGGAAGACCACTACATTATACCATATTGCAGCCAAACAATTGTTGATCGAACCGCCATTATCGAATCACTGAGCATGGGATTTCCAACATCTATCTCCATCCTTCTGAGAGCTGCTGATGTTCATCTTCTGCTAAATGTCAGATTGGTAGCTTCACAATGAACTGACTAGCCTCGTTATAAATAACTTATAGACCAAAGGCAGTAAGGAGCAGCTTCACCTAGACCAACTCTCACATTGTATGTGCCATTGTATGTGTATTTAACATCTTGAAAAATAAAAACTCTTTTTTTTCTTTTGACACTAACACCTAGACTCCATTCTCTCTGTTTCTCTGTTTTTTATTAGATGCTTAATTTTAATGGATTCCTGCAAAAGTAATAGCATGTGTTATGTGTTTGACCTCTATATTGAGCATGTGTTGGTCGCTTCCATTTATTTTTGTATCATATTTTTTATAGATCGTATCATGATGATGAGCATTACAACAGTATCCGACATAAGGATGATGATGGCAGTGGACCTGCTAAAACAGTTGTGATTAAGGTAATGGTCACTAGTTCTACACAGAAAAAAAAAAAAAAAAAAAAAAAAATCTTCTTAAGTTTTATTTTTTGTTGCAAAATATGATGTTATAAAGCAATAAATAGTTAATGAATTCATCTTCCACCCCTCATAATAGACCTTTTTTTTTTGAAATCAGTGAAATTTTATTTATTTATAATAAAGTTACAAACAAGTGCATAAAGTACATAGGATACAACCCTTAAAGGGCACTTTGAAATGGGCTTTAAAGAGTAACTCTTTCTGCTACATTACTGAAGAGGTATGGATTGACCCGAGGTAAAAATACTTCTGGTAATACTTTCTTTGGCTAGGGTATCTGCCACAGAGTTGGCAGACCTTTGTACATGTGACCAAGCTATGTGCCACTCTGTTATGATATCTGAAATTTCATCATATATGTGTTTTAGGTGCCAGGGGGGTTTGGTGACTTTAGCTGCCCAGTCCATGGCTAGCTTAGAGTCACCTTCAATTACAATAGGCGTTGATTCCCACTGTCTGCAGAAACAAACACCCGTTAGTATAGCCTTGGATTCTGCTTCATTTGATGTTGACCAGCCAGCTGGTCCTGAAAAAGCCAGCAAAACTCTACCATCTGCATCCCTTATAGCCCCTCCAATACCTGCTTGACCTGGGTTTCCAAGAGGAACCATCAGTGTTCAGTTTTAGCCATCCATTCGGTGGTGAGGACCATTCCTCCAGAGTCTTGTTTTTGGAGCTCTTAAAGAAGATGATTATACCCCAGTATTTTCTGATTAATACGTTTGGAAAGGGGGGCAACTGTTTATACGTGGAAGCCCATAAGAGAGTACTCTGGATAACCTTCTCAATAACCAACCCCCAAGGAGAGTCTTCTGCCATTAAAGGTTCATCTATTTCTTTCCAGCCAGATTTCCCAAGGGATAGCTGCCAGTGCTGCCTGCCATAAATATTTACCAACCTTCGGTAGAGGCCAGTATGTTGAGGTTTGAAGTAGGCTGCAGTACTTTTCAGGCATATACATAGTTATGGAAAACTTTCTCAGCAATGCCTCCCGAATAGTCCTGGAAAAGGAGCAATGTAGCAATAAATGATCAACTTCTTCCTCCACATCACACAGCTTACATAAATTATTTATAATTGGCTGCCCTCTTTTTGATAGCTCTTCACAAGTTAAAATCTTTCTTAAAGATGCTGTCCATAGGAATTGCTGGACCTTTTTGGGGGCAGGAAGCTCCCATACCAGTCTCTGCTGTATTTACTCCATTGCTGCTTTTGTTTTTTATTTTATAATAGGATGCCACCGAGTAGCAGCCTGTAGTGCAGGGGGACCAAACAAATTCATCTTCACCTCTTTCTGAAATATATATGGAGTTGATTTGCTGTAATAAAAAGATAACTTCGTTGGTTTCATTATCTCTTATATTTCTGCGAAATTGAAAATCCCAGGACCCCTGTTGATTTCTGGATTCTGCTATGATCATGTATTTGTTTGCTGTTATGTTGTACAGATTGGGAAATTGGCTTTTTAAAGGTTGCTGACCCACCCAGCAGTCCTGCCAGAGCATGGTGTGCTGCCCATTCCTGACATGGAGCCTTATATAATTGCTGAAGTTCTCTTTCTCCTTAAGGATGGCTTTCCAAATGGCAGAGACTGCCCCTGTGCTTGATTTGGGAAGCCATGAAGTTGGATCTTTGCCATACTTTGCATCAATAACCTGCCTCCACAGAGCATTTGGTTCTGTATTGTATCTCCAGAGCCATTTAGTAAGTAATGCAGTGTTCATGGACCCCTTATCCCCCCTCCTTTTCAATATAGTGGGGGAAGGATTTACAAGTATTATCAAAGCGGCCTTGGAAGTGGGTTGGTTAAGCAATGTACTACCAGAGGAGATGTTGCCAATAGCACAATTCGCTGATGACACTATAATTTTTGGAAAAGGATCAGTGGAGCAAATGAAGAAGTGGAGGGCAGCGATCAAGCTTTTTGAGATAGCTTCAGGACAAAAGGTAAATTGGGACAAGACGGAATTATTTGGTTTCAACCTCTCTCTCGAATCTACTCAAATCATGGCAGATGTGCTTGGATGCAAAGTAGGTTCGCTGCCGAGCACTTATCTCGGGCTCCCCCTCTTCCATGGTAGAATTACTCCGTCTATTTGGAGCCCAAGGTGGGAGAAAATCCATAAAAGCGTCTTTAAGCTATGGAAAGGGAAACTACTATCAAAGGCGGAAGGCTAATCCTCCATAAAGCATGTTTATATGGTATTCGGTAGACTACCTTTCCTTCATGCACTGCCCAGGCAGCGTAGCAAAGGAAATGGAGAGGCTCTTTAGACGATTCTTGTGGAGAGGGTCAAGTGAGGACTTCAAGTATCACCTAGTGAATTGGAAAAAGGTATGCTTACCAAAAGACATGGGGGGCGTTGGCATCCGGAAGGTTTCAGCAGTGAACAAGGCTTTCATGTTGAAGTGGTGTTGGAGATTAAACATTGACAAGCTGGCTCCTTGGAGTAAGTTGGTCAGAGCAAACTTCGGGGTGGATGATGACTCTTGGATAATGGGTTGGGACTCTCCTAGAAAGCTCTCTGTAATCTGGAGGTACATATTTAAATGCTTTGGAGACTTCAGATTATATGTTAGGTGGGCAGTGGGGGATGGGCGACATACATCCTTTTGGGGAGATCCTTGGATAGGCTCAACTGCGCTCAAATGCAGTCATCCATTACTCTACAATGTAGCCAGGGACCAAGAGGCAACGGTAAGTGGGGTTATCGGATATAACCATCCTGGGTCCATGAACTGGAGCACGGTTTTCAGGAGAGATCTAAGGGATGAGGAAGCAGTAGCCCTTAGTTCTCTGGATTTACTGATGGGCAGCTTCTTTGGGGATGAAGGAAAGCCAGATAGTCTCATTTGGACCCTAACCACCGATGGGGAGTTTTCTGTGGCTTCCAGCTACAGAGCTTTAGCTTCACAGGGACATGACCTACATCACAGCAGGCAGGCGTGGTCCCTCTTAGTTCCCCCGAAGATTCAGTTTTATATCTGGAGTACTCTACACGGAAAAATCCTTACTCGAGACGTCTTAGCGAGGAGAGGGTTGATCCTTCCGTCATTGCTTTGCCCCTTGTGCACCACGCACCCGGAGACAACAGAGCACCTGTTGCTTCATTGTGATTACTCTTGGAGGATATGGAGTTGGTTCGTAGATCAATTTGGATGCTCATGGGTGATTCCGAGATCATTGGAGGGTCTCATTGGGTTCCAAATAAATCATCTCACTCCATCAGGAAGGAAAATGTGGAAAGCTCTTGTCGCATACCTCCCATGGTCCATTTGGGAGGAAAGATATAAGAGGGTTTTTCAAGACAAGTCCATGCAGTGGGAGGCAGTAGCACTCACAGTCTAGAACCAGGTCATCCAGTGGTTAGCAATTCAGGGCAAGTTGAGCGATGCAGAGGTTATTACAGCAAGATCAGCATGGTTAGAAGTTGCTACCACCCCTAGCACCCCAGCACCCCCCCTGATTGTGGATTGGGTTCCTCCGCCAGCAGGGATGATCAAGGTTAATTTTGATGGGTCATCACTTTGGGTAATCCAGCCCCCAAAGGGGTTTGGAGGGGTGTTTAGGAACTCGGAGGGGGTAGTCCTGTTGTCGTTTGCAGGACCATTGGGGATTGAGGATTCAACCTATGCTGAGGTCCATGGAGTCCTCCATGCGCTCCGATGTTTCTGTTATCAATTCATAGGGCCTTTGTTGGTAGAAGGCGATTCAAGCAATGTCATAGGATGGTGCAGACAGACCTCTGCCCCTCCATGGAGGTTTCTTTACATTTTTCGAGAGGTTTTTCACCTTGCCTCCACACTCGTTCAGGAGTGGATATGTGTTCCCCGGTCTGCCAATTCCTTGGCAGATAGTTTAGCTAAAGAAGGGGTTCAACTCTCGTCATTAGATGTGAGAGTGTCTCCATCACTTGTACCTTAATTATTATCTATTAATAAAAACCAGCACTTTCCTCAAAAAAAAAATGTGCTGCATCTTCTTGATCCTCAAGCCTACTTCATCTTTACTTTGGCACACGCGAGGCCATTTGACCAGAGGATATTTGAAAGCTTCATGGCCTCCTTTCCATAGAAAGGACCTCTGCAAGGCTTCTAGTCTTTTCGAACTGTTGTGTGGGCATGGGAGAATGGATAGATAATAATTAGGTATACCAGCCATGCTGAGGAGAGAAAAAGACCTTTCCAATTGTCCAGTCTTCTTTGACAGCGTTCAATTACTGGTTGCCAGAGAGCCTTGCTCAACCTTCCCGTAGTGAGAGGTAACCCCAAATAGGTAGATGGCAGGTCAATTCTTTGACAGCCTAAATAACGAGCAACCAAGTTCTGTGCACTCTCACTGCAGTTGATTCCCAGGAAACCAGTTTTACCCCAGTTTATAGTCTGCCCTGACATGACTTCAAAGAGGTGCAAAAGTGCCTTCATGATGTGTACTGCTTGCTCATCTATTCCTTCACTGAAAAGAATGGCATCATCTGCGTATTGTAGAATTGGTACTTTCACTCTGTATTTTATGTTAAAACCATTAATCTACCCTTCATCTTTGCCTTTGTAGAAAAGAGCCTTGAGGACCTCCCTTATAATGTTAAACAATAGACGAGAGAGGGGGTCTCCTTGTCTTAAACCTTACCTGCTTTTGAAGTATCCGTGCACTGTACCATTTATAATCACTGAAAACTTTGCTGAAGAAATGCAGCTGCTTACCCACTTTCTCCACTTTAGTGGGAAGTTCATTCTCTCTATGATTGTATCAAGAAAGTTCCAATTGACCTTATCAAAAGCCTTTCAAAATCCAGCTTTATCACTGCACCTTTTTTCTTGTGTTTCTTATAAAAGTGGATCATCTCATGGGCTAAGAGAGCCGAATCCATGATTTGCCTTCCTTTCAGGAAGGCTGACTGATTGCTGCTTATTACCTCTGGTAGTACTTGTTTCAGCCGATTGGACAGCACTTTAGAAATAATCTTGTAGTGACTGGCAATCAGACTGATTGGTCTGAAGTCAGTGGGGTGGATTGCTCCTTCTTTCTTTGCAACTAGGGCTATAAATGACGCCACCATACTTTCAGCATTAAGACAATTGTCAAAAAATCTTGAAAGAGGAGCAGAAGTTCATCTTTCACAAAATCCCAGCTTTTTTTATAAAATTCTGCCGTGTACCCGTCTGGGACTTGTGCCTTATCTGAAGGCATGGTGTCAATGGCCCTTTTGATTTCTTCTAATGTGAATGGTTCTTGCAGATATCTTTGGCTTGCAGTGGAAATTTGCTTTAGGCACAGTCCTTGTAGTACTGTAAGAAGTCTTCAATTATCCACTTCTTACCCTTTGATCTCCAATGCTGTGACACGATTTGTTCTTCTGTGAGCTGAGGCAATAGAGTGGAAGAGTTTTGTGCTACCATCACCTTCTTTGAGCCATTTGAAGCGTGATCTTTGCTTCCAATGCATTCTCTCTTGGATAATTTTTGTTTCACATTCTGTTCTGGCAATCTCTCTTTCTATTTGCTCTATCATGGACAGGCTACCATTAGTCTCTTCTTTCTTCCCAAGGTCTTGAATTTGCTGTAGTAACAGAGTTAGGTCTTTCCCGTAATTCAATTTTCTGTCAGCAGCCCACCCTTTTATCTTTGTCTTGAGCAACTTCAACTTCTGACTAAAAACAAAACAGGGATTGCCTTCAACTGTAATCTCTTGCCACCAACTTCTCATTAGTTCCACAAAACCTTTTTCAAGCAGCCAGCTTTCTTCAAATTTGAAAGCTGGAGGTCCCCATGATTCTTGAGTAGTCTCAATCGATATGGGTGAGTGATCTGAGATTGTTTTAGGTAAGAGTCTGCCCATCGAGTTTGGAAAAATGTCTAACCACGATTGGCTGACTAAAACCGTATCCAACTCGACAAGTATTGGCTGGTCTCTCCCATTTGTCCATGTGAACTGCCCACCCGATAAACCTGGTTCAATTAGAAGGCGATCTCTGATGAAACTGTCTTTCATAGCTGACGTAGCAGCTCTTCGCCCTCCCTTCTTTTCTGATGAGAATCTGATAACATTAAAGTCTCCCCCAATTAGCCAGGGAGGTCCCATAATTGCAGTATTGCAGAGATTTCTTGCCAGCAATCTTTTGTTAGTTGCTTGTCATTTGACCCATAGACATTCATGGCTGCACACTGTGTACCATCTCGGCATGACTTGAGATGTGTTGCAAGAATATATTGCCCCTGCTCACAAGCTAGCATTTCAAATTCACACTGGTCCCATAGTATTGCCATTCCTCCCGCTGTGCTACATGCTTCCTGACTTATCCATTTTGGTCTGCTAGAATACCAAATGTCCCTTGCAACGGATATTGAAAGATCCCGCATTTTGGTCTCCTGTAGCAGGACCAATTTTGCTTTATTTTTCTTTAATGTATCGCGTATCACAACCCTCCTTGATTGAGAGCCCAGGCCCCTAACATTCCAGGAAATAACGTTCATGAGGCACTATTGCTTTTTTCTCTGGCCCCGGCAGTGCTGATTTCCTTCATTCTTCATACGTCCTCTCTACATTCTTTAATGTGCTCACTGCTCATCTTCAATGCCTCAGCATATTCTATTATGGCGTTTTCGAAAAGGTGGTCAAGCCTTCTCTCAAGACCTGCATATTCTTCTGATTGAAAATGATTTTCACCATTCTCTTCATTTTCTGCGTTTGCTGGCTTGGATGTGCCGCAGCAAGAGTTCAGCCTGTTTTGAAGCAGCTCTTTTCCCCGTCGCGTATAGGTGATGATCTTCTTTTGTGATTGTGCACGAGCCATAGGTCTCAAAGCTGGAGAGTTAATAACTGGGAGAGATGTGTTAGGGGTTGAGATCACGTACCTGGAATAGCTCTCAGGCACTTCTGGAGAAGGCGAGCCATGCTGCTCTGCGGTGCGTGGCATGTGGCTCGCATGTACTTGAGTTTCAGGGATGGGTGATTCAAAACCCGAGTTTTTATTGAGTCACGACTCAGTATCTGAGTCTTGGCTCGCCTTTTGAGTTGAGTTAGGGCAACATAATAGACTTTATGAAGGTAGAACTCCAGCACTACTTCAAAATACTCTGACCAAGTTAGAATCTTCCTATTAAGCAGCCCCAAACAGAAAATGTGGCTTTTGGAGTGCCTGGCAGCAACCAAACCTTAGACGCAGCAACTCCAACTCAACTATTAGAAATATATGATAACTCTAGAGCTGCAGAGCCCTAGGCGATAGCTCAGGTGGTCTCATCCGGGTCATCGTTGCAGGAGGTCTCAGGTTCGAGTCTTCATGGCAGCGATAGGAATCACACAACAGGGAGCCAGCATACAACGGAAGTCATCACACGATTGGAAGTCAGCTCAGAGGCTCGCGAAGCAATACATTGTAATTGTAATCGCCATTTAAAAAAAAAAAAAAAAAAACTTTCGAGCTCCATCACTGAAAACCCGCGAGGAAAGAACCATCCACCAAGACTTCTGAAATATGAGCTTGTGGCTGGCCAGGCTATATATCCTTGGATATTGAATTTTGAAAGCCACATTCACCACCCATATATCAGACTAGAAATCAACAGTGCTGACATTCCCAAATCTAGATGCAAATTGTTATTAAAATGATTTTGATATTGGTTGGATCTCCAAATACCTGATGCTCGACGGCGTGAGAAATTATCCAATATCATCTTATCTCTTTCTTTTTTGGCTGCAGGCTGATGCTAATCTATCTGCGAAACAAATGCAAAGTACTGTGACCCAGTCCCGGGGCTGCACAGGCAAGAGAGCCTTTGATGCAGGCTCAATTAAAATAGTCATGTCTGGAACAGGATGTTTTGATGCCAGTAAAGTAGAAGAGGTCAGGAATTTTTTTTCTTTTTTTTTCTTCAGTCATCGTGAATTTAGAATTTCAGAAAGGGACATAAGGTGAATGTGATGGTTTATAAACCTCATTTCAGAGCATATCTAAATTGCTAGTTTAAGACTCATTTGATCATGACCTTGTTTACTTCACCTGTAGGTTTTGCATGAACTAAATGGCGATATTGATGCTGCTGTAGAGTATCTGATTCAAGAGCAAGGGACTGACCTAAGTATTCAAGAACTTGATGATAAGTGTCAAAAATGTGTTACTGATGGTACAGTCCGATCTCCATTTAATTATTTTAAGAGCTTGACATGCATACATTTCTTAATTGCCTTGCTATTTTGGGTTAAGAGAAGCTGGAATTGCATGTGATTATTTTTACATGTGGATATGTAAAAGAGAGAATTGACAAAGAAGTGAAGAGAAGGGAAAGAATTAAATAGAAACAGTAGAAGATTATGGGTGTTCTCTATACACGATTTCAGCTACTTATTAATGTTCAGTTAACATAAAGTGCAGCAAACAATAATAATCCTCTCCTCAGTTACTTATAAAACATTATTGTTACTATAAAGTTCACATGAACTGACTGATTAAGCTCCCTCAATACAAAATTCCAAAATACCCTTATTTTGAAAGATATTATCAAGTAGAAGCATATTCTCAACACATCCCGTCTGGATGAGCATAGATGTGAAATAGGTCCGCCTTGCTAGGGGATAAAATTGCTATGCTGCTAAATGCTTCATATTGTTCCTGAACCCCATGAGGTTTTGTGTGATGATAAAGACCCATTGATTGGTGTAATTGGCTGGTTCAACAAGAAAACAGAGCCTCTATGGAGTTATTTGTCTGCTTCTAGTAACATTCTACAGTAGTTTTAAATTGTGTTTCTATTTGTTCTCTTTGTAGAGTGGGTGGCTTTTGTTGAGGTAAACTTAAAATATTGAGAACAGGGATCCCTTACAACAAGATGTTAAAGGATACACTTCCTTTCCCTAATAAATCAGCATGAACATCAGCTGATCTACTAACATGACTACAACACTCGGATGAGGTAGGTGAAGCAACCGATCTCCTAGATACAGCTCCTTGATTCAGACGTTGGAGATCTTTGACTCATACATAACAAGCCCCAATAAGGTGATGGTGCAACAAGCCCCTTCAGTGACTTTGTTCTATGCCTTTCTTCTATTTAGTCTTCAAGTTCTTGCCTTGCCAATGGCCAAACAGTTTTGGCTAGGAGGCTGTGCTCAAGCTGAGATCGCCAGCTATCCAATTCTTCCGTTGTATCTCATGCTATGAGTGTCCTCAGCATTCTGTCCAAGATCTAGTACACATCATGGGTGGGTTGGATTTTGCAGCTGACATGTGTTGAGTTCTTCCATAGGAATTTTAGCCGGTTCATCAGGGTTGTCCAAGGGGAAGTACCATCTTCCGCTGTCTCTGGCAGTGATGTTTTGAGTATGACACGGTTGGCATGGAACTGCACTATTTTGCATTTCCCTCGATGTCAATGGCAGATGGATATGGTGTATAACGAGTGTCCCACCATATTTCATGTGACCTTTGTGTTTTAAGCGTTGGAGAGAGCAGTAGAGAGTCAACCTCTTTCGGGACCTGCAACTTCAAAATTTGTCTATTCCACTTCGAACTTAGATGTCTCAAAATAGCAAGTGTCAATAATCCATCCCTTCATCCTGATCTAGCCAGTCTTGTATGATGTGTGATTATTGTCCATTCTCCTTCTTGTTGCTCACCTAGCTCCTCTTCACCATAGCCATTGTCTCTGTTTAGCAGTGGCATGCACCTCCCGGCCGTCACTCGATCACCAGACACACTGTTGGGCTGCTTTCACCTTCGCTCCCTTCTCGCCATCTTAACCTCTATGAGCACAGACAAATTTCTTTCTGCTATCCGCTTAATTCCTAACCCTCCTTGATCTGACAAACTGCATCTTAGCTGACTAAATGCTAATTTCTTTCCCCATCACTTCCGTTCCAAGAAGTCAAATTTGCTCAATTTTCTTAACCTTACGACAGGAGAGGGGAGGTAGGAAATATTGAGGAAAGCAAACGAGATTTCAGAAAATAAGTATACAGCCTTAGGTAAGAAATAACCATTGCATGAATCTACCTGCTTTTTGTCCTCTCAAGTATTGGAGCCTGCAAAGACTTGTCCTGGCGACCAGAAAATAAAGGCAAACCCATACAAGTTAAAGGACAAATGTTCCACAGAGCAACCAATATGAGCAGAAACTTCCTCACTTCTTTCTTTATTTGTTCTCTGATTCTTTTTTCATTTGGACCCTGATTACTTGGGGGATAATATTTTTCAAATGTAAAAGATAACTAGTGCCTGAAACATTCTAAGCAAATAGTACAACCGGATGTGCATATTTTTGCAATTTAACATGTTGAGACTGTCCAGATTCTCATGAGATTGAAAACTGTGAATTGGTGGACTCAAAGTCCAAGTCCCTTGAGGACTGTAAAGGTTGTTATAGCTCTCTACCTCTAGATCGTCTTGATACAAAGGTAAAGACCTCACAAAAGAAATTTATACTTTTTCATATTCTTTAGTCTTTGTTAAAGACTATTTACATGCATGGTTCTTTCTCCTTGGGCAGAGAATCCCAAGAAACAAATTATGTCCCTGTGGTTCAAAAAAAAAGTACAAGGCGTGCTGTGGATCTGCCAGAGTAAAATCATCTACAGACTCAGCAACGTATGTCATTAGTTTTGGCAGCATCACTTACTGCCTCGGTTTATATTACTGCTTTTGGTTATACATTCATGTACTGTCCATGAGGTTCTTATAATTTATGTGGTATTATTTTGGCAGAACTATGTGCTTAAGATATGGCCGTTGTTGTGGCTTGGGCTTTTGGTTTTGTGGAGGGGGGGGGGTTCTATTTATTAATTTTTTGAGGAACACGAATACATTTTAGTCCCAATTACAAGTTTACTTCCAATGTTGTTGTGGAGACCCGAACCCAAGACCTCCCGGAGCAATAACTCCCATGGGACCATTGAGCTACTGCCCAAAACCCGGGTTCTATTCATTAATCAACATTCAGGAAAGAAAAAAAAGGGCCACATACTACTAGCTAATGATTTGAGACTTAGGCCTAGTAATTGGCTGGGCAAGAAAAACCTCGCCCTCCTGTTGAAGCCTCAGCAAGCCATTTGATGAGACTGATGACCTATCACAATGAACAAAGAATAGCCTTGAAGGAGAAACCTAGATCAGCAAATTCAGCAGTTAATATGCCAGCCGAATCAGATGTATTGTCTGATCTTGTGTCCTATGTTGTAGTTCTTTGCATCAGGCTGCTAATATCCTCTTTATAAATTGCTGAACTACAATCAAACAAATATGCCACAATAATCCAACTATACAGTAACTAACTAAAGATAACCAAAATTACAGAAGTACCCAAATAACTGAAATTACAGAAATGCCCATGTAACCAAATTACAAAAGTACCCTTGTATTCAAACACTAATATTGTGAATGTGGATTGTAATGTCATAATTGGTTTGTTAAATTCCACCCTTCTCAGAGGTATAGGATTTTGTCGCAGAGATCCTTGTTTGAGCTATTTGTTTTATATAATCTTGGCCTTGTATTCTTAAAGCTGCCAATATTGTGGCATCCTAGCTTGCTAGAGTGGTTCTCCTTCCAAAGCCTTGTTGTGAGGAGAGCCCTTGTTTTTTTTCTGGCGCATTTGTCCCTGAACAAAATCTGCACTTTCCTCAAAATAATACTACTATTCATAAGTCCAATTGGTTTCAAAGTGCCCTTAGTTGAGTGAGGGCAAGCAGAGTAACAAGTTACTGGTCCAATAGAATCCCTATTTTTGAGAAGCCTAATAGGAAAGTGCAATTTTTTTAAGTTTAGGATGTTATATTTTTGAAACTTGTTTTACAATCAAAGATTCGGGTCTGTTTTTGTTGGATTACTTTCTTCCTTATTCTGAATGGCTTTGGGGCAATCTCTTAGCCTTAGATATGTGTCTACATGATTCTCTACTAATGTTTATTGCATCAGAAGGCATATTTGTTCAACCTTATAAGGTAGTCATTCCTATCCTTTTAGTGTGGCAGTTTTCCTGCTCAACAACATTCTCTAACAAAAATACAGAATTTTGAATACGCTTAACTAGCTAATTATACATTTGATACTGAGATGGCTCTACATTGTTACATTGGCTGGAGCGTCCATGCGAAGAGATGTCCAGATATTCAGCTGGTTGAAATATGACACCTGTCTGAGACAGGTTTAATCTCAGAGTTTGCTTGTCATACATACATATTTTATAAATGATTCTGCATTTATTGTATAGAAGTTCATTCACCTCTATTGTCTTTGTTAAAACTAACACTTATACGTAAATATCAGAACAGAAGAATTTAATTCTCGTAAACCCAAAGTAAGGGCAAAGCAAGCAAGTAGAAGAGATGAAGAAGTCAGTGCTGCAACTTCTTCAAAATTTGAAGGGACACCAGACATGGGTGCACTTTGTATTTGAGCAATCAAAGGTATGATACCATATTGGTTAATGTCCCGGGAATATGGTAGATATCTCATGCCTGTGTACCATAAAGCTGGCCTACTATAATAAGAAATTTCTGTTGTCTTACCTGGTGAACTTTGCACTAGACTCGAAGAAACACTAATACAAATACCAGAAATCATCAACCACACAGTTCAGGTACAGAGCTAAACTATTTTTACCCAGAAGATTTTCCTCTCTGCTCTGTTTTGTTTCTCACATAAATGTGATTCTAGTTGGAGTAACACATTTGCTATAGCACATTCTATGAAAATATGTAACATCATGAAGGTGAACAAAACAGAGGGTGCTTTTTGTACATCTGGGTTATATATGTGTCCCTACACCTTATGACTTAAGCATTTCTACTATGTAATATATTTGGGACGATGTTCTCCAAATGTTGCCTAATTTCAGCTGTTAGCTTGAGCTGTTAATTAAGTGTTAGGAATGCTACAAAAATTTTTCGTATCTCAGAAGTAATGTTGGCAGTATATGAGTTAGTTGATTGTTCATAGAAACAGAAACCATGCTTTTTCAGATGAACCTCTTGATTGTGGAGACACGAAAAACCATTTCTAGGCATATGTAAAATTTGGCTTGAAATCTATAAATGCTAAAGAAAATGAATAAATGAGAGATTGTTTCTAGTTGTTTTGGGTTTGGCTTACCTCATGAGGTACTAGCTTTGAGCATGGAACTGATGACAGTTCCTGTAATATGAAAAGCGTGTGATTCATTGTTTTAAGTTTGCATGGTCTTGTTGGTGTTCACGAAATAATCATATTTTATTTGAAACACCTTCAGTTCCTTTTATTTTTTACGTTTTTCATTTTTATTTTTACCTTTAACTGGGAAGGTACGTTTTACTCGACATAAGAATAGGATGAACTGAGTGAGGTCCATGCAAAGCTACTGCAAACTCATGCCCCATTGAACGCGGTGATTTGAAGAGTCGGCAGATTTCAAAGGTTTTCTATTAATCCATCAATTTTTACCTTTTGCACTTTGGTGCAATGTTTTAAAAACCGAACCGGCCAAACTGGCAGTATATCTGGTTTTGGTTGAACCCGGTTAGACTGGATCAATGGTTCAACCATTGAATATTATATTTTATATTTTATATATATATATAATATTTTATAAGAAAAATAAATAATGCTGGTTATAGTGATCAAGTCTGAGTTAATAAGAACCGGATTGGCTTTTGATTCTGGTTCAATAATAGTTCAATCGGGTTAAATCAGCTGAATTGGTTCAGGTGAGTTCAAGCTCGAAATCTCTAAGATAAATATGGAGATGTTTGGGTTACAATCATAGAAACCAATTGAGTTAAAAGATGTCATAGTATAGATTAATATTGGATTGGTTGAGGGCCCGGGTGATATTTAAACCCCTGGAAAGGTACTTAATGGATGGAACCAAAGCAAATAAAACCCACAATGGATCTCGGAAGGGCTACTTGGTGTTAAAGAGGTGAAAATCCCTACTTAATCCGAGTGAAAATTGTCATATTACAGTTCAATAGAGCAAAACCCCAGGTATGGGATTTTAGTTGGGCCAACCAGTATAATAAGTATGGCTAGCTGTAGAGCCTGCCCCACCCCACCCAAAACTTTCTCCTCTTTTAGAACTAAAGTGGAGAACTTTATATTTTGCACACCATGCCCCTTTAAAACGGAAATTTGTAAGGTGTGAATTATTTTAAAATAGAAACTTAAGTAATGATTTACTATCATTTTGTCTTTTGGATTTAATGTTTTTGTCCTTTAATTGAATTTCTAGTTTGTCTGCCCAATAAAGGGGTTTGTCGAAGTTTTATTTTTCTGATTTTTAAGAAAGGAAATGGAATAATTAAAGAATATAAACTTCAACTAAAAAATACATTTAATGCAAACATTCTTCGAATAATCTTTATTTTTTAATTTCAATTATCTCATTAAATCTTTATAGTTATTTACTTATTTTAAGGTATTCTCTCGTATTTATTTAAATCTAATAATATTATTAATATAAATGTACGCATTAAAATGTGCGTGGCCCAAATTCGATAAGCCCAACAATCCATCGGTCCATCAAACAACGATCATGGGTAGGCTTTAATCGTCATCAAGGTTCGTCGTGACAACCCACTACGAAGTCTAGCCGCGTCGCCACGTCACCAGCACAGTCGGCACCTCGCCGTCGACAAAAGAATCGTCGAATCGGTATGCATCGTCAGCCCACCACTCGGTCTTCAACCGGAGGAGCCGAAAAGAGGGCCACGATCCTGGTCTCTCTCTCCCCGCGTCTTCCTCAACATTACAGCCCGAATGAGGATCACGATCCCCATTCCAAGGCAACTCCTCTCAACGGCCACACGCACCAGCTACAAATAGCCGGAAGTTCCCCGCCTCAAGGGTGAAGAAATCGATTCTCAAATTCCGACAAGTGAAGAACTCCCTCTCTAAACCGAAGGACTCAAATCCCTTCCTGGAGAAGAAGCTCGTACACACTCAGAGGTTTCTCAAGTCATCGAAGCCCGACAATTCGTTGCTCGTCGTCCCAATAGTTCACGCGAAGCAGTTCTACACGATTACCGGCAACGTCACAAGTCGATACACGCAGAGCACAAATACCTCCGTCCGACCGACCAACCGACGCCAAGACAAGTTCGTGTACACTGGTTCCAGCAACTTGAGTTCGACGTTCGCTTATTCACGAAGGATACGACTTCACCAAATTCACACGGAGATTGAATCAGAGGAAGCATAGGAGATTGTACCCACAATTTCTGATATTTACACCACAAGCTGTAACACAAATTATTCTAAAGTAATCGATTTATCCTCTCGGTCACGCCTCTTCGCGGACCGGTAGATTTTCGGTGAAACAGATTTGGCATACCCGATGGGACGTTTCCTACTTCTCATCTTTTCCTCCATAAAAAAGAAATCCAACCTCAGCCATGGCCAGCAACGCCAACAATGGCAACAACAACAATGGGGGCAAGCAAACTGCCACCTCGAGCTCTGTTCGACCGCGCCTTGCCGCAACCGAAAGCTCGATCACAGGAGATCGCGGACCGACTGCCGCATCTCCGGCCGATCTCCGCGCTCCTACCTCTCCACCTCCGGTCACCCGCCCAATGACGAGAGCCATGGCCAGGAATTTGTCCGCTGGGCAAATTCCTTTCATCTTAGCGACACCGCGCCCGTCAAGTGCTGCAGACGTTACCCACAGGCTACCGCGGCCTCAAACAAACCAACCGCGGTCGCCGCCAAATTATTACCAGCGATGGCTAGACCAACATACCTGGTCGTAAGCCTCCTCACCTCCCACTTTCGCGATCCGGTTGTCAGCCCAGCCCGGTCGCCCGCCATCACGGAGAAGTTCTATCGTCCCCACCACAGTGCGGCGGCGATATGAACAAGGATCCGCTTCCACATCCTCCGCCAAAGGAACACGGTCGTCACCGGTCTCCTCTATCTGAGAACGTCGGCCGATGACAACTCACCGGTCGTGTTGGTCTCTCCGCGACCTCCTGGCCGCACTCAACGCGGCGGCTGGCCCACCACCTGTCGGTTCACCTGCGCCCGACAAACACCGGCGATTTCTCTTGCTACCACATCGCCCATTTTCGCCTTGCCGATTCTCACCGGTGGCTGTCATTGCAAGCCGGTCGTCACCCGAGTCACCCTCCGCCAATCAAACTGCGGCCGGTCCTTCGACCCCCCCATCACACCGCCTCTTGGTCAGATCCGTCACCGACGAAGGCTTCATATCTTCAAGTTGCGTCGGGAACAATTACTCCGACGCAAACCGTCCAAATGGCCGCAATGACAACTTCAGCTAAAACGGTTGAAGAACAGCTGGCCGAGTTGCAAGCCACGCTCAAAAAGCAGAGCGAGCAGCTGCGCATCAAAGATGCGCAAATTGAAGCCCACGACCTTCAAATCACAAGAATGCTCGAAAGATTTGAAATGAGCATGGCGGCGAACAATTCCGGCGCTGTTTCTCAAGAAGCCGGTCGAAACCAGCCGACCACTAGTACTTCTGCCGGACCAATCCAAGAGGATCCTTCCTCCGACGACGAGCTAATTAACCGCGCCGTTCGAAATAGCTCAGGCGATAACAAATCAGTCGTCTACCGGAGGCCGTATACGCAGAGAATTAAAAACATACCTATGCCGATCAGGTACCACCCTCCGAAATTCCAACAATTCAACGGCGACGGGCACCCAAAGCAGCACGTCGCTCATTTCATAGAAACCTGTAACAACGCCGGCACCGATGGCGATCTACTGGTAAAACAGTTCGGCCGGTCACTAAAGGGAAATGCCTTCGACCGGTACATCGAAGCTACCCCAGAGTCCATCGACGGTGGGGAGCAACTAGAACGGGAATTCCTCACCCGTTTCTACAAAGACTCGGCGTCATCGTCACTCTAGAAGAAATCGCCAATCTCAAACAGAAGAAGGGCGAGAAGGTGGTTGACTACATCAACTGATGGAGAAATTTGAGCCTAAACTGCAAACAAAGCTCAAACCTCTCCCTCGAAGCCGAGATCGAAATGTGCTCTCGAGGAATGCATTGGGAACTCCTGCGCTACATCCATAGCCGACGGCCGAACGATTTCCAAGAGCTCGCAAGAGAAGCTCACAACATGGAGATCCTAATAGAAGAACGAGGAGAAGAAGGATCCTCTTCCGCCGATCCACGCAAAAAGGGAAAGGCACCTGCTGCGGCTGCACCAAAAGAGACGAAAGAGAAAACAAAATCCTCTTTCGCGACCAACGCTTTCGAACCAATCAAGGTCGGAGGCAAGGCTAAAGCAACTTACCTCCCGCGACAACTAACTGGGAGTACTCACAAGAAATTGTCGCCCGAAGAACGACAGCAAAGACATATCCCTTTGTCGATGCAGACGTTCCTATCATGCTCGACCAACTCCTTGACAATCAACTACTGAAACTGCCAGAAATCAAAAGACTTGGCGACCAATCCAAAAGCAAAGATTCGAATTTTTGCAAATATCATCGACTGGTCGGGCATTCGACGGAGAAATGCTTCGTCTTGAAAGACCATATCATGGAGCTGGCAGCCCAAGGACGCATCGAAATCGAAGGAGCTGAAAACACAGTCTCCTCACATGCTATCTCCATCCAAACCGTGCCAAACCGGCGAGCTCAGAAACGAGCCATAAAGAAGGAGTACCGACCAAAGCCCGGTTCCTCCAGCCGTCCGTACAACAACAACAGACGACCACCGGCTAAGGTCACACCAAAATTGGCACCCCGCGAAGAAGCTGCAGCCGACGCAGAGGGGTGGACCCTGGTCACACGGAGAAAAAAGCCTCTTCGAGAAATCAAACCGGCACCGGCGACCATCAAAACAAAAGCAAAGCGGCCAAACAAAAGAGCCGCAAAACGCCAAAGAAAAGCTCCCAGGACTGACGTCCAGGGGGCAAGCAAAAAGAAAAGAAGACCCGTCACATTGGCGGAGTTCTTCCCCAAGGAGTTCCTCTCGTCGCCTGCAATGGTGGCAACCTGCTCAACAGCTCCTCCTGAGCAAACAGCAACAACAGAGAAGGGCAAAAGACCAGTCGTCGAATGCGACGACCTAGAGACGTCGCTCAAACAAATCTCACATCTCAACAAAATTGAAGATGACCTCGATTTGGACATCAAGTCTAGACAAGCCCTAATTCGAGTCCTCGACAAACCAAAGGAACTCAAAGCCGAGCTCGAGATGCTGCTCATGAGGAAGCACGACTTGCCAAAGGTCGGGCTGACTCCGTCTTACAGAAAGGAGGAAGATGCATTATCTCCACCACAATTTGCAAAAGCAGAACAAGCACTGGCCGTCACATGCCCACCGTGCATTACATTCAGAGAGGAAGACGCACAATTGGGGTCGAAGAATCACAACAGACCGTTGTTCATCTCCGCTACATCGAGACTACAAAATCAACCGTATCCTCATCGATTGTGGATCCATGAATAATATTCTGCCTATTCGCACGATGAAGAACATTGGTCTCTCCGCCGGCGACCTCTCTCCTAGTTCTCTCCTCATTCAAGGTTTCAACCAGGAGGGCCAAAGAACACTCGGCATGACGAACCTGAAGCTGCACATCGGAGACATGATAGCCGATACGCCTCTTCAAGTCATCGATTCCAAGACGTCTAACAACCTGCTTCTGGGTCGGCCATGGCTCCATTCAAACGGAGTCATGCCATCCACACTGCACCAATGCTTCAAATATTGGGAAAACGGCGAGCAGAAGACGATGTATACCGATGAAAGTCCATTCACAGAGGCGGAGGCATCGTTCGCAGATGCCAAATTCTACCTGACGACCAGACCGACAGTTAAATTGTCACCTTGGTTGAACCAAGCAGCGAACGTTGGAAGCACTCCGACACCTGCATCGTCCCAACAACCGGCGCAACTCAAACAGTCGTCGCAGCCCGCCAAAGCACAGACTCCGACGCAAGTTGCATCTCCTACACAGACTACGACGCAGGTCGTATCCCCAAAGCAGCCAACATACAACAACCAGTCGGCACATGGTCACAAATCGGCCAAGGCTACTCCAGCGCGGAAGCGCCCCAGTGTACCCATCATGCGGTACATTCCACAGTCGCAAAGGAAGAAAGGAGAAGCTCCCTTGGTCGCCTGCCACAAAATTCAACCGACCCCTTTGCCAGAAAAGGTCACACTTTCTCTGCCAAAACTGGAGGAACAAAGCGTCGTGAAACAACTCCCGAGTCAGGAGCAGTTGCCAGCCTCACGCTCGAACGAAGGTTTTGACTAAAATGCTTACCGACTGATGGCAAGAGCCGGGGGCAACCTCACAAAGGATCAAATCCACGAGAAGCCTCCTGTGACCTTACCCGTTTTCACTCCAGAGCAAGAGAAATTGAAGAACGAAGGGCATCGCATCAGTCAAGGTCGCTTGGGCCTCGACTACGAGAGGCCAAAACCAATCAAAATCTATATAGCCCAAGCAAAGTCGGTCAAGATAACCAGAAAGTCATCGGCAGATGTACACCAAGTCTCAGTTGGCCAAATCCCAACCGAGAAACAAAATACTCCAAAGCCGGTGATTATTTACACAAAAGCCTCCATCAATCGACGTCGACCAAAGAAAGACGGCGGTCCAGTCGTCATCTATACAATGAAGGCAGCCATTGCTTGAGCTCGTGCCTACGACTCAGTCACAATGAATCACATCTCCGTCACCGACGACGAACAAGAAGATGAGGAATTCGTCTTGAAGGAGGCTCCGGCTGAATTCGAAGAAGGAGGCCAGTCGACAGTCGACGAATTAAAGAAAGTCGACTTGGGCACGACAGAAGACTCGAGGCCGACATTCCTCAGTGCTTCACTGACGGCCGAAGAAGAAGTCGAATACATGGCGCTGCTTTGCGAATACCGTGACATCTTCGCCTGGAACTACACAGAGATGCCCGGCCTCGATCCGCGAGTAGCAGTTCACAAATTGGCTGTTCATCCCTCTGTTCGACCAGTGAAGCAATCGCAACGACGGTTCCGGCCAGAACTTGTGCCAGAAATCGAAAAGGAGGTCGACAAGTTGATCGCGGCAAATTTTATCAGGGAGGTGAAGTACCCGTCCTGGTTGCAAACATCGTCCCAGTCAAAAAGAAGACTGGCCAAATTCGGGTCTGCGTCGACTTTCGCGACTTGAATAAGGCGTGCCCGCAGGACGACTTCCCTCTGCCAATTACCGAGCTTATGGTCGACGCGACGACAGGTCACGAAGCCCTATCTTTCATGGACGGGTCCTCCGGCTACAATCAAATTCGGATGGACCCAAAAGATGAGGAGCTCACTGCATTTCGCACTCCAAAAGGGATTTTCTGCTACAAAGTTATGTCGTTCGGACTCAAGAATGCTGGCGCAACATACCAGCGAGCAATGCAGAACATCTTCGACGATTTCCTTCATAAACGAGTCGAATGCTACGTCGACAATTTGGTGGTGAAAACAAAGCAAAGAGCCGACAATCTTCTCGACCTCCGGGCAGTGTTCGAGCGACTGCGACGGTTTCAGCTCAAAATGAATCCGTTGAAGTGTGCTTTCGGCGTCACCTCAAGCGAATTCTTGGGGTTCATCGTCCATCACAGAGGAATCGAAATTGACCAGTCAAAAATCGACGCCATTCAAAAGATGCCGGAGCCCAGAAACGTCTCTGAGCTTAAAAGCTTCCAAGGTCACCGGCGTATCCCGCCGCTTCATTTCGAACCTCGCCGGGAGGTGCCAGCCTTTCAGTCGTCTGCTAAAGAAGGGTACACCATTCGAGTGGGACGACGCTTGCCGGAATGCCTTTAACAACATAAAGGCGTACCTCACCAAGCCACCGGTGCTCGTAGCTCCGATCGTCGACAAACCACTGCTGTTATACATTGCAGCACAGGAGAAGTCGGTGGGAGCTCTTTTGGCTCAATGTGATGAGGACAACAAAGAACGTTCTCTGTATTATCTCAGCCGAACACTGGTGGGTGCCGAGCTCAACTATACACCGTCGAGAAGACCATGTCGGCTCTCATATTCGCAATTCAAAAGCTTCAACACTACCTCTGGCGCATTCAACGAATCTCATTTCGCGAGCTGATCCGTTGAAGTACATTATGTCGCGTCCCAATCCTCTCCGTAGACTGGCTAAGTGGGCTTCTCTTATCAGAATTGAGATCAACTTCGTTCCTCGAAGAAGCGATTAAAGGCCAAGCATTGGCCAATTTCTTAACCCGACCACCCGTGTCGGCCGAATGGGAGTTAAGCGAGGAATTCCCGCAGGCGAAGAAATATTCCTGGTCGAAGTGCTTCCACCTTGGGAGATGTATTTCGATGGCACCGCACGAAGAAATGGAACTGGCGTTGGAGTCCTTTTCGTCTCTCCAAAGAAGGATCTACTGCCGTATTCGTTCGTGCTCACCCAGATTTGCTCGAACAATGAAGCAGAGTACCAAGCCATCCTCCTCGGACTCGGTATAGTTGTCGAGCTGCAACTGCCGCAGTTAAACATCTACGACGACTTGGCTTTGGTCATCAAGCAATTGACAGGAGAGTTCGAAGTAAAGAAACTCGAGCTCGAACCTCTCTGGAGATATGCCGGTGAACTTCTGGCCCACATCCCGGAAGTTTCACTCCACCACGTCCCTCGCTCCGAGAATGGGCCAGCCGACGCATTAGTCGACATTGCTGCCAGTTTAGCACATTTGGATGAGCGGCCAAACCGAGTTCCCGTGTGCGAACAATGGGTCATCCCTCCACCAGCCGAGGAAGAAGCAGAAGAAGAGCTAACGGAGGAGATAGAAGAATCTCTCCCTATCTCGGCTAGCCAAAATCAAACCGAAGATTGGCGTGAACCCATCATCAACTTCCTCCGCCACAGCACACTCCCAGTCGACCTGCAAGAGTGAGTCCAAATTCGCCGAACAGCTCCCAGGTACGTTTTTATCAACGACGTACTATACCGAAGGTCATACGAAGGTCTGCTCCTTCGCTGCCTTTCAAAACAAGAGGGATTACAAGTATTGAAAGAAATACACAGTGGGATATGTGGAGCACATCAAGCTGGTCCAGAGCTCCACCTGCAAGTCAAACGACTCGGCTATTACTGGCCAACTATGCTCAGGGACGCCATTGAAATGGCCCGAACCTGCAAACCGTGCCAACTCCACTCCGACTACATACACCAACCACCGGTGCCACTTCACCCAACGGTCGCTTCCTGGCCATTCGAAGCTTGGGGTATGGATATCATCGGTCCCATCACCCCCAAATCCGACTCTGACCGGCAGTACATCTTGGCTGCCACTGACTACTCCAAATGGGCTGAAGCCGCAGCCTACCGAGAGGTCAAAGCCACCACCGTTGCCGATTTCATTCGAACTCAACTCATATACAGATATGGAGTTCCGCGGTATATCGTGACGGACAACGGCACACCCTTCAGAAACAGAGTCATGGACCGCTTTTGCGAAAAATTTCGCATACAACAACGGATGTCGTTGGCTTACAACCCGACAGCCAAACGGACTCGCATGAAGCTTTCAATAAGACACTCTGCAAAATTCTGAAGAAAACGGTCGACGCCCACAAAAGGAGCTGGGATGAGAAGCTTCTCGAAGCTTTATGGGCATACAGAACGACGACTCGAATGCCTACCCAGTCGACTCCATACTCGCTGGTTTACGGCGCCGAAGCAGTGCTCCCTCTCGAGGTACAGCTCCCTTCCTTACGCATAGCTGTAAGAGAAGGGTTGATGACGGAGGAATGCGCTCAGCTGCGATTGGCAGAGCTTGAGTCACTCGATGAACAGCGACTCGAAGAGCAACAGCAACTCGAGTGTTACCAATCTCGCATGACCAGAGCCTTCAACAAAAAGGTACGCCTCAGGTCATTCCCCGGCGGGCGACCTTGTGCTAGCAGTTCGACGGCCAATGCTCTTTACGAGCAAGACCGGGGGCAAATTCGCACCAAAATGGGAAGGCCCCTATGTCGTACAAGAAGCTTACACCAATGGCGCATACAAACTCGTCACCACTAACGGGTCGAAGCTACCTATCACAAACGGTAAATTTCTCAAACGATTTTATCCATGAGAAGGGTAGCAGAAAAAAAAAAAAATTCATTTCATTCTAGTCAAAAAAAAAAAAAATTCCTTTACACCCAAGGTCTCGCAAAAAAAAAACCGAGACCTCAAAAAAAAAAGCAAGGGGAGAATAAAAAAAAAATCAGGTTGCAACACATCCAGGGATCGAATACACAGAGGCTACAGGTTGAGTTCGAAGTTGATCACTTTCATTGCCGCCGCCGAAGCACCTCTGCCCGCGTATCCTCCAGCTCACGAGCTTCTCTCTCACTCAGCACAGGCTGTGCACGAACATCCTCGAGTTGTCGCTCCAAAACAGAGGCTTCAGCATAAAAGCCTGAAGCTCAGCCTGAAGCGATACCAATGTCCGCCCAAGGGAGTCAAGCTGAGTGTCCAGCCTAACCAGTTGTTCGCAAACGGCTTCCCTCTCAGCCTCCACGGTTTCATACTCTGACCGGCGCAGACTGACCAACTCAACCATCGCATTGCGCCGGCAATGCACTCGTCGAACCGACCGCGACACCTCGGCTTCGAGAGCTCGGTGCTCGGCCCTAGGGAGCTTACTAGCAACAGAGCAACGCAACTACTGGAGATGTTCAGCCTCTCGCTCGAAATCCTCCACCCACTGCTCCAAGATAGAAACCTCGACACCCGCTAAGCGTAAATGCTCTAAAAGGCCGCGGGCATCAATCACCGCCCGGGGGAGCGGGGGTCCTCTACAAGAGCCAAGGCTGTCCTGATGAACCGAGTCCACAGGCCCATCACAGATTGCTGGACCCACCCTCGAGGTCGCCGCCGAGAAAATCGTGGAAGACTGCAAGCGAAATTGCCATACTGAACAAAGGGTTAAGGAAAGAAAAGCGGGAGGAACAAACAGAGAGTAAGGAAAACCTACCGCATGATGAACCGAGAAGAGAAAAGAATTCTCCGGGGGACCGGTGGATGGGCTCGGACACTCTTCCCCAACGACCGGATCGGGCTGCCTGGCCATCCAGCCTCCCTTCGGTCGCGTGGCCTCTCCTCGGGGCAGCGGGGAGTAGCGACAACTTAAGTTCGAACAGGGGGTCCGAAACCGACCCCACCTTCCCCAACTGAAGGAGGAGACGACGCTTCGCCCTCGTCACTAGAGATGGTCATAGGGCAGTCAACCCTACCCATCTCCAACCTACCAGTGGTAGCATCGGTGAACATCCCCTCTTGGTCCCTCCCTTCTCGGTGACGCCCCCCTGAGACAACAGGAGAGCGCGAACCCTCCGAGCAAACTTCAAGCTGGCTCGCGCGAGAATAGGGGACCAGCGCAAGTGCATCTGCAGAAGGCTCCGCCTCTACCCCAGGTCGCACCAGAGAAGACACAACCGGCATTGCCTCCGGCCGCGTGGCAACTTCTCCGACAGGTGGTGCCTCCAGCCTCTCTACCGGACATGTCCCCATGATGACCTCTCGGGACTCCGGAGCGGAAATCGTCGGAGAAGGCAAGTCACGAGAAGACGACGAAGTTCGATGGTGTCGACTCCTCGATCTCTTCTTGAACAAAGGCGGGTCGAAGACGACCCTCGAGGCCTCTGCCTTCTTCCTCTTCAACACACCCCTCTTCGGCGAAACGGCCGGAGGCGGGACAGCAGGATGCGCTATGATTGGGTCTACGACTCCCTTTCCTTTGTCCAACGGCACATCCGCAACCGGTGGAGACGACAAGTTCGACCGAACAACCGGTTCGGTAGGTGGGGCAAGAGCGGCTTCTCTGATAACGACCCCTCCTTCTGGTTCGACAGTCGTCGGAGCCTGAGCCTTCTGGAGAGGTTTAGAAGCCGGCGTCTTCTTCTTCGATGAGCCTCTTTTCGGCGCAGACTTCTTCCGCGGAGCCCGCTCTCCAGTAAAACTCTCCCATTCTCTCTGAGAAACGCAAGGAGAAGGAAAGAGTAAGTGCAAACACAATCAAAAGGCTCAAGGAAATAAAAGGCGCATAAATACTAGTAAGTGCTTTTACCTCAAAAAGGGGAACCACGACCTCGAGCCATGATTCCCGATATAAAGCCGTCACTCTTGGATCGGCATCTGGACTGACGAAGGACGGCACATCAACCGTCCCGAGGGGGAAGGCATTCTCACTCTGCCAAATCTCCACCAACGACTCAACCGTCGGCGCCCTCCTCCTCGATCGCCCGATCGAGCACCCCGGTAAGTCCTGGCGAAGCCAAACCGACGGGCGAACCGATCGCGGACTATATGGCTCCACAATCGAGGAGGTCACGCTGCCGCAATACGAGACGGCTCGCTCGCACACACCTGAAGTAGTCCGCCTCAATCCGCGAGGCTAGGTGGCCCGGCCTGTCGACAATAGGACCTGAGGGGAGTGCTTGCAGCCCGTACCAACACCGCACTCCACTTCGCCAGAACAAAGCACGAGCTTCCCTCTGTGTATAGGCACGGCCATTGTCGGGGTTGCGATAAACCATCATTAACGGCCGGTCACCTTCCGACAAGTTTGCCGTGTGGACGCCAAAGTAATGTGCGAGCCAAGAGTAAACGAAGGGCCAGGGGACCTTCCCCCAACAAGAACCGTTCAGGCCTTGATAAAGACCTGCCAAAGCTGCGGCGGCCAAGTTACACTTATAGCCGCTCGCCAAAAAACACGCAATCTTCAAAATTGTGTACCTCAACGTACCCCCTAGCGCGGGGAGGATACAGAGGCAGAGCCACATAGAGAAGAAAGCGGCTAAATAAACCTCGTCGGCGAGCGCGTCCGGAACGCCGAGCTACTTCAAAGGTCGGTTCAACCGTTCCGACCTGTTGCGGCTCCTCGAGCCAGAAGTCTTCATACGATCGGCCCAAGCGTCTTCCAATGGCCGAGAGTCTCGTCCCGGGCGGAACTAAAAAAGACGCCCAATCGGACATTGGGACTCCAAGAGCTCTCTCCGCCTCAGCGAGCAATGAAAGATGGAAGTAAGCCAAGATCAAATATTTGAGGCCTTCGGCAGAGGAAGATGATGACCGGGAGAGAAGTCATCGGCGAAAGGGAAGGATTCGTCAAAAATACCTCCGGAGACGGGAAGTCCAGCGAGGCGATGGAGATCCCACAAAGAGATCGACAGCTCCCCTCCCGGTAAAATGGAATTGGTGGCGGGACACCAGACCTCGATAAAGGCCGTAACAACGTTGCAGCAACAGCTATAACGAACATGGAGGCCTGCACGGCGCATAACAAGTCTACCACCCAAACGCCGAAAGCATGTGCGCAGGACGACGTCCGCCCACTCGAAGTAATAAGGTACGTATCGTGGGCTTACGATATCCATGCTTCTCGCTTCCCAAGGGCCGAAGCTGTTGCTACCGATGGAGAGTTCGAGAGGAGTAAACTTCACCAATGTGTCGTGAATGGGGCTCATCAAAATAGCACCCTGAGCTTCGTGCGGAGGCGCCGGAGTCTCACCGACACCGGGGAGGAAGCAAATTTGGTCATCCCGGTTCACAACCGGACGGCTCCAGAGCTCGCAAGCCGTCCCTGTTAAAGGGACTTGTACGTCATGTCCCCCGAGGGCAGAAGGCAAATCCACAAACAGCAAAATTTCCCTCTCCTTGCGTATTCCTGATATGCACGCATTCTCGGAAAACGCCTCTCACCGGCACCCAGACGTTGGTGAGAACAAGATCGAGGAATGTAACGGTAAGCGATGGGAAAGACATCTGCAAAGCGACAGAGACATTGGAATCGTCGATTCAACAAAAATCAGGTACGCAAGCTATCTTCGAAAAAAAAAAGAACAAGAAGTTTGTGTATTCACATCGCGATCAAAAAAAAAAAAAATGATCGTTAAAAAAAATGGGATGTGAACAGCGGTAAAAGAAAAGTAAAACCGCGGAGAAAAAAAAAGAAAATCTCTCTCTCTCTACGGCTAACACAAATATAGCCTTGAGACGAACGGCTATAGAAACCAGCACCCGCGACCGACAAACCGGAGGTGGACAACACTGGATTCCCAATGCTCAACCACAAACCGAGCATCACGGGGGCTAAGAATCCAACGCCAGGACTATCACCAACACTTTCGCGATTGCAAGTCCCCGTGATCGGGATGTCAAAATCGGACGGGAGACGGATACCACGGAAGACGGCCGCCGGCAACCGAAGTCGGACACGAGCCAAAAGCCACAAATACGCCAAAACAAAAAGGGATAACCGCTACCGGGCAATCGAGTCCGACACGCCAGCGAGGTCGGTAAGTGACTCTTCCCCGAACACAAAAAAAAAAAAAAAAAAAGGTGACAAAAGAAGCCGTCCACGAAAAGACTTCGACAAAAAGAAGTCGTTGCTAAAAAAAAAAAAAAAGAAAAACGGTTCCGTATTAGCCATCACCGTAAAACGAGGTAGCCATACCAACTCGTGCCTCAGTCATCATGGTAAGCCGCGGAAGTCGAAACTTGACGGCCAAGCCACCGATGATAGGCTGAGATGAGACGTCTGACAAATCGGCCGGTCAAGTCGAAAAGAAACTTTCGAAGAAGGCAAACGGAACAGAGGCTCCTCCCCGATAACTGAGCCGGTCGAAGTCGAAACGACGACAGCATTCGACAACCCAGAGAGGAACGACCGACGTGCTCCCAGCAAAAAGAAAAAAAAAATGGAAGACGGATATCACCCCGACGACCCAACCAATGTCCCCGGAGTAAAACCATCGGAAAAGGAAGAACCGGCACACAGCAACTAAGTCGGGCGCATTCCCCAACCAAAAATCTTGCGAAAGAAAACCAGTCATCTACACCAACAAGATGACAGACTTCGGCGATGCCCAAACGGGCAAGCGTAAAACAAGGTACGTCTCGAAAAATCAAAAAAAAAAAGAGAGAGAGCAGCGACAAAAAGAAGCCGTCACACAAAAAAAAATGATAAAAAGCTCTAAAACAACGAGAGAGCAAAATATCGAGACCGCGACAAAAAGAAGTCGTCGCGACAAAATAAGAAAGAAGGAGTTGAAAAGGAGAGGAGAGAAAAAGAAGAAAAGAAAAGAGAGCGGGACCCCGGCTGACTCAAAATCTAAACGAGGTTGCCGGAGAGGGAGAAAGAAAAAGAGAATCTCGAAGGTACCTTTCAAATTTGGTGCGAGTGAGACGTCCGACGTTAGAGAAGAGACGAAAGCAGAGATTCACTAAAAGGAAAGACTCTTCGTCAATAAGTACTCTCCTAGAACCAGAAGCCCGAACAAAATCTCCAAGAATCGGTCGCAGACACACAACCGAAGGGTGTGGAACTTCAATAGAACGCAACAGGGACGAAAAACTCAAGAGGGTTGCTACTAGGTTCGTACGGTGAACTACCCAAGGCTCAAGGTACTTTATATATCGAAGAATTCGAAGGGTTTCCTTCGAATTTGGGGGAAGGCGACAGACCCTTTTTAAAAGGGATTCGATCTTTTCCGTACGGAATTTCCCTTATCATGAAACTCTACATAGGGACCCGATCAGGCGACAACCCCGGGATCGTTACCAGGCCCTGGTGGGCCCCACCCCGCATAACCGACTTGGCTTATGTAGAGAAAGGCTCGGCCACGGGAACAAAAGAGATCGTGGTGACAGGCGCATCCGGAGTTGTGCAGTTCGAACTGAAAGCTACGAGAAAGTGAGTTTAAAAGTTAGGGTTTTAGCGAACCGAAAGAAACCCTCAAAATCACGGCGCCCGATTCGTGCGACCTCGAACCGCATAACCGGGGACCGGCAAAGCAGCTCGTCTATGTCCAAGTAGAATAGAAAAAAAGACTCTCCGAGCCGTTCAAACACAATCCCCGGACGGCGACTACAATACAGTCGGACGAGAGCGACCTAAAATAGCGAGATTTCATCGCTAACATCTCTCCTCCGAATTAGAATTCGAAAACAAGCTCAACCTCTCAACAGATCGAATATAGCTACAAAGACTCGTTTCACAACAGTCCTTCTCCAAACGGGGAAGCAACCTGCCAACGAAAGTCACCGGTTCTTCGCCAAAGACCTCCTTCAAGATACCAAATATCGCCGCCAAAATCCTCCGACGACATACACACGAAAGGAGACAAGCAAGTAAGTCGCCATCCACAACATTCGTTGCCACCTGAGTACCTCCCTCTCGCTTTCAGGGAACATTAGTTCCATGCCGAACATCAAAATCAAAAAAAAAAAAAAAGTGTTTTTCAAATTTTTTACATCCTCCTAAAAGAGTAAGAGGACAAATGAACAATATACTAGCGGTCCTAAAAGAGTAAGGGATCATAAAAATAAAATAAAATAAAAAAAAAAAAAAAAGGTTGTGTGTGTGTTGTGTTGTTCAAGTTCGACACTACCTCGTTCCTCCCGAACAATCAAGTATCGAAGGAGGCAATCAGACGCATCAAAATGTGCATGGCCCAAATTCGATAAGCCCAACAATTCGCCGGGTCCATCAAACAACGATCATGGGTAGGCTTTAATCGTCATCAAAGTTCGTCGTGGGCAACCCACTACTTCGGTCCACCCCGATCGCCACATCACCAAGCATCGGCACCTCGTCGAAAAAAAAAAAATCGTCGAATCGGTATGCATCGTCGACCCACCACTCGGGCTTCAACCGAAGGAGCGAAAAAGAGGGCCACGATCCTGGTCTCTCTCTCTCCCTCGTCTTCCTCAACATTACAGGCCAGAATGAGGATCACGATCCCCATTCCAAGGCAACTCCTCTCAACGGCCACACAGACCAGCTACAAATAGCCGAAAGTTCCCTGTCTCAAGGGTGAAGAAATCGATTATCAAATTCTGACAAGTGAAGAACTCCCTCTCTAAACCGAAGGACTCAAATCCCTTCCTGGAAAAGAAGCTCGTTACACACTCGAGAGGTTTCTCAAGTCAACGGCCCCGACAATTGCCGCCGTCGTCCCCAATAGTTCACGCTGGCGCTTCTACACGACACGCAACGCGTCACAAGTCGATACACGCTGAGCACAAATACCTCCGTCCGAATCGACCGACGCCAAGACAAGTTCGTGGTACACCGGTTCCAACAACTTGAGTTCGACGTTAAGCTCATTCACGAAGGATTCGACTTCACCAAATTCACACGAAGATTGAATCAGAGGAAGCATAGGAGATTGTACCCACAATTTCTGATATTTACACCACAACCTGTAACACAAATTATTCTAAAGTAATCGATTTATCCTCTCGGTCGCGCCTCTTTGCGAACTGGTAGATTTTCGATAAAACAATAAATTATTTTTTGGAGTTTTGAAGTTGAAAATCTTTAACAAGTATGAGAAACAACTTAATAATTCATATTTTTTTTACATAATTCTATTTCTTTTTAAAATTAACTTTTTTATTGCTAAAATTAACTATCAAACAATATATTCACTAATTATATTGCTAATCCTGTATATTTTTACATATTACAGACATACGTGGTCTTTTCATTACTTCTTTTTTAGAATTTTTTTACTAATGATAAAATTTTAAAATAAACTTAAAATAAAATATATGAAGCAATAATTTTTATAAATTTTTTATATAAATTATTTTGCACCCCCTTCACTTCCATCAATTTTTTAAGGCCCTACCTTTTCGTGCGGCATACCTAACAATTATAGCATAAGGTCAAAAAAGTGAATTAGTTATAACTAATTCAAGATAACAGACAAACCCAATTTCCAAATATTTATAAAATCTATAATATTTTCCTCTTTTTCAATTATTACCTAATTATCCAAATTGTAATGCGATAAATAAGTAAATGGTAGCATAACAAACCAAACCGGCCAACTTTCTATATCACTTTGAAATCAGTCTTGTGCCAATAGAGCAAGCTATGAGAAATTTTGAAGCACGAAAGACAAATTAGGGTTCCCTTGAAATCTCTGAAAGACAAAATTGGATGACTACCTGAAACCTAATGTTTTGTTCACCCACCCACAATTCTAAGTTGCATAGGTGCTGACAGAAAGCCGACAATAAATTCACATGGTTCAATGGAAAATTCAGTCATTGTTAAAGAGAGGATCTGCGTGCATCGCCTCGTCAGAATTATACAGTTCCAACTTCAATATAGGAATATCACTGAAGAGGTCCCACAACTATTCTGTTGATAAAAATAGAATAACTTGTTGACTGGCTAATTTCAGAATACATCACCGGCAGAGCACAGTTGCCCTCCTTAGAAATGGTTTGAGCATTTATTTCTCCCCAAAGTTTGATTTTGTCATCCAGCGGATAAATAAAGAAACCATTCCTCATTAATGGCTGGTAATGCTATAATCATACAGCTTATCTGAGAATTGGTTTGGTCAGAGTTAATGAAAACACTTATAAGGTGTCTAAAGATTCTCAGGACAGGTAAAACAATACTGGATTGAAAATCAGGACTTCCCGTTGAGAACCAAAACGAGCAGAAAGAAGGATGCAGATCAAAACTCACTAAAACTGATCAAGTAAACCAACCAATGTCGTTAACTTCAAGTATGCACTTGCCTTAAATTTCTCTTCTGGAAACGTAGTAGTTAACAACAGCCATAATATCTGTCCTTTTTAGCTGCATGCAATAACCATTAATCATTACAGCTTTCTTTGCTACCCAATTTAGCTTACATTTATTATCAAAATGTTTCTGACCACATTTTCCCTCTACAAGACTACAAGGCTCCTATCGTTATTCACCACCTTTCTCATAACTCTATGTTCATGAAACTACATCCAAATTGTAGGACATTCATAATTTTCAATCCAACGCAATCAACTTTGTCAATCCCTATTTTACACGGCCTTCAAGAATTCTTGATAAAGTTCTCTCGAAAAGTTAAAAACATGCAACTCCAGAAAAATAATTTTTTAAGCATCAGAACAAAGCCTAACCATTATATACTCAACAAGATCAACATATGTAGCACAGCGAGCTCATTTCCAACATGGAAACAGAGAATGACCTTCAATACAGCAGGAACAAAAGACACCAAGCAAAAGATGCTATGCAGCCAGTGCCAATGATCTATAGTTTGTATCCAGACCACTATAATTGGGCTCACCAACCTATAGAAGCAAGGTTTGGTTCAAAATAGACAATGATCTGGCAAAAATTGTCCTAAGGCTAAAAATTTAATTATTATGTAACACGTATCCAGGAAGGAAAAAGCACCGCCACCATGAGAGCAAAACCAAATAGCATTGAGGTTAAACTCAAGCAGGGCGGCAAAGACTTCACACATGCACAGGCAGAGACTAAAGAATAATCATACAGGTAGGAATAACAAAGATCAGGCAGAGAAAACCACATTACACACAAGCCGATATGTTAACAGACTAAACCTGCAAGACAGCTGCACAACCAATTACAGCAGGTTTACCAAAAGGACAAGTACATAATATAATAAAATCCCAGATGAACCATATGTTCTCACTGTTGGAGCAAGAGATAACTTTCTTATCAACAAGATATTTTTTTTTTGAGGAAAGCGATGATTGTATTAATTCAGAAATTGTAAAATACAAAGAAGCTTAATGCATTACAGAGTTGACATAATCGTCATTGCTATGGTGGGTATAAAATTTTCATGACTTGTAGTAAGACTCCTGCCCGAGCTAGAAGCTTATCAACAAGATATTTGAAATAATCCAGAAAGAAAATCAAATTAGAGTAGCAGAAAGTTGTCTGATGAGGACCCTGACATCTCAAATGAATGAGACAAGAAGATATATCTTTAGATAAATCAAATTTACAATTTGTGGTAAGGGACAAAGAGATGCCTAATCTTCCTCTCCCATTTTCAATTTTCCTGGGAAGCAATGGGTTTCTTATCTCTTGCCATTGAGTTTGCTCTCACCACACAGGAGTATTAACGAGCAACTGATCAAGAAAGCTTGAAGAAAGATATCAAACTCCTTAAAATGGAGAAGCCCCACCTCATTTCCTATACAAGATTGTCAATTATTCTGTTTTCTAGGTGAAGCTATTGTATACTCTCCTTCCCATGTATGGCCCCTCTTCATGGCTACCAAAGACAGATCATTTCACTAATTACGGAAGTTGGCCCATCTTATCAACCATAACGGAAACCCACTAAGTGTGCAAGGGACAGATCAAGTTATGATACTTGTAGTCTTTCCACTCTAAACTCAGAGAAAGTATTCTCATTCTAGTGAAACAGATGAAAGAAAAGGTTGAGAAAATTTGTCTTTCAAAGACATTAAGCACAAAAATCCTTTCAATCTAATGAAAGGGCCAAAATTTAATCAATATTAGAGGCCTTTGAAATCTATTACTAGTATTTACTCCAGATGCCATTGCAAACCAAGAGGCATAAGGGTAATAGACCAGTAGTTACAGTTCCGATTGCCAATGCATGGCTGAATCAGTTATTGAGAAGAAGATCATTGGAAAGAAAATACATATGACAAAATACTCCAAAAATTCAAGTGTGGATTCAACTTCTCACCATGCACTTTAGCTGTAAACTAACTCTGCAATGGCCTGAAAGTACAAATGATCAAATTGCAGTCGCAGAGAAGAAATCCTCAATGGCTGGACCAACTCAACAACGTGCAAGGCAAAAATCAAGAGTGAGTTTTCTCCAAGTAGGAATCACATATTGAGCTAATTAAATAAGATATTGAGTTGTTTACCTCTCAAGCAATTCTAAATCCTCAAGATGATACGAGTCCTCCCAATAAAGGCAATATGAATGTTCATGATGATACAAGTCCTTCAATTGGGACAAAACTATGAAGAGGAGGGTGGTCGTTAACTTATCATGCCATGATTACTCATTCAGACATTTCCTTTGCAGTGAAGAAAAGTGGTTGGCCAACCAATCTATGTCATGAGTACTTAGTCCAAATGTTTCCTTTACAGTGGGTTGGCAAATTAAAAAACAAAATGTTGCCGCCTGATCTTGTACTAACAGCTCAGTGTGGGGTTATCGAACATACATTTGGTAAGCTGCTTTGGTTGAAATCTGTGATGAATGATTTTTAGTTCAGCTTGTGATGCAATTAGGGAATTAAAATGTGACACTCGAAGGGTCTTGGGCAGTAGCTCAATGGTCCCATGGGAGTTATTGCTGCGGGAGGTCTTGGGTTTGGGTCTCCACAGCAGCATTAGGAGTAAAACTTGGATTTGTGTTCCCCTAAAAAAAAAAAAAAAAAAAAAAAAAAAAAAAAAAAAAAAGTGACACTTTCGAAAATCTATTTTCATTAGAAACAACCTAGCATTTCGAATGGAACAAACATATTGATAGACTGTCACTTTATTAGGATGTTATTATAACTAGGAAGACAATAACTCATCGTGTTAGTACTAATGGTAAAATTGTTGAATTAGGGAGATACATAACTTTACTACTCTTTCGTCCAAGCAAAGCCTTCAGATCTTTATGCTTCAGCTGGAGGGAGAGTGCGGAAGAATTGAAGTAATCTTAGATGGTCTTATATGTTGATTATGTTATATGTTAGTAGTCATTACCATTGTTCTAGTCATTCTAGTACCTTCAAAGAAGGGTATCAGTGTCATTGATATACCTTTTAACTACGACCACAAAAAGGATTAGGGATCAAATTCAACCGCTACCAGTTCTGCCCTTTCGATGTTAGTTCCTTCCCTTTCCTCCCTTTTCTCTCAATCTCTTCTCCGCTCCCAAGACTATAATTTTTACACAAACAAGAAAAAGAAACCCCTTGAGATAGTCAAACCAGAAACAGCCAAAGTTGGGCTTTGAATACCTGCCCACCCATGCTGAGAGACTCCATGGAATCTAGTAGGATAAATGTTGAAAAGGAAGCGTGCGGAGGAACTCCACTGTGAAGATTGTGCCAGAGAGTATAAACAACTGAATTTAGGGTGTAAAGAAATTACATATGAAAAAACAAGGGGTATTCCATGTTCTATTCCATTTAATATAAACTTATTCCAAGATAAAAGAAGTTATTATGTATCTATTTGTTTCTCACAAAAGTTAATCGACACATAATCATCCCACTTCTTTCTAAATAACAGTGTTTTTCTCCTAATCTTTGTAATGTAGAATAATAGTGAAAAGGAAGATTATTAGATTATAGAGGTTAGAGAGATGAAGGATTCTATCATCCTTCATATTATAAAAGTTAGAATCATAAAATTAACCTTTTCAAAACTTAAATTGTGTACAGAATAATTAATTCTTATGCTTTCCATTTGACAAGCAATAAAAGGGAAAAATTCTGGAAAAGCTGTTGGGGGAATGTAGATGTGGACCCTCTCGCCCAGATTGGTCATGCAGAAGTTCTGCGCTGATGATGACTCAAGCTGGATTCTCAAATGGCACACCCAGGCAACTCCCGATGAGAACGAGACATATGTTCAAGTTTTCCCATGGCTCCAGAGACATCATTAGTTGAACAGCAGGTGATGGCCCTCACACTGAATTCTAAGGGAATTTTTTACTAGCAAATGTCCCTCTTATGGTCTTCTTCCCCAATCTATGTCACCCGGCTAGAAAACCCTCTACCTCTGTGAAACACCCTTTGTTTGGTTGAAGGGATCGTGGTTTACCAGCATGAGCTCATAGATGGGGCGAGGACAGGGTTGAACTTGCAATCCTTCGCGATTTTTTTCTAAGAATAGCAGGCTATATCGTGAGGTCAGTTTGGGTTTCGTGAAACCCAAACCTACATAGTTGCCACCCCTATGTATGGTCCCTAACCAGGAGGAGTTTTTCAGCAGCTTCTGTCTACAGCAACCTGCTTCCTCTAGCTTTGGAAAACTCTATAGCCAACTCAGCATGAATGCTACAAGCCCTAACGAAAACGAAGTTCTTCATTTGGCATGCCCTGCACAAGAAGATAATCACAAGAGAGAACAAGGTTCATCATGAGACCCCCTCCTTTCTACCATATGTTGTGTGAGGAGTAATTAGTGAACTACATCTCGTGCAGAGTGATGTTGGGAAATTTGTGAAGACAATACAAGTCATGTCTGAACGAGTGCAAGCTTCATATGTGAACATGCAAACTAGGGGTGGGCACCGGGTCAGTTTGTCGAGGAACCCAACCCGACCCAACCTGTGGTCTTTTATAATTTTTTAAAATTTTTATTTTTCAAAGTTATTAAGAATAAATCTGGGTTTTGCTGGGTCGGATTCAGGTTTTGGTAGAGTCAGGTCAGGCTTTGGCCAGCTCGGTCGGGTTCAGATTTGTAAAAGAAGGATGCAGGTTGGTTCGGGTTTAGGTTTTAAAACCCATTTGGGCTTTTCACGGGTTTAGGTTTTAAAACCCATTTGGGCTTTTCACGGGTTTAGGTTTTAAAACCCATTCGGGTTTTTCACAGGTTCAGGTTTCGGGTTTTATAAGTCGGGTCAGGTTTGTGTTTTCAAAAACCCAACCCAAACCTGACATGTGCCCACCCCTAATGCAAACTCTTCAGCTTTGATATATCTTCACTTTGGCTTCGAGGGGAGCTTTGAGAAAAGTACAATTTGATAAGTGTCTAAAAGACACTATCCTTAGGCATGAAAATTGATTGAAATATCTAATTCTGAGTTAATTCTGAGTATAGAATCAACATATATGACTTAGTTTTATGTTCTCTGCCTCAGGTACCCAGTGGAAGACGAAAATCTGGATTTGGAGCAAAAACGAAGGAAAAATGAGCAAAAAAGGCCAAAAAGAAGGATGACGCGTCTGCGCCAGAATCAACGCCACCGCGCCAGATAAATATGCAAAAATTCAAAATAATGAAGAAAAATTCCCAACGACTTAACGGTCAAGAAAGCCAACGATTGGGGAATGTGAAATGGCGCTGATCAAGCCATCCGAGCGCCATCACCGCCAAAGAGCTGGAGCTGAGCCACAAATACCAAAGACGAGATGGACACGCCAAAGAGTGCTGAAGAAGGAAAGAGAAGTTGCCGTTCTGGGGAGCAAGAAAAGTCTAAGTACTGGCGCGGCAAAATATGGCGCGACCGCGCCAAGAAAGTCTCCTAATTCAGCTCGGGTTCGAAGGCCGTTCCGGAATTAGAAGGCAATTTGCTCCAGTGGCACGATCGCGCCAGATTCAGGCTTATTTTCGGCGCGACCGCATCGATGACTCAGCAACATAAAGTCGCAAAAATCTCGGGATCCTGACATCCAATCAAGCCTAAACTTGGGAAACGAAGTCCTAAGTGTCTAAGGAAGGTATCCACGAAGATTTTAAGGAATTATATTCGAGTTTTAAGTTCTTTGAATAACCAAGAAGTGAAGATCAATTCAAAGAAGGAAACTACTGCCAGGAGAAGAAAGTTGAGTCCGAAATTTATGAAGAAATATCTGGAGTTCCCGTGTTCCAATTGAAGCCAAATTTGGACTGAAGATTCTTGAAGATACTAAGGATCATATCACGAAAATTCAGGCAAGTCCAAGTTGGGGTTCTCAAGTTTCATACCTTCAAAGTGGTGGACCCAGTGCAAGAATTGGCAACAAAATCAAACAACTTCTTCACATCATATCTCGAGTTTCCCAACTCAGATTGAACTCAAATTTCGTGAGTAAGGCAAGGACCCTAGAAAGAAGATTCGTATGTAACTTCAGCCAATTCTGAGGTCGGGAAGGCATAATTCATACCCCTGGACAGAGACAAATTTACAAGGCCTGGACAACAGGACAAGTATAAATAGAGGTCCGAGGCAGAGCACTGATCATCCAGTTTTGTATTCAATATTTAGTTTTTACATTCAGTTTGAGTTTAAGTTCTGTTTTATTCATTAGTTAGAGAGAGAAAAAGCCAGAGGGAGTCTTACACGACCTCTGGCCACTTTGAGGAAGAAGGTGAACATTTCAGCTTAAGGAGCAAGGGTGACTAAGAGCAGTCCTCTTCAGAGAGTTTCTGTGCTTATGTCTTTATTTCTTATGACTGTTGTCAAAACCATGTTGTGTGCTTTTATTTCCAGTATGGAGTAGTCATTTTTAGTTGGGAGTCCATGACTCCCTAGGCATGTAATGAGATTTATACTTTATATCTATTTGATTTTTAATTTGGTGCATGAATGAGTTCTTCATGTTGTTAATTCCTGATGCATACTTGCTGTTTGGCTATGTACTGGTTATAAAGTGACGTTGGGCTTAAGGTAAGACATATTGATAGGATTTTACAATTCTTTATGAGTTTATGCACTAGGCAGATCACTAATCCTTGGGTTAATCATCGACCTTAAAGTAATACCCTGTTGGATTAGTTGATCCGCCTATGACATAAGAGCTTTATGTTTATCTGTCAAGTAGAGTAGATTATGCCGGCTAGTTTGTTCTAGGAGATAGAAAAAGGTGATGCCGATGCGGATTGTAGCCATGGTTTTATAAGCTTGTCAGAAATTGATTTCCAAAGCATCATTTCTATTCAATCTCAGAAGTATCTAGGGAGGGAATTGGATTCCCAACGTCTTCTCTTTCATTGAAATTCCTCAAAGGCTTTCCTCAACAGTTTTCAAATACTGATTTAGTTTAATTCTCTGTTTTTCAAATCAGGATTCTCAAACTTTAGATTTTTATTCAGAAAACAGTTAACTGCTGGCTTGGTCCTTGTGGGACGATATTCGGACTTGCATAAAGTCTATATTACATTGATTAGTCCTCTTGCTAGTGATTAGCTAGGATCGCATCACAATTCAATCAAACAAAAAGATCATAACTGATTGCTAAGCATGCAACCGACTACGTGAATGAACATGCAATCAATTACATGAATGTACATATAAAGGATTGAGCAAACAGTTCAGAAGTTTCTCAAAACTAGCAATCCTTCATGAAACCAATCAGCAATTGATAGTGGCCATGAGAACTGAAAAGTACTAGTATATTATTATTTCTTATTAGTTTAAGGACATTATTAATCTTGATTGATGCCCTAGAAACCCTTGTATGGGTGGTGTACGGCTCTCTCACTGCATAGAGATTTAATGAGTTTTAAAACGTCTTAGTTCTAGTGCTTTCTACTTGAATCTTAATGGTTGGCATCTGCGCTTTTGCCTATATAAGGGGTATTACATTATCAAAATTAAGGGGAGTTACAGCAATGAACTTGAGGGGCACTAACATTAATGAAATAAAGGGGCACTAACATTAATGAAATAAAGGGGCACTAACATTAATGAAATAAAGGGGCACTAACATTAATGAAATAAAGGGGCACTAACATTAATGAAATAAAGGGGCACTAACATTAATGAAACAAAGGGGCACTAACATTAATGAAACAAAGGGGCACTAACATTAATGAAAGAAAGGAGCACTAACATTAATGAAATAAAGGGGCACTAACATTAATGAAAAAAAGGGGCACTAACATTAATGAAATAAAGGGGCACTAAAATTAATGAAATAAAGGGGCACAAACATTAATGAAATAAAGGGGCACAAACATTAATGAAATAAAGGGGCACTAACATTAATGAAATAAAGGGGCACTAACATTAATGAAATAAAAGGGCACTAACATTAATATAATAAAGGGGCCCTGTATTAATGAAATCAAAGGGCATTGCACTAACGGATAACCCTAGCCTGTCCAACAAAAATACTCTTGCAATTCAGAAAAAGAAGAAAGGAACAATGTTCAAATTGGTCCTAACATGACAGTCTTCCAAAGAAACTAAGAATTCCCCAATTGTGCATCCATGTACCATGAATGATGATTCTGCTCCTAAGTAAGGCCAATTATTTCAATAATGAAGCAGAGGAGGAATTCTACCACAGTTTTTGGTGTCACTATAGCACACCACTTAAAGAGAGTCATTTTTCAAAAATAAAAAGGGCATATTGCAACATTAAAGCAGTTCAGATTTAAAGCATTCAATTACGATGCACAGATGTTTCACGAAATTAGTAACATGAACAGGTCATCGCCTGGAAATGCAAAGACCACAGTTTTCAAGTCCAGATGAAAATGGAATCTGTTTCTTGCAATAGGCCGAACTATGACATTATCATTGGATCCGTGTTAAAAGAAAAGATAGATGCATATGAAACCAACAGACATTAATATAGCTTCCCTAAATAATTGGAAACTGAAAGCTACCAACCTTCTAAGGAAACTAAGAAGACCTTCAGTGGTGTAGTACTTGCTTATAGTTAAAGTGCAAAGACAATCCAATTTGCTGTTTAGTTTTAAGGTTATGAATTGACGTCCATTTTACTATTTTCTCAGGTGTTATTTTTCTCTACTACAAAAGCATATTATGTAATATAAACTTCAACAGAAACATCAAATAGCAGATAATTTTCCAGATATTAGTTGAGAAGCATTCAATTTTCATCAATTTTGCCTTACATACAAAAGCTCCCGTTGCCATCTCTTCACATCACCAGTGCAAGGGATACATTTTAATTAATCAAAAAAATCTTACAACTGGAATGAACCTAACTTGGTGAGTATATCCTATTAATGATCCACTGAAATTTGCACATGATACTCTTAACTGCAAAATTTAATTGCTCAGTACTTCTGGTTTCTTCTCCGCTGCTGACAAGCAAGTAGAGACTTCATGAATAAAATCATAATATGTCAAATTACTATTATTATGTCAGAAATTTGAACAGGAAATAAGAGACACGGCAGTGAAGGACAGCACCACATAAGTTGCTACCTTGAGGACAACGAAAAAAATGGTCTATGGAACTCATTGGTGGACCACTTTCATTTCCTAGGCACTTGACATTAGTAGAACTTCATCAGCTATGTCTTCCAACAATAACTAGTAAAAACCAATAAACAGATTGCCACAAAAAATAGTGCAATGTCAAATTTAATAATAGTAAGATGAAATACCTATTCCTTTCACAAATCAAGGGGAGCCAGTTTCACTCATTACAAAAGCTTGAAGAAGACTTTGAGCAGCATGAGTCTGATCAGGTGCTCCAGATATGATGATTGCAGTCTCTGTAGCTCCAGGCCTCGGTTCCGTGATAGTTATTTTTGCTCCAGAAATCTATGAGATAAGCCACAATCAATTGTCAAGTGTTGAATAAAGAAGAGCAATAAAAATCATGATATAGCCCACAGCTAACCTGTCTAATTTGCTTCAAACAACCTCCATCTTCACCATATATAGAAGGAACAACTGCTCGAGGAACAACAACTTCTATTGTTGTGCTCGTGATAATGGCTGTTTGGCTTCCACTGCATGAGGAATATGAAACTAGCCTCACATCATTGATCAATTAGTATGAAAAGCTAAGAAGTCTACACCTAACCATCACAGCTACGTATTACTGTATGTGGTGCCAGACAAGCAGATAGCTTGAAATATATATATACTACATGGGACAAAATATTAATAAAAACGGATGACAAAGAAACTGGTTAGAATCAGGAGTTTGGTAATTATAATGGGTCAGTATTTAGTATATTGCTTGTAAGTAGGGGTACCTAGAGCCGAGCCAGCTTGTGAGTAGCTCGGGCTCAGCTCGAATTTTATTCGGCTCGAGCTAGTTAATTACGAGCCCAATCTGGACTCGAACAGAGAAAAAAGTTCATTAATCTTTTCAAGCCGAATTCGATTTTTTCAAGAATTCGGCTCATCGGCTCATAAGCCGGCTCGTAATAGTACTGTCTTTAATTTAACAACTCTTTGTTTAATATTTTAATATATAAAACATCAGGCATTTATGACTTGCCTCGTTTGATGTTAATATTGTTTGAAAAGTCACGACTTTGTTTTATATTTTATTATTTTTTAAAAGACAGGCTTTTATTACCTGTTCTTCTTCCTCCTCTGTCTCGACCCTCCATCTTCTCTTTTTGTTCTTCTTTCTGCAATCCAGAGTTTTTTTCTTCTTCCCTTTTTTTACAAACGGTTCAAGCTCAAGTTCGAGTTCGACAGAATCACCCGAGCTCGAGCTTGAGTTTTGCTATAGGCTCGTGGCCAAACTCACACCCGAGCTCGAGTTCACTTTTGCACTACTGAGCCGAGCTCGAACATGCATACATTCGGGCTCGGTTCGGCTCAAATCACCCCTACTTGTGAGTGGATGGAATTCTCTTATTATGGTGCTAGAAGCCAAATAAGGATATTCTTATCTGTTTATGGAATTTAAAGGAGAGAGGGCATCTATTTCCCAAAAAAAAAAAAAGGAGAGAGGGGATGTCTATCTTTTCTATGATAATCACTTAGTGTTTAATATCTTTCATTTTTCACTTCACTATTTTATTTACTTTTAATGATTCATTTCTCTATATAATCTTTCCATTTTACGAAACCATCACAGAAAAAATTATGAAGAAACTATTTAAAAAAAAAAAATTATGAAGAAACTAAAGTCGGAAGAAATGGACAAGAAACTAGTCAAACCTTCCAAATGAACTAACTCTTCTTTGAGGCATTCCAGCATAGTCAGACATACCAACTAGACCACCAGTATCACTTGTGCCCTACACACCAGAATACAACTCAGAGTCAACCATCTGACATTTAAAAGGCACATGAGACATCACAAAGACACTGAAAAAACAAAAAAGAACCCATGATATACTAGAACTGCAAATGAGAAATAAGAGCACCAAGTACTTCAAAAATGAAAATAAAATTAAAAAAAGAAGAAATATCTAGCAACAGGGGAATGTCGCACAGTCGATCGCTCATTTCCTTCTCCCTCTTTTCACTTTTGAAATGAATGATATAATGGTTAAGATAAAAAAATTATGAAACGTGTCCAAACATGTCAAGTCTTAGGTCTCTTTGAAGATAATAATACAGAATTATATTTTTTTTCGAAATGGCGATTACAAATTCTAAATAAATTCCAATGTTGCCATGGAGACCCGAACCCAAGACCTCCCGCAGCAATAAATTCCATGGGACCACTGAGCTACAGCCCAAATTCCCAATAATAAAGAAAATAATAAAGAATCCAAAGAAAACCATCGTTGTTTATTTACATTTTGAGAGAAGAATGAATTATTATATCCCGGATAAAAGAAGCATGGCACATTCAACACCAAACAACCATGAGCCTGAAACCAGTCAAACTTGCTATTTCCTACAGTAAACGTTCAAGAGTCAAGTATCACATACAGGAGGACCCCAAGAGGTTGAAGAGTGCATTCTATCAGATATATGCGGAGCCATTCCAGGTCTGTGCATATTGTGCATGAACCCAATTCGCTCATCATGAGGAGGAAACCCACCAAAAGCATCAAACTTGTGAAGAGAGGATCCCAAACTGGAATAGGCACCAGGGGGTAAAGAATCTCTCCTTCGTGGAAAAAGAGGTGCTTGATCAGAAAAAACAGGTCCTGGAGGGAAATTCATTGCAGCAAACTTATCTCGGAAAAGGTGATCTCACAATCTTGCAGCTATTTGAAATAGAGCTTCTTGGACAGTCTCAAATTCTCCCATGATCTGAAGAGATAGCGAGAAAGAGTCAAATATTTTGGTTTTGCTTTTAGAAATATAACTTACAAGACACTCCTTAAAGATGAGTATATATGTCAACAAAGAGGTGTTTATCGGTCACCTGAACTACTTCTTCATTTTCAGAGGCACACTTTGGAATCTGGTCCTTCCCTAAAATCCTAATATGGGCTCCAGTTAGTTTCCGCATTTCTGCAATTACTGCCCCACCCTTTCCGAGGAGACATCCTATTTGACTGGAGGAAACAAGCATCCTGGATAAAACTGCTTTATCTGTACTGCTATCAGATGCAGCTCTCAAAATCCTGCTTTGTATACGAAGTAGTGCATCCTGTGCAGCAGAAATCCTCTCATCTGGATGCTGCAACAGTTTATTTGTTTCATAAGTGAAATCATCTCATTTTTGTAGGAAAGTATGAATTGACTTACTATCTTTTTGAAGGGTAAATAAATACTTCACTTGGATAATAATGTGCGTAATCAAATGAAAATAGGATGGAAAGATGAATAACCAAAATCACAAGAAGAACTTCTTAAATAGCACGTAGACATTACCGCTGGAGCAGACACGACTATGATGCGATCTTCTGATTCATCATCACCTTCAAGAATTTTGATATCAGCACCAGTTTCAAGTTGAAGAGATCTAATTATGCTCCCTCCTTTTCCAATGATAGAACCAAGTTTTTCATTAACACACAATAACCGGAAAGTCAGTATTTCTGGTTGAATTTTCATTCGTCCTGGGGCAGCAACATCGTGAAACTTCGAAAGATGGAAGTCAGAAGCGTCATGTGGTCCTCCAGGATATGGTGCTCCATGGGTAGGGAAGTGATAATTGGGAGGAAATGTTTCTAGATAAGGACGTGAAGGAAAATGATAGGTCAGTGTACTCGAAAAAAGGGTCGGGGGAAAAGAATCCCGATCGCGAGGTGGGTTTGCCATTAGCTGCTGAGAAACCAAACGCAGGGCCTTTTTCACGGTATCAATTCCACCTGATATCTACATCACAATTAGCAGAAAAAGATATTTATTTCAAAAAAGAGATACACAACAAAAGACTTACTTCAGTGAGTTTTTTCTTTCTTCAAGTTAAAGTTGAAATGAGGTATGAAAAAGGATTACCTGAACCAGTTCATCAATGGGTGAAGCACATGGAGGAAGTTTGTCTCGGGGAAGGATCCTGATCTGAGCCCCACTTAGTGCTGACATTTGTTTGATAACACTTCCACCCTTGCCAAGAAGGCAACCAACTTGACTTGAAAGCACAAGTAATCTTGCAACAACAGGATCTTCATCACGCCCGTCTTCCTCCCGGAATATTCTTTCAAAGACAAGTAAAAGCGCTCTCTGTGCTGCAGGAGACTCCTTTTCAACCCTATCAGACTTTGAATCCTTCAGTGCTGCATTGACTTCTTCATCTGCTTCTTCTTCTTCATCTTCTTCTTCTTCCTCTTCTTCCTCTTCTGCTTCTTCTTCCTCCTCCACTTCCTCTTGTTCTTCTCCTTCTTCTTCTTCTTCTTCATCTTCTTCTTCTTCTTCTCCACCTTCCTTGTATTTACTACCTTCTTCTTTGTCCTCATTGTCATCAACATTCCTGTTACCATCACCATTATCATCACCATTGTCATCATTATAATTTACATTAACTTCATCATCCTTGGACTGCTCTTCAATAGTGTCTACATCTTTCTCAGGACCCATTATCACGATGACTCTTTCATCACATCCAAGGACAATATCCTCAACTTTAATCTTTGCTCCAGTTTCTTCGCGAATTTTGGATATAATACAGCCACCTTTCCCAATTACACCTCCGGATTTGGAAGCAGGACAAAGCACACGAAACACAATAGAACCCAAATTTTGGATGATAGATTGCTGCTGAGTTTGAAAAGAAGCAGTTCTAGTCCACTTCCTTCTTCCATTTGGCTCCATTGCGCTGGGCTCATAAGGTCGCTTGGACGGTGTTATTGAAAAAGACATGTTTAATTGACGGTTAACTCAAAATTTATTGCCCCCTGATTCTGCGAAAGAGAAAAAGTGCACGAATTCAATCAAAAGTTACAAGTTTGGAAGCTCCTAAGAGCATTTACGCTGTGCCCAAAAGCTGCAGAACTCAAAAACGCGTTGCATAACAAATTCATGCCGGTTTTTTGGTTTCTATCATACGAAGCTAATCGAGTTCACGGGCCAAAGTCCACAACCGCAGTTCGAACCAGACCGAAATTCATCCAACATACGTAACGGAAACAAAACCCTAAATTTTTTATGAGTCTAAATAACTCCAAAAGAACCTTATTTACTCTCGAAATAGTTATGCAGAGCTAAACAATAAAAGAGACGGCCATACTAAAGCCAAAGCGATCGAACCTAAACTTCTACCATACAGCACGAATCGTATCTGAGAACCCAACAAAACCAAAGGTAGACTTTACCGTAAACGAAATAAATGTAAGGGCTTTCCCGAAGTCGTCAACTCAATGCGGTGAAAGACGCAGGGTCCAGGGAAATCTTCTCGTTACTTCGTTATTCTCGACGCCGTTGCCTGAGCCGGTAGACGGGAGCAAGCAGACGCATAAAGAAGTTCCCGCAGCATTATGTTACAAAGTAATCGCTAATTTCCGTGTGAGTCGTGAATCTTGGTACCGTTTGAGTTTGAGACCTAGAATTCAGATGAACAATGCCACAGCCCGCACCCCCTGTCCCCGTGGTGCACAATATCGCAAAAACGTGACACTTGGGGGGCAGAGTAAGGGGTGGGCACGGTCGGGTTTGGGTCAGGTTTTTTATAAACCCGAACTCAACTTTGACTTATAAAACCGGAAACCAGTATTCGCGAAAAACCCAAATAAGTTTTAAAATCTAAATCAGAACTCAACCCAATCCGATCCACGGGTTTTGGTAAACCCTAACCTGACCCAATTCGTGATTGAGTTTAGAAATCCAAACCCAACTCACGGGTTGAATTTATAAATTGTTGACGCAAATAAAGTCAAATCGTAGAAGGAAAAATTAAGAAGAGAAAAAAAAATAAACTTAGAAAAAAATTTAAAACTCTGAGCAGAATTACTCTTTGAATCTTTTATTTTCTCTTTTTCTATATGTTACAACTGAATGAGGGAGGACCTATTTATAAGTCTCAATTTCAAGTATCTCAAAACAACTAAAACTTTAATTATAACAGAGTCCTACTTCTAAGCAAATCATAACTCTTATAAAATAGGAAAACTTTAAACTTAGATTGGATTTCAAACTCTCCGAGTCTTCTTCCTATAAACTACCCCCAGTTTCCTAACTGGAGTGGGACTGTACTTAGCACATGTTCACTAACAGTCTCCCTTGAGCTAAGCATGCTACACTAAACTAACCATGCCAAGCTTCTTCTTGAACTTCAAAAAGATATCTTCTTTTAATGGTTTGGTGAAAATATCTACAACTTGCTCTTCGATTTTGCAAAACTGAAGCACGATTTCCTCCTCCTTTACCAGATTTCTCATATAGTGGTATTTGATATCAATATATTTGCTTCGTCCATAAAAAACTGGATTTTTGCTCAATGTAATTGCAGAGTTGTTGTTGCATTGAATTGTATAGGGTTGTTCTGCTCATGATGGAGTTCTGCAAGTATTTGGCGCAACCAAATTGCTTGAGTCACACAATAAGCTGCTACAATATACTAGGTCTCTGTTGTAAACAATGCAATCACTTGTTGCTTCTTCGAGGACCAGGAGAAGAATTCAGGTCCAAAACTAAAAGCGTAGCCATAAGTACTTTTTCTATCTCCTACGTCACCTGCCCAGTCACTGTCTGTGTACCCCACCAACTGAAACGAACTTGAGATAGAGTAGAGAATCCCATCATCAACCGTACCTTTAATATACTGCAAAATTCGCTTTGCTACTTGTAGGTGAGACTGATAAGGCTTCTCCATGAAACGACTAACATGACCCACACTATAGAGAATATTAGGTCGAGTAGCTGTCAAGCACCTCAAACTTCCAACGATCTGCTTGTAGTATGTGGGGCTAACCTCAACTCCACTTCCTTCTTTAGTCAACTTCAATCTTTCTTTCGTAAGAGTTTTGATTGGGTTGTAAGTAGACATGTTGAATCGGGCCATAATGTCACGAGCCTACTTCGTCTGGGATACAAAGATCCGCTCGGCTTATTTCACCTCAAGTCCCAAGAAATAGGACATTTGATTCATATATGCCATCGCGAACTCACGAACCATCGCCTCCCTGAACTTGGATATCATGTCTTGACAATCTCCAGTGAAAATGAGATCATCTACATAAAGGCAAACAAGAATCATACCAGAGAACTCCTTCTTCACATAAAGAGTGTGCTCATGAGGGCATCTGTCAAATCCATTTTGAAGAAAATAAGGGTCAGTGCACATGTACCATGCTCAAGGCACCTGTATGAGTCCATAGAGAGTTTTATTCAAGCGATACACCATGTGTTATTGATCAGTCTTGATGTAACCTTCAAGCTAATTCACATACACCTCCTCCTCCAGTGTGCCATTGGGAAAGGCTGATTAGACATCCATCTGATGAATTAGCCACTTCTTCTGAACTGCAATGGTTAAGATCAACCGGATTGTGTCTAGACAAGCAACCAAAGCAAAGAGTTCTAAGCAGTCAATACCGGGCTTTTGGCTATAGCCCTTGACCACCAATCGAGCTTTTAGCTTATCTATTGCTCCATCAAGCTTGTACTTCATCTTGTACACCCATTTAACACCTATGAGCTTCTTTCCGACTAGAAGAGTTGTAGGCTCCCAAGTGTCATTCTTTTTTATGGTTGAGATCTCTTTGTCCATTGCTTGGACCCACTTTTCATCTGTTGAGGCTTCTGAAAAGGTATGGGGATCACAATTTGCAAAAAGAGCAAAATTGATAATCTCCTCATCAATAGGGTCAGTATCTTTATTGATAACATAGTCTCCAAGTCGGGCAGGAAGTTGGGTTTATCGGGTTGTACTACTTGTTTTGGGCACTGGAACTGTCGATGTCTGAGGCTCTTGAGATGTGGATGGAATTAAAGATGCCTGATGCTCTTCAGATGTGGATGGAACTAAAGATGTTTGAGGTTCTTGAGATGGAGATGGAAATGATAGATTGGATGACTCCTCAAGCATAGGCAGGGCTGGTTCGGGTTCACCTTCTGGGACAAAGATAAGTGGATTATCTTTCTCCTCCTCGCTCCAAACCCTTTCTCCTCCTCGCTCCAAACCCTTTCTCCTCCTCGCTCCAAACCCTTTCTCCATCTTCTTCAAAGATTACATCTCGGCTAATCACTATCTTCTTTGTCAAAGGGTACATAAACGGTACCCTTTTGTTACATCACCATACCCAAGTAAAATACATTTTTCTGTTTTCTCATCTACCTTCTTTCTCATCTCCTTAGGAACATGTGCATATGCAAGACAGCCAAATACCCTCTCAAATGTTGGACATTAGAAATACGTCCACTCCATGCTTCATATGGAGTCTTGAAATCTAGGGTCTTCGTATGACTTCTGTTTAAGATATACACAACACACATAGCAGCTTCCGCCCAAAAGGATTCAGGTATATGCTTAGTCTTAAGCATACAACTCACCATCTCCATTATAGTTCTGTTTTTCCTCTCTCCTACTCCATTTTGCTGTGGAGTATACCTAGCAGTCATCTAGTGCTTAATTCCACACTTTGTAAATTATTTTTCTCCAACAAGGTATTTAATACCTCGATCTGTCTGGAGAATTTTGATAACAGCGTCACTCTGCTTCTCTACATAGGATTTGAAATTTCTACAGACATCTATAGTCTCAAATTTCTACTTCAAAAAATAAATCCATATCTTCCTGCTAAAGTCATCAATGAAAGTAATAAAATACTTTGATCATTTATGAGTGGGTACCTCAAGTGGACCACATAAGTCAGAGAGAATGAACTCCAAATGTCATAAGGACCTTTGGGCCTAACTAGATGGAAAAACTTGCCTAGCTTGTTTCCCCATAACACAAGGTTCATGATGCAATCCTAGCTAATCACTAGCAAGAGGACTAATCAATGTAATATAGACTTTATGTAAGTCTGAATATCGTCCCACAATGACCAAGCCAGCAATTAATTGCTTTCTAAATAAAAATCTAAAGTTTGAGAATTCTGATTTGAAAAACAGAGAATTAAACTAAACTAGTATTTGAAAACTTTTGAGAAAAGCCTTTGAGGAATTTCAATGATGAGAGAAGACGTTGGGAATCCAATTCCCTCCCTGGACACTCTTGAGATTGAATAGAAATAATGTTTTGGAAATCAATTTCTAACAAGCTTATAGAGCCATGGCTACAATCCGCATCGGCATCACCTTTTTCTATCTCCTAGAGCAAACTAGCCGGCATAATCTACTCTACTTGACAGCATAAACATGAAGCTCTTATATCATAGGCAGATCAACTAATCCAACAGGGTATTACTTTAAGGTCGAGGATTAACCCAAGGATTAGTGATCTACCTAGTGCCTAAACTCATTAAGAATTGTAAAATCCTATCAACATGTCTTACCTTAAGCCCAACGTCACCTTATAACCAGTACATAGCCAGACAGCAAGTATGAATCAGGGACTCACAACATGGAAAACTCATTCATGCACCAAATTGAAAACCACATAGATTATAAAGTATCAATCTCATTACATGTCTATGGAGTCATGGACTCCCAACTAAAAACGACTACTCCATACTGGAAATAAAAACACACAACATGGTTTTGACAACAGCCATTAGAAATAAAGACAAATAAGCACAGAAACTCCCTGAAGAGGATTGCTCCTAGTCACCCTTGCTCCTTAAGCTAAAATCCTCACCTTCTTCCTCAAAGTGGCCAGAGGTCGTGTAAGACTCCCTCTGGAACTTCTCTCTCTCCAAACTAATGAAACTGAAACTTAAACTCAAACTGAATGTAAAAATTAAATATTGAATACAAAACTGGATGCTTTGTGCTCTGCCTCGGACCCCTATTTATACTTGTCCTGTTGCCCAGGCCTTGTAAATTTGTCTCTGTCCAGGGGTATGAATTATATCTTCCCAACCTCAGAATTGGCTGAAATTGTACACGAACCTTCCTTAGATGGTCCTTGCCTTGCTCACGAAATTTGAGTTCAATCTGAGTTGGGAAACTCGAGATATGATGTGAAGAAGTTGCTTGACTTTGCTGCCAATTCCAGCATTGGGTCCACCACTTTGGAAGTATAGAACTTGAGAAACCCGTCTTGGACTTGCCTGAATTTTTGTGATATGATCCTTACTATCCTCAGGAATCTTAAGTCCAAATTTGGCTTCAATTGGAACACGGGAACTCCAGATATGTTCTTCATAAATTTTGGACTCAACTTCTTCTTTTGGCAGCAGTTTCCTTCTTTGAATTGATCTTCACTTCTTGGTCATTCAAAGCACTTAAAACTCGAATATAATTCCTTAAATTCTTCGTGGATACCTTCCTTAGACACTTAGGACTTCATTTCCCAAGTTTAGGCTTGATTGGATGTTAGGATCCCGAGATTTTTTCGACTTTGAGTTGCTGAGTCATCAGCACGGTCGCTCCAAAAATAAGCCTGAATCTGGCACGGTCGCTCCATTGGAGCGGAGATCTTTCTAAGTCTGGAAACGGCCTTTGAACCCGAACAGAGTTAGGAGACTTCTTGGCGCTGTCGCGCCACTGGAGAGGAGATCTTTCTAAGTCTGGAAACGGCCTTCGAACCCAAACAGAGTTAGGAGACTTCTTGGCTCGGTCGCGCCATATTTTTCTATAGAAGTGGCGCGATCGCGCCACTACTTAGACTTTCCTTTGCTCCCCAGAACGATAACTTCTCTTTCCTTCTTCAGCAACTCTTTGGCGCGGTAGCACCCACAGATGGCGCAGTCACGCCATTTCACATTCCCCAACCGTTGGCTTTCATGACCGTTAAGTCGTTGGGAATTTTTCTTCATTATTTGGAATTTTGGCATATTTATCTGGCGCGGTGGCGCCGATTCTGGCGCAGATGCGCCATTCTTCTTTTTGTCCTCTTTTACTCTTTTTTCCTCTGTTTTTGCTCCAAATCCAGTTTTTCTTCTTCCACTGGGTACCTGAGGCACAAAACATAAAACTGACTCATATATGTTGATTTTATACTCGAAATTAACTCAGAATTAAATTTTTCAATCAATTTTTATGCCTAAAGATAGTGTCTTTCAGACACTTATCACAACCCCAAACTTAAATCTTTGCTCGTCCTCGAGTAAATTCTGAGAGAAACAACCAGACAAGTATACAGAGATTGAGAAAAGATCAGTGGCAATCCCTCTTTACCAGTTTCAACATGGCTGATTCACTCCTTTCCTAGTGATGATTCTCTTTGCTTAAGTCAAAACAGAATTCAAATTTTTCTTTAATTTTTCAAAGATCCTTACCCCATACAAGTGAGAAGTCTCAGTGAACTCCATATGCCAACCCTTAGTCCACTCTCCACTAACCTGAAGGACTCCATAATCCTGATCAATAGGTCTTTTCTAGGTGGTAATGGGGCATGGGTAATGGGTATGATGAAAGTTGTAAGTATTTCTTTTTTGGTTTATCCTCTTCCTCATATCCATGTTCCATCATTTTTGAGCATGAATTTTTATGATCCTTCTCCAAGTTTTTCCACCCCAAACTTATTTTCTTGCATTGATCCCATATTCTTTTCTTCTTCCTTTCCTTCTCATATATTCTTTTCCTTGGGTTTGTCCAGAGTCTAGCTTACCTCGCGGTTGACTCAGAGTCCCTAAGCTTGCTGAGGCCCGAGACCCGGTGCACACACAAGGTGGCCTTTCTCCTAACTAACCCACAACCTTTTCTTTTTTCTTTTGGCTTTGTCAGGAGTCCAGCTTACCTTGCCGGTTGACTCAGAGTCCCTAAGCTTGATGAGGCCCGAGACCCGGTGCACACACAAGGTGGCCTTTCTCCTGACTTAGCCTCCATCTTGTTCCCCCCCTCTTTTTTCTAAGAAACTCAGTACCTTTCTTTCATCCCTTATAACTTCAGATTTTTGTCCATGCTCATTCAAACAGAAGATTTCAATAATTGGGAGAGATATAGGTCAGTAAGAAACAAGTTGGTTTTTCACAAAGGCTGGTTCATGTAATGTGGGATTTGAAATAAAACAGGGATCTTGTTGGCTCAAGGTGTTTTGACAAAAAGTGATGCATCTTGTGCATTCAAGTGGGTGGCTTGAAGAAGGCTCAAACGATTGAAAACAAGTGCCTAAATCACTTCAGGATATTTGGAAATCTTTCTCTATTTCACCTCAAGCTTCCCTCAGGTCGGTTCTAGTGGTTTACATCCACTTGCTCACTTATACTTTGTTTTCCAAAATCTGTTTTAAAGAAAATTCTCCTCCTGTTAGGACTAAGCAATTTGAAATAAGTTCTCTCTAGAAAGTGAATCATGCTCTCTATTTACTCAGGGTTTTTCCACTGGTGTTTTTCTAAATCTCTTTGGATCTGTTTCTGGTGTATAAGTTTTTTGAAAATAGAGATTTTTGAAGACATGAAGACAGAATATCCCACCCCAAACTTAAAAACATGCTTTGTCCTCAAAGCAGAAAAAAGAAATAAGAAGTAGGATGAATACTTCCCTGATCAATCTGGTTGTGCCTGAAGTGGAATGTGACTTCTCCTTGTTTTCTCTACAGTGGAAGTGTCCTTTTCTGAGCTCGGGATTGGTTATAACTCACTGAGACAATGGCGTGGTGGCGCCTGAATTTGGAGTGGACACGCCGAGTTGGTCCTTCAAATTTCAGCATCCTGAATGTGTTTTTGTAAATTTCCACTTTGAACAAGATTTAAACAGTTAGATATAGAAGCTGATTCGATTATCACACATTTTCATTGGGGAAATCATGCTTTGGGACACATAGTGAGAGTGCAAAATATCATGTCATCAATATGAATGGAGATTGAGTACATATTAATGAATATTGCATACAAAGTTCACTCTAAAGCATCTGATACATAGACACCAAAGTATATTTTCCCAGAGGAGAGACTGATTCAGACATTAGGCTCAGAATTGTTTTCTGGACTGGTGCTGTGGCGCCAGTTTTTGCACGGTAGAGCCAGTTTCAAAAAGTTTTTATTTTTATTTTATTTATTTATTTTTATTTTATTTATTTATTTTTATTTTATTATTTATGGTGAAGAATTAAAACTCTTTCTAGCCTAATTCTATCCTACTCATGCAAAATCAATCAACTAATCATGCAAGTCCTAAGAATTCAAAACAAATCATGCAAAATTCCATGTAATGACAATGCAATCCTATTCTAGAAACAAGCAAAAGAGTTCTGGTTTATAGTCCCAGCTCGACTTTGTGACTCTTTCTAGTCAGATAGGATTGTGAAGGTTCTTTCCTCATGGAAATCAGGGGAGATGTATCTTTTCTGCCTTTGTCCATTCACAATAAATGTGGATTGATCTTTTGGATTTCTGATTTCCACTGCCCCTGATTTTAACACTCTTGCCACTGAAAAAGGACCAGTCCATTTAGATCTAAGTTTACCAGGGAACAACCTAAGTCTGCTATTAAACAAAAGGACAAGTTGACCAGGTTGAAATTCCTTGGGTAAGATGTGCTCATCATGCCATTTTTTACTTTTTTCTTTGTACATCTTGGCATTCTCATAGGACTAGTATCTAAGCTCATCTAGTGCATTTAGTTGCAGCAGTCTATTCTCTCCAGCAGCCTTGATATCAAAATTTAAAAACTTGGTTGCCCAATATGCCCTATACTCTAATTCCAAGGGGAGATGGCATGCCTTTCCATTAACCAACCTATAGGGGGTCATGCTTATTGGGGTTTTAAAAGCTGTCCTATAGGCCCACAATGCATCATCTGGCTTGGTTTTCCAATCTCTTCTTGAAGTGTTAACAGTTTTTTTCAGAATTCTCTTGAGCTCTCTATTGGACACTTCTACTTGGCCACTGGTTTGGGCATGGTATGGGGTGGCTACTTTGTGGGTGACTCCATATTTTTTCAACAGATTTTTGAAAGGAGTGTTGCAGAAATGCTTTCCCCCATCACTGATGATAGCTCTGGGAGTGCCAAAACGACAGAAAATATTCTTTTTCAAAAATTCAATGACAACCTTGGCATCATTAGTTCTGGTTGCTATGGCCTCTACTCATCTTGTTACATAATCTACTGCCACCAGAATGTACTCATACCCAAAAGAAGGTGGAAAAGGTCCCATGAAGTCAATGCCCCAAACATCAAAACATTCACATTCAAGAATATTATTTAAAGGCATTTCATTCCTTCTAGAGATGTTACCTGTTCTTTGGCACCTATCACATGATTGGACATACCTCTTTGCATCTCGAAAAAGTGTTGGCCAAAAGAATCCAGATTGCAATACCTTTGCTGCTGTTCGGTTTGCACTGTGATGGCCACCAACCTCCTTGTCATGGCAATGGCTGAGAATGAGTGTAGCTTCTTCCTCTTTCACACACCTTCTAATGGCTTGATCCGGGCATAATTTGTAGAGGAATGGATCCTCCCAATAGTAGTGCTTTGAATATGCCATCAGTTTCTTCCTTTGCTGGTAGGTGAAGTGCTTTGGTACCCATTTGCTGCAACCAAAATTAGCAATATCAGGAAACCATTGTACTTTTGAAATATTTACCTGGAAAATCAGTTCATCTGGAAAGAGTTCTAAAATTTCCCCTTTATTTTCTGCCTCCAGCCTTGAGAGGTGATCTACTACCACATTTTTAGCTCCTTTCTTGTCCTTGATTTCAATATCAAATTCTTGGAGAAGAAGGATCCATCTGATCAGTTTTGGTTTGGAATCCTGCTTTGTAAATAAATATCTAAGGGTTGCATGGTCAGTCCAAACAATAACCTTTTAACCAATGAGATATGATCTAAATTTTTCAAATGCAAAAACCACAGCCATAAGTTCTTTTTCAGTGGTGGTATAATTCAATTGAGGACCAGTGAGTGTGTGACTAGCATAGGAAATGGTGTGGAAAACTTTTTATTTTCTTTGACCAAGGGCTGCCCCTAGAGAAAAATCCCTTGCATCACACATGAGTTCAAAAGGTAGGTTCCAATCAGGTGAGACAATGATGGGGGCAAAGATTAATCTTTGTTTCAAAAGATTAAAGGCATGCAAGCATTCAGTATTGAAATCAAATTTCGCATCTTTTGAAAGCAAGTTTGACGAAGGTTTTGCAATTTTGGAAAAATCTTTTATGAACCTTCTATAAAAACCTGCATGGCTTAGAAAACTTCTAATGGCCTTGACTGAAGTGGGTGGAGGTAGCTTTTCAATTACTTCTATTTTTGCCTTGTCTACCTCTATCCTTTTTTCTGAGATTTTGTGGCCAAGAACAATCCCCTCTCTTACCATGAAGTGACACTTTTCCCAATTTAGGACTAGTTTCTTTTCTTCACACCTTTCGAGCACAAGCTTTGAGTTCTGCAAACAAGTTTCAAATGTTGGTCTATAGATTGTAAAATCATCCATAAAGATCTCCATCATCTTGCCTATCATATCATGAAATAAAGCCATCATGCATCTTTGAAAAGTGGCTGGTGCATTGCACAAGCCAAAGGGCATTCTCCTATATGCAAAGGTTCCATATGGGCAGGTGAAGGTGGTCTTTTCCTGGTCTTCGGGTGCTATAGGTATCTGAAAGTATCTTGAATAATCATCCAGGAAACAATAAAATTTATTTCCAGCAAGCCTTTCAAGTATTTGATCAATGAATGGTAAAGGAAAATGATCTTTCCTAGTGGCTGCATTCAATTTTCTATAGTATATGCATACCCTCTAACCCGTGACTATCCTAGTGGGGATCAGTTCATTATTTTCATTATGAATAATAGTGGTACCCCCCTTTTAGGAACAATTTGAACTGGACTTACCCATACACTATCAGAAATAGAATAGATAATACCTGCGTCCAAGAGTTTGATCACCTCCTTTTTCACTACCTGTTGGGTGTCTAGCAAGTGCACTAGGTCAACAAGTAATATAGACTTTGAGAGTCCAGATATCGATCCCACAGAGACCTTGATGAGAGCCTAACCTAAGCAAAATTTTCCTATTGATTGAGGTGAAGAAAATTTTATTTTTTGTTGAAAAGTGAAAAGGAAGACAGAATTAAACTTCTGGAAAAACTTATGAAGATGAGATGTTGGGGAAAGATGTCAATCCCTCCTAGTTGTCAACATGCAAAGTCCTGCTTCTATAGTTCAAGTACTCTTACCTTGACTTAGCTTTTTTAAAATCTGGTTACCCATATACAGGAAATAACTTTCACCTAATCTTTAAATTCCATCACAATCCGGAAACATTAAAATCTTAGGTGCATAAATATAAAAGCTTGAAAATTAACTCTCTCTTATTCAGAACAAGAGTTATAATGAGTCACATTGCCTTCCACTAGTCTCCGTCTCAATCCGGAACGATCTAGTTAGAAAAGCAAGTTGTTTTAGAAATCAGAGGATCATATAACTAACCCAAATCTCTACTGAACTTTAACTTCTCTATTCGAACCTCGTTAAACTTCAGATATCAATCTAAATTAGAAATAAGCAATGAACACAGATTCTAAAACAAAGACAAAGTACTTTCTTGCTATAGAATTTATAACTTAAATATAGACAACTAGGAGTTCATGACTTCCCCAACAAAGAGTGACTACTCCATACTAATAAAACAAACACACACAGAGGATTCAATTACAGCCATGAGCATGAAAAGAAATTAAATAAATCCTTTAAGGCCTGCCCTCAGCTCCCACTCGTGCCTTGGCTTGAATCTCCTCCTTCTCTCTCTAAAGTACCAAGAGGTCGTGCAAGACTTCATTTGGACTTTCTCTCAACTCCAAACCAGCTACAAAAATTGGAATTTAAAGTAACAACTGAATTTAGAACTCAAAACTTCATTGTCTGCTCTCTGCCTCGGACCTCTATTTATAGCTGGGCTTCTGTCCAGAACTTGTAAATTGGTCTCTGTTCAGGGGTATGAATTCTGCTTACCTGACCTCAGAATTGGCTGAAATTACACACGAACCTTCCTTCTGTGGTCCTTGCCTTGCTCACGAAATTTGAGTTTAGTCTGAGTTGGGAAACTCGAGAAAGGATGTGAAGAAGTTGGTTGATTCTGCTGCCAAGTTCAGCACTGGGTCCACCACTTTGGAAGTACAGAACTTGAGAAATCCGACTTGGCTTTGCCTGAATTTTTGTGATATGCTCCTTAGTATCCTCAGGAATCTTCAGTCCAAATTTGGCTTCAAATTGAACATAGGAACTCCAGATATAGTCTTCATAATTTTCGAACTCCACTTCTTCTCTTGGCTGCAGTTTCCTTCTTTGAATTGATCTTCACTTCTTGGTCATTCAATGCACCTAGACTCGAGCCAATTTCTTTAAAATCTTCGTGGATACCTTCCTTAGGCTATTAGGACTTTGTTTCCCAAGTTTAGGCTTGATTGGTAGTCAGAATCCCGAGATTTTCATAATTCACGTTGCAGAGTCAGCAGCGCGGTCGCGCACATTTCCTTCTGATTTTGGCGCGGTCGCGCCACTGGAGTAGATTTCTTTCCAAGTCTGGAAACGGCCTTCGAAATCGTGCCGAGTAAAGAGAGCTCATGGCGCGGCCGCGCCAAATTTAGCTGTTGAAGAGGCGCGGCAACGCCACTCAGTCTTTTCCTCTGGTCCTAGAACGACAACTCCACTTCTGTATTTGGCATCTCGTTGGCGCATCCATGTGGTCACAGAATGAGGTAGCGCCAGTTTCTTGGCGCGGTAGCACCCACAGAAGGCGCGGTTGCGCCATTCCACATTCCCGAATTGTCTTCTTTTATGCTTTACTAGCCGTTGGGAATTTCTGTCATTTATTTGAATTTTTGCACATTTTCCCGGCGCGGTCATGCCAGAATCGGTGCGGTCGCGCCATTCTCTTTTTGGCTTAATTTTGCTCCTTTTTCCTTTATTTTCCCTCAAAATCCAGATTTTCTTCTTTTACCGGGTACCTGAGACACAAAACATGAATTTGAGTTATATATGTCATTTTCATGCTAATAATCAACTCAATTTAGGAATTTATGATCAATAATTCATGCATAAATAAGTCACAACCCCAAACTTAAACCTTTGCTCGTCCTCGAGCAAAACTCTGAAATAAATACCAGATAGATCTGTAAAGACTAAGAAAAATTCAGTGATCCTCCCATCTAAAGTTTCCAAGATAGATGATTCACTCCTTTCCTAATGATGATTCTTCTTGCTTAGTCAAAACAGATTTCGAATTTTCTTCAAATTTTTCAAAGATGTACATTCTCATACAAGTGAGAAGTCTCAATTCAACTCCATAAGCCAACCCTCAGTCCACTCTCCACTAACCTGAAGGAATTCACAATTCTGATCAATAGGTCTTTATAGGTTGTAATGAGGCAGGGGTAATGGGTGTGATGAAGGTTTTTGGTTATTTCTTTTGGGTTTTATTCTCCTCCTCATATCCATATTCTATTTTTCTGAGCATGAATCGGATTTGTGACTCTTCCTCCAAGCTCTTCCACCCCAAACTTATTCCTTTGCATTGATCCCTCATTTTCTTCTTTTCCCCTTTTTTTCTTTTTTTTTTCTTTCTCATGTATATTTTTCTTTGGGTTTTGTCCAGAGTCTAGCTTACCTTCGTCGGTTGACTCAGAGTCCCTAAGCTTGCTGAGGCCCGAGACCCGGTGAACACACGAGGTGGCATTTCCCTTAACTAACCCACAACCCTTTCTCTCTTTTCTTTTGTTTTGTCTGGAGTCCAGCTTACCTTGCCGGTTGACTCAGAGACTCTAAGCTTGCTGAGGCCCGAGTCCCGGTGCACACACAAGGTGGCCTTTCTCCTACTCAGCCCATAATTTTTTTTTTTTTTTCTCTCTTGCTCCTTCTTCCCCTTTACAAAGAAATATTTCTTTACCCTTCATCCATCCCTCAAAAATGCAGGAACAGTATCCCACCCCAAACTCAAAAACATGTTTTGTCCTCAAAGCAGAAATAAACATAGGAGTGATGAGAGATACTTCCCTGACATGCTGGGTTGTTGAGGTTGGATGGAACTCCCTTGTTGTTCTTGAATTTTGCTTTCATGGGTTAGTATCAAACACATGCATAATTTTAAGCAATGAAACATGAAAATTGACTTGCAGTGTCTCTTCAGGCATAAAATTGTTCTTCAAAAGAATACCTGTAGTGGATTTAGTGTTCCTCACCTCAGTAACTGTCGTACATCATCAAGGCTGTGGCGCGGCCGCGCCAGAATTTGGCGCGAACACGCCAAGTAATTTCAAAAATTCTGCTGAACTTGAATGAATTTTTCAATAATTCCACTTTGGACAAGTTAGTAACAGTGAGAGGCATATTCAGAGTCATTTTTCACACATTTTCATTGGAAGAATTATTAAAAGCATGCTTTGAGACAAATCATTGAGAGTAAAAACCATAATTTCATTAATATGAATGGAGATTGAGTACATATTAATGAAATTGCATTAAATTACACTCTCAGATACAAGCACACACAAAGCAAGCTCACACACAAATTTTAGAAAGAAAAAAGTATAAAAGAACTAGCAAAAGCTAAAATTTTCTAATCTTCTTCTTTTTCCTCATCTTCTTCTTCCTCCGAATCCTCTCCTTCTTCTTTAGAGGTATTTCCAGTAGGCAGTTGGTCTTCTGGAATGCCTTCATGCTGGGCCCACAACTTCCACGTCTTCTTGTCATTGGTAGTCAGCTTTTTCATCTTTTTCTCTAACCCTCTCATCCTCTCATGGAGGGCAGCCATGTCCATCTCCTTGGATTTTCTAGAACTTGCTATTGATTTGATTGGTGGGTGTTCTCTCATGATTTGCTTCACTGAGCTGGCTGAGATGCCCCTGGGAACTTTCTCCAATGGTTTTGTTGGGCTTAGTGCTATCCCATTAGCCAAGCAAATTGTAGTGATGAGAGAGGGAAAGGGGAGTATTCCTCTTTTGTGGTGTGCAATATCCATGATTTGGCTATGGATAATGTTCCCCACATTGATGGGAATATCCTCAAATAGAGCTTGTAAGAAGTAAGCTCTCTCCAGTGTGATTTCAGTGAAGTGGGAAGTTGGCGTCAATTTGGTAAACAGGAACAGAGACCATACCTTAGCATCTACATGCTATCCTGTCTCTGAAAATGCAGCAATTTACCATTCCTGGTCTCCACTTTGCTCCCTTTGGGCATAGCCTCTCTCCAATCTCTGTAGCACTGACCTCCTCTCTTAAGGTACTCAGCTGTTCGGTGGGGACATCAGGAGTGTGCAAGTAGTTGTTGATGTCATGAGGGTATAACTGGATCCACTTTCCCCTTACAAAGAAATGCCAAGTTCTTTGGTCTGGTAAGTTGGCATAAAATTCTTGGACCAGTTGAATGCTTGCTGCTATGGGGGTTTGTACCCAATTGGTCCATCCTCTCTCTTCAATCATGGCCCCGTATTTTTCTTTGATCAGTTCATCCATTATGAACCCTCTTTTCATGTGGAGGTTGCACTTGGATATTAAGTCATTGAACCTCTTGTGTCCATCGGTTGTGGCAAACCTGTCTTTATCCCACATCTTTGGCATTTTGGCTCTTGACCTCTGGTAGGTTTTCTGAGTTGCCATTACAAGTGACTTTCTTTGCAAAAGTGCTTTCTGGCCTTTTTGAGGGGCTTGGTTCTCCTAGCTCAGAGATCGGCTGGAGCTGCAAAGTGGGGCGATGGGAACCTCTAAGTGTGTATTTTGAGAGACTAAACTCCCTTTTCCAAGATTAAGCCCAGGTATTTCTATTTAAGCCCGGAAAGGTGGCAAGAAAAACACTATTTTTTTGCCCAAAATTTTTACAGAAATCGAAAATGAAAACCTAACTTTCAGAACTTTGTTCTCCCTTGTTCCTCGATGTAACTACCCCAAACTTAGCCCAAAATAAACTAGGAAATATCCTCTATTCCTTCGTACCTTTGGTTTTCGAAGGTGGATTCCAGATTTTTCCAAAAATTACTCCAAAGATGCCTTGCCCGAACTGCTTTTCTGCTAGAACAGTGTTCAGCGCCGAATTTCGAGGTGTTTCCAGCGAGGTTTCCAACGAGAAATCTCTTAGTTGGAAGGTGATCTGGGGAGGTTGAAGATGGGACTCTAGGGTTCTCGCACTGTTTTGGGTTGAAAAGCTCCCGAAATGAGGTTTTAAACCTCCTGAACCTCGCCCTGCATGAGTCAAACCAGCGCTTCGACCCCACTGGCTGCGCCGGTTCAGAACTTATGTTCTGGGTTTCGCGATCTGGCGCGGTCGCGCCGAATCTGGCGCGGTAGCGCCACTTTCCAGTTTTCGATTTTTTAAATTTTTTTTGTGGTTTTCTGTTTTTGGAAAGCTGTAAATTTTTAATCTATCACACTTCCTATCCTATGTCTATTCAAATAGTGAAAATAAATCAAAATCTCCTACGAATTTAAAACACAACCTAAAAATTAAAAAAAAAAGTATTCAAATCTACTCACACACAAAGTCCTACTCCTATTCCTACACTAACGGATATCTTATGACCTCAATTTATCAAATGCACAACAATGGTTTCAGCTGGAAACCTCTCTTGATATAGTTTCAGACTATGCCCATTCACCTTGAATTTTTCTCCATTTTTTGGGTGTTGAATCTCGAATGCTCCAAAGTTTGATACCCCAACAACTTCATAGGGTCCTTGCCATCTAGATTTCAATTTCCCAGGAAAGAGTTTTAATCTTGAATTGTACAGAAGTACTTTCTGGCCTACCTCAAAGTTTTTCATCCTAATGTTATTGTCATGCCATCTCTTTGTTTTCAGCTTGTAGAGTCTAGCATTGTCATAGGCCCAGTACCTCAGCTCCTCCAACTCATTCAAATCCAGCAATCTCTTTTCTCCTGCCTTTTGCACAACAAAATTTAAGAATTTAGTAGCCCAATATGCTCTATGTTCTAATTCCACAGGTAGGTGACATGCTTTTCCATATACCAATCTAAATTGTGTGGTGCCAATAGGGGTTTTATAGGCTGTCCTATATGCCCAAAGAGCATCATCTAACTTAATAGCCCAATCCTTTCTTGATAGGCTAACAGTTTTCTCAAGGATTCTTTTTAGCTCTCGGTTAGACACTTCAACCTGCCCACTTGTTTGAGCATGGTAGGGTGTAGCCACTTTATGCCTTACCCCAAACCTTTTAAGGAAAGCGGCAAATTGGATGTTGCAAAAGTGTTTTCCACCATCACTGATTATGGCTCTAGGTGCTCCAAATCGGGTGAAAATATTTTTTCTTAAAAATTCTAACACCACCCTTGCATCATTGGTCCTAGTGGCTATGGCTTCAACCCATTTAGAAACATATTCAACAGCCACCAAGATGTATTCAAACCCATATGAAGATGGAAATGGACCCATAAAATCAATACCCCACACATCAAATAATTCACATACCAATATGTTAGTGAGATGCATTTCATCTTTTCTAGATACATTACCTGTTCTTTGACACCTATCACAAGTAGATACATACCTCTTTGAATCTTGATAGAGTGTGGACCAATAGAAACCTGATTGCAACACCTTTGCTGCTGTTCGGTTTGAGCTGAAGTGACCTCCTGCTTCTCCATCATGGCAGTGCTTCAGAATTGATTCGAACTCTGTGTCTGGGATACACCTTCTTATCACTTGATCATGACATATTTTGTAGAGATAAGGGTCCTCCCAAAAATAGTGTTTCACATTAGCAAAGAACTTCTTTCTTTGCTGCTAGCTTAGCTCCTTTGGAATCCACCCACCTGAAAGAAAATTTGCAAAATCAGCAAACCAAGGTGCCTGGAAAGATAAATTTTTTATCTGACATATAATCTCATCTGGAAAGAGTTCAGAAATCTCCCTTGTTTCTACTTCTTTTGTCTCAAGCCTGGATAAGTGATCTGCCACCACATTCTCAACCCCCTTCTTGTCCTTAATCTCAATGTCAAATTCTTGAAGGAGGAGGATCCACCTGATCAGTCTAGGTTTGGAGTCCTTCTTTGCAAAAAGATGTCTAAGAGCTGCATGGTCAGTATACACAACAACTTTTGATCCAATTAAGTAAGATCTAAATTTTTCAAAAGCATATACTACAGCCAGTAGCACTTTTTTTGTGATAGTGTAATTCAGTTGTGGCCCGGTGAGTGTGTGGCTAGCATAATAGATGGTGTGAAAGATTTTTTCTTTTCTTTGCCCAAGCACAACCCCTACAACATAATCACTAGCATCACACATCAATTCAAAGGGTATGGTCCAATCTGGAGCAACTACAATTGGTGTTGAAATCAATTTTTCTTTGAGGAGTTTAAAAGCGTGCAAACATTCATCATTAAAATCAACTTTCACTTATTTCATGAGCAGATTAGATAATGGTTTTGCAGCTTTTGAAAAATCTTTTATAAACCTCTTATAAAAACTTGCATGTCCTAAAAAGCTCCTTATGCCTTTTATGTTTGTAGGTGGGGGTAATTTTTCAATCACCTCTACCTTTGCTCTATCAACCTCAATACCTTGTTCTAAAATTTTGTGGCCCAACACAATGCCTTCTTTTACCATAAAGTGACACTTCTCCCAATTCAGAACTAGATTGCTCTCTTCGCATCTTGCTAGGACCAAATCTAAATTTTTCAAACAGGTTTCAAATGTCAGTCCATAAAGAGTAAAATCATCCATGTTTCCATAAATTTTTCAATAAAATCATGAAAGATAGCAATCATGCATCGCTGAAAAGTGGCTGGTGCATTACATAATCCAAAAGGCATTCTTCTATATGCAAAAGTTCCATAAGGGCAGGTAAAAGTGGTTTTCTCTTGGTCCTCCGGGGCAATAAGAATTTGAAAATATTCAAAATATCCATCAAGAAAGCAATAGAATTTGTTACCTGCCAATCTCTCAAGCATTTGGTCAATAAACGGTAAAGGGAAATGGTCTTTTCTAGTTGCTGAATTTAATTTTTTGTAATCAATGCAGACCCTCCATCCAGTCACAGTCCTAGTGGGTATTAACTCATTATCTGAATTTTTTATTACTGTTATTCCACCCTTCTTAGGCACTACTTGGACTAGACTAACCCATTTGCTATATGAAATTGGGTAGATAATACCTGCATCTAGTAACTTTACCACTTCCTGCATCTAGTAACTGTTATTCCACCCTTCTTGCAAGTTTGGATTTAGCCTTCTTTGAGGTTGAATTGTTGGCTTGAAAGAGTCCTCCATCAAAATTTTATGCATGCATGTGGTTGGGCTGATTCCCTTGATATCTGAAATTGTCCACCCAATTACTTTCTTATGCATGTTCAACACCTCGATCAAGAGCTTTTCTTCCCTAACATTCAAACAGGAAGAGATAATCACTGGTTTGGAATTATTCTCAAGATAAGCATATTTCAAAGAACTAGGCAAAGGTTTGAGTTCAAGTTTAGATTGGTATATGATTTCAGCCTCTTCGTTCTCTTCTTTGTTTTCTTCAGCCTCTAATTGTGCTACTTCTTGCTACATGAGGGGATCATCATCTTCCTTGGTGCATGATTGAGCTAAACACCTTTCCAAGATATCCTTCATCATGACCTCCTGCTGAACATGTTCTGGACATTCATCAATCACATCAATAAAATAACATGTATCATCACAAGAATTTGAAGGACTTTTGATAGCTTGTTTAATGTCAAACACTATTTCTTCATTATTTAATCTAAGAGTTAATTTTCCCTATTTGACATCAATTAGTGCAGTTGCGGTGGCTAAGAATGGTCTCCCAAGAATCAATGGTAATTCCCAATCCACCTCCATGTCTAGCACTACAAAATTGCATGGGTAGATAAATTTTCCAATTCTGACCAGCACGTCCTCAATTAGTCCATTGGGCTTTTTAGTTGATGTATCAGCAAATTGGAGCATGATATTGGTCTCCTTAAGCTCTCCAAGATTTAGTTTTGTGCAACTAGACAAAGGCATCAAATTTATGCTTGCTCCTAAATCACATAGTACTTTGTTAAATTTGAAATTGCCAAATTCACAAGGTATAGTGAAACTCCCTGGATCTTTAAGCTTGGTAGGTAATTGATTCTTCAAGATTGCACTATAATTTTCAGTAAGCATCACTGTTCTTTGCTCTTCAATCTTCCTTTTTCCTGAAAGTACTTCTTTGAGGAACTTTGCATATTGTGGCATTTGCATTAGAGCTTGTACAAAAGGTATGTTAATCTCCAACTTCTTGAAGATATCAATAAACTTAGAAAATTTATCCTCTAACTTATCCTTTTTAGCTCTCTCTGGATATGGCAATGTGTCCACATTTATTTCAGCATTAGAAAGAGATTGAGAAGACTTACCTTTTTACTTGTGCTTCCTACTTACCTCTCTTTCTTCTCTTTGTTCTTCTCTTTCCTTGTTTTGCTGCTGATCTGCTTTGTTCTCCTCCACCAGAGGTTGCTTTTCCTCTTCTAATACCTTCCCACTTCTCAAAGTGATGGCTTTGATCTGTTCCTTTGGGTTAGTTTCAGAATTACTAGGTAAAGTTCCTTTATTCCTACCTGATATGGCATTTGCCAGCTGTCCCACTTGTATTTCCAGATTTCGGATTGATGCCTCTTGAGTTTGAAGCCTGGCTTCAGTTCGAGCTTCTCCTTTCTCTTGATTTGCTAGAATCTTCGAAATCATGTCCTCAAGGTTGGCTTTTTGTTCTGGTTCTTGTGCTGCACTTTGGAATCCAGGTGGTGGTCTTGTTTGAGCATTGGGCTGTTGAGTGTTGGATTATTGGTTGTTGTTGTTCCATGAAAAATTCGGGTGATTCCTCCAACCAGGATTGTAAGTATTGCTGTAGGGATCTTTGGACCTGTGAAAATTTAAAACATAATTAGCCTGGTCTAAAGAACTTACAGCTTGAATGTTACCTGCTTGGCATTCATGGTTGGGATGTCCTTGTCCACACATGTCACAAGGCTGAGCAACCAAAGATGGGGTGTGCAATTTTGACAATTGTTTGGTTAGTGACTCGACTTGAGCCTGTAATGTTAATACATGATCAACATTATGTATGCTAGCAACTCTCCCTCTTGCACTTCACTCCATTGGATATTGGTACATATTAGACGCTAGCTCTTCAATCAGTTCATAAACTTCATTAGGAGTTTTTTTGTTCATAGTACCACCAGCTGTAGCATCAATTAAGCTTCGTGTGGAAACTATAATTCCATTGTAAAATATCTCCATCTGCATCCACCTTGGTATTCCATGATTTGGGCATTTTTTGAGTAGCTCTTTAAATCTTTCCCATGCTTCACAAAGTTGTTCATCATGTTCCTGCATGAAATTTGACTTAATTGTTTTGGCAGGTGGAAAATACTTGCTAAGGAACTTCCTTTGCAGCTCATCCCATGTTCGAATTGAATCTGGTGGCAATGTGTGATACCAACTTTTTGCTCTATCCCTTAGTGTAAAAGGAAAAATTCTCAACCAAACAGCTTCATTAGTAACATCTTTAAATCTGAAAGTATCACATATTTCCAAATTTTTTTTAATATGTTCATTAGGATCCTCAGTAGACAAACCTCCAAATTGATAATTGTTCTGAATCATTGACAGAATTTGAGGGTTGATTTCAAAGTTGCTTGGAACTTCAGGTCTCGCAATGGCTGATCTTTGAGCATTCGGGTTTGCTTGTACATAATGCTCCATTTTTTCTCAGCTCCTTCTTCCTGGTATTGATCTTCCATTGCTGACTTTTTTCTCCTTCGGTGAAGGAGTGATCTTTTAGGTTCAGGATCTAGTTCGGCTAGTGGTTCTCCACTAGACCTTATTTTCATGCACAAACCTGAAAGACAAAATATAAAAATTAAACTCAATCAACAAAATAAAGTTCACTTAAACTTACTCTCAATTCAATGGTCCCCGGCAACGGCGTCAAAAACTTGTTGGGTGTCTAGCAAGTGCACTAGGTCAGCAAGTAATATTCACTTTGAGAGTCCAGATATCGATCCCACAGAGACCTTGATGAGAGCCTAACCTAAGCAAAATTTTCCTATTGATTGAGGTGAAGAAAATTTTGGTTTTTGTTGAAAAGTGAAAAGGAAGACAGAATTAAACTTCTGGAAAAACTTATGAAGATGAGATGTTGGGGAAAGATGTCAATCCCTCCTAGTTGTCAACATGCAAAGTCCTGCTTCTATAGCTCAAGTACTCTTACCTTGACTTAGCTTTTTTAAAATCTGGTTACCCATATACAGGAAATAACTTTCACCTAATCTTTAAATTCCATCACAATCCGGAAATATTCAAATCTTAGGTGCATAAATATAAAAGCTTGAAAATCAACTCTCTCTTATTCAGAACAAGAGTTATAATGAGTCACATTGCCTTCCACTAGTCTCCATCTCAGTCTGGAACGATCTAGTTAGAAAAGCAAGTTGTTTTAGAAATCAGAGGATCATATAACTAACCCAAATCTCTACTGAACTTTAACTTCTCTATTCGAACCTCGTTAAACTTCAGATATCAATCTAAATTAGAAATAAGCAATGAACACAGTTTCTAAAACAAAGGCAAAGTACTTTCTTGCTATAGAATTCATAACTTAAACATAGACAACTAGGAGTTCATGACTTCCCCAACAAAGAGAGACTACTCCATACTAATAAAACAAACACACACAGAGGATTCAATTACAGCCATGAGCCTGAAAAGAAATTAAATAAACAAGACCCCCGTTAAGGACTGCCCTCAGCTCCCACTCGTGCCTTGGCTAGAATCTCCTCCTTCTCTCTCTAAAGTACCAAGAGGTAGTGCAAGACTTCCTCTGGACTTTCTCTCAACTCCAAACTAGCTACAAAAACTGGAATTTAAACTAAAAACTGAATTTAGAACTCAAAACTTCATTGTCTGCTCTCTGCCTCGGACCTCTATTTATAGCTGGTCTTCTGTCCAGAACTTGTAAATTGGTCTCTGTCCAAGGGTATGAATTCTGCTTTTTTGACCTCAGAATTGGCTGAAATTACATACAAACCTTCCTTCTGTGGTCCTTGCCTTGCTCACGAAATTTGAGTTTAATCTGAGTTGGGAAACTCGAGATATGATGTGAAGAAGTTGCTTGATTCTGCTGCCAAGTTCAGCACTAGGTCCACCACTTTGGAAGTATAGAACTTGAGAAATCCGACTTGGCTTTGCCTGAATTTTCGTGATATGATCCTTAAATATCCTCAGGAATCTTCAGTCCAAATTTGGCTTCAATTTGAACATAGGAACTCCAGATATAGTCTTCATAATTTTTGGACTCCACTTCTTCTCTTGGCAGCAGTTTCCTTCTTTGAATTGATCTTCACTTCTTGGTCATTCAATGCACCTAGACTCGAGCCAATTTCCTTAAAATCTTCGTGGATACCCTTCTGATGCTATTAGGACTTTGTTTCCCAAGTTTAGGCTTGATTGGTAGTAAGAATCCCAAGATTTTCATAATTCACGTAGCAGAGTCAGCGACGCGATCACGCCACATTTCCTTCTGATTTTGGCGCGGTCGCGCCACAGGAGTAGATTTCTTTCCAAGTCTGGAAACGGACTTCGAAATTGTGCCGAGTATTGAGAGCTCATGGCGCGGCCGTGCCAAATTTAGCTGTAGAAGTGGCGCGACAGCGCCACTCAGTCTTTTCCTCTAGTCCCAGAACGGCAACTCCACTTCTATATTGAGTTCAAGTTTGGAAGCTCCTTGAGCCCCTTGTTCCTTTATTCCTTCCTCCTTGCTTTCAACCTCCTCTCTTGTCATGATGGGATCTTCATCTTCCTTCTCCTCTGAATTGACTAGGCATCCTTCTTTTGCTGCTTCAATCCTTGCTTCTTCTTCAATTTCTACTATACAAGAATCAATCACATCAATACTCAAACAGAAATCATCATGTGGGATGGCTGGTTGTTTCATGACTTCTTTTATATTAAAATCTATTGTATCATTATTAAGCCTTAAGGTTAGATTCCCTTGCTTGCAATCAATTATAGCACCAGCAGTAGCCAAGAATGGTCTGCCAAGAATTATAGGCAGGTTCTTGTCTACTTCCATGTCTAAAACTACAAAATCGCAGGGATATATAAAATCTTGAATTTTCACCAACACATCCTCCATCACTCCTTCTGGTATTTTGGTTGATCTATCTGCAAATTGAAGAGTGATTCCCGTCTCTTGATGTTCTCCAAGCTTTAAATACCTGCAAAGGGACTATGACATTAAATTAACACTTGCCGCTAGATCACATAAAGCATTTGCAAATTTATTTGAACCAATTTCACAAGGTATTGTAAAACTCACTAGAACTTTCAATTTTGTTGGAAGCTCATTTTTCAAGGTTGCACTACAATTTTCATTCAGCAAAACCGTACCTTGCTCCTCCATCTTCCTTTTTTCGGATAGGATCTCTTTAAGAAACATGCCATAAAGGGGCATTTGCTTTACTGCCTCAAGAAGTGGGATGTTAATTTTTAAATTCTTAAAGGTTTCTAGAAACCTAGCAAAACTACTTTCTAGAATGTCCATTTTAGCTCTACTTGGGTAAGGTAGATGTCTTATATCAATATCAGTAATAGGAAGTGCATCCTTACCTTTTTTCTTCCTTGGAGAAGCTGGTGGACTTACCTTTTCACTTTCTTGCCCTTCTTCTTCTTTCTGATTTTGCTCTTCTTCTAGGGCTGTTTGTACTTTTGGTTGGAGCTCCTCGAGAGTCTTTCCACTTCTAAGTGTTATGGCTTCACTTGTTCTTTTGGATTTACTTCTGAGTTGCTAGGTAGCGCTCCTCTTGGCCTCTCGTATACAACTCTATTAAGTTGATTCACTTGAGTGGTCAGAAGTGTGACTGATTGCTTTACTGACTGAACCTATATTTTTAGTGACTATAATTCTGCACATATTGTTCGCAGCAGCTTTCTGTCTTCCTCCACTCTAGCCTCTTTTTGTTGAACTTCAGTCTGTAACGGTTTGAATCCAGGTGGGTGCTGCCTTGCTTGATTGGTATTATTCCATGAAAAATTTGGGTGATTTCTCCAGTCAGGGTTATATGTATTGCTATATGGATCCAACCTGCGAGAATTTCCCACAAAATTAGTTTGCTCAGGCATGGAATTTAGAGCATATACATTACCTTGGCATTCATAATCAGCATGTCCTCCTCCACATATTCCGCAGATCGAAGCTACCACAAAATTTGATTGTTGCTAAAAGTTTGTGAATTGATTCTGAAGTGCTTCTAATTGTGCTTGTGTGGTGGTTGAGGAGTCCAGTTTGTAAATTCCAGCAGCTTTCTTGCCTGATTGCTCTATTGGATATTGGTACATGTTGGTTGTCATCTCCTCGATTAGCTCATGAACCTCTTCAGGAGTCTTTTTACTGATTGATCCTCCAGATGCAGCATCTACCATGCTTCTTGTGTTGATGTTCAGCCCATTGTAAAAAATCTCGATCTGGCTCCAGAGTTCTATTTTGTGATTTGGGCATCTTTTGAGTAGTCCATTGAACCTCTCCCATGCTTCTGAAAGATGTTCTTCTTGTTCCTGCATGAATTGGAAAATTTCATTCCTTAATTTAATGGTCTTTGCTGGTGGAAAATACTTACATAGAAATTTTTTCTGCAGATCTTCCCAAGTGGCAATAGAACCGACTGGTAGAGTGTTCAGCCATGTCTTAGCTCGTCCAGCCAAGGTGAACTTAAAAAGCCTCAATCTAGCTGGATCATCTAACACACCATTGTACTTAAAAGTAGCACACAAGTCTAAAAATCTTTCAAGATGGTCATTAGGATCTTCATTAGCTAACCCACTAAACTGATAATGAGTCTGCAGAATAACAAGAAGCTGAGGTTTAAAATCAAAATTATTAGCTTGAACAGTGGGAGTGATGATACTTGTCCTGTTTGTATTTGGGCTTTGTGTGACATAATCCTCCATGGTTCTCCTTAGTCTTTGTTCTTCATGAGTACCTTCTAAATTTTCCATGTCTTCTTGCTCCTTGGGAGTGCTCTGGTTCTGATTTTCCTTCAGCCTTTGCCTTAAACCTCTTTCTGGTTTAGGATCAATCTCTTGGGGTGAGTCCACTCGAGATCTGGTCATGAACCTCCAGCAAAATAAAAATAAAAACTCAAATCTCTAAATTTTTAAACTCTAAACAATTACTGCTAGAAACTTTGGTCCCCGGAAACGGCGCCAAAAACTTAATGCGATCCTAGCTAATCACTAGCAAGAGGACTAATCAATGTAATATAGACTTTATGTAAGTCCGAATATCGTCCCACAAGGACCAAGCCAGCAGTTAATTGCTTTCTGAATAAAAATCTAAAGTTTGAGAATTCTGATTTGAAAAATAGAGAATTAAACTAAACCATTATTTGAAAACTTTTGAGAAAAGCCTTTGAGGAATTTCAATGATGAGAGAAGACGTTGGGAATCCAATTCCCTTCCTGGACACTCTTGAGATTGAATAGAAATAATTTTTGGAAATCAATTTCTGACAAGCTTATAAAACCATGGCTACAATCCGCATCGGCATCACCTTTTTCTATCTCCTAGAGCAAACTAGACGGCATAATCTACTCTACTTGACAGCATAAACATGAAGCTCTTATATCATAGGCAGATCAACTAATCCAACAGGGTATTACTTTAAGGTCGAGGATTAACCCAAGGATTAGTGATCTACCTAGTGCCTAAACTCATAAAGAATTGTAAAATCCTATCAGCATGTCTTACCTTAAGCCCAGCGTCACCTTATAACCAGTACATAGCCAAACAACAAGTATGAAACAAGAACTCACAACATGGAAAACTCATTCATGCACCAAATTGAAAACCACATAGATTATAAAGTATCAATCTTTACATGCCTACGGAGTCAAAGACTCCCAACTAAAAGTGACTACTCCATACTGGAAATAAAAACACACAACATGGTTTTGACAACAGCCATAGAAATAAAGACAAATAAGTACAGAAAGTCCCTGAAGAGGACTGCTCCTAGTCACCCTTGCTCCTTAAGCTAAAATCTTCACCTTCTTCCTCAAAGTGGCCAGAGGTCGTGTAAGACTCCCACTAGAACTTCTCTCTCTCCAAACTAATGAAACACAAACTTAAACTCAAACTGAATGTAAAAACTAAATATTGAATACAAAACTGGATGCTTTGTGCTCTGCCTCGGACCCCTATTTATACTTGTCCTGCTGCCCAGGCCTAGTAAATTGGTCTCTATCCAGGGGTATGAATTATGTCTTCCCGACCTCAAAATTGGCTGAAATTACACAACAACCTTCCTTAGATGGTCCTTGCCTTTCTCACGAAATTTGAGTTCAATCTGAGTTGGGAAACTCGAGATATGATGTGAAGACGTTGCTTGACTCTGCTGCCAATTCTAGCACTGGGTCCACCACTTTGGAAGTATAGAACTTGAGAAACACGTCTTGGACTTGCCTGAAATTTCGTGATATGATCCTTAGTATCCTCAGGAATATTTTGTCCAAATTTGGCTTCAATTGGAACACGGGAACTCCAGATATGTTCTTCATAAATTTCGGACTCAACTTATTCTTTTGGCTGCAGTTTCCTTCTTTGAATTGATCTTCACTTCTTGGTCATTCAAAGCACTTAAAACTCGAATATAATTCCTTAAAATCTTCGTGGATACCTTCCTTAGACACTTAGGACTTCGTTTCCCAAGTTTAGGCTTGATTGGATGTCAGGATCCCGAGATTTTTTCGACTTTGAGTTGTTGAGTCATCGGCGTGGTCGCGCCGAAATTAAGCCTGAATCTGGCGCGGTCGCGCCACTGAAGTGGAGATCTTTCTAAGTCTGGAAACGGCCTTTGAACCCGAACAGAGTTAGGAGACTTCTTGGCACGGTTGCGCCATATTTTTCTGTAGAAGTGGCGCGGTCGCGCCAGTACTTAGACTTTCCTTTGCTCCCTAGAACGACAATTTCTCTTTCCTTCTTCAGCAACTCTTTAGCGCGGTAGCGCCCACAGATGGCGCAGTCGCGCCATTTCACATTCCCCAACCGTTGGCTTTCATGACTGTTAAGTCGTTGGGAATTTTTCTTCATTATTTTGAATTTTTGCATATTTATTTGGCGCGGTGGCGATGATTCTGTCGCGGACGCGCCATTCTTCCTTTTGGCCTCTTTTGCTAATTTTTTCTCTGTTTTTGCTCCAAATCTAGTTTTTCTTCTTCCACTGGGTACCTGAGGCACAAAACATAAAACTGGGTCATATATGTTGATTTTATACTCGGAATTAACTCAAAATTAGATTTGTCAATCAATTTTTATGCCTAAAGATAGTGTCTTTTAGACACTTATCAGTTCACAAACTGTCTTGGGAGAACGAAAAGTAGGCAACGCATAAACTATTCGCTTTTGTGATAATAACTTTAGGCTACAAAAATTAACATGCCCAAATCTTCTATGTCATAACCATGAATTATCACTCGTACTACTAAGGCATACATCTGGATATCTTATTTGCAATGGAAATAGACGTTGTGTGACATGTGTACCTTTGCGACGAGCCTATTTTTCTTGTCTCGAATTATGCCAAAACCACCTCTAAAAGTGATGGTATACCTCTTCTATGACAACTGTCAAACACTGAGAAGGTTCTGATGAAGTCCCGACACATAATGGACATCTACTATATTGTTTGTGGCTCCATCAGTTGCGGTAATTTGATTGTTCCCCTTTCCCATCACTAGAAGTCTTGCACTATTCCTGAACTTGACCTCTGATTTGACAATGGCATCTAAGGAGTGAAACAACTCCTCTTGCCCACACATGTGGTTGTTGCATCCCATGTCAAGAATCCACGTATGGTGTTGAGGTTCCACTGCCATGTTGCAAGATAGGAGTAATGTTTGTTCTCGCTCCTCGCTTTTGTCATCTGATCTTCCAAATTGGGCTTCTTGGTTTAAGGTATTTGAAGGTTGGTTTCGACATTGGGACTTATAATGCTCATATTGTTGGCAACGAAAACACTTGATATTAGACTTATCCTTTCCTTTATCCTTTTGAGATTTTCTCGTGTTATGGGGTCTTCTTTCTAGAGTGATTAGGTGATTTGCCTTTTTCACTCTTTAGAGTCAACTGATTCTGCAAGGCTTGTGCAACCTTCTCTTCTTTGTCATCTTTCTATCTGATTTCATAGGCTTTCAAAGAACCGAGTAAAGAGTTAAGAGTAATCTTAAGCAGATCTTTGAATTCTTCAATGTCATTGACTTTATATTAAAACTTCTTGGAGGTGGATCTAAGGGCTTTCTCCACTAGCTTCTAGTTGTCTACGGTCTCCACGCTGTTCTCCATCTTGTCTACTAGGATTATGAGCCTTTTCGAAACATTCTGAAACTCTCTAGTCATGTTCATGGTTTCAATTGAAGACACAAAGAATTGGAGTTTCACCTTTTGGACCGAAGACTCCATCTTGTAAGTTTCTTCTAACTTGTCCCAAGCCTCCTTAGATGTCTTTGCCTTATGAATTCGGTGCAAGATTGATTTTTCCACCGCTTGTATGATACAATAGAGGGTCTTCATATTTTTTTTTTCAACTTCCTCAGGGTTTTTTGCTCTTCTGGTGTCTGTTGCCCTTTTGGTTCATCGTAGCCGTCCTCCACCACTTTTAGTCACTCCTAGGACGCGAAAAAAATCATCATTTGTGATCTCCAATGTTCGTAGTTGTTCTTACCATCAAACTTAGGAGGTACGAACAAGCTACTAGCGTCGTTGTTGGATGCCATGGTAGATTCCCGTCACAAATCTGAACACTAAAACTTGCAGCCTATGCTTTGATACCATGTGTTGGTGCAAAACAAAGTCGAAGAGTAGAAGGAAAAATTAAGAAGAGGAAGAAGAAATAAACTTGAGAAAATTTTCTGAAACTTTGAGCAGAATTGCTCTCTGAATCTCTTATTTTCTTTTATTTTGTATTTTACAATTGAATGAGGGAGGACCCGGCCTCAATTACAAGTCTCTCAAACCCACTAAAACTTTAATTACAACAGAGTCCTACTTCTAAGCAACCCATAACTCTTACAAAATAGGAAAACTCCAAACTTAGACTGGATTTCAAAATCCTCGCGTTTCTTTCTAAAAATTGCCTCCAATTTCCTAACTGGAGTGGGACAGTTCTTAACACACGTTCCTTAACATAAATCCAAACCCGAACCCAACTCACGGGTTGAATTTAGAAATCCAAACTCAGGACATTCGGGTTGGCGGGTCAAGTACAAACAAACCCAAGGCCTAGCCAGAAACTTTTGGGAGACAGGGCAGCAAATAACATATAATTTTTATTTACAACTGAAAAAATTAATGTTTAAAAATATTTTTCTGATTTATATTTTAAAAATACATAAAAAATTTATTATAAAAAAATACAAATTAAAAAATTTTTCCAATTACCCATATTTAGTTTTTCAAATATATTTCAATAAAATAAATTCTTATGTGTTTAGACAACATTATTCTCAAGTGAATAAAATACTACAAATTAATAAACAAATTAATAATAGACATAATTTATTTCAGAAAAATAAAGTTCATAAACCAAGAAGTCAATATGTCATCTATATTCTATAAAAAATTATATCACACAGTTCATATTTTTATAAAATAGGAGTGAACAGTTTTAAAAAATATAGTTTTTGAAATAAATGATCGAACGATGTTTTTATACTAATTTTCAAATTGCTTTTGCACCAAGAGTTTTAAAATGTTAAAAATAGACAAGTTAAAATTATAATAATTTATTAAATATCAAATACAAAGAAGATAATTTTTACCTTTGGTTGACGTTTTGCATTGAATATAGATTTTCTACAGGATTAGGATTTTCATATGAAAAGAGAATGAAAAACAAAGGAAGAAAAACAATAGAAGAAACGAAGAGAAGAAAAGTAGAAGGAAAAGAAGAGAGGTAAATTAAAAGAGGGAGGCACACCGTGTGATTTAAGTCACTGAGATGTGACCTTAAAAATTAATAAAAACAAAATAAGAGCAAATTTTCAAGTTTTATGAGTTTTTATATGGAGAAACTTGAGAAAAATGACTGAATAAAATATAAATAATGTTGTTTTTCGAAATTCAGTGTAGTACTTAGAGTGTGTTAGTAAAAGTATAAAATGAAATAATAAAAAAATAAAATATAAAGGGATGAGTGAGTGGGCAAATCCTTACAATAAGGGGAGAAACTAGAAAAAAAAGGAAGAAAATTTAATATATAAGAATATAAATCTAATTTATATAGAAATAGTGACACCAGTTAGATGAATGGGAGAAAATATTTTGACAAAAAACTAAACTGAATTGGGTGTGAAAGAAATATTTTGGCCAACATTTATCCAATAATTAAAGAAATATTGTATTTAAATAATGGCTAAGCGAAAAATTGGAATGAAAGTATTTTCTTATATGAATAAACAAATAAACATCAAGTACTGGATGTGATACTTCATCCAATATTTTGAACTTCGTCCAAGTAATAAGACAAGAGAAGTGTTTTAATTTTGCTTATTTACAGTGAACTAGATTGAGTCAATAAAAACCAGATTGGCTTCGCATACTACCCTTTCACCTTCACATAAAACTCTTCCTCTCACCATGTGCTCGTGAAACCTCCCCATTTTCTCCTTCAGCCCTTGCCCTCCATCCATGGTTGTCCCCATCTCAACTCCACATTCTTGAAGTACCAATCTCCTGGGTCGGTACACACAATGAATAGAAGTACGGTTGCACATGATGCAACCATGCAATGACTTTTTATAAAAAACATCTGTTAAAAGTGATACTATTTACGGTTGCTTTTTTTTTTTTGCGATGCTTGCATCCCCTTCTTATTGGTCGTGCGCTTCAATACGCACAACTCTTGTTCACAGCAAATCCCGACCCCATTCTCCGAGCTTCCCCTAGTTGCATCTAGTTAGCTATGTCCTATGTTCTGCTAGCTCACAAAGCTTTATGTTACTCTCTCTATGACAACTTTAATTTACGATGACAATTTAGATGCTACTTATATTTGTCACAACTCGGGCATGAAGCACGTTGAATTTTATTATCATTTTTTCTATTGTTAGATTTTATATGGTTTCAAATAATAAATTTATGAAATAAAACACCATGATTTTATGGGTGTGGGGCACACTTCTAGATACATGTTAATGAATGTTTGGTATAGGGAATAATGGCCAGCACATCCCCCTATAGAGGTAAGGTTAAAGGGTTTATTAGCTTAGAGAAGCACCCTTAGCAATAAGAGGATGTATCCCTTTAATTAGAGGATATAGATTCAACTAGGGGATATATCCCTTTATGAAAGTCATTATTGAGATACCCTTTGAAAACCTATAAATACCTCCATGGTCTTACAAGTAAGACATGCTAAGCACACCTAGTCTGGTTGAAAGGGAGCAAGTTTATCACTTGTAGAAAATTGTTCCGAAGAGATCTTGTGCTAAAGGTGTTCGTATGTTCATGGAATTCCAGTAGGTGATCCCATATCATATTCTTCCATTCTCAAATACATCAAGATGAAAGGTACACATATTATATTCCCTATTTCAATTTAATTCAATGATGTATGTAATGGTTTACTGTTGTAATTGAGATATATAGTTATTTTCATAATATGTATGTTGATTTATTAGACATAAAGTCTAACAAATACAAGTGATTTGAGCATCTGCAAGTATTATGAAAATAATTTCTATTTTTTATATTTTTTAGATTTTTTTTTATAAAATTTGGTTGATTATGGGTTGCATAGAGTTTTGGCTTATTAGATGTGCAGAAGCCATAGGCATGGGCTTGATACTCTAGCCCACTAAGGTTGCAGGGAGATCAACTGTAGCATGCAGGCCTATTTTGTGCGGGCTTACATCCGTGCGGGCTTGTTGAGTGCGGGCTTAATTAAGCCTTCTCATCTCTGGCGTATATATGCAGATTGGTTTTTTGTGGGCCAGTTTCTTGCTGGCCCAATTTGATTGGCTTATATGTGCAGAACCCACTATTTTGGTGCATGGGTATCTGATTTATGTGGGATGGGTTTTAAATAATCCAGAATTGTCATTTCAACCAGAATTTATAGTTTTTATTTAAAATTATGTTATATTAGTTTGATTCACATTAATTTTAGTATAATGCATGCCTTATATTTTTTGAGTATATATGCATATGAAATTAATTTAATTGTATAATTTACAAAATCCCCAAAGGGTAATGCATTTTATATAAATTAAATTAATTTATAATTTTATGCTTGCGAAGTATTGTATGACTAAATTAGTTTACTGTATGAATTAATTTGCATGAATCCCCAAAGGGTAAGTGTGGATTAATTTACTTATTTGTGTGTGATATTATATTTATTTTATGGTTTTGCCTAGTATCTCTCATGAATCCCCAAAGGGTAAGTGGGAGTACTGGATGAATGAAATGATTAAATGAATGATGAATGCGTATGTTCTCTCAATAATTTAAGTATTTTACGGGTAACAGGAGTGCTCGGTAACGGACATAATTTCGTCGAGTCCCTAAAGAAGGATCTACTTGATGGGATGAATTATGTGATTTGGTCACAAAGGGTTGACATAATGTTATATAGATATCGATTTGATAAGATTATCAAAGTAGATACTCCTCAAAGACCTTCACGAGTGAATTATCCCAAAAATCCAAAATATTTTAAGGACCTAAGAAAATACAAAAGGTGGGAAGATGCAAATAAAATTTCTAGGTTACATATTCTTGGGTCACTTAGTCCAAACCTTATGACAACATATTTTCATGTCCCCACAACAAAAGAGATTTTGGGTGATCTTGAGGCTAAATTTGGCAAGAAGTCGTCTACAAACCTTGATAACTTGAGAAAGAAATTCACCCGTGCTAAATGTGAAGAAAATGCAGATATACAAAAGCATGTTCATGACATGCTTGCTATGGCTGATGAGTTGTAGTATCATGGTAGACCAATAAATGAGGAGACAAAAGTGACATCTATTATCAGTTCTTTGCCTAAGTCTCTCAAGTATATTCAAGACTATCATTCTTTGTCTACAACAAAGTCGACAGTTCTTGACTTAGTGAATATGATTGACCACCAGTCTGATAGACTCAATCCAAGTATTGAGTTGGATAAACCATCTCCAAGTGCCAATATAGATTTGAAACCGAAAAAGAATAGACTCAATCCAAGTATTGAGTTGGATAAACCTTCTCCTAGTGCCAATATAGATTTGAAACCGAAAAAGAAGATCTTCAAGAAAAAGGAAAATAATCCTCATTTTCGAAGACAAGAGGATCAATCAACAAAAGGTTAAAGTAGACGTAAATCAGCGTGTGTGTTTCTATTGCAACAAACCTGGGCATATTAAGAAATATTGTAGGGTTTTGAAAGTCAAATAGGCGGGACAACAAGAGAAACCTAGTGAGTCCTTATTTTTTGAAACTTGAACTATTTATATCAAACCTTTTAGTTGGTGGGCTGATTCTGGTGCAATTGTTCATGTATTGAATGAGTTGTAGGGATTCAAGGAGTTAAGAAAGATTGAAGAAGGAGCAAGCTTTATTCATATGGGGAATGACGATAAGGCCATGGTGGAAGTTATAGAAACTTATCAATTAGAGCTTGCTAATAACAAAAATTTTGAATTGAAAGATTGTCTCTATGCTCCGTCTATGAGAAGAAGTTTACTATTTGTATCTTGCCTTGAAAAACTTGGATTTATATTTTACTTTGAAAGTAAAAAATTTCTTATGTTTCAAGATGATAAAGTTATTTTAAAAAGGTTTTCGGAATTCAGATTTATATCAACTTCAGCTTGGTGGGAATATGGTGTTTAATGTCTTAGCTTCTTCAACTATTCAAGGAAATAAATTATATTTGTGGCATTTACGGCTAGGACATATAAACAAGGATCAATAAGAAGACTTGTCACACAAGGATTACTGAAAAGTTTTTTGGAGAATGAGTTTCCTACTTGTGAGTGTTGTATAGATGGTAAGATGACCAAATTAACCTTTCCATCCAAAGGCTCAAGGACTTCTCATATTTTAGAGCTAATTCATTCTGATGTATGTGGACCCATGAGCGTAGATACTCGTAATGGTCATTCTTATTTTATTACATTTATTGATAATTTCTTAAGGTATGAAAAAATATATTTGCATGATAAGTGTCTAAAAGACACTATCTTTGGGCATATAAATTGATTGAAAAACTTAATTCTGAGTTAATTCTGAGCATAAAATCAACAAATATGATTCCGTTTTATGTTTTATGTCTCACGTACCCAGTGGAAGAAGAAAAATGGGATTTGGAGCAAAAACAGAAGAAAAATGAGCAAAAGAGGCCAAAATGAAGAACGACGCGACCGCGCCAAATAAATCCGTGAAAATTCAAATTAATGTGCAAAAATATCCAACAATCCAACAGTCATGAAAGACAACAGTTGGGGAATGTGAATTGGCTCGACCACGCCACAGGAGGGCGCTACTGCGTCAAACAACCGGCGCGACCTCAAGCAAAGCCAGAGTGGACGCGCCAAAGTGAGCTAAAAGCAGAAAGAGAAGTTGCCGTTCAGGGACCAAGGAAATGTCCAAGTACTGGCGCGACCGCGCCACATCCACAGAAGAATTCGGCGCGACCACGCCAAGTGGTCTCCCGACTTAGACGGATATCGGCTCCAGTGGCGCGTCCGCGCCAAAGTTCGGTGCTACCGCGTCGAAGACTCAACAGCCAAAAATACGAAAATCTCGGGAACATGCAATCAAATCGAATCCAAACTTGGGAGAAGGAGTCTCAAGCGTCTAAAGAAGGTGCCCACGAAGAGTTTAAGGTAATTTACTTAAGTCCAGGTGCATTGAATGGTAAAAAAAAAAAAGAAGAAGTTAATTCAAAACAGGAATCTGCTGCTAAAGGAAGGAGATAAATCCGAATTTGGTGAAGAGCATAGAAGGAGTTTCACAATTCCAATTGAAGCCAAAATTGGAACAAAGTTTCCTGGTACTACAGAGGATCTGTTCACGGAAATTCAGGCCAATCCAAGCCAGGATTCTCGAGTTACACATCTCCAAAGTGGTGGACCCGTGAAAAAGTTTGCATCAGAAATCAGGCAACTTCCTCTCCTCATATCTCGAGTTTCCCAACTCAGAATGGATTAAAACTTCGTGAACAAGGAAAGAATTACAGAAGGAAGGTCCTGATGTAATTTCATCCAATTCTGAGGTTGGGAAGTCATAATTCACACCCCTGAACAGAAGCTAAAATTACAAGGTCTGGACAGAGTTTCAAGTATAAATAGGGGTCCGAGGCAGAGCTCAAATCATCCAATTTTTAGCTTTAGTTTTGGTATTCCACATTCAATTTTGTATTAAGTTTTGCTTTCTAGTTTAGTTGAGAGAGAGAGGAGAAGTCCAGAGGGAGTTCACACAAACTCTGGTCACTTTGAGGAAGAAAGGTGGAGCATTCAGCTAAGGAGAAAGAGTGGTTAAGGGAAGCCTTCCCAAGGGAGTTGTCTTTACTTAGTCCTTCTTAATTCATGGCTGTTGTACAAACCTTGTTGTGTGCTTTTAATTCTAGCATGGAGTAGTCATTTTTAGTAGGGAGTCCCTAGGCATGTAATGAGATTGATATTTATAATCTATTTGGTTTTCAGTTTGGTGCATGAATGAGTTTTTCCATGTTGTAATTTCTTGATTCATACTTGCTGTCTGGCTATGTACTGGTTATAAGGTGACGCTGGGCTTAAGGTAAGACATGTTGATAGGAGTTTACAATCATTTTGAGTTTATGAACTAGGTAGCTCACTAATCCTTGGGTTAAACCTCGACCTTAAAGTAATACCCTGTTGGATTAGTTGATCTGCCTATGACATGTGAGCTTCATGTTTATGCTGTCAAGTAGAGTAGATTATGCCGGTTAGTTTGCTCTAGGAGATAGAAAAAGGTGATGCCGATGCGGATTGTAGCCATGGTTTTATAAGCTTGTCAGAAACTGATTTCCAAAACTATTTTCTATTCAATCTCAGAAAGTGTCCATGGAGGGAATTGGGTTCCCAACGTCTTCTCTCATCATTGAAATTCCTCAAACCTTTTCTCAACTGTTTTTAAGTACTGGTTTAGTTTAAAATCCTGTTTCAAAATCAGATTCCTCAAACTTTAGATTTTTATTCACAAAGGAATTAACTGCTGGCTTGGTCCTTGTGGGACGATATTCGGACTTGCATAAAGTCTATATTACTTTGATTAGTCCTCTTGCTAGTGATTATCTAGGATCACATCAAGTTTTTGGCGCCGTTGCCGGGGACCAAAGTTTCTAGTAGTAATTGCACAAACTTTAAAAATTTAGAGATTTGAGTTTTTTTTATTTTTATTTCTTTTGCAGGAGGTTTATGACCAGATCTCGAGGGAACCCATCCCAAGAGATTGATTCAGAACCTGAAAGGACCTTGAGGCAAAGGCTGAGGGAAAAGCAGAACCAAAGCAATCCCAAGTTTCAAGAAGAAATGGAGAACATAGAAGGCACTCATGATGAGCAAGCACTAAGACCAAGGAGAACCATGGAGGATTTTGTCACACAAAGCCCAAATACAAGCAGGACAAGTATCATCACTCCATCTATTCAAGCTAATAATTTTGATTTTAAACCTCAACTTCTTCTTATGCTGCAGACTCATTATCAGATTAGTGGGTTGGCTAATGAAGATCCTAATGACCACCTTGAGAGATTCTTGGATTTGTGTGCTACTTTTAAATACAATGGTGTGTCAGATGATGCTGCCAGATTGAGGTTTTTTAAGTTCACATTGGAGGAAGAGCTAAGACATGGCTGGACACTTTACCAGCTGGTTCTATAACCACTTGGGAGGATCTGCAAAAAAATTCTTAGGTAAGTATTTTCCACCAGCAAAGACCATCAAATTAAGGAATGAAATCCTTCAATTCTTGCAGGAACTAGAACAACATCTTTCAGAGGCATGGGAAAGATTCAATGGACTTCTAAAATAAATGCCCAAATCACAAGATAGAACTCTGGAGCCAAATTGAAGTCTTCTACAATGGGCTGATCATAAACACCAGAAGCATGATAGATGCTGCAGCAGGTGGATCAATCAGCAAAAATACTCCAGAAGAGGTTCATGAGCTAATAGAGGAGATGACAACCAACATGTATCAATACCCGATGGAGAGATCAAGCAAGAAGGCTGCTGGAATTTACAAACTGGACTCCTCAACAGCTACACAAGCACAATTAGAAGCACTTCAGCAACAATTTGTGAATTTCCAGCAACAATTTGAGAATTTCCAGCAACAATCAAACCCTGTGGTAGCCTCAATTTGCAGAATATGTGGAGGAGGATATGCGGATTATGAATGCCAAGGTAATGTATATGCTTTAAATTCCATGCCTGAACAAACTAACTTTGTTGGGAATTCTCGCAGGATGGATCCATACAGCAACACATACAAGCCTGGCTGGAAAAACCATCCAAACTTCTCCTGGAATAATGCAAATCAACCAAGGCAGCACCCTCCTGGATTCAAACTACTACAAGCCAATACACAACAAAAGGAGGAGCTGCTAGCCACCAAGGCTGAATTGGAGGAAGAAAAGAAGTTAAATCGAGCAATGTATACATAGTTGCAATCACTAAAGCAAACAGTAACACTTCTAACCACTCAGATGAACCATCAGAATCAAGGTGCATATGAGAGGCCGAGGGGAGCTCTACCTATCAACTCAGAAATAAATCCTAAACAGCAAGTCAAGGTCATCACACTTAAGAGTGGGAAGACTCTCGAGGAGCTCCAACCAAAAGAACAACCAGCCATGGAGGAAGAGAAAACTCAGAAAGGAGAATAAGAGAAAGAAAAAGAAAAGGTAAGTCCACCATCTTCTCCAAAGAGGAAAAAAGGTAAGGATGCACTTCCTATCACTGATTGATATAAGACATCTTCCTTATCCAAGTAGAGCTAAATTTGACATTCTAGAAAGTAGCTTTGCTAGATTTCTAGAAACCTTTCAGAAATTACAGATTAACATTCCACTTCTTGAAGCATTAAGGCAAATACCTCTTTATGGCAAATTTCTTAAAGAAATCCTATCCAGAAAGAGGAAGATAGAGGAGAAAGGTACAATTGTGCAGAATGAAAACTGCAGTGCAATCTTGAAGAATGAGCTTCCAAGAAAACTTAAAGATCCAGGGAGTTTTACAATACCTTGTGAAATTGGGTCAAATAAATTTGCAAATGCTTTATCTGATTTAGGGGTAAGTGTTAATTTAATGCCATTGTCCCTTTACAGGTATTTACAACTTGGAGAACCTCAAGAGACTGGAATCATTCTTCAATTTGCAGATAGATCAACCAAGATACCAGAAGGAGTAATGGAGGATGTGTTGGTGAAAATTCAAGATTTCATTTATCCTTGCGATTTTGTAGTTTTGGACATGGAAGTAGACAAGAACCTGCCTATAATTCTTGGCAGACCATTCTTGGCTACTGCTGGTGCTGTAATTGATTGCAAACAGGGAAATCTGACTCTAAGGCTTAATAATGACACAATCAATTTCAATATAAAAGAAGCCATGAAACAACCAGCCATTCCACATGATGATTTCTGTTTGAGTATTGATGTGATTGATTCTTGTATAGCAGAAATAGAAGAAGAGGAGAGGACTGAAGCAGCAGGAGAAGGAGGCCAGATCCATTCAGAGAATGAAGATCCCATCATCATAGAAGAATTTGGCGAACTGGAGGCTGGAAGCAAGGAGGAGTTAGCAGCTGAAATAAAGGAACAAGGAGATCCAGAAGCACCCAAACCTGAACTCAAACTTCTTCCTAGTAATCTGAAATATGTCTTTCTTGAAAAGAATGATAAACCAGTAATTATTTCTTCATGTTTGACAGGTTTGGAGGAGAAGATGCTCATTGAGGTGTTGTCCAAACACAAGAAGGCAATAGGCTGGTCATTATCGGACATTGAAGGAATCAACCCCACAATTTGCACACATCGAATTCAGATGGAGGACAATTATAAGCCCAGCATCCAACCACAAAGAAGGTTGAACCCCACATTGCAAGAGGTAGTGAAAAATGAGGTGATTAAACTCTTGGACGCAGGTATTATCTATCCTATCTCTGATAGTGCATGGGTAAGTCCAGTTCAAGTTGTTCCTAAAAAGGGGGGTACTACTATCATTCATAATGAACATAATGAATTGATCCCCACTAGGACAGTCACAGGTTGGAGGGTATGATAGACAATAGGAAATTGAATGCAGCCACTAGGAAAGATCATTTTCCTTTACCATTCATTGATCAAATGCTTGAAAGGCTTGCTAGAAATAAATTTTATTGCTTCCTGGATGGATATTCAGGATATTTTTAGATACTTATAGCACCTGAAGACCAAGAAAAGACCACCTTCACTTGCCCTTATGGCACTTTTGCATATAGGAGAATACCCTTTGGATTGTGCAATGCACCAGCCACTTTTCAAAGATGTATGATGGCTTTATTCCATGATATGATAGGGAAGATGATGGAAATTTTTAGGGATGATTTTACAATTTATGGACTCACATTTGAAACATGTTTGCAGCACTTAGAGCTTGTACTCAAAAGGTGTGAAGAAAAGAAGCTAGTCCTAAATTGGGAAAAATGCCACTTCATGGTAAGAGAGGGAATTGTGCTTGGACATAAAATCTCAGAAAAAGGAATTGAGGTTGACAAGGCAAAAATTGAAGTGATTGAAAAGCTACCTCCACCCACTTCAGTCAAGGGTATTAGAAGTTTTTTAGGCCATGCAGGTTTTTATAGAAGGTTTATAAAAGATTTTTCCAAAGTTGCAAAACCTTTGTCAAATCTGCTTTCAAAAGATGTGAAATTTGATTTCAACAATGAATGCTTGCATGCTTTTAATCTTTTGAAACAAAAATTGATTTCTGCTCCCATTATTGTGTCACCTGATTGGAACCTACCTTTTGAACTCATGTGTGATGCAAGTAATTTTGCTTTAGGGGCAGCTCTTGGCCAAAGAAAGGGAAAAGTTTTTCACACCACTTATGCTAGCCACAGACTCACTGGTCCTCATTTGAATTACACCACTACGGAGAAAGAGCTCATGGCGATGGTTTTCGCTTTTGAAAAATTCAGATCATATCTCATTGGTTCAAAAGTTATTGTTTGGACTGACCATGCAACTCTTAGATATTTGTTTGCAAAGAAGGATTCCAAACCAAGGCTGATCAGATGGATCCTTCTTCTTCAAGAATTTGATATTGAAATCAAGGACAAGAAGGGTGCTGAAAATATGGTAGCAGATCACCTGTCAAGGCTGGAGGCAGAAAATAAAGATGGGGAAGTTTTAGAACTCTTCCCAGATGAGAGGATTTGCCAGGTAAGTACTTCAAAGGTACCATGGTATGCTGATATTGCAAATTTTGTTTGCAGCAAATGGGTACCAAAGCACTTCACTTACCAGCAAACAAAGAAACTGATGGCAGACTCAAAGCACTACTACTGGGAGGATCCTTTCCTCTACAAAATATGCCCAGATCAAGTCATCAAAAGGTGTGTGAAAGAGGAAGAAGCCACACTCATTCTCAGCCACTGCCATGATAAGGAGGTTGGTGGCCATCACAGTGCAAACCGAACAGCAGCAAAGGTATTGCAATCTGGATTCTTTTGGCCAACACTTTTCAGAGATGCAAAGAGGTATGCACAATCATGTGATCGGTGCCAACGAACAGGTAACATCTCTAGAAGGAACGAAATGCCTTTAAATAACATTCTGGAATGTGAATGCTTTGATGTTTGGGTTATTGATTTTATGGGTCCCTTTTCACCTTCTTTTGGGTATGTGTACATTCTGGTGGCAGTGGATTATGTAACCAGATGGGTAGAGGCCATAGCAACCAGAACTAATGATGCCAATGTTGTCATTGAATTTTGAAAAAGAATATTTTCTATCGATTTGGCACCCCTAGAGCTATCATCAGTGATTGGGGAAAGCATTTTTGCAACTCTTCTTTCAAAAATCTGTTGAAAAAATATGGACTCACCCAAAGTAGCCACCCCATACCATGCTCAAACCAGTGGCCAAGTAGAGGTGTCCAATAGAGAGCTCAAGAGAATTCTGGAAAAAACTGTCAACACTTCAAGGAGAGATTGGAAAACCAAGCTAGATGATGCACTGTGGGCCTATAGGACAGCTTTCAAAACCCCAATAGGCATGACCCCCTATAGGTTGGTTTATGTAAAAGCATGTCACCTTCCTTTGGAGTTAGAGTATAAGGCATATTGGGCAACCAAGTTTTTAAATTTTGATATCAAGGCTGCTGGAGAGAGAAGATTGCTGCAATTAAATGCATTAGATGAGCTTAGGTACTGGTCCTATGAGAATGCCAAGATGTACAAAGAAAAAACTAAAAAATGGCATGATGAGCATATCAACCTGGTCAACTTGTCCTTTTGTTTAACAGCAGACTTAGGTTGTTTCCTCGTAAACTAAGATCGAAATGGACTGGTCCTTTTGCAGTGGAAAGAGTGTTAAAATCAGGGGCTGTGGAAATCAGAAATCCAAAAGACCAATCCACCTTCATTGTGAATGACCAAAGGCTGAAAAGATACATCTCCTCTGATTTCAATCAGGAAAGAACCTTCACAATCCTATCTGACTGAAACAGAGTCACAAAGTCGAGCTGGGACTATAAACCATAACTCCTTTGCTTGTTTTTTTTTAGAATAGGATTGCATTACATTGAATTTTGCATAGATTTTTGAATTCTTAGGACTTCCATGATTAGTTGATTGATTCTGCATGATTAGGATAGACTTAGGCTAGAAAGGGTGTTTAATTTTCCATAAAACAGAAAACAAAAATAAAAATCCACAAAATAAAAACCAAAAATCATTGTGAAATTAGCGCTACCGCGCCAAGCTGGAATGCTATTCTGAGCCTACTGTCTGATTTCGGCTTTCCTCTAGGAAAATAGGCTTTGGTGTATGTGCATAAGATTCTGTAGAGTGATTTTTGTATGCAAGGTCCATTAATATATACTCAATCTCCATTCATATTGATGACATGATATTTTGCACTCATTATGTTTCCCAAAGCATGATTGCCCCAATGAAAATGTGTGTTTACTGAGTCAGCATCTATATTTAACTGATCAATTCTTGTTTAAAGTGGAAATTTGCAAAAACACTTTCAGGATGCTGAATTATGATGTTCCAACTTGGCTAAATCACAAAATCTGGCGCTACTGGCGCCCTTTGCCTCTATGAGTGATTAACAACCCAGAGCCCAGAAAAGGAAAATTCCACTGCAGAGCAATCAAGGACAAGCCCCATTGCACTTCGCGCAGACCCAGACTGATCAGGGAAGATTCATCCTACCTCTTATTCTTATGCTTTGAGGACAAAGCATGTTTTAAGTTTGGGGTGGGATATTCTATCTTTATACTTTCAAAAAATCTCTGATTTCAAAAAATTTTCACCAGAAACAGACCCTAAGTTGGGAAACATCAGTGGAAACCCTGCGAAAAGAGAAAAGCATGATTCACTTTCTGGAAAAATATCTTATTTCAATCTGCTTAGTCTTAACAGGAGGAGAATTTTCTTAAAAACAGTTTTTGAAAAAGTATAAGTGAGCAAGTGGATGTAAACCACTAGAACCAACATGAGGGAAGCTTGAGGCGAAACAAGAAAGATTTCCAAATATCCTGAAGTGATTTAGGCACTTGTTTTCAATCGTTTGAGCCTGTTTCAAGCCACCCTCTTGAATGCACAAGATGCATCACTTTTTGTCAAACACCTTGAGCCAACAAGATCCGTGTTTTGTTTCAAAATCCCACATTACATGAATCAGCCTTTGTGAAAAAACCAACTTGTTTCTTACTGACCTATATCTCTCCAACTTATTGAAGTGTTCCATTTAAAATAAGCATGGACAAAAATCTGAAGATATAATGAGGGATGAAAGAAAGGTATTGAGTTGTTTTGAAAAAAGAGAAACAAGATGAAGGCAAAGTCAGGAGAAAGGCCACCTTGTGTGTGCACCGGGTCTCGGGCCTCAGCAAGCTTAGGGACTCTGAGTCAACCGACAAGGTAAGCTGGACTCTAGACAAAGCCAAAAAGGTTGTGGGTTAGAAAGGAGAAAGGCCACCTCGTGTGTGCACCAGGTCTCGGGCCTCAGCAAGCTTAGGGACCCTGAGTCAACCGACGAGGTAAGCTAGACTCTGAACAAACCCAAGGAAGAGAATATATATGGAAGAGAGAGAGAGGAAAAGAATATGGGATCAATGCAAGAAAAAAGTTTGGGGTGGAAAAATTTTGAGAAAATTCATAAAAACTCATGCTCAGTAATAATGGAACATGGATACGAGGAGGAGGATGAACCTAATGCTTACAACTTTCATCATACCCATTACCCATGCCCCATTACAACCTAGAAAATACCTATTGATCAGGATTATGGATTTCTTCAAGTAGTGGAGAGTAGACTGAGGGTTGGCATATGGTATTTACTGAGACTTCTCACTTGTATGAGGATAAGGAATTTTGAAAAATTTGAATTCTGTTTTGACTTAAGCAAGGAGAATCATCACTAGGAAGGAAGTGGATCGTACATGCTGAAACCTATATAAGGGAATGCCACTGATCTTTTCTCAATCTTTGCATACCTATCCAGTTGTTTCTTTCAGAGTTTGCTCGAGGACGAGCAAAGATCTAAGTTTGGGGTTGTGATAAATGTCTAAAAGACACTATCATTGGGCATATAAATTGATTGAAAAACTTAATTCTGAGTTAATTCCGAGCATAAAATCAACAAATATGACTCCATTTTATGTTTTATGTCTCAGGTACCCAGTGGAAGAAGAAAAACGGGATTTGGAGCAAAAATAGAAGAAAAATGAGCAAAAGAGGCCAAAATGAAGAACGGCACGACCACGCCAAATAAATCCGCAAAAATTCAAATTAATGTGCAAAAATGTCCAACGAACCAACAATCATGAAAGACAATAGTTGGGGAATGTGAATTGGCTCGACCACGCCACAGGAGGGCGCTACTGCGCCAAACAACCGGTGCGACCTCAAGCAAAGCCAGAGTGGACGCGCCAAAGTGAGCTAAAAGCAGAAAGAGAAGTTGCCGTTCAGGGACCAAGGAAATGTCCAAGTACTAGCGCGACCGTGCCACATCCACAGAAGAATTCGGCGCGACCATGCCAAGTGGTCCCCCGACTTAGACGGATATCGGCTCCAGTGGCGCGTCCGCGCCAGAGTTCGGTATGACCGCGCCGATGACTCTGCAGCCGAAAATACAAAAATCTCGGGAACCTGCAATCAAATCAAATCCAAACTTGGGAGAAGGAGTCTCAAGCGTCTAAAGAAGGTGCCCACGAAGAGTTTAAGGTGATTTACTTAAGTCCAAGTTCATTGAATGGTAAAAAAAAAAAAAAAAAGAAGTTAATTCAAAACAGGAATCTGCTGCTAAAGGAAGGAGATAAATCCGAATTTGGTGAAGAGCATAGAAGGAGTTTCACAATTCAAATTGAAGCCAAACTTGGAACGAAGTTTCCTGGTACTACAAAGGATCTGTTCACGAAAATTCAGGCCAATCCAAGCCAGGATTCTCGAGTTACACATCTCCAAAGTGGTGGACCCGTGCAAAATTTGGCAGCAGAAATCAGGCAACTTCCTCTTCTCATATCTCGATTTTCCCAACTCAGAATGCATTCAAACTTCGTGAACAAGGAAAAAACTATAGAAGGAAGGTCCTGATGTAATTTCATCCAATTCTGAGGTCGGGAAGTCATAATTCACACCCCTGAACAGAAGCTAAAATTACAAGGTCTGGACAGAGTTTCAAGTATAAATAGGGGTCCGAGGCAGAGCTCAAATCATCCAATTTTTAGCTTTAGTTTTGGTATTCCACATTCAATTTTGTATTAATTTTTGCTTTCTAGCTTAGTTGAGAGAGAGAGGAGAAGGTCCAGAGGGAGTTCACACGAACTTTGGTCACTTTGAGGAAGAAAGGTGGAGCATTCAGCTAAGGAGCAAGAGTAGTTAAGGGAAGCCTTCCCAAGGGAGTTGTCTTTACTTAGTCCTTCTTAATTCATGGTTGTTGTACTAACCTTGTTGTGTGTTTTTTATTCTTGCATGGAGTAGTCATTTTTAGTTGGGAGTCCATGACTCCCTAGGCATGTAATGAGATTGATATTTATAATCTATTTGGTTTTCAGTTTGATGCATGAATGAGTTTTTCCATGTTGTAATTTCTTGATTCATACTTGCTGTCTGGCTATGTGCTGGTTATAAGGTGACGTTGGGCTTAAGGTAAGACATGTTGATAGGAGTTTACAATCTTTTTGAGTTTAAGCACTAGGTAGCTCACTAATCCTTGGGTTAATCCTCGACCTTAAAGTAATACCCTGTTGGATTAGTTGATCTGCCTATGACATATGAGCTTCATGTTTATGTTGTAAAGTAGAGTAGATTATGCCGGTTAGTTTGCTCTAGGAGATAGAAAAAGGTGATGCCGATGCGGATTACAGCCATGGTTTTATAAGTTTGTCAGAAACTAATTTCCAAAACTATTTTCTTTTCAATCTCAGAAAGTGTCTAGGGAGGGAATTGGATTCCCAATGTCTTCTCTCATCATTGAAATTCCTCAAACCTTTTCTCAACTGTTTTTAAGTACTGGTTTAGTTTAAAATCCTGTTTCAAAATTAGATTCCTCAAACTTTAGATTTTTATTCACAAACCAATTATCTGCTGGCTTGGTCCTTGTGGGACGATATTCGGACTTGCATAAAGTCTATATTACTTTGATTAGTCCTCTTGCTAGTGACTAGCTAGGATTGCTACATAGGAAAAGTGATGCTTTAGACTGTTTTAAGTCTTTCAAATTAGAAGTTGAGAATGCCACTGAAAGCAAGATCAAGACATTACATACTAACCGAGGTGGAGAATATTGCTCAGAGTTATTTTCTAAATTTTGTGAGTCAAATGGAATTGTTTACATGTTTAGTATGCCTTACACTCCTGAGCATAATGGTGTTGCTGAAAGACGAAATCGAACCTTGCTAGAGATGATAAGGTCTATGATGGCACTTGCAAACTTGTCAACTTCATTTTGGGGCGAAGCGTTATTGACGGCTACTTATATCTTAAATAGAGTGCCTTCAAAGTCGGTCAATAAAACACCTTATGATTTATGGTCAGGAAAAACACCGAGTCTTAACCATTTTAAAGTATGAGGATGTGTTAATCATGTATTAAATCTTGACCCCAAAGACAAATTAAAAGCCAAGACTCAACAATGCTTATTTGTTGGATACTCTGAACATTCTAAGGGTTATTGATTATATGATCCCAAGGAGAAAGTAATCATTGAAAGTCGACATGTCAAATTTATTGAGGATAGATTTGACTGTGATGAAGATTTGGGTACAAAATCTAACTTGGAAGAAGTTGTGAAAATGTCTTCTTCTGACTCTCCTAATAACCTAGACATCTCTTCTCAAATAGATGTTCGAAGAGGGACTGGAGAAAGGAAACTTAGTCAACTTCTCTCATCCACATATTTTTACACATATGCTGGAGAAACCTATGAGATAATTCGATTGAATGAGGATGTCACATTATCCTAGTACTTATAAGGAAGCACTTCTTGATATCGATTCTGACAAGTGGAACTTGGCAATTGAAGAAGAGATGACCTCTATGCATAAAAATGCAGTTTGGATACTTGTTGGTCCCCCTCCATTTGCTAAAACCATTAAATGCAAATGGATTTTTACAAGGAAGAGAAATGGCAAAGGAAACGTTGAGAGATTCAAAGCTCATCTTGTTGCCAAGGGTTTTACTCAGCAATACGTCATTGATTATGATGAGACATTTTCTCCTGTTACAAGAATTCAGTCTATACGGTCTATATTGGCATTAGTTGCATATTATGATTGCGAGCTGTTCCAAATGGATGTGAAAACCGCTTTCTTAAATGGAGAGTTGGAGGAAGAGATATATATGGAACAACCTTGTGAATTTGTTGAAGATGGAGCTGAATCAAAGGTATGTAAATTGGAGAAATCCATCTACGGGTTAAAACAAGCCTCAAGGCAGTGGAACATAAAGTTCAATGCAGCAATTGTAGCATATAGTTTTACTCAAAATCCAGAAGATCATTGTGTTTATATTAAAACAGTGGGAGCTCATATTGCCTTTCTTACATTATACGTAGCTGATATTTTATTAGCTGGGAATTATGTTCAATTTCTCCAGGATATAAAGACATGGTTATTTCAGACATTTGATATAAAGGATCTTGGAGAAACTTCTTATATCCTTGGCATTAAAATTCTACGGGATAGAGCTCAACGAAAATTGAGTTTATCTCAAGAGAAGTACATAGAGAATCTTTTGGATCAGTTTCATATGTCCAATTATCAATGGTAAAGGTCCTTATGATAGTACCAAGAAGATGAGTCAGAAAGATTGGCCTATTATACTCAAAGATAAGTTGAACGATTCCAAATATCTATATGCTTCTGCTGTAGGTAGTTTTATGTACGCACTGATGTGTACCAGACCTGATCTTGCTTATGCTGTTGGGGTTCTTAGTCGGTTCCATGCTAATCCAGGATTCACTCACTAGGAAGGGGTTAAGTGGGTGATTCACTATCTCAAACGGACGAAGTCAAATATTTTGACTTACCAGGCGAACAAGTTAGAATTAATTGGTTATTCTGATTCTAACTATCAGGGTTGTGTTGATACCTGTAAGTCTACTTTAGGATTTATCTTTATGTTTGGTGGTGGTGTCATTTCATGGACAAGCAAGAAGCAAGATTGTGTAGCGCAATCAACTATGGTGGTAGCATATGTAGCTATGAATTTAGCTACGAGGGAGGCTATCTATCTTCGCAAGTTCTTGCGAAGTCTTCTAGTGGTAGGCTGTCTGGAGCGACCGATTCCTCTATTTTGTGATAAATAGTCTGCTATTGCTATCACAAGGGATCCGAAGTGTCACTCTAAGGCTAAACATATTGAAGAAAAATACCACTATATTCGAGACATATTGAGGAAGGGATAAGTTGTTATTTTGAAGATATCTTCAAAGGACAACTTAGCTGATCCAGTAACCAAGTGCCTACCCGTGACCAATTTTAATGTCCATGTTGGGAACATAGGGTTATTGTCTTTGTGATATATGAGACCAAGTGGGAGAATATTATTAATATTTTATATGTATTGTGGTCTCATTGATGTGTAATATGTCATGACATTGTATTTATATATTCCATGGAATAAAATGATCATTTGTTGATGTGCACTTGATTGTTTTTGATTATATGAGTACTCATGTTATGCCTTGAGGTTCAACTTCCCATTAGGTATGCACTTGTACGTGTATACGTGAGGGTCTCAATGGGAGTGATGGTTGAATCTCTAAATTGTCCAGGCCAATGGAGCTGCGAGGCAAAGTTTCCTTTATGGCTAATACTCAAGCAGGTATAGAGCTTTACCCTGAGCTCACGCTGGTATAGAGCTTTACCCTGAGCTCCTCAGGTACTGAGTATGATATGGATGGTGGATTGCCTTGATGGCCAGTCTTTTCTATTAGGTATATACTTGTATGTGTATGTGGAAGGGTCTCAATAGGAAGAAGAGTTGATATCTAAATTGTTCAGGCCTATGGAACTGATAAGGCACAGTTACCTTAGTGGCTAATACTCGAGCTAGTATAGAGCTTTATCTTGAGCTCCTCAGGTTTCGAGTATGCTATGAACGGAGACCGCTGAACTTGACAAGTATTGATTTGGTTTATTCCTCAACCTTAGATTTTTAAGATATATGTTGTGTAGGCCCGGGTTAACTACACATGTATATTGAAGTATCTGAGGTAATGCCCTTAGTTATGGTTTGGTTTTATACGTCATGATTTGAATTTTAATGGATTTTGAAAATTGAAAAGTTTTAAATGATTTTGAAACCAAGTGGGAGTTTATTAGATTTTATATGGTTTCAAATAATAAGTTTATAAAATAAAACACCATGACTTTATGGGTGTGGGGCCCACTTCTAGATACATGTTAATGAATATTTGGTATAGGGAATAATGGCCAGCACATCCCCCTATAGAGGTAAGGTTAAAGGGTTTATTGGCTTAGAAAAGCACCCCTTACAATAAGAGGATGTATCCCTTTAATTAGAGGATATCTATTCAATTAGGAGATGTATCCCTTTATGAAAGTCATTATTGAGATACCCTTTGAAAACCTATAAATACCTCCATGGTCTTACAAGTGAGGCATCCTAAGCACACCTAGTCTCGTTGAAAGGGAGCAAGCTTATCACTTATAAAAAATTGTTCAGAAGAGATCTTGTGCTAAAGGTGTTTGTATGTTCGTGGAATTCCAGTAGGGGATCACGTTTCATATTCTTCTATTCTCAAACACTACTAGAAACCATTGTATTAGTGATGGTTAAAAATTTTACCATCACTAATAATAGATTTTTAGCGACTGTTATTTTTGCTAATAATAATTATCCTTTAGCGACTGTTATTTTTCAAACAACAATCGCTAATAAGGTTTTATGTGAAAACCCAATCGCCCCCCCTCCCCCCCCTTCTCTTTCTTCATGATATTCTCTCCCTTGTCATTGACATTAGCGACTGTTATTTTTTAAATAATAGTCGCTAATAGGAAAAATGACAGTCGCTAATAAGGTTTGAAGTGAAAACCCAGCCAACCCCCCCCTTCCATTCCTTCACGATCTCTCCCTCGATTTTTTATTTCCCTCCCCCTCTCTCTTCGACTTTTCATTTTCTATTGTCGTCGACTCGTCGACTCTTCCCGCGCTCCTTCCTGGCAACCAAATCAGTATTTGAAGGCTTCAAAATCTAGCTCGTGGTAGTCGGATTTATTCACTTTTGCATCGTTTGGCTCATTACAGGTGATTTATACAAGCTAGGGTTTCCATTAGGGATAAGTTATTCGCTTCTTCTCTGTTCTAATGCTTTTTATCTATAAAATTTCTTAATTTTTACTGGTTATTGACATGTATTTTGTGATTATTAGTCGATTAGGTTTTTTTTGTTTAGAATCACTCAATTTTGTATTTTTTTTTGTTTCCTCAGTTAAATGCATTGCTGTTAGTGCTTACGATTCATGAGAGTTTGATGCCATTTCTAATCCCTCTTCTTGAAATTTCTAATCACCATATTGGTTCTGTATTCAAAGCAAATTTGTCCAGCTAGGATCAGTTCCTTTGCAAAATTGTGTTGGACCTTTGCAAATAATAAACTTAGAAAGCCATAACGAGGAGTTTAATTACGTATCGTGAAGTTCCTGGCTGCGGGTTTGTTTACAATGGCCAAGTATTTCTTCATCTCTTCATATTCTTCTGTTGTGGTTCAATCCCCCCTTGATCAATCCAGTATATATATATATTTTTATACCCTCAATTCATCCTGCTTTCCTCTTCAATTTGCACTAATGTGTTTTGCATCTTCTTCCCTCTCTCTCTCTCTCTCTCTCTCTCACTCACAATTTCAAACAGGAGGCCAAGCTAGAAGGGATATATAAATATTGAAATTGGAGCTCCAAATGTGTCCAAAGTTGTTAGTAAATAAGGGTACCACAATCGCAAAAACACACTGCCATGCTTGCAAGCCAATGACACCTAACAATCCAAATGTCTAACTTGCTGGGCATGCAAACAAGAAATTAAGATAAATACACTTAACTCCAAGCATGGCTTCCCTCGTGAATAATGTGAGGCAATGGAGCGGCTGGCCTCAACCAAAATGGGCTATTAATGCCTATCTTTCCTCACTTCAGAAATTGTTATAATTTTACTTACAAAAATACAGTATATATGATTGTATATATGGCTAAATTTTGTCTAATTTTCTCTCTTTTGAATTTATGTTTGTCTAATTGGGAGTTTGAGACTCGATTGCAGAGTTGTTGTCCGTAAACAAAGCTTGGATCCCAAGTCTTAAGGTGCATAAGTGCTTATTTTTAGCTGAAAGTTAAAGCTGTCTTTCTATTACTGTATATATGATTGTACATATGACTGAATTTTGTCTATTTTTTTCTCTTTTTAGTTTATTTTTTTCTAGAGGGCCACTAGCCTTCCTGGCTGCTGTTCTTTGACTTTTTGTGAGTTTGGTACTCAATTGCAGATTTACTGTTTGCTAGTTGTTTTTGGTTTTGTATTAAATGTATTTAGCATTCTCAAGGATAAGACTCCCAATTGGGTCCTTTATGTTATGATTTTAATTCGGATGCCTTCAAAAGACCTGCAAATTTATTTCTTTATGTTATCATGCTATCATGCCTTCAAAAGACTTGCAAATTTAGCATTCTCTCTCTCTTTATCTCTCCTTCACTATCTCCCTCTTTATATCAATTTTTGTAGAAACTCCCAATTCTATGCTCTTACATCCCCTTTTTTTGTCATGTAGAATTTCCCATTTCTATAATTCTAGATGGATTACCATATGGATAAAACTTGGATGTACAAGTATACAACAAAGCATAACCGAGTCAACCCAAAATATTTGGGTGGAGTAAGATACTTCATAGAGTTTGCCATGCAAAAAAAGGGCATAGTTGGTCATGGGAAGATGTTATGTCCATTAGCTCAGTGTGAAAATAAGTTTCACCTTGACATCAAGACCATTGAATACCACATTGTTGTTGAAAGATTTGTCAATAGGTTTACGACATGGTATTTTCATGGGGAACCTCGTGAGCAATTTGAAGTTGTTGAACCTTTCCAAAATAGAAATGAAGTGGAAATGAGGGAGATGTTGCAAGATGCCTTCTTCCAACAGACGGGAGGTGATAATATGCAAATTAGTGGTGATCCATATTTTACCAAATTTGAGGAACTAATGGAAGATGCTAGGAGACCACTTTATGATGGTTGTGAGAATTATTCTAAGTTGTCTTTCATGGTTCATATGTTCCAATTGAAGTGTTTACACAAGTGGAGCAATAAGTCATTCCCAGATGTCCTTGCACTACTCAAAGATGTTCTTCCAAAGGACAACACAATTCCACCTAATTGGTACGAATCCAAGAAGATGATGTCTAACTTAGGGTTGGCTATAAAGCAATCGTTTTTCATAATGTCTCTCCTCATTGATGGTCCAAAGTCTCCTGGTAACAACATCGATGTATACCTTCATCCACTAATTGATGAATTAAAGATCTTGTGGGAAGAAGGCATTCAAACATATGATGCAGAGAAGAAAGAGTTTTTTCAACTACGTGCAGCCGTTCTTTGGACTGTTAGTGACTTCCTAGCATATGGAATGTTATCTGAGTGGAGTACAAAGGGGTACAAGGCTTGTCCCACATGCCATTACACCATGGTTCTGTGTACCTACCATGTTCACAAAAATGCGCTTACTTGAGGCATCGAAGGTTTTTACCTGATGAACATCCTTGGAGGGCTGACAAACGCAGGTTCAATGGTGAGATGGAATATGAGAAGGCCCCAACCCCTTTATCAGGTGATGAAATCATAGCACAATGGGAAGGAATTAAAAATGTTCACTTTGGAAAGGTGCCTACAAGAAGAGTCAATGGTGCAAAACTTCGAGCACAGGAACTACCAGAAGGGTGGAAGAAAAAGAGCATATTTTTCCAACTACCCTATTGGCAAACTTTGCTTATTCGTCATAACTTAGACGTTATGCATGTGGAGAAGAATGTGTTTGACAACATAATGAATACTCTTTTGCAAAAGGATGGTAAAACTAAGGACAACATCAAAGTTAGGTTAGATATGCAAAGATTAAAGATAAGGACACCGCTACATCCAAAACCATCAAAGAAAAAAGCAGGAAAATTTGTGATTCCACATGCTTCTTACAATATATCAAAAGATGAAAAGACCTGGTTTTTACAAGTATTGAAGGACATTAAGCTACCAGAGGGTTTCTCTTCCAATATTTCAAGGCAAGTGCAAGTTAAAGAACGCAAGATCGTGGGTCTTAAAAGTCATGACTGTCATGTTCTCATGCAACAACTCCTTCCACTAGCAATGAGAGGATCTCTTTTTACACAAGTTGCTATGATTTTGAAAGAGTATTGCACATTCTTTAGGGAGCTATGCGGGAAAGTTGTTGATGTCAAAACATTAGAATTACTTGAGACGGAGATTCCCGTGATCTTATGCAAGTTAGAACGGATTTTCCCACCAACTTTCTTTGATGTGATTGTTCATTTGACAATTCACTTAGCCATAGAAGCTAAGTTAGCTAGACCAGTGCAATACCGGTGGATGTATCCAATTGAGAGATACCTATTAACACTAAAGAATTACATTCGAAATAAATATCGTCCAGAAGGTTTTATAGCAGAAGGGTACTTAATGGAGGAAGTTACTACTTTTTGTGCTCGATATATGGATGGGGTGGAGTCAAAATTGAATAGGCCTGTTCGGTATGAGGAAGGACCAATAGGTACAAAGGTTTCGTGTATGATTTCAGTAAATGAAGCACATCAAGCACATCGCTTTGTTTTGTTCAATAGCCCAAGCATTCAACCTTATATTCAGTGAGTAACAGTTTATTTTTTAATCTTTTGACTAAGTATAAATTCATCAAACTCAATCATCAATATCAAATATTGGGAACAGGGCACATAAGGCTCTCCTAAAACAATTACACCCTCGGTGGAGTGACAAGCGCATCCAAACGGAGCAACATAACCGATTTGTCCAGTGGTTCAGACAACATGTAAGTGAGATACCTTCATATAGTGTAGTTTCTTTTCCATTATTGTTTGCTTAACTATTATATTTATTTCGCTAGATTGAGACTTTGAAGATGACTAAAAATATCTCAGAAGAGATTATATGTCTTGCTCGGGGTCCAAAGCATAATGTCACTTCCTATCACGACCTCTTCGTCAATGGCTACAAATTTGAGACAATTATAGTTGATCACTTGAGAGTAACCCAAAATAGTGGTGTTGCAAGTATCGGGGAGGCGAAGGAAATTTTCTATGGAGTGGTGGAGAATGTTCTAGAGGTTTATTTTGGGACTTTAGCTCCCGTACATCTACTAAAATGTTCTTGGTATGACATGAAAGAAGGAAGCGGACGTGTGGTAGATGAGTACAACTTCACTTTGGTTAACACAACTAAGAAGAGTTTCAAAGATGAACCATTCATATATCCATCCCAAGCCTAACAAGTTTTTTATTCAAAGGATCCTATAAAGATAGGTTGGAGTGTGGTTTGTCGTTGGAAACCAAGAGACACATATGACATCCCCACTTTACCAACAAATGTCGTTACTGGTGACGAAGCAGTCATGCCCAGTGAGAATTCAGGAGGCACAAGGGTGGAGTTTATGGACGATGTCGATGATAATGCTTTGTGGTTGCGTAGAGAATTAGGGACAGGTGTGCGAGTGGGTAAAGAATTACTTGATATAAACTAAAATCTATTGGTAATTATATTTGTATTCGTATACCTACTTTATTAAGCATTATTGTTTATATATATTTTTTTTAAAGTCTAACTAACGGTGGAACTTTTACTGAATGTAGGAAAATGCCGCCAAATCCCACAAACACGCCAGGGACACCATCTACTCCAGTGGAGGTGCCACAAGGTATGTAATTGCGCCTACATCTTCAGGTATCTATCAAGGTATTAATAACATTCAATTGACAATTTCAGGAATGGGAGAATCATCCTCCTTGGTACGGCGGAGGGGAAGAGGTCCATCAACACAAACTTCATTGGAACCTCCGCCAAACACAAAATGGCAGATTACTATTGAAAATAACCAAGCTGTAGCTGGAGCAACTTTCGAATTTGGAAGGGACTTGGGTATTTATGCCCGATATGGATCATATTTCCCTTTACACCTACAGTGGGGTGAACAACCAAAGGGTAGTTTGAATGATATTTTGTCATCGTTAAAGGTACTATTATGTGCTTGTTAATTATTTGTTTGAATTCTTTACTTTATGTAACAATTATTGATCCTACTCTTTGATTTAGAGGAAATATGACTTTGTGGACGACAAAAAGAAGGTAGTATGTGATGATATGGTGATTGAAGCTATGAAACCTTTGGTTAAAAAATACTTGAAAAATTGGAGAGCATATTTGAAGAAAAATTGCTTTGAACAAGTGGCTGAAGAAGACCTAAGTGGAAGCCTCGATACAAGGGTCACGGATGAGGAGTGGGACAACATTGTCAAATATTGGAAAAATGAGGACAATGTTAAAGTAACACAAATGAACAAGCAGAACCGTTCACATGCACACACTCTTGGTACACGGTCTATTGCAAGACACTACAATGATGAGGTAAATATGTATGAAATGATTTTTGGTGTCTTTTTTTCTATGTTTATGGGCTAACATATCCTTTATATTGTTGTAGCGTCAAAAGAAGGGCTACCTCTTCTAGATAAGGTCTATAAAGGCCACCATGATGGGTATGAAAGAGGTTTAGAAACAGGGTGGTCTAGGAGGAAGCACAGTGTAGGTGCTACCTCTTCTAGAAATGAAAATGATCAGCTCTCTGCTCAATTGGAAGAATCCCTAGTAGTTATCTCTCAATTGAAAGAGAGTGACCAAGAAAAATCTACCCATATAATTCAGATGGAAAAACAGATGTAGGTGTTCACTGAGTTCATGGAAGCATTTAACCGAAATATGGTTTCTTCCTCCCAAGGTAGGTGAAACTCAACCAATGCCTCCATCATGATGTCATTACAAGGATTTGTGTAAGTTAAATTTATAATTAATTAAATCTTATCATATTTTATTTTATTTAACAATATAACCATATAAAAATGTAATAAGATCTTTTGTTATGTTTTGTAGGTGCATGACACAATGGTCATATATGTGCTTGATTCATGGTGTTAGTTGAGGAGTCTTTCTTGTATCTTTTTGTTAATGTTGAACAGCTTATTAGAAGTTTTATTTGAAATTAAAAACACAATGTCGATGTATTATTTTAGCAGTCAGTGACACATTATGTTATTGTAAACATTTTGTAAAAGCTTTGAATATATGTGGATGTGTTACTTTGGCAATTAATGAAGTTTAAAAAATATTTAATATGAAATTATGACCAGTTAGCAAATTTTAGATCAATGGAGCTTTTTTTCTATTAATATTATTTTATTAATTGCACAAACAAGTTTAAAAAGAAAAAATTGGAATTTTTTTTTTTTAGAAATGAAGTATTAGCGAAGGTTGTCAACCATAGACACAACCGTCGCTAAAAGTCTTCTAGGATGGTAACCTGAGATTATTAGCGACGGTTGTGAAACGATCGCTATTACATTATTAGCGACCGTTCAAACCGTCGCTAATAATGTCTGGCTACGGGTTTTTCTGCTACCAACTATTAGCGACCGTCTACGGTCGCTAATACTTTTAGCAACGGTTTTAAACCGTCGCTAAAAAAAACTTTTGTACTACAGAAATACTTCAAGATGAAAGGTACACATATTATATTCCCTATTTCAATTTAATTCAATGATGTATGTAATGGTTTACTATTGTAATTGAGATATATAGTTATTTTCATAATATGTATTTTGATTTATTAGACATAAAGTCTAACAAATACAAGTGATTTGAGCCTCTGCAAGTATTATGAAAATAATTTCTATTTTATATTTTTTTTAGATTTTTTTTTTATGAAATTTGGTTGATTATGGGTTGCATAGAGTTTAGGCTTATTAGATGTGCAAAAGCCATAGGCATGGGTGATAAGTGTCCAAAAGACACTTATTTATGCATTATTTAATGAGCATAAACTCCCATTTTGAGTTAATTATTAGCATAAAAATGAATTATATAACTCAAATTCATGTTTTGTGTCTCAGGTGCCTGATAGAAGAAGAAAATCTGAATTCTGGGGAAATTGAAGCAGAAAGAAGCAAAAAGAGCAAAAAAGAGAATGGTGCGACCGTGCCGAATCTAGCGCGACCGCACTGGGAAAATGTTCAAAAAGTCAAAGAAACCCAGAAAATTCCCAACGACTAGTAGAGCTGAAAAGAGGACACTTCGTGAATGTGAAATGGCGCGACCGCGCCCTCAAAGGGTGCTACCGCGCCAGGAAGATGGCGCCTCCTGTGGCGCTGCCGCGCTGCTCTGTTTCCTTACAAAGATGCCAAGTTCTATTTCGGGAAGTCGGCAAAGTGTCTAAGAAGTGGCGCGACCGCGCCAGTTCGACAGCGTAAAGTGTCGCGACTGCGCCATGAAGAATCCTTCCTCATTTAGGACCCGAAGGTCGTGCTCCAGACTTAGATAAAATTTATGTTCCAGTGGCGCGACCGCGCCAAAACATAGAACAATTCGGCGCGACCGCGCTGCTGAATCAGCTTCGTGACTTGCGGAAATCTCGGGATTTTGACTATCAATCAAGCCCAGACTGGGAAGAAGAAGTCCTAATTGGCTAAGGAAGGTCTCCACGAAGATTATATGACATATTTCCAAAGTCTAGGTGCATTGAATGGTCAAGAAGAGAAGTCCAAGACAAAGAAGGAAATTGCTGCCATAAAAAGAAAGTACAAGTCTGAGATTGAAGAGGCCATATCTGGAGATCCCGACTTCCAATTGGATCCAAATTTGGATCACAGCTTCCTGAGATTATTGTGAATCATGACATGGAAAATCAGGCCAGTCCAAGTCGTGTTTGTGGAGTTTTATAGTTTCAAAGTGGTGGACCCAGTGCTGGAATTGGCAGCAGAAGCAGTTCAACTTCTCAAGATGATATCTCAAGTTTCCCAACTCAGAATGACCAAAAATTTCGTACACAAGTCAAGGACTATGTAAGGAAGGTTCGGATGTAATTTCAGCAAAATCTGAGGTCGGTAAGTCACAATTCATACCCCTGGACATAGGCTAAAATTACAAGTTCTAGGCAGAGCTTCAGCTATAAAAAGAGGTCCGAGGCAAAGCACAATCATCCAGTTTTCTAGAGTTCAAAATCTTGTTTTTAGTTTAATTTCGTGTTCTTTTAGTTAGTGTGGAGTTGAGAGAGAGAGAGAGAAGGAAGAGATCTCAGTCAAGGAGTAGTTGAAGCGAAGGGCAGTCCTCAGAAGGGGGTTTTTGGTACTTTGTTTTCTTCTTGTTTTCATGGTTGTAATCAATTCCTCTTTCAGTGTTTGTTTTATTAGCATGGAGTAGTCTCACTTTGTTGGGAAAGTCATTAACTCCTAGTTTGTTGTATGTTTGAATTCTAAATTCTATTGCAATAAAGCATCTTACTTTTGATTAGAAATTGTGCTTACTGCTTGTTTCTAACCCGAATCGATAATTGAAGTTTAACGAGGTTGGAATAGAGAAGTTAAGGTTCAGTAGAGATTTGGGATAATCATATGATTCTTTGTTTTCTAAAACAACTCGCTTTTCTAATTAGTTGTTTTTGGATTATGATGGAGACTAGTGGAAAAGTGATGTGACTTTTTATAACCCTTGTTCTGAATGAGAGAGTTGATATTTATGCACTTAGGATTTGACTGTTTTCGGATTGTGATGGAGTTCAAAGAATGAGTGAAAGTTAACTTGTTTTTCTCACTAGTTGTTTCCGGATTGTGATGGAGATTAGTGGAAAGAAATTTGACTCATTAAACACTTTTTTTTTTAATAAGAGTTGATCTTCAAGCTTTTATATTTATGCACCTAGGATCTGAATGTTTCCGGATTGTGATGGAGTTCAGAGATTAGGTGAAAGTTATTTCCTGTATATGGGTAACCAGGTTTTCAAAAGCTAAGTCAATGTAAGATTACTTGAGCAATAAAATCAGAATTTTGCATATTAACAACTAGGAGGAATTGACACATTTCCCCAACATCTCATCTTCATCAGTTTTTCCAAAAGTTTCAAATTCTGTTTTTCTTTCCTGTTTTCAACAAAAATCCAAATGTTATTCATCTCAATCAATAGGAAAATTTTTACTTAGATTAGGCTCTTATCAAGGTCCCTATGGGATCGATATCTGGGGTCTTGAAGTCTGTATTACTTGCTGACCTAGTGCACTTGCTAGACAGCCAACAAGTTTTTGGCGCCGTAGTCGGGGACTATTGAATTGAGAGTAAGTTTAAGTGAATTTTATTTTGTTGATTGAGTCTAATTTTTATATGCTGTTTTTCAGGTTGAACTGGGCTTGTGCATGAAAACAAGGTCTCGTGGAGAACCACTAGTTGAACCAAATCCGGAACCTGAATGATCACTCCTTAACTGGAGGAGAAGAGGACAGTCAGCAATGGAGGATCAACACCAAGAAGAAGGGGCTGAGAAGACAATGGAGCATTATGTGCTATCCAACCCCAATGCTCAAAGATCAGCCATTGTGAGACCTGAAGTCCCAAGAAATTTTGAGATCAAGCCTCAAATGCTGTCAATAATTCAGAACAATTACCAATTTGGAGGTTTGTCTAATGAGGATCCTTATGAACATATTGAAAAATTTCTTGAAATCTGTGATACTTTCAGATTTAAGGATGTAACTAACGAAGTTGTTTGGTTGAGATTGTTCCCTTTTACTCTAAGGGATGGAGCAAAAATTTGGTATCACACCCTGCCCCCAGAGTCAATTCGCACATAGGATGAGCTACAAAGGAAGTTCCTTGGTAAGTATTTTCCACCTGCCAAAACAATTAAGTTACGTAATGCTATTTCAACTTTCATTCAGGAACATGATGAACAAATTTGTGAAGCACGGGAAAGATTCAAGGAGCTGCTCATAAAATGCCCAAATCATGGAATACCACTATGGATGCAGATAGAGACTTTCTACCATTGAATTACAGTTTCAACACGAAGTTTAATTGATGCTACAGCTGGTGGTACCATGAATAAAAAGACCCCGAATGAAGTCTATGAACTGATTGAAGAGATGGCGTCTAACATGTACCAATATCCAGTGGAAAGAAGTGCAAGAGGGAGAGTTGCTGGAATACATAATGTAGACCCTGTTTTAGCATTCCAGGCTCAAGTCGAGTCTCTAACCAAACAACTGTCAAAATTTCAAACCCCCTCCTTGATCGCTCAGATTTGTGACATGTGTGGAGGAGGACATCCCAATCATGAATGCCAAGCAGGTAACATTCAAGCTGTAAGCTCTTTAGACCAGGCTAATTATGTTTCAAATTTTCGCTGGTCCAATGATCCATATAGCAATACGTACAATCCTGGCTGGAGGAGTCACCCAATTTTTTCATGGTCTAACAACAACAACCAGCAAACCGGCACTCAACAACCCAATGCTCAAACAAGACCACCACCCGGTTTCCAAAGAGCAGCGCAAGAACAGGAACAAAAAGCCAGCTTTGAGGACATTTTTTCAAAATTTCTAACAAATCAAGAGATAAGAGATGCTCGGACTGATTCCAAGTTTCAGGCTCAAGAAGCATCCCTAAAAAATCAAGAGGCATCAATCTAGAATCTGGAAATACAAGTGGGACAGCTGGCCAATGTTATATCAGGTAGGTACAAAGGAACTTTACCTAGTGATTCTGTGACTAACCCTAAAGAATATATCAAAGCCATCACTTTAAGAAGCGGGAAGGTCTTAGAAGAGCAAAAGCAACCTCAGGAGGAGGAGAACAAAGCAAATCAGCAACAAGACAAGGAAAGAGAAGAACAAATTGAAGAGAAAGAGGTAAATAGACAACACCAACAAAAAGGTAAGTCCTCTAAATTTCTTTCCAATGCTGAAAAAAATGTGGATACATTGCCATATCCGGATAAAGCTAAAAAGGATAAGTTAGAAGACAAATTTTCAAAGTTCATTGATATTTTTAAGAGGTTGGAAATAAACATTCCTTTTGTAGAAGCTCTAATGCAGATGCCCCAATATGCAAAGTTTCTCAAGGAGGTGCTTTAAGGAAAGAGAAAAATTGAGGAGCAAGGGACAGTGATGCTAACAGAAAATTGTAGTGCAATATTAAAGAATCAATTGCCTACCAAGCTTAAAGATCCAGGGAGTTTCACTATACCTTGCGAATTCGGCAATTTCAAGTTTAACAAGGTGCTATGTGATCTAGGAGCAAGCATACATCTGATGCCTTTGTCCATTTGCAGGAAACTAAATCTTGGAGAGGTTAAGGAGACAAATATCATGCTCCAATTTGCTAATAGATCAACCAAAAAACCTAATGGACTGATTGAGGACGTGCTGGTCAGAATTGGAAAATTCACCTACCCATGCAATTTTGTGGTGCTGGACATGGAGGTGGATTGGGAATTACCACTGATTCTTGGGAGACCATTCTTAGCCACTGCAGCTGAACTAATTGATGTCAAACAGGGAAAATTAACTCTCCGATTAAATGATGAAGAAATTGTGTTTGACATTAAACAAGCTATTAAAAGTCCTTCAAATTTATGTGATGATACATGTTACGTTATTGATGTGATTGATGAATGTGCAGAACATGCCCAGCAGGAGGTCATGATGAAGGATAGCTTGGAAAGGTGTTTAACTCAATCATGCACCAAGGAAGATGATGATCCCCTCAAGCAGCAAGAAGTAGCACAATTGGAGGCTGAAGGAAACAAAGAAGAGGACGAAGGGGCTGAAATCAAAGACCCATCTAAACTTGAACTCAAACCTTTGCCTAGTTCTTTGAAATACATTTTTCTTGAAGAAAATGCAAAACCAGTAATCATCTCTTCTTGTTTGAATGTCAGGGAGGAAAAGCTCTTGATCGAGGTGCTGAGCAAGCATAAGAAGGCAATTGGGTGGACAATCTCAGATATCAAAGGAATCAGCCCAACCACATGCATGCACAAAATTCTGATGGAGGACTCCTTCAAGCCAACAATTCAACCTCAAAAAAGGCTAAATCCAACCTTGCAAGAAGTGGTCAAGAAGGAAGTGGTAAAGTTGCTAGATGCAGGTATTATCTATCCAATTTTAGATAGCAAATGGGTCAGTCCTGTCCAAGTAGTGCCTAAAAAGGGTTGATAACAGTCATAAAAAATTCAAATGATGAGTTAATACCCACTAGGACGGTGACTGGATGGAGAGTCTGTATTGACTACAAAAAATTAAATTCAGCAACTAGAAAGGACCATTTCCCTTTACCCTTCATTGACCAAATGCTTGAAAGATTGGCAAGTAACAAATTTTATTGCTTTCTTGATGGCTATTCCGGGTATTTTCAAATTCCCATTGCCCCGGAGGACCAAGAGAAAACCACTTTTACCTGCCCATATGGGACTTTTGCATATAGGAGAATGCCTTTTGGCTTATGTAATGCACCAACCACTTTTCAGCGATGCATGATTGCTATTTTTCATGATTTTATTGAAAACTTTATGGAAATTTTCATGGATGATTTCACTCTATATGGACTGATTTTTGAAACAAGTTTGAAAAATTTAGATCTGGTCCTAGCAAGATGTGAAAAGAGCAATCTGGTTCTGAATTGGGAAAAGTGTTATTTTATGGTGAAGGAAGGTATTGTGTTGGGTCACAAAATATCAGAAAAAGGTATTGAGGTTGATAGGGCAAAGGTAGAGGTGATTGAAAAATTACCTCCACCTACAAACATAAAGGGCATAAGGAGTTTCCTAGGACATGCGGGTTTTTATAGGAGGTTTATCAAGGATTTTTCAAAAATTGCAAAACCATTATCGAATCAGCTCATGAAAGATGTTAAATTCAATTTTGATGATGATTGTTTGCATGCTTTTAAATTCCTAAAAGAAAAACTGATTTCAGCACCCAATGTTGTTGCTCCGGATTGCACCATACCCTTTGAATTAATGTGTGATGTTAGAGATTATGCTGTAGGGGTTGTGCTTGGGCAAAGAAAAGAAAGAATGTTTCACACCATCTATTATGCTAGCCACACACTCACCGGGCCACAATTAAATTACACTACCACAGAGAAAGAGCTATTGGCTGTAGTGTATGCTTTCGAAAAATTTAGATCATATTTAATTGGATCGAAAGTTGTTGTGTATACTAACCATGCAGCTCTTAGACATCTCTTTGCAAAAAAGGACTCCAAGCCTAGACTAATCAGGTGGATCCTTCTCCTTCAAGAATTTGACATTGAGATCAAGGATAAGAAGGGGGCTGAGAATTTGGTGGCTGATCACTTATCCAGGCTTGAGACTGAGGAAGTAGAGAAAAGGGGGATTTCTGAACTCTTTTCGGATGAAATTATATGTCAGATAAATAAATTATCCTTCCAAACACCTTGGTTAGCTGATTTTGCAAATTTTCTTGCAAGTGGGTGGATTCCAAAGGATCTAAGCTGGCAGCAAAGAAAGAAGTTCCTTGCTGATGTGAAATACTACTTTTGGGAAGATCCCTACCTCTACAAAATATGTCCTGATCAAGTGATAAGGTGTGTCCCAGAAACAGAGGTTGAATCAATTCTGAAGCACTGCCATGATGGAGAAGTAGGAGGACACTTCAGCTCAAACCGAACAGCAGCAAAGGTGCTGCAATCAGGTTTCTATTGGCCCACACTCTATCAAGATGCAAAGAGGTATATATCCACTTGTGATAGATGTCGAAGGACAGATAATGTATCTCGAAAAGATGATATGCCTCTCACTAACATATTGGTATGTGAATTATTTGATGTGTGGGGTATTGATTTTATGGGTCCTTTTCCATCTTCCTATGGTTTTGAAAATATCTTGGTGGCTGTTGAATATGTTTCCAAATGGGTTGAATCTATAGCTACTAGGACCAATGATGCAAGGGTGGTGTTAGAATTCTTAAGGAAAAATATTTTCACCAAATTTGGAGAACCTAGAGCCATAATCAGTGATGGTGGGAAGCACTTTTGCAACACCCAATTTATTACCTTGCTTAAAAAGTTTGGGGTGAAGCATAAGGTGGCTACACCATACCATGCTCAAACAAGTGGGCAGGTTGAAGTGTCAAACCGAGAGCTAAAACGAATCCTTGAGAAAACTGTTAGCCTCTCAAGAAAAGATTGGGCTATGAAGTTAGATGATGCTCTTTGGGCATATAGGACAACCTATAAAACCCCCATTGGCACCACACCTTTTCGATTGGTATATGGGAAAACATGTCATTTACCTGTGGAATTAGAACACAAAGCATATTGGGCTACTAAATTTTTAAATTTTGATGTGCAAAAGACAGGAGAAAAGAGGTTGATGGATCTGATTGAGTTGGAGGCACTGAGATCTTGGGCTTATGACAATGCCAAACTCTACAAGCTAAAAACAAAGAAATGGCATGACAAAAACATTAGGATGAAAAATTTTGAGGTAGGCCAAAAAGTCCTTCTGTACAATTCAAGATTAAAACTCTTTCCTAGAAAACTGAAGTCCAGATGGCAAGGACCTTATGAAGTGATTGGGGTGTCCAACTTTGGAGCATTTGAGATTCAACAACCAAAGAATGGAGAAAAATTTAAGGTGAATAGGCAGAGGCTAAAACTCTATCAAGAGAGGTTCCCAGCTGAAACCTCTCTTATACAATTGCTAAATTGAGCCCATAAGAAATCATGGTAGATAGGAATAGGAGTAGGATTTTTTGTGTGTGAGTAATTCGAATACTGTTTTTTAATTTTTAGGTTGTGTTTTTAATAATTCCTCCAATGAAAATGTGAAAAAAATGACTCTGCATCTGCTTATCACAGATACAAACCAGTCCAAAGTGGAAATATTGAAAATTGCATTCAGAATCTGAAGATTTCCTGGAATTAATAGGCGCGACCACGCCAAATTCTGGTGCGGCCACGCCACTTGCTTTAATGAGATTTGGCCACTACAGAGGTGCGGCAACAGAACCTCCACTGCAGGTATTCTTCTTAAAACACATTTTATGCCTGAGAGACACTTCTAGTCAATTTTCATTTTCAATTGTTGAAAATCATGCAAATTTTTATCACTAACCCATTAGAGCAGAATGCAAAAGCCACTAAGGGAGATCCATCCAACCTCACTCCACCCAGAAAGTCGGGGAAGTATCTCTATCACTCCTATGTTTACTGCTGCTTTGAGGACAAACCATGTTTTTAAGTTTGGGGTGGGATACTCTTCATGCAATTTTAAGGGGATTTGAAAAATTTTAAGTTTAGGGTGAGATACTTTTCATGCATGGATCTGAAAGCACTGTTTTTTTCACCTGAAAATCCAATAAAGACTTTGAAAAATACCAGTGAAAACCCCTGATCATATGAGTAGCATGATTCACTTTCTGGAGAAATATATTAGTTCAGATGCTTTGTCTTGAATGGATGAGAATTTTTCTTTAAAAACAATTTTCGAAAACAAAGTACAAGTGAGCAAGTCGATTTCAATCACTAGAACCAACCTGAGGAAAACTTGAGGCGAAACAGAGAAAGGTTTTCAAAATTCTGAGGTGATTTAGGCACTTGTTTAAAAATCGTTTGAGCCTTTTTCAAAGCCACCCATTTTAATGCACAAGTTACATCACCTTTGGTCAAACCTCTTGGGCCGAAAAGATCCCTGTTTTGTTTCAATGTCCCATGCTACATGAACCAACCCTAGTGATAAGTAAACTTGTTTCTTACTGACCCTTGATTCTCCAAATTATTGAAGTATTCTGTTTAAATGAGCATGAATAAAGATTTTGAAGTTATAAGGAGGGATGGATGAAGGGTATAGAAATATTTCATTGTAAAGGGGGAGAAGGAGCAAGAGAGGAAAAGAAAGAAAAAAAATTCTGGGCTAAGTAGGAGGAAGGCCACCTTGTGTGTGCACCGGGACTCGGGCCTCAGCAAGCTTAGGGTCTCTGAGTCAACCGGCAAGGTAAGCTGGACTCCAAACAAAGCCAAGAAAAAAGAAAGAAAAGGTTGTGGGTTAGTTAAGGGAAAGGCCACCTCGTGGAGTGCACCGGTCTCGGCCTCAAAGAAGCTTAGGGACTCGAGTCAACCGACGAGGTAAGCTAGACTCTGAACAAAACCCAAAGAAAAAGATACATGGGAAGAAGAAGAAAAAAAAAAAAAATGAGGGAAAAAGAAAAAATGAGGGATCAATGCAAAAGAATAAGTTTGGGGTGGAAGAGACTGGAGGAAATGTCACAAATCCAATTCATGCTCAGGAAAATGGAAAATGGATATGAGGAGGAGAATAAAACCCAAAAGAAAACCAAAAATCTCCATCATACCCATTACCCCTGCCTCATTACAACCCATAAAGACCTATTGATCAGAATTGAGAATTCCTTCAGGTTAATGGAGAGTGGACTGATGGTTAGCTTATGGAGTTGAATTGAAACTTCTCACTTGTATGGGCATGTTCATCTTTGAAAAATTTGAAGAAAATTCGAAATCTGTTTTGACTAAGCAAGAATAACCATCATTAGGAAAGGAGTGAATCATCTATTTTGAAACTTTAGTAGGGAGGCTTACTGAATTTTTCTTAGTCTTTACAGATCTATCTGAAATTTATTTCAGAGTTTTGCTCGAAGACGAGCAAAGGTTTAAGTTTGGGGTTGTGATAAGAGTCCAAAAGACACTAATTTATGCATGATTTAATGAGTATAAACTCCCATTTTGAGTTAATTATTAGCATGAAAATGAATTATATAACTCAAATTCATGTTTTGTGTCTCAGGTGCCTGATAGAAGAAGAAAATCTGAATTCTTGGGGAAATTGAAGCAGAAAGAAGCAAAAAGAGCAAAAAAGAAAGGCTCGACTGCGCCGAATCTGGCGCGACCGCGCCGGGAAAATGTTCGAAAATTTAAAGAAATCCAGAAAATTCCCAACGGCTAGTAGAGCTGAAAAGAGGACACTTCGTGAATGTGAAATGGCGCGATAGCGCCCTCAAAGGGCGCTACCGCGCCAGGAAGATGGCGCCTCCTGTGTCGCTGCCACGCTGCACTGTTTCCTTACAAAGATGCCAAGTTCTATTTCGGGAAGTTGGCAAAGACTAAAAGGAGTGGCGCGACCGCCCAGTTCGACAGCATAAAGTGGCACGATCGCGCCATGAAGAATCCTTCCTCATTTAGGACCCGAAGGCCGTGCTCCAGACTTAGAAAAAATTTCTGTTCCAGTGGCGCGACCGCGCCAAAACATAGAACAATTTGGCGCGACAGCGCCGCTGAATCAGCTTCATGACTTGCGGAAATCTCGGGATTCTGACTATCAATCAAGCCCAGACTGGGAAGAAGAAGTCCTAATTGGCTAAGGAAGGTATCCACAGAGATTTTATGACATATTTCCAGAGTCTAGGTGCATTGAATGGTCAAAAAGAGAAGTCCAAGACAAAGAAGGAAACTGCTGCCATAAAAGGAAAGTACAAGTCCGAGATTGAAGAGGCCATATCTTGAGATCCCAACTTCCAATTGGATCCAAATTTGGACCACAACTTCCTGAGATGATTGAGAATAATGACACTGAAAATCAGGCCAGTCCAAGTTGGGTTTGTGGAGTTTTATAGTTTCAAAGTGGTGGACCCAGTGCTAGAATTGGCAGTAGAAGCAGTTCAACATCTCAAGGTGATATCTCAAGTTTCCCAACTCATAATGACTTCAAATTTCGTTCACAAGTCAAGGACTATGTAAGGAAGGTTCGGATGTAATTTCAGAAAAATATGAGGTCGTGAAATCACAATTCATATCCCTGGACAGTGACTAAAATTACAAGTTTTGGGCAGAGCTTCAGCTATAAAAAGAGGTCCGAGGCAAAGCACAATCATCCAGTTTTCTAGCGTTCTAAATCTTGTTTTTAGTTTAATTTCGTGTTCTTTTAGTTAGTGTGGAGTTGAGAGAGAGAGACAGAAGGATGAGATCTCAGTCAAGGAGTAGTTGAAGCGAAGGGCAGTCCTCAAAAGGGGGTTTTTTGTACTTTGTTTTCTTCTTGTTTTCATGGCTGTAATCAATTCCTCTTTCAGTGTTTGTTTTATTAGCATGGAGTAGTCTCTCTTTGTTGGGGAAGTCATGAACTCCTAGTTTGTTATATGTTTGAATTATGAATTCTATTGCAATAAAGCATCTTACTTTTGTTTAGAAATTGTGCTTACTGCTTGTTTCTAACCCGAATCGATAATTGAAGTTTAACGAGGTTCGAATAGAGAAGTTAAGGTTCAGTAGAGATTTGGGTTAGTCATATGATTCTTTGTTTTCTAAAACAACTCGCTTTTCTAATTAGTTGTTTCCGGATTGTGATGGAGACTAGTGGAAAAGTGATGCGACTTTTTATAACCCTTGTTTTGAATGAGAGAGTTGGTATTTATGCACTTAGGATTTGAATGTTTCCGGATTGTGATGGAGTTCAAAGAATGAGTGAAAGTTAACTTGTATTTCTCACTAGTTATTTTCGGATTGTGATGGAGATTAGTGGAAAGCAATTTAACTCATTAAACACTTTTGTTTTGAATAAGAGTTGATCTTCAAGCGTTTATATTTATGCACCTAGGATCTGAATGTTTCCGGATTGTGATGGAGTTCAGAGATTAGGTGAAAGTTATTTCCTATATATGGGTAACCAGGTTTTCAAAAGCTAAGTCAAGCTATGGAGACTTGAGCAATAAAATCAGAATTCTGCATATTAACAACTAGGAGGAATTGACACATTCCCCAACATCTCATCTTCGTAAGTTTTTCCAAAAGATTCAAATTCTGTTTTTCTTTCCTGTTTTCAACAAAAATCCAAATTTTCTTCACCTCAATCAATAGGAAATTTTTTTCTTTGATTAGGCTCTCATCAAGGTCCCTGTGGGATCGATATCTGGACTTTTGAAGTTTATATTACTTGCTGACCTAGTGCACTTGCTAGACACCCAACAATGGGCTTTATTCTCTAGCCCATGAAGGCTGCATGGAGATCAACTGTAGCATGCAGGCCTATTTTGTGTGGGCTTACATCCGTGTCGGCTTGTTGAGTGCGGGCTAAATTAAGCCTTCCCAAAAAAATATTAAATTGATTGTAAATTATATTCTATCGTTATTTTGTGGATTTATTTTCCTTACTCTTACTTCACTCCTATTTTGGAAAATTCTTTGATTTGTTGAGGAGATTTCTTCCCATCATTCCATCCCCAGCACAATTGTTCAGATTGATTATCAATAAAGTGTGGTATTTGAGAACTTGGGAGGTAACAGAGTAAGCCCATATGAGTAATTGTTGTAGGGGTTGGAGTCTTCAGTTTATTGAAATTTGTATATAAGTTTGTATTAATTGTTTAAAAATAATGAAATCTGTCTTTCTTGAATTACCAGGATTGTTTATGAGATAAATGGGTTAAAGTAACCCAAATTTAAAATATTATATATAAATAAATATTATTATATATGTGTATTACAATCTGGTTGACCGCCCGGTGATTCGAAGCAAACCCTAAGTTTCTACTAAGGAATCTGACAAAAAATTTTTAACAATAATTAAAAAAAATAAAAAATTACAAAAATGACACTGTTCTGAACTTATTTGCCAAAATATAACTATTCATTGTTTGACCGAGTTGGTCAAGTTTGACTAACTCGGTCAAACACCACGTAGGCGACACGCTGGCCTGCAGGCGCCAGCGTGTCGCCGTATTTTTTTAAAGAAACCACATGTAGGTGGTATTCAAATGCCGCCTACATGAAGAAGCTCGAGGCGGCATTCGAAAGCCGCCTACTACAAACTACGAGGCGGCTTCGAAATGCTGCCTAACCCTTGAAAACGCCATCTCATTTAAAAAAATGAGGCGGCTTTTAGATGCCGCCTTGCTGACACTTAGCGAAAATTCGAGGTCTAAGGCATCGTGTTGGAAGCAGCATCTCGATGCCGCCTTTAGTTAAATAATGTAGGCGGCATATAAAAGCCGCCTTTAGTTCAATTTCGAAGGCGTCATATACAAGCTGCCTCCACTTTTTAAACTAAAGGCGGCATTTAAATGCCGCCTTTATTAAATTTTTTTGTTATTTTTTTTTTGTTTTTGATTTGTCTGTTTTTCAACCTGTAATTACTTGTTAACATTCATAACCCAAAATAGATCACAATACATAACTGTAAAGTAATAAAACACATCTATCATGAAAAATAAATGAAAACTATATAAAATATAAGTATACAAATTTGAATACATAAAAAATAATAGAAAACAACAAATATAAATTACAGAAACAATCATAAGGCAGAACTGCGCTCTATTGCACCAATTGCCTTTTTTTGCCTTCTTGTATAAATCTTTCGAATAGGAGGGTGACGACTGGGCTCCTCCTGGGGCTGCTCAATGGGCTGCTCAATGGGCTGCTCAAGAGGCTGCTCAAGGGGCGGGCCGGGCTGCGTGTCGGGTGTCTGCTTAGGTGGAAGATCGAGCATCGTAGGCTCCGGTACGGCTGGAACCTCGTCAGGTATGCCATGTGAACTCCTCGGGCAATACCATCCAAGAATATCGTCGCACCCACTAGATGGAGGAGGTACGCACGCGCGTGCTGGTGTATCACCAACTCGGTCGCGTCGTCGGGACAGAATAAAAATTGGCCTCTAAGCCATGATAGTGACACTCGACCCTCTTGAAAACTTCCAGGTGGAAGCTCGACCCCCAGAAAGACTCTGGCCAACTCCATCCAATCCCCCCGAGTCGACCCGGTCACAACGTCTCTGTCGACACGTAATCCCAATAGGACAGCCACATCCTCTAATGTGATCGTCATCTCACCATTCGCAAGGTGGAAGGTGTTCGTCTCGCTCCTCCATCTCTCTACTAGTGCGGTAATCAGCGGTTTGTCCAGTCTCAACCACTGGACTGTGTGTAGTGCACCAAACCCCGCGGCCTCTATATACGACAACATCCACTCGTCCATGGGCCAATGTCGTAGAGTCTGGAAATGCTCAGTGCATTCCAGGCGTCCAGGGTCCTGAACATGAGTGAGTCTTGTTAGTGTATGTTTAAAACCTATGTTTAAAACCAAATGTAATCACAAGTGCAAGAGTTCGCACTAACCTCCACATGCCAGATGGCCTCGCTCCTATGGGAGTCCTGATCGTACAATAACAGCGTGTCTGCCATCACGACCTATAGGAAAAACAAAGTATACATTAGCAAACTAAGTTAAATTAACCAACTGAAAACATGTCATTATACATTTTTCTGCACTCGCACGCCTCCAGACCATCTTATCCAAGTCCTTGACACTGTACCGCTTATTCAGATTGGCAATGATGTGTCGTATATAAAACTTGTGCCTATGGGGGCGTGGAAAGACATCTGCCACAACTCTGATGATACCACTGTGACGGTCATAGATGATGCACATCGGAGACCTCCATCTAACCACCTGACGCGCCAAACATGTTATAAACCAAGTTCACGTATCGATGTTCTCTTTCTCCACAAGTGCAAAGGCCAGGGAAAATAATCGGTTATCTCCATCAAACGACGTAGCTATCAACAGACAACCCTGTACTTCCCGTACAAATGAGTCTCATCTACACTGATGAAGGGCCTACAAAACTGAAATCCATGGATAGCTAGTCCAAACGCCCAAAATGCCCTATCAAATGGCACAAAATTTCCGCGTGGCATATCATCATCTGTGGTTATCATCTTATACTTAGTACCTCGGTTTGTGTCTTTAATTGCCTTAAAAAACTAAGGTAATAAGTTGTACGACTCCTCCCAGCCACCAAATATAGCTACTAGTGCTTTGTTCCTTGCCCTCCATGCCCTGCTATAACTCACTAGAATATGATATTTGTCCTTCACCAACTGAATGATCTCATGCGAAGACAAAGTAAAACTTGTCCTCACGTTGGGCATAATGAGGTTACATATCACTCTGGAGGTGCACAACCAGTTGTCCATGCGCAGCTCGGCATTCAAACACGTGTGTTCATCATTGCATCGTCTAATTTTCCACATGTTCAACTTCATACTGAATGACGCGTATACGTGCCATGGACACTGATCACCTGTGCAACGAACATAATAAACCGCCGGTCCCGATTTATGTACCATGAACTGGACATGTCTACTGATGCAGTAGTCCTTCAAGTACATCACTAATGTGTCCTTAGTCATAAACCTCTGACCGACTCCAACACCGACGGGTGGGGGTACATTGTCATCATCTACGCTTGGGACCATTGTCTTCCTATATGTGACATCCATGTCCATCACTCTTATCCACGGATCGGGATACGGTGCATCATTTTCCTCTAGAGGTGGGACTCCCATGTTAGGAAGGGGTAATTCAACATCTTCTTCTTCCTCAACTTCCTCTCTAACTGGATCCGGCCACGACTCCTCGCCACTAGAAATATCATTTGCGTCCTCACTTGGTTCCTTGAATTCAATTGTAACTTCATCAACAACTAATGCGAAACTGAAATTAAGTAAAACTTTAAACTAGGCTAAAGTGATGATTCTCACCTTTCTTCAGGGATGAATTCTACAATAGGTCTTTCAACTCTCTTATCCCTTTCGGCCGGAGCCCCCGTATACCATAACAGCTCCTTCGCCGGTTCCACCCACATTTTCCAAACTTCTTCTACTATCCATTTCATAGGAGTAGGTATCCCGCTTCACAAACAACTCCAGCATTGATTGGAACCCATGCTTCACCATGCCTAATCGGTTAATCAGTGACACGTCATCGAGTACGGGAGTGTACATCAACCGACCATTGCACGTAAAACTCAACCATATTAAAATGTGGTCCGTGCGTGGGTTCCCTCCAAGAACATTATACATCATAGTGCACAACGTATTAAACGAACACGTCGGCTCTTGATATATAAGTCTGGTTGTCCCCCCACTATAGCCGACCACATTACCGTGCTCAAATATAAATTCACCACCAAAATAATAACACGTAGGTACGACTGCCATCTTCAACTGAAATTAAGCAATAAACATTTAAATCACAACTCATCTCATACACCACACAACTTGGAATTTAAATTCTTAATGCAAAACCACTTCTTCGCGTAAGGTACTTATTCCAAGATCCACAACGCCTCTAGAAACTACAACGCCTCTAGAAAACTACAACGCCTCATATACTAAATTAGCTTATAAAATCTTAAATTAGCCTACAAATTCCTAAATTAGCCTAAACCCTCAATTAGCATAAAATATGACTGAATTACGATTAAAAATCCTTCATTAGCGTATAAAACCATAACTTAACATAAAATCGACATTACCATACAAATTCCCAAATTATCCCTAAAAAACCCTAAATAAGCATAAACTCCATTAATTACCACAAAAACCCCTAAAATAGCATAAAGTCAAAATTAACATAGAAAACCCTAAATAAGCTTCAAAATGCCTAAATTAACATCAAAACCCTAAATTAGCAACAAACCCCAAAATTAGCCTCAAAACCCTAAACCCTAAACACAAGAAACCCCAAATCCACGCAATACATGAAATTTAACCCTAAATCAACCAACAAACATGAAATTCGTAGCATAATCATGGTTAATATACTACAATAGGAGCGATTTCAACTTAAAACATGCATCAAATTATCAAAACGATGTCCAAACAAATTCTGACTCACAAAAAATGAAAAAATAACTTACTTTTACAACGAAAAGACGAAGATCCGCGGGAGAAACGCACGATTTGCGATTGCACAGCCTCCAATCGCTGATTTACTGCTTCGATTCGGCAAAAATAGGGACGAAAGGAAGAGAGGAAAAGGGTTTTTTCTGCGTGGTTCGATTTGGGAGAATGAAGGAAGAAGAGAAAGAAGAGGGTCGAGGGGGTTAAAAAAGAAGACGAGGCGACATCGTGTTTTAGTCCTTCAGCTGGAAAATACGAATTTTCGCTAAGTCTCGGATGAGGCGGCATCAAAATGTCACGTAGCATTTTTAACAGTGGTGGCATTTTCATGCCGCCTCTTTCGGATTCGTTGGCGTAGGCGGCATTTAGAAGCCGCCTCGCGTTTTGGCGTAGGCGGCATTTAGAAGCCGCCTCGCGTTTTGGCGTAGGCGGCATTTTAAAGCCTCCTCGTTCGAATTTTTTTTTCTGTAGGCGGCATTTTAATACCACCTACGGATTGCTCTTTTAAAAAAAATACGGCGACACGCTGGCACTGCTGGCCAGCGTGTCACCTACGTGGCATTTAACCAAGTTGGTCAAACTTGACCAACTTGGTCAAATGATGAATAGTAACATTTTAGCAAATAAATTCAAAATAGTATCATTTTTATAATTTTTTATTTTTTTTAATTATTCTTAAAAAAAAAAGTCAAATCTGACCAGGCAGTTGACCGTTATTTCCAACGACTACCGGCCGTACATATTTTTTAAATTATTTAAATCCCGCGAGGAGGGTGGTTGGCATGGTGGTATGCGAACCTGGAAACTCAGAAAAACTTGTTACTCTCGACTTAGTAGGGTTCCCTCACCCACTTTTCCGACGTTTCCGTACTCCCCCATCTTTATCTGGATCTCTGCCCTGTTTATTCGTAGTTTGTAGCTTCGGGATTGTCGAAGCGTTGCTCCGCTAAGAAACGAAAAAATCGGTGGAGATTCCAATCTACAAGGGAGCTAAAGTCACTCAATTCGATCAAGAACCGGGGTACAAGCTCCAAATAGATCCTCTGCTCGTCAAAAGATTGCGGTACTCCTGTTGTTTCTCATTTGGATCCGCACATTCACAACGCAATGGCTGCAGCAGGAGCCGTAATCTGGACACTATCGAGGCCAAATCACTTCAACAACCGGTTTTGCCAATTGACGAGCGGATCTTCAAGCGTTACGCTGCGTCGAAGTGCAGTTTTTTACCCAAATGGGAGAAGATCCAAATTTAGTGTTAGGGCTGCTATCATTTTGGACGATGTCGCCACCTCTCTGCCTTCGCTTGATCTGAAGCCACTGGAGCTGGACGTTGTTTTAGAGGCGGAACTGAGGGAGAAGGGTTTCTTGGGTCTGAGAAAGACTAAGCTGGTGTGTACGGTGGGCCCAGCATGTAGTTCTCTGGAAGAACTGGAGCGCCTCGCGAGAGCTGGTATGAATGTTGCTAGACTGAACATGTGTCATAACACTAGGGAATGGCATAGAGATGTGATTAGGAACATAAAGAAGCTCAACGATGACTATGGATTTTGTATTTCCTTGATGATGGATACTGAAGGAAGTCAGACGAATATGGTAGACATCGGAGGCGCTTCTTCTGTTAAAGCTGAGGTAACTATTCCCCTGGCCTGCTGTTTGTACTCCTAAACGAGAAAGTTTGTTCTAAAAATAATGAGACTTTTCACCTTCTTTATTGACGCCCTTCATTTAAGAGTTCTGTTGCTAACGATACTCTGTTGCCAGCAGAGTCTACCATGCATATGAAGTGCTGGGGACTGTCCAATTGATGGACCTTCCAATAACTGGGAGGATCATGTAGTCAAATAATTTTACTCCCCTAGAGTTCATCTACGTACTCAAAATTTAAGTTGATAGTACATATATGTCTCGATCTAAATATAAGAACTTGTTTCTTCTTGAGATGTCTTCATCTGCCACCATAGTTCTCTTTTATGACGTTTGAATCATTTCAGGATGGGTCAATGTGGTTGTTTACAACTAAAAAATCTGACAGCCCTCGTGCATTTACAGTTCAAGCAAATTATGAAGGATTTGCAGAAGGTGAGACAAATTTGTCTCTCTTTACATATATTTTTATTTTAAGCATGGAAGATGAAGCAAACTGTCTCATGCTAATGATTTTCATTTAACGTCTGATAAGCAGGTGTTGCAGTCGGTGATGAGCTCGTCATAGATGCTGGAATGGCAACTTTTGAAGTGGTTGAAAAGGTTGGCAGTGATTTAACATGCAGGTGTACAGATCCTGGTCTGCTTCTCCCAAGAGCAAAATTGACCTTCTGGAGGGATGGGAAGCCAGTTGGGAGGAACCTCACACTTCCAACTTTATCAACTAAGGTTTTGTTTCTATAACTAATTTTTTGTGTTATTGACCTTTAGTCTACTGAAAGATGTTATATTTCTTTATGGATCTCCTTGAGTTGCAAAAGTGTGAACTGCAACTGTTTTGATAATTTTCCCTAAATTTTATCTTGGTTGAGATGTAGGACTGGGATGATATCAATCTTGGAATCTCCGAAGAAGTCGATTTTATAGCTGTGTCACTTGTAAAAGATGCCAGTGACATTAAGCATTTGAAGCAATATCTTTTGGCAAATTCACTCAAGTAAGTGAAGAATATTGACCCAATATCAAACTTTAATTCATTGTTCTCTGGGAATTGTCCAATCTATTATCATTAGTATAATGTCTGTTCTGGCCTTGGTTAATAATTGTCTTAAAAGTACTCTAAAGAATTCACAATCACTAGCTCCCCATTCGAAGAGTAAGTTGATAAATTTTGAGTGTTGTTAATCATTAAGTACACCGTCTTTACTGTTTCTACTAAATCCTTAAAACTTTGAGATGTGCTCATAAGGTGACCTTCTTTATCTCTCAGGCCTATCAGAGTTTTGGCAAAGATTGAGACTCTGGAGTCCCTGCACAATTTAAAAGACATTGTAGATGCTTCTGATGGGATCATGGTTGCACGAGGCGATCTTGGGGTGGAAGTGCCTCTGGAACAAATACCAACTGTTCAGGAGGAAGTTACCCGCATTTGTAGGCAACTAAACAAGCCTGTTATTGTGGCGTCTCAGCTGCTTGAGTCAATGGTGGAGTATCCAACCCCAACTCGTGCTGAGGTATGTCATGAACCTATTTGAATAAAGGACAGAGATGAATATTTTGAAAAAAAAAAAGTCATTCTAGGGTGATTGAACTTTTCTTAAAATTTGTGAGTCTATTGTTTTCCTTCTTCTCTCTCATTGATGGAAATGCTTTAGGCATCTGAATATTGTTTATGGATATGAAAGACCTTCCTACGAAACCACTGATTTGAATTGCATGATGTATCCTTGTCCTCCTATCTTGTTACTACTGGCTGCTTGATGTATATAGTGTTTGGTTGAAGTTTCGCTAGAATTGTTTTTCTTTTTCTTTCTTTCTTTTTTATGTTTAAACCATACCCTGGTAAGATTTGAAGTCTAGATCTTGTATAGAAAACTCCGCCGTGCTCATTGAGCTAAATGTCCAATCCACAATTATGTTTGCATTTACACTGCACTTTTGTTTTGAAATGGTAGGTTGCGGATGTTTCTGAAGTGGTCCGACAGTATGCTGATGCTCTGATGTTGTCTGGTGAGTCTGCAATTGGTGCATATGGTGAAAAGGCTCTTTCTGTTTTGCGAGTGGCTAGTGAAAGAATGGAACTTTGGAGTCGTGAGGAAAACCGGCAAAGCCTTCTTTCTCAGTGCCAACTTGGAGTTTCTTTATCCAACCGAATTAGAGAGCAGATATGCAACTCTGCTGTAGATATGGGTTTGTCTTCCCCCCCCTTTTACTATTCCAGAGTTTCTTGGTAGTCATAGCAAGGGAGGAGAAAAACTAAATTATGCACTTGTGAGTTTTTGGAGTAGAGAACTAAATATTGAATCTCTTCCCTAAGAATTACATAACGTACTTCCTTAATTCTAGTTTGCCAGATGTGTGAAACCATTTATCTGACTATAAGTTAAGCCTGGAAGAATAAGATAAGCCTATGATTTAAGTTATGCAGGCAATTTGAGGTTGTTGAATATGTAAGGGTTTTCTGAACTCAAGTCGTTTGTGTTCGTTGCTATATCTTTTTGTAGTGAAAGCTAATATCTAGTTTAAGTAATTTGGAAGAAGTAAAAACATAAAAATTTCATTGAAATTCCACCTCTCCCTTTCCCCCTCTCCCTCTCCCTCTCTCTCTCTCTCTCTCTCTCTCTCTCTCTCTCTCTCTTTCTCTCTCTCTCCCTCTCCCTCTCTCTCTCTCTCCCTTTTTCTCTCTCTCCCTCTCTCTCTCTCTCCCTTTTTCTCTCTCTCCCTCTCTCTCTCTCTCCCTTTTTCTCTCTCTCTCCTTCTCTCTCCCTAATGCACGGTTAACACAAAATAAGATTTAGAACAAATAAGGCTAAACTCGAAGGGGACCTGATCAAGCCTACACCAAGAAGAGGGTGGCATGAGCCTCCTCAAAGTGGTGGCAAGATAGGATGTTAATTCAAACCCTACTTGCTGGTGAATGGGGGTATTTAGAGGATCTAATACCTCACACAAACCAACCAAAAATAATAAAAGAAGACAAGCAAACAAAGGATAACAACTCAAAAGTAGGAGGAAAGCAATAACTTTCATTCAATAGGAGTGATCCCCAACAAGGGCAAATTATATTATATTTATAGGCTGGTGATCCTCCTCTTTACATGCTTAAAGTAACATTTGTCTAAAAATAAAGAGTTTTGTAACTCCTAATACAAGAAAAATTCCAACAATCTAAAAATAGAAGAGTTCAAAATGTCCACTAACTCCAAGCGTGTGGTGTGAAGTACTCCAAGTGTGTGGTGTCAAGTGGTACATGTGTGGCTTTTCTAGAAAATAAAAACCCCATTAATAGCTCATTAAAATAAAATAACATAAAATTATCATCACTTAAAAGGCTTTAATTTCTCTTCTTTTTTCTCTCCCCCCTCCTCCCCCCTCTCCCCCATTCTCTCTCTCCCACTCTCTCCCTCTCTCCCTCCCTCGCTGACTCATAGTTTTTTCTTAATGTGCAGCCAACAACCTCAGTGTGGACGCCATCTTTGTTTACACAAGAACGGGAGAGATGGCTTCTCTTCTTTCATGTAATCGTCCAAATCCGCCCATATTTGCATTTACTGACAAAAATAGCACCAGAATGGGTTTGAATTTGCATTGGGGTGTCATGCCACTTGGAGTTGAAGAACTATCGGACAACATGGAAGATAACATTAGCAAAAGTTTTGATCTCGTAAAATGTAGAGGCTTAGCGAAAAGTGGGGATGTGGTTTTAGTGGTTTCAGATGTGGTACCCACGGTGGCAAACCCTTCAACTTTCCAAGCAATTCTAGTGAGAAACATAGGTTAGTCTTATTTTAATCTGAGGTGTGTTATAGGATGTTAGCTATCATGTTTCAGCTTTAGGGGCAGAGGCAGGCTCATATTTGTGGAACCACATCAGCTACAATACTTTTAATTCAATCGCTATCTGAAATTGATACTCGAACGAAGTTCTATTAGTTGCAGTTGTTTGATTGTGTAGTCTATGATATATTTCTTTCTTTTATGAAATGTAATTTGGTTTTATCCACTCCTTGAGAAAAGCCCTTTTGATTTTTGGTTCTGAATATTTTTACCTTGAAATGTTTAATTGGACAATGAGAAGCAAAATGAATATTATTAAAGAGGAAGAACTCTCACATTTCTAATTAGAGGGTAAAGGATGTGGAAGGGGAAACTGACACCGAGTAGCTGATTAGAGACCAAAATAGAAAACTCATTTAAGGGTAGTCAGGTAGATAAGCTGCTTATGACACACATCACCATTAAAAAAAAATCACTACACATACTAAAGCAAAATGACCAAATTCTCACATTTCTAATTAGAGGGTAATGGATGTGGAAGGGGAAACTGACACCGAGTAGCTGAGGAGAGACCAAAATAGAAAACTCCTTTAAGGGTAGTTAGGTAGATAAGCTGCTTATGACACACATCACCATTAAAAAAAAATCACTACACATACTAAAGCAAAATTACCAACCCAAAGAAGGCCAATGGAAATGACATGTTTACTTTGTCAAATGACAAAAAAATGATTCTCGATTATCAAAATACAAGGGTACTATTTGGTGTTACAAAAAAACTCAGATTTGCAAATAGTCTAAAACATTGTGAGCCAAAAGAACAAGATGAACACAGAATTTACATAGTGTGGTAAGTGTCACAAAAGAGGAACAATCCCTTAGTTGTTACAAAGTCAAAACTGGGTCTACACCAAAACATAACAACTCAATAAGTAAACAGATCCTTAATCGGGTAAACGGGTCCATAACGACACAATCTCTCCGCTACCAACACAAACCTCCAAAAAAATTCATGATCAACTTTACTCTAGATAAGTAGCTGACGATAAGTCGAATGCACATAAAGTTCAAGCCACATCTTAACATTTGGTAGCACAGTTTGAATCACACAATATTTAAAAGTCTCAACAATAGATAAAGAGTCCACATATTAACTTAATGACTTGGTTTTTGTCAAACATAATATTCACAAACATTGACTATAAGCAAGAAACTCAAAGACATACATCAACAAATCCACTAGCATTAATTATGATAACAAAACAACATATTCCAATAGAACAATTTTAGTCGTATTACTTACCAAATCTTACAACTTCAGACTCAAGTTGATGCAAAAGCTTTGGTAAATTAAAAAACTATCATCCTATGATCAAACAATAGAACTAGAGATTTTCTTTTTTCTTCCTAAGAATTGTATGAACTAAATTCACCCATACGAGAGTGAGAAAGATATTTCCAACAATACTTTTTATGTCAACATTAAAACTAAGCAAACTTTACTTTTAATAAACAACTAAGTAAACTCTAATGCAAATTTTGTAGCTTAATTTCATCTATTGTCAAGTGAGACACACCAAAATCAAATGAACCACCACACAGTTATGAAATAGCAAAAATGGACTCACTTTAGCAACTCCACAACTAGTAATTCAATATTAGATATTTGCACATGCTTTTGAAGAGTTAGTATATTGTTAAACTGAAGTATGAGCATTCTCTTTCATTTTTATTAACTAGAATACTGAAACTCCAACAACCATACCTTCACCTACAAGAGGTATGCCCCTCCAAAGCATTTCAAAGTAATTTCTAGACTAATTGAACAACACATGTAATAGTAATTTCACATTAATGCACATATAAATGAAATCCAACAACAAACAACAAATGACACTTAACCAATTATGTAATCTATCTCACAACCTTTGACTCAAAATAAGTTCATCAAAGGATTCTCAACTTCAAAAGCTCTACAATTCATGCTTTTGTTGGACAAATATGAACTCAACAAAACTATTACATTAAAAAAAAAAAAGATTTGATCTAAGCCAAATTTACCAAAAATATCCTTGATTTTTCTAAGTTGCACAAGTTAATCTAAAATTCATGGAAAATCTCTAAAGCCAGAATATTCACTTCCTTTTTTCTAATATGCAACTCAATAACTTATCTTAATCCTTTCTTATAAATTGCACCAAACAAGTAATATAATTTTGTTTCAAATAAATTATTATAATCTCAATCCTTCTTCTTGAACAAACTTTATTTTGAAAAATTCAGGCTCCTCTAAATTGTGTTTGGCTTCTCCAAATTGATTTCCTACCAACCTAGATTGATACAATCAAGAATTTCTATGAATTATCAAGAAGAAGGCAAATTGATCAAAGCATTTTTGTGAAGAGGAAATCTCCATAAAGAGCAATTGTCATTCTTTAGTAAACCACTTCAAAATCATCTCACTAATTTATCAGTTCTGCCCTTGACCATGGAGTGTCAGCATAATACAAAGAACCCAATTTTGTTGTTAAGTTACACTAGTAGTCCTACTTCCCGACAAAACCCAACTTATTTTTGTTGTGTTATTTAACCAAAGTAAGACTTTGGAAATACATATTGTGTAGGCACTAGTTAACTACTCATCAATTTGAAGTACTGCTTTGACTTAGATATTATGTGTAGTTTGTAAAATTTGAAACTAGGAGACTTTTAAAATTATGAATCCAAAAAAAGAATTAATTAGATAATTTATCAAAGAAATTTAACATAGTTTATTGATACTCTTATTTATTAATTGTCAAACTATTTTAGCATTAAGTTTGGGGTTTAGTTTAGGGTAGTTAAGTTTAATTAATAGGTTGATAGAGGAAATAATAACCAACATATTCCTTCTAGAGGTTGATGATACAAACTACAGGTTGTTAGTCCCAATGGCTTAGAAACCCAAATGAGGGTGAATAGATTTATTAAATTTTTGCCAATTTTAGAGTTTTTAAAGTGCTTAAGAAAGGTGCATTCTTACTTGTTAACTTTATTTTTTATTAATCACGACAAGTATAAAAGCAACAATACAAATAATACAGAGATTTATAGCAGTTTACTACCTAATCCACATTTATTAATCCACTGTCAAATGTCCTTGTGTTCCACTACTTAAGTTTTCTTACCTTGATCCAATGTTATGGTCTTGTGTGGCCCGACCGGGGTATGGGTGTCAGTTAGGCCAACCTAGTGTGGTATGGGTTAACTCCTAGCTTTTCGTATTCTATTAGGTAGCTTTTGGCATATATCTACTCAAAATATTTTTAGTAGATATTAGATATTAGGCATCTAGCCGATATTTGGTTTGGTCGGTTCAACGGTTGAGCTGTGGTATAGCTATTGATCCGTTGAACCGACCAAACCAGTTCAACCGGTTTGGTTACTGCTTACCCAAATCTTAGGTTTAAAAGAAAACACAAGATGGAAAAACAGAACTACAAATACAAATTTCCAAATACAAATTTCCCATAGGTTTTAAACTTCATAGTTCAAAGCAAGAAAGGTTTTCTAATTTTGTTTTCTTTTTCTTTCAAACCTATTCTTTTTCATTCAAACCCATCAACTTTCAAAGATTTAATTTTTTGTTCTTATTTTTTTAAATTTTGTATCCAAAACTTTCTTTTGAGTTATGTATAATGTTGTAAGTTTGATGCAGACATAGTTTCCATTTGCTAAATGACATTCTCATTTTTTTTTAAACTGTGGCTATTCTCGACTTTCGTCCAAAATGAGAGGTCTTTGCTCTGCTCACAAAATCAGCAATTTTAATATATGTATATAACTCTTAAAATTCATGAATGTAATAATAATATGGTTATTTTTCTTTGCTCGTTTATTGTCAAGTTATGGTTGCTTCTAAGTATCACCAAGGGTTAATATTTATTTTTTCTTAACTTGGTTAGTGATGGTAGAAATATTCTTTTATAAAATATGTATGTCAAGTCTAACCACCGGTTAAACTCAATTGAACCGCTTCAGTCAAAATCAAATGTCCTACCGGTTCGATAACCAGTTCGGTTTTCGAAACATTGGTAGTATCATTTTTATTTATACTAATATGTTTACCTATGTGTTTCACCGAAAATCCGCCGGTCCGCGAAGAGGCGTGACCGAGAGAATAATTTGATTTACGACAGAATATTTGTGTTACAATTTGTATTTGAATATCAAGGAATGCGAGTACACTCTCCTAATCTTCCTCTGATTCGATCTTCGTGTAATTTGATGAAGTATCGGCTTCTGGCGAGTTGACGACGAAATCCGAGTTCTGGAACGAGTATGCACGAACAGTGATGGCTTTGGTCGGTCGGACGAAAGTATTTGTGTTTCGCCTGTATCGACTTGTTGACGTTGCCAGTGAACGTGTAGAGCTGCTCCGATCGAACTGTTGAGTTCTGACGAACTGCAAGTCGCTTAATTTCTTTGGCTCGAGAGAGCTTCTGTGTGAGAGTTCTTCTCGACAAAAGGATTTTGAACCAAGGTTTTCCAACCCCTGCGACAGAGATTTTCTAGCTATTTGTAGCCGAGTCTATCTAGCTGTTGGAGTTTTTTCCTTGGAAGGAGGATCGTGATCCCCTTTTTGCTGTTGTTGTTGAGATGGGAGGAAGACTGGGGAATCCCTCTGTTAGATCCTTTGACTGAGGATCGTGAGAAACCTTTCTCGACTTCTTCGGTTGGTGACCAGGTTTGGTCGTTTAGCCGTTGAAGTGGCTCATTTGTAACTTGGTTGCTGACTGTTATTGACGCGGCGGCTTATTGCTGACTAAGGCGACAACTGTATCGATGATGCAGCGACGCGAATGGGTATGACGATGGGCTGTGGAGAGTGACTTTGAAAATCGACAGAGCCTACCCACGACAATCGTTTGCTGGATTGATGGGCGTTTGGGCTCGTCGCATTTGGGCCATTCACATTTTGGTGCATACAGATTGCCCCCTTCCAGACTTGATCGTTCAGAGAGGACGAACAAGTTTCGAATGTGAAAATGCCTGCACACACTCACACACACAACACTTTTTTTTTTTCGTCGACTCTCTTACTCTTTTAGGGTCTTTTATCTTTTCGTGTACGTATCCTTTTCTGTCATCTTACTCTTTTAGGACAGTGTATATTTCTGTACACTTGTATCTTTTATATAATTTTTTTTCTTTCTTTTCATTTTTTTTTGGCTCTTGCTTTTTTAGAGCTGTTTGTTTTTTTCCGATTTTCTCTTTTTTTTTTTTGTATACGCATACATATGTAATATGTACGGTATATAGAGAGATGATAAGTACCTGAGCAGAAGTGTTGAGCGTCGACGACGAGTTGAAGTCGACTGAGTAACTGGCTGCAGTCTACTTGAATGTTGCGGCCGAATGCTACTTCAGATGGATTGGTCGCACGCCAGAGGGAAGAGTGAGCTCGGTCGAGATGCGATCATCTCGTCGGGAGGAAGTCATGCACTAGAGTGAAGCGCAGTAGTTTCGCTCGAGTTCGGCCGTCCTCTCGGCTGGATATGAGAATTCCTTTGACGAGTTGCGTTTTGGAGAGAACTGTCCAATTGGCTGATCCTCTTGGCAATTGCGATGAATTTTGGCGACTTTGTGTGTGTCGCGCCGGTGAGAAGTGCAGTTTCGACAGCTTTGGTCATCGTGCCAAGGAGTGCGCACCCGAATAAGGCTCAGGAAGTCATATTTGAGTTGAGCTGATTCTTTGACGAACCAAAATACTTTTTGTGATCTTAATTGACGCACCGGGGACAGAACGCAAGCCGGGGTGGGCGCAGTGGGTCGCACCTTGGTCGAGTTGAGCCTCCCGGCGAGTTGGGATGTTTCTCCCGGCTTGTTTCATCGAAACTGGCTTTATGTCCCTCGTTGACAGTGTGGCTTCAACGCAGATCGCAGGAGAGTTGAGGTGAGGGAGCGTGGGTCCCACCCCCCTATGCAGTAGGCTCCCTCCTAAGTGGGGGAAGCACCAATCCACTCCCCGCGAATTTAGGGTAATTAGGTTTAAGAGTTACGTCTTCTCCCTCTGGGCATACTCTGCTAATTGGTGCTTTCTGCGATTGCGATTTGAGAGACTGTCTGCGACTGTGCTCTGTGAGACTATTTGCGACTTGGCTGTGAATTGGAGACTATGAATTGCTGCTTCCTTCCTATCTGCGATTTGGGTTTCGCCGACTTAGTTCTGTTTTCGAATTTGGCTTTAGGAGACTGCCTGAGAGTACGACCTGGGAGACTGTCTGCAACTGCGACCCGGGAGACTGTCTGCGACTGCAACTAGGGAGACTGTCTGCGACTTGACTGCCTTCGGTCTATTTTCTCTGTTCTGTGAAATCTGGGAGATTGTGAATTTTGGGAGACAATCTGCGAATATGGCTGACTGCGAATTTGGGAGACTACGACCTGCTAAGATTTGACTGTCTATGATTTGGGAGATAGTCTACGATTTGGCTCAGTTTATGAATTTGGGAGGCTGTAAATTAGCAGACTGCGAATTTGGCTGTCTGCAAATTTGGGAAACAATCTGCGAATTTGGCTTTGCAGTCTTCTCCGAGCCCCGACTTCAGTCAGAACTCTCCGCGAGTCAAAATTTAAAGGTACTGTAAACAATTTCTTTCCTCCCGGCAGTCTGTGGCTGAATTCGAGTCAGTCGAGGTCCCACTCTCTTTTCTTTCTTCTTCTCTTCCTCCCTCTCTCTTCTTTTTCTCTCCTCTCATTTTCAACCTCTCCCTCAGTCTCTCTCTCTCTCTCTTCACGATTTTCCCCTTTTTTTTGTTTTCTCTTTTATTTTCTCTCTATTTTCTTTTCTCTTTCCTGTCTCTCTCAAATTGCCTCTCTTTTGCACTCCAGGTGTCTGTCAATTTGTCAATGTGACACACTGTCAATCTTTTGTGTGTCGTTTGATCCAAAAACCAAACATGGTGATGTTGTGTCGCACTTGGCTCTGTCGCCAGGTGATGAAATTTATTTGTGTCGCATCTTGCTGGGTCGTCGGGTGCTGCAATTCCCATTTTGATCGCGCCTGGCTCAGTCGCCGGGTGCAAGGCTTTAGTTTTGCGTCAGGCTCGGTCGTCGGGCGTGGGATTTTTTGTTTTGTGTCCAGCTCTATCACCGGGCGCTGACAATTTGTTTTGAGGGAGCCCGGTTGGGTCGCCAGGGTGTCGGATTTTTGTGCTGTCGCATCTGGCTCGGTCGCTGGGGTGTTGGATTTCTGTGCTATCACATCTGGCTTGGTCGCCGGGTGCTGTTGTCGCATCTAGCTCGATTGCCGGGTGCTGTTGTCGCATCTAGCTCGATCGCCGGGTGCGAGTTTCTATATGATCGCAACCGATTTGGTCGTCCGGTGCTGATTTTTGTTTTGGCTTTGTTCGGCTCGATCGCCGGGGGGCTGAAGTTTGGTTTCGGCTTAGCCCAGCTCGGTCTCCGAGAGGTTGAACTTCTGTTTTGGTCGCGTCCGGCTTGATTGCCGGGCGTGATGCTTTTGTTTTGACTCCGACTTGGTCGTCGGGCATCGATATTCTGATTCGACTGAGCCCGGCTTGGTCGCCGGGCACCGAGATTCCGATTCGACTGAGCCCAGCTGGGTCGCCGGGCACTCATGTTCTGTTGTGTTGCGTCTGGTTTGGTCGTCGGACGCAGTAGTTTGGCTGCGTCTGGTCGGCTCGATTTGTCGGACGCGGAGTTCTTGAATTGCGACACATTCTGCAATTTGTCGGGGCGTTGGTGCAGGATGTGCCGATGGTTGAACTGACAAGAGAGTCAGTGTACTTTCGACTTCCTTTAGTTTTTCTTGCGATTGCTCTTTTTTGTCCCCGCGATCTCCTTTTTTTTTCTGCGACTGCTTCTTTTTGCTGCTCGCAAAAATTTTGTGTGATTGCTTCTTTCTGTCGCATTTTTTTTTTTTTGGAGAGGAGTTACGTACCTGGCTCCGATTGGCTGCGTCCAGCTCGGTCGCCGGGCGTAGGAGTTTGTAGTACAACACCCGGCTCGGTCGCCGGGTTTTGAATTTGATGATTTGGTCGCGTTCGGCTTGGTCGCCAGGCGAGGGGCTTTTGAATTGTGTTTGGCTCGGTTGCCAGGCACAGTGCCTTCTGTTGTGATCGTGGCAGGGCTTTGTTGCTGGTCGCGAATTTTGTGAACTGTGCTCTGCTCGGTCGCCGGGCACAATGCCTTTTGTTTTGATCGCGGCCGACTTTGTTACTGGTCGCGAATTTTGTGAATTATGCTCGGCTCGGTCACCGGGCACAATGTCTTCTGTTCTGGTTGCGTCCGTCTTTGTTTCTGAACGCGAAATTTTGGATTGTGCTCGACTCGATCGCCGGGCACAGTATGTTTGTTTTATAGCATTCGGCTCCTGTCCAGCTCAGTCGCCAGGCACTGGGATTGAATGTGCAGCGTCTGGCTTGGTTTCCCAAACGCAAAGTTGTTGTTTTGGTCGCGTCCGGTTCTGTCACTAGGCGCAAAGTTTTTGTTTTAGTCTGCGATCAACTTGGTCGTCGAGTGCAGTGTTGTTGAACTGTGCTCCGCTCAGCTGCTGGGCACAGTGTTTTGGTGTAGCGCTCGGTTCGGTCGCCAGACGCAATGGTTTGTTTGTCGAACTGTCAAAGGTAATTGGTGTACCTCGTCAGTGATTACCCTCTCTCTTTTTTTGTGTTTCTCTGTTCATTTTTTTCATCGGCGACTGGTCTTTTTTGTTGACCCTTTTTTTTTTTTGACTTGCATTTTTTTTTTGTTGCGACCTCAACTTCTCCATCTCTGGTCGCAGGAGATGCATTTTTTTTTTGAATTGAGAGAGAATTGCGTACCTGACTTTTCTTGTCCTGTCGCAGATGTCTACCACGCCGACCTCCTTCTCCTTCCTCGGTCTGACTATCTCGACCACGAAGGCCATCGTGAAGGGTGTCCTTCGTCACTGCCTGCGGATCCATGATTCTGAGGAAGAACAGAAGCCACTGTTGTGGTTCTCAGGGGACCGTCGGCCTACGGCGGTTGTGACGTAACCGCACCCACAGTCAAGGCCGTTCACGACCTGTGGAGATGCCCTATTGTCGACGAGGATGACCAGATTTGTTATCTCCCGGGGGTCGACGAGGCTTTATCGTCTCCGCACCAAGCTGTAGGCAACATCCTGCAGAGTCCGATGCATGACCAGCGGGTTAGTTTTTCGACGCCGAAACTTTCCATCAACAGTGACCGGTTCGATTCTTGGGATAGTCAACCGGTTGTGAACTCCGGCCCCTACCCTGTTGTCACGTCTAGGGGTGGATTTGAGCCGAGCTGAGCCGAACTTAATGATGTTCAGGCTCGGTTCAGAATAAACAACACAAACTCGAGCTCGGGCTCGAGCCGACGACAGGCCTAGAGTATAGCTCGAACTCAAGCTCGATTCATTTTCTCAAATTCGAACTCGAGCTCGAGCCGGCTCGATGCGTTATGAAGAAAAATTAACAAAAAAGGATATAGAAATTTTTTTTTGTGTTAGTAGTTTGTACGATGGTTTTAGCCTGCGTTCTTTAATGGTTGCCTCTGAAGGTTCAATGATTTGAAAGAAAAGACAGGCTCAATTTTTGAAAATCGCAAAGAACTTTTTTTTAGGAAATTAAATTTTTTATATTCAAACCTGCCCCTGTTTTATGGCTAAAATGACATAAAAAAATAGCTTAAAAGTATGACTACGATAGTCTCATGTGTGGGTAAATATGGAAAAGTAAATAGAAGGTTGATAAGTGTCTAAAAGACACTATTTTTAGGCCTGAATTGGAATTAGAAATCACATGTTGGAGTCAATATTCATCAAAATATCAAAAAATATGTTTCAGATTCATCTTCTCTTTCTCAGGAGTCTAACACAACAAGAATCATTGAAATCGGAGCTAAAATGAAGAAGATATGAGGATTTTAGTGCATAAAGGTACAATGTTGCAGAGACCGGCGCGACCGCACCAATTTGAAGACAAAATCCGGCGCGACCGCGCCCGAATCTGGCGTGCCCGCGCCATAAAATGGCGTGACCGCGCCAAAATGGACCCTGGAGGCTGCCAAACACGACCTGAACACTTTCCATTCAAGTACTCTCTCCAGTGGCGCGACCGCGCCATTTTTAAACTTATTTTTTGTGCGACCGCGCCAATGACTCTGCTATGATAAGTCGCAAAAATCTCGGGATCTTGATATCCAATCGAGTCCAAACTTGGGAGAGGGAGTCGTAAGTGTCTAATGAAGGTATCCACGAAGATCTTATGGTAATGTGCTCGAGTCTAGATTCATTGAATGATCAAAGAGAAGAAGTTCAATTCAAAATAAGAAATTGCTGCCAAAAGAAGAAGATAAATCCGAATTTTATGAAGAGCATACATGGAGTTCCCGAATTCCAATTGAAGCCAAACTTGGAAAAAAGATTCCTGATGATACTGAGGATCATTTCACAAAAATTCAGGCCAATCCAAGCCGGGCTTCTCAAGTTTTATATCTCCAAAGTGGTGGACCCAGTGCAGAAATTGGCAGCAAAAACCATCCAACTTCTCCACATCATATCTCGAGTTTCCCAACTCAGAATGAATTCAAATTTCGTGAGAAAGGAAAGGATTACAGAAGGAAGGTTTGGATGTAATTTCATCCAATTCTGAGGTTGGGAGATCATAATTCATACCCCTGAACAGACACCAATTTACAAGGCCTGGACAGAACTTCCACTATAAATAGAGGTCCGAGGTAGAGAGTTAGGCATCTAGTTTTGTATTCAATATTTAGTTTTTACATTCAGTCTGAGTTTAAGCTTTTGTTTTATTCATTAGTTAGTTTAGAGAGAGTCTCGAGAGGCAGAGGAGACGTCCTATTGTAGCTTTTGAGGCAAGGAGGAGAAGCAGCCATTGGAAGCCATGTTCAACAAGTAGATCCTTCTCAAGGGAAGTTTGTGGAAGTTTGTACTTAGTTTATCTTTCTTTTCTTCTTCATGGTTGTATTCAAGACCTTGTTTTGTTCTTTAACTTTCAGCATGGAGTAGTCTTTTATATTGGGAGTCCATGACTCCCTAGGCATGTAATGAGATTAATACTTTATAATCTATTTGGTTTTCAATTTGGTGCATGAATGAGTTTTCCATGTTGTTAATTGTTGATTCATACTTACTGTCTGGCTATGTACTGGTTATAAGGTGACGCTAGGCTTAAGGTAAGACATGGTGATAGAATTTTACAAATCTTTATGAGTTTATGCACTAGGTAGATCACTAATCCTTGGGTTAATCCTCGACCTTAAAGTAATACCCTGTTGGATTAGTTGATCTGCCTATGACACAATGAGCTTCATGTTTATGCTATCAAGTAGAGTCAATCATGCTAGCTTGGTTTACTCTAGGAGATAGAAATAGGTGATGCCGATGCGGATTATAGCCATGATTTTATAAGCTCGTCAAAAATTGATTTCCAAAGCTCAACTTCTATTCAATCTCAGAATTGCCTAGGGAGGGAATTGGATTCACAATGCCTTTTTCCATAAGTATTTTATCAATAGCCCTCTCTTGATCTCTATAGGATTAGGTAGATTAGTTTATTTTCTGTTTTCATAACTCCTTTCCAATTGATTTCTCAAACTTTAGTTTTTAAACTAGAAAAACAATTATCTATTAGCTTGGTTCTTGTGGGACGATATTCAGACTTGCATAAGTCTATATCACATTGATTAGTCCTCTTGCTAGTGATTAGCTGGGATCGCATCAAAGGTTATTAAATGTGTCATTAATTAGTGTAAAAAATAATATCGAGCTGGCTCATGAGCCAATGAGCCGAGCTTTATATAACTCGAATTCGACTCATGAGACTAAACGAGCTTCTTTATATATTCGAGTTCGAGCCGAGCACACTCCGAGCCGAGCCCGAGCTACTCGCGAGCTGGCTCGGCTCACGTCCACCCCTAGTCACGTCCCTCTTTCGGGAGTCTTGGCTCGAGACACTGGTTCCCATCTTTGAAGTAAGAACTCTCATCTCTTCTCTCTTTTTTTTTAATCTCTTCCTTTTGCACCTTCTGATCTCCTTCTCTCTCTTTTAGCGTGCGTGGAGGAAATTTACTGGAGCATCTGCGCCGAAAACAGCCTTGCCGCCTGCGCAAGGAGATGGCAAAACGGAGGGTCGCAGCCGAAAGAATTCTCGGCCAAGTTCGACGCCTCCTGTTTCTTCTAAGGCGAAACAGAGCAAAGGTGGGAAGAAACGGGCGCCTCGGCCGAAGGTCGCGAAGGAGAAGTTGACAGCTCTGTCACAAGTTGCGCCGGAGAAGGGCATCGTGATCCGAGAGCCTTCTTTGGCACAGGAGGATCCTCAGCCAGTAGTGCTTCCTCTACCAGTAGCTTGTGCTTCTATAGGCAAGGGGAAGGGGTTGGCTCAGTCGCCGACTTCGCCGAAGAGGATTGCTTCGAAAAGGAAGCCCACAGCTCTGTAGCCAAAGCCTTTCATTTTTGTTCCACCACCCTTCAAGAAGCGACCCTGAACTGGTCTAGGTAAGCCGCTGACGAATTTAACTCCACTCGCTTTCGTTCAGCCTTCGGAGAGTCCTCTGTCGGGGTCGGGGTCGGGGGAAAAGGTTAAGGAGCCGGCACCTCTCAATGGGTCTGTTGTTCTGCCGACCGGAGAGACTATTGTAGAGCCAGCGGTGTCACCTGCGCCAGCGAACCAAGTTGGAGGGCCAGCGATCCAGGAATTGGATGACCTTCCTTTCGATAGGCTGGCCGTCGTCGTAGCTCCGTTTATGGACCAGCCTGTCTTTCAGCAGGAGGACTTATTCGACCTCGCCGAGCTAGAGGTTACTTGACAGTTGGGGTGGGTCGAGGAAGAAGTGACACCTACTGCTATTGCCAGTGAGTTAGCCGTTTGCGGAGCCAAGTGCCCGACAACGATTGTTGGTGGAGGTGGGGTGCCCCTTCAACCTTTGGATGAGCCGGCAGTGGTTGAGGGCCTTACAGTTGACGCCGGAGTTACAGACGCGGGTGAGTTTCAGCACCCTCTCTCTGGTCCGTCCCCACTTGTCGTTGCGACTTTGAGGAGGGAAGTCTTTGTAACGTTTCCTCCTAGTAGCGGAGAGGCATCTCTTGCTACTAAGGAAGGAGCTTCGGGTTCAGCTTATCGACCCATCAACGAGGATTCTTCGACTTCACGACCTTCGTTGGTAAGTAAATATCATCTCATTCCCTTGGTTTTCTTGTTCTTTCTCTTTTAGTTTATCTCCCTTTCTTTTTCTAGGCATCAACCTTTCGACCCTCGGCGAGATCGAGGCTCTTACTGCAGCAGGCTGCTTTGGGGTTGTGGGCGAAATTTGTTGAGTCGGATTTATTGCCGGCCGATGACCCGTGTTTGCTAGAGCTTGTAGCAGGCACTCGCGTCATTCTCGACCACCTGAGAGGAGTCGGCATTGACACTTCAGTTCTGGAGCAGTGGGTGGAGGACTT